>CM069864.1:84787611-85387611 GCA_036172795.1 Pelodytes ibericus | reverse complement strand
AAATGTGTTTAAAATGTATCTGTGGAGTCTCCTGATTATGACATCACCTGTGGCACGGTATGCAAATTGACATTTCCCCTTTGAAAAGCAGTTCCTTTGCATATCAAGCCACAGGTGATGTCATAAGCAGGAGAGTGCCACAGACACATTTATAACACATTTGCTAGCAGTTTTGTTAACACAATGTAGAATTAATTTTCAATACTTTTTTTTTATTCTCTACCATTCACAGTAAAGACAATGTTTAGGTGATACATGAGAACGTATTTACTGACACACTCATTCCCTTTATTTAATGGTTTAGCAACATTGTTTTCAGTGGATACTAAAACAAGATAGCAGTATGTCCCAATCTGATAGCTACACATTGTTTCTATATATGAAATAAAGCGCATATGTCATTATTTGTTTAGAATTGTTAAAGGCTTTGTAGAAATAAGTGTATTGTAGATAAAAAAGAAAATTAAATCATAACAGACAATTTTCTGGTAAGCCACCCGCCCTGGGACTGACTGATTCCTGCTGGTATACAATTCTTTCCAGGGCTGGTTTTTAGTCTCAGTTTGGCTCTGCTCATAGGAGTCTGTTCACTGAAAGGTGAGTTGAGGTGAGATGCTACGCAAACTCTTCATGTTTGGCCCTGCACGATGTATAGCTAATTCATCTCACCTGCAAGTCACCTTTTAATGAATAGCCCCCAGAGTATAACATAGTGACAGATGGTTACTCCACCATGTAAAGCAGTGTATAAATGCACATTAATGTATTTACGTGCATAATTGCCAACATCGGCCATGTTTCCAGGGACACATATTAGTTCCACATGCTGCAGAAAGAGCATGCAAAGTGCAGCCCGGCAGTATGTAGGATGGATATATGCACAGACACAATCCAATTAATTAATCATGGTAGGTCCTATGAGATCTCCACCCTGATTAATTAATTGGATTGAGTGCGTATATCCATCCTACATACTTCCGGGCTGCACTTTGCATGCTCTTTCTGCAGCATGTGGAATACACGTGTCCCTGGAAACATGACCGATGTTAGCAACGATGCATGTGTGAGAGAATGAATAACCCTTCAAAAAACAATGCTACTTCGTCCATAGACGTAACATTGTGGCCAAGCCAATTTTTTACCAGCCAAGTGGCCACCCTACTTGCAGCCGATGAGACATTGAATCTCAGACTGGCAGCAATCGAGGCTTTATTTATCTTAACAAAGCAGGAGACATCCTTGGGTTAAATTATGACGGTCCAGAACCAAGTCATGAAAGAGAAGGGTGAATAGAGATTGAATGAATAAGTCTGAATATAAATATAGTCAAATAATAAGTCACTTCACCAAAGGAGAAAAAAAATATAGTGAGGAAGAAGAATGATAACAAGAAAGAAATATAGCAGGGATAGCGTCAGAATGATTGAGAAAAACAAGGTAAAAGAATATAGGTAACCTTCCTCAGTCCTTATCCCTCAAATTATAGAAGTGAAAAAGCAGGGAAGAAAAGAAAAGGGAAAGAAAAATTATTTAAAAAAAGGATAAGAAAGGGACACAATAGAGTAAAAATCAATCAATAAAGGAAATAGAAACAAAAATAATTATGAAGTCCATACATATTTGTGATATGGGCTCCCCACATCCATGAAAGGGGGAATTGTCAAGGGAAGTAATAAAACCAAGTAAATAAAAATGTTTATTAAGGTGATGCCTCTATGTGTTATGAGTTATTTTCAGTAATAGGGCGCTATTACAGATTATTTACTTGGATAGGAATCTCCAATAATGATTATTAGTACATTTATTAAATGGCTAGCTGTGAGCCATCAAGGGTCATAATTGATTGAAAGTTACGCTCTTTATTCAATATTCAACCAGAAAGGAAGAAGAAAAGGAAGACATCAAGAATATACAGTGTATATACAATGTGATAAATAATGTTAAAAAAAGAAAATATATTGCACCAAAATTCAATCCTATATGATTACAAGAAATTGTGAACTACAATTAAAATATACACGATATTAAATAATGTTAGCGGCATACATGGGGTTAGCGCTGGGAAGAAATAGTTGTGTAAATAAATTTATAAATCAATCGCTAGTAAATGTGCATATACCGGGAGTTCAGATTAGATATACAGGGATCACCTGTAAATAGATTCCTCCCTATTTACTACTGATTACTGAAAGATATAACGTTATCACAACAGAATGATCTATTAAGACATAGCTACTGGTAACTGTCTCAACTGTATATTATATTACATGTGTGTCATCCTAGGCTCAGTGCTGACTCACTTAAAGAGACAGTCTAGTCCCCAAACTCACTTAGGTGCAAGTAGAAGACTACTGCCTAAATAGTGCACATGCTTTTTTTCCCAGTGTGATTTGATGCAGGCATTCTGCATAAATAACATTTTTAATATTCTACTCAAGCCCCCTCCTGCATGTATCAGTTTTGTTTAATTTAGTCACTCTCCTGGTAGAATAGAATGCATTGTGTGGAACCTAAGTGACCTTGCTCTTGTCCACATAGGATCTCTTAAGTGCAACTCATTGTCATTGACATCACTAGGGTAAAAAATGGCATGCTGTCAATGTTAAGTCTATGGAGGCACCAGCAGATATGCACCATCCGCCACTGCACTGTCCCCGAACAGCTTGCCATTGCCACCACTGCCCCCAAATAGCTTGCGTGTGCCATATCTGTCCACCAGTCTCTTTGGTGTCCAGTTGTTGCAGCATTGGAGGATGTGACCTCCCGACGTTCCTCCTCAGAAGACCTGGCAGAATTGTCAGGCAGCATCGGAGGATGGCACTGCAAGGCTCCCAGGGTGGACTGCAGCCCCTTCTTCCTCCTACGTATGCCCCTGCTTCCTCCTGATATACAAATGTGCCTCAAAGCTGAAGGTGTGAATAATGAAACATTTAAATGTCACTGGGAGATCAATACCTTCCCTAAGCAAGCAATACTTTTTAAAATGAACACTCTGATTAGAAATGTTATTAAATAAAAAGTTAATATCCCATGAAGGGTAATGATAGAAACAAATGTAAAAACATTTTTTGTTTATCTTAAGGCTACCATTTATTTCTGAAATCTTTATTCCTCCCACTTTAAGGCTGGCTGTAAGGGACAGGATTGTTACATTAGTTTCCTATGCTGATCAGTGCAGGCTGCCTGTCTAAATAGATACATTTCAAGAGAATTCAGCTTGTTATGATATTAGAAACCACTGGTCCCAGAATGTTATTGTTACATGTTATTTTTTTCTTTTCTGAAGCTTGAAGAGATCATTTTTGGAAAACCACAAAATTGTTCCCCAAACTGCTCTCAGTTTGAGTGACAGCATTACCACCCATACATGGTAGAGCTGTCAGTTTGAGTGACAGCATTACCACCCATACATGGTAGAGCTGTCAGTTTGAGTGACAGCATTACCACCCATACATGGTAGAGCTGTCAGTTTGAGTGACAGCATTAACACACATGAGTAGTAGCATTGTCAGATTGCGTGACAGCATTACCACCAATACGTTGTAGCACTTTCAGGTTGCGTGACAGCATTACCACCCATACATAGTAGCGCTGTTAGTTTGAGTGACAGCATTACCACCCATACATATTAGCACTGTCAGTTTGAGTGACAGCATTAACGCCCATAAGTCGTAGCGCTGTTAGTTTGAGTGACAGCATTACCACCCATACGTAGTAGCGCTGTCAGTTTGAGTCACAGCATAACCACCCATACGTAGTAGTGCTGTCAGTTTGAGTGACAGCATTAATGCCCATAGGTTGTAGCGCTGTCAGTTTCATTGACAGCATTACCACTCATACATAGTAGCGCTCTCAGTTTGAGTGACAGCATTAATACCCATACATAGTTCCGCTGTCAGTTTGAGTGTCAGCATTACCACCCATACGTAGTGAAGCAGTCAGCTTGAGTAACAGCATTACTGCGCATGTGTAGTAGCGCTGTCAGTTTGAGTGACAGCATTACCACCTATACATAGTAGCGCTGTCAGTTTGAGTGACAGCATTAATGCCCATAGGTTGTAGCGATGTCAGTTTGATTGACAGCATTACCACTCATACATAGTAGCGCTCTCAGTTTGAGTGACAGCATTAATGCCCATACATAGTAGCGCTGTCAGTTTGAGTGACAGCATTACCACCTATACATAGTAGTGCTGTCAGTTTGAGTGACAGCATTACCACCCATACATAGTAGCGTAGTCAGTTTTTAGTGACAACATTACCGCCCATAAGTCATAGTGCTGTCAGCTTGAGTGACAGCATTACCACCTATACGTAGTTGCGCTGTCAGTTTGAGCACCCATACCTAAATCTGCTTACTTAATATAAAGATAATCTTTTTTTATTCTCTACATTTCCAGTATAAACAATATGTAGGTAACAGAGTCCCTTTAATTTAAACTAAATATTATTTTCTTGGAAAGCCAACTCTCTCCAAAGCTTCAGATCACTAATTATTCTTTTTTATCACAGTCACAACCCCTAATGATTGACTCTGTTCAGGCGGAACTTTAGTGCACGGGGTGGATGTTTGCGGGCGGACCGGTCGATGTGACCGCAGTAGCCGCGTTGCCATGGAGATCAGGTCGGAAGTGACGGCGAATTTTGTTGACAGCGGAGCTTGCAGGATGCCCAGTGAGGAGGAGGAGGAGGAGGAACGGCTGTGAATGCGGCCCGGACCGGAACCGAAACCTACCGGGCCGGATTGGATCGCTCGTTAGACGGCTCTGTGTACAGTTATATCGGTGAGAGGGACAGGCTGGGCCTCCTGCCGGAAGCTCTTGTACAGGGAGATCATGCCCCTGTAGGGGGTAATCACAGCTGTTTCATGGTGGCACCAGGCAATGGCTCTTTTACCCTCCAAGGTTAAGACACACATTATGTGTCACCATATGGCAGTGAGGGCACTCCAGCAGTGCTGCACTACATTTCCCATGATGCTTGGCCAAAGGGCTACCTGAATCTCATGGCAAACGTAATCCACAACAGCTGCACTAGCTAAAGTTACCCAGCACTGCTTTATGGCAACTACATCCCCCCCCCCCACCTTGACCCCCCCAGTACAATGCTACTTTAAGATATTTTCAGATGTAAACAAAATCCTTCCAGGCATTGTTTTGCCTTCTATATTGATCTAATATTATTATTATTGGATATATTTTATGCAGCAGGCTGCAGTGTTTATTAAAACAGAGTGATCCACATGTGGCCCCACAGTAAATATGTATGTGGGTATATATATATATATATATATATATATATATATATATATATATATAAATATTCTCTGTTGACAGGCCTAAGGGATAGTCTTTCTTGTCTGCTTGGCAAACAGAAACTATGTATAACACCAATTCTGGCAAATTTTGGAAACATTGGGGGTTGTGTATAAAATCACCCACACTGCAAAATGTCGGGAGTTTTTAAATTTTTTTTTTTTAAAAGACGCATTCGCCTTTGCAGTGTGGGAGAGGAATCTGATGGCGATTCTCCGAAACAAACATGCTCTTTTCAGCGCCTGATTAATTGTTTTAATATATAGGCTGTGTCGGCGGCACAATCTAAATGTACACGTTCGGCGTATATAGGACAGACATCCCCTAAATTTTATATGCTTTATACATTGGCGCTGATTTTGCCAGTATTTGGCGCAATCTGCCTGTGCGCACTGTGTCTATACATGACCCCCATTGTATTTGTTCTTTTGAGACTATTCAAAAACATAACAGAGACTATAACTGAACTATAATTTGACTTTAATTTATCCTAGCAAATGCCTCATTGGTTTAATATGCCTTAAAACATATCTGCCAGTGTTTGCCCAAGGACTTGACAAGTCCTAGAAGCTGGGGAGTTTTGGTTCCTAAGTTTTTTTTTTTGTTGTTTTTTTTTTTTTTTTTCACACTTATTGGTTTACATGTAAATCTGTGGAAGTACCATCTCTAATAACTAAGCTGACTCCCAAAGTCTATAGGATCTACTCACTAGAGGGATTCAGCTGAATTGGAGAATTTTTCCAACTCTGCTACTTTGGTCTTAAGTTTGAAAGTCCCATCTCAATTACCTGCAATTCTCTCTTTATTGAATATACCCTTATAGACCTCTTATAACCATGTTTTACTCCACATACAGGATAGCTGGTGCATGTCAGTTAATTGTGCATACACACAAACCAGAGAATATTTCTGATGTTACTTTGACATTCTTGGACAGCGCTGGCTATGTGCAAAAATTCGCATTAAGCCATCCATGTTGTTTTATTGTTTTTTTCCGCCTGCAAATATGCAAAAACTATACCTATTTAAAAACTAAAAATTGGGCTAGCAATGCAAATACAATTGCTTTAAGACATAGTCTTAATTTAGAGGGTCAAAGATTTAAAAGTAATATCAGGAAGTTTTGCTTTACTGAGAGGGTAGTGGATGTATGGAATAGCCATTCAGCAGAAGTGGTAGAGGTAAACACAGTGAAGAAGTTTAAGCATGCGTGGGATAGGCCCAAGGCTATTCTAGATAGAAGATTGGGGACTAATAAAAGGATTTAGAAAATTGGGCAGACTAGATGGACCGAATGGGTCTTATCTCCCGACACATTCTATGTTTCTAATTCACTATTTAATTCACGTACAGTGGACTGGAGGAGAGCTTGATGTGCCAAATTTTAAAACCAGGAATATAACCAAATATATACAGAGCATAACAGAAACAGAATTGCTAGCACATGTATAGATCAAGTACTTTTGTGTGTTCTTCCTACTTCTGCCATTGCTACGTGACTCTCCATTCTAATTAATAATCTCCATGTTAGTAACTATTATACATTGCGTCACTTGATGATGTCATAAAACCGTCGGGGTCACCCAGGTCTGGTATATTTTTTTTTCTTGAATGTTTTTATCTGTGCTGGGAGTTAACGTAATCAACTATAACATGAATAACTCATCACAAACCCCAGGTAAAGCAGTGTTGGCTTGTGAGTCAGACAAATCAGGCAGGTTTATCATGTCTGTTGTTATCTGACCAATGCTGGAAGCGTCTTAAACTTGATATTGTCATGGCCTCTGTACCGAGAGACAAGATTAGTTACTGTGTCATGAGTGTACAGTGTCAGAGCAGTGGAGTAATGTGCTTTATCGGCATGAGAGTTGGCAAGCAGCGGCTGACATTACACCACTGATATCCCAGCTCAGAAAACAAAAGTTTATAAGGTAGGTTACATAGAAACATAGAATGTGTCGGCAGATAAGAGCCGTTCGGTCCATCTAGTCTGCCCAATTTTTTGTTGAGTACTTTTATTAGTCCCCGTTCCCGGTCTTATAGCTAGGATAGCCTTGTGTCTATCCCACGCATGCTTAAAATCCTTGACTGTGTTTATCTCTCCCACTTCTACTGGCAGGCTATTCCATACATCCACTACCCTCTCAGTAAAGTAATACTTCCTGATATTACTTTTAAATTGTTGCCCCTCTAATTTAAGACTATGTCCTCTAGTTGTGGTCGTTTTTCTTCTTTTAAATATACTCTCTTCCATTACTGTGTTGATTCCCTGTATGTATATAAATGTTTCTATCATATCCCCCCTGTTACGTCTTTGCTCCAAGCTATACATGTTAAGATGCTTTAACCTTTCCTGGTACGTTTTATCCTTCAACCCATGAACCAGTTTAGTAGCCCTTCTCTGAACTTTCTCCAAAGTATCAATATCCTTCTGGATATTGCATTGGGGTTGCATTGGAAAACAGCACTGGTGGTTTTGTGAAGCATCATGGGACTTGTAGTTTATGGCTATTGCAGGATTTAGAGAATTTTGCGTGTTGCTTGGGCTGTTTCATTATTTGTCTGGAATAAACACGTATCAACTAAGGTTTGTAGTGAAATTACAACTTTTTTTTATTTATTTTTTTTACTACTTTTTGGTAAGGCAGTGTCTGGTTACCATGCTCAACCTAATTAATATCTACTGCGTTTGAATGAAAAAAAACTCCCTAACGGCCCGTGACATGTCTCTCTTTCTTTATACGTTTGCTTGCAGTTTTGCTAACACAATAATTCTATTATGTTTGTCAATGTTTTTCTTTTCTACAGTCACAATATACAATGTTTCAGCCTCTCTCTAAGGCCAGCTGTTTATTGAGAAATACAGGGAAAACATGTGTGATTTGGGGGTGGCAGCTAGTAAATCCTGTTCAGTCAGGGACCCTAAAGTATATCTGCCGTCAGTCTTTTAAATATTTTACATGACAGGTGTCTCGTGGTGAGACAATAAGCTTGGCTGTTTAATTATTCAGTCTGGCCTTTAAATTCTTCCAATATTTGTCAGCCCTTCCTGGTCTGTCTATAGGTAGGACCTACAATATATTGAGAAATTTGTGAAGCACTATATAGATATAAATATATATGACATGGTTTGTCATCTGTATGTATAGGTGTGTTTTAGACATTATTGTCCTATGTGTAATATAATTTCAGGGGTTAGGTATGTGTGTAAAGCCTCTCTGGGCAGTGAGCTGTATGAGCTAGTCTTGCAGAGTAATAATAATAATATGTGCTGTTATTTTCTGATCGGAGGTAATAATATCCTTTTGATGAATCGTCAGCATTGGTATTGCTACAGGCACGCTAGGGCAAAGCTGTCCAATTTGAGGGCCATGGTTGTAGCAGACATTAAAGGTCACATTAGGTGTACTAAGAATGCAGAGAAAAATAAATACAATTATATAATGTGTAACAGGTTGAGTATCCCTTATGCGTAATGCTTGGGATCAGAAGTATTTTGGATATCAGATCGTTTTCAGCAATAAGATATATTAAAGGCTCTCAGCACTTGCCGATCTGCCCCCCATACTTGCCGATCTGCCCCCCATACTTGCCGATCTGCCCCTCAGACTTGCCGATCTGCCCCCCATACTTGCCGATCTGCCCCTCAGACTTGCCGATCTGACCCCCATACTTGCCGATCTGCCCCTCAGACTTGCCGATATGCCCCCCATACTTGCCGATCTGCCCCTCAGACTTGCCGATCTGACCCCCATACTTGCCGATCTGCCCCTCAGACTTGCCGATCTGACCCCCATACTTGCCGATCTGCCCCTTCAGACTTGCCATTCTGTGTGAGATTTTGTAACCGGGCAAAACTTGATGTAAAAAAATAAGATTCCGTTTTTGGATCATTAGGGATTTGGGATCTACAGATAAGGAATACTCAACCTGTAGTACAACTGGAAGCAAATACATAGATTAAAAGAAAAATGTGTTTTAAATGTGTCTGTAGAGTCTCCTGCTGTGGCTTGAAATGCAAATTACTAATTTCCCGTTGAAAGTCATTTGTTTATGTATTTACTTGCTGTTCACTTGACACAATGTGTAGATCATTTTTTTCTATATATTTTTTTCCATATACATTCTCAGTGTAAACATTATTTAGGGATGCAGTTCCTTTAATGTTTTGTAGTATAAGAACGTTTAACCCTACTTTCCTCCTTTCTTTTATTTTCCATTTGTAAAATCTGACACATTGAACATTATGTGTGATTTGTAATACAGAGAGTTAGAACAGTTCCTGTGTGATTGTAAAGCTTTCACTACATTCCTGGGCCGATTTATTACCTGATCTGTTAACATGAAACAGCAGTACATTTAAATATAAGCAGATCTAGCCAAGTGGTGTCACTGGGCTACCAGCTTTATTTTCTCCCTGGGACTCCAGAAAAAGGGCCAATCAGGGTGGATGGAAGTTGGTCCAACGACTACAATGGATTAAAGTGGGCGTTACCACCCATGATTAGCCCAAGTTGGACCGGGTGGGTGGAGCCAAACACCCCTTACCCAGTCCAACAGTAGGCAGCTACACCCATGAAGTTCCCAAGGTCTTCTGTTTTCTCACTGCCCCCCCTATATCTTTTTCCCAAGATCGCATGCATTGTGTATATTATTATATTAGCTGACTACATGGCTGCAATCATGTAATCAGCTACAACAATAATTAATTGATTAAATGAGTCTCTCAAGTCACCTCCCTGACACTTGAAACCTCTGCAGAACGAAAGCCATAAACTCTTTTTTTTGTTTGCTTTTTTGTGTGAAAGATTCATCTATTTGTTATCTATACCTAAACAAATATATACAGCTTTCTAGACCTGTAATTTAAATTGTACACAGAAAATGACAAAACCAAACAAACATAACAACCAATCATGGTAGTCTCCCTTTAATTTATTGATTTATAGAATATTTCACCAGGAGGGATATGCCAGTCCCTTTGTACAGTAGTGCGGTGTATTGAAAACCAGAGAGATATCTTACCTCTCACACACACATATAAACCTTTTATAGCTATGTTGATGCAGAAACCAACCAATAAAGGTAATCCCCCCCTCTTATTTCTTTTGGAATTAATAATCTCTGTACCTTCGTAAGCAGTGTTATCAAAACATAGATAAGAAACATTCGTCCCATGCCGTCTGCCCAAATCATTTTATTTTTCACTCTTTCATCCCCCCCCCCCCCCCCCCACACACACACTTTGTCACTGGATTTTTTTTCATCTCTAGAATATCCTTATGCCTATCCTATGCTTTCTTAAATTCTCCCACTGTATCCGCCTCTACCACCTCCGCTGGAAGGCAATTCCATGCATCCACCAACTTCTCTTGATGTATTTAATTAAGCTAAACATGTTAAGATCCTTTAACCGCTCTTGGTAGATGTCTATCAATCCATGAACTTGTTTAGTGCCCCTTGCCTGCACATTATAATAATTACTAGGTGTCTAGCTTGTAGGTCAGGGTATTCAGTTAAATGTATGATATTAAAACATTCTGTGGAATAGAGAAGGTATTCTCTCTGTGGAAGGCTGTATAATACCATTTGTTTAACTCTGAACTCTTTGGAAGGGAGCTAGCAAGAAAACATATCGATTAAAATTAAACTAGCGTTCCTTACAATAATGGATGGGTAATAATTCTGCACTTCCTCATTTTCCTTCTCTAGATCTTCTACACCTGATGTTTCTGAAAAGTTAGCTGAGGAGAAGGACTTCCTTCAAACCCGGTCCCAGTCTTCTCCAGTCATTCCTCTACGCAGCGAGAAAATGGCGTCGGACAGCCCCGAGACGCTCATGACTATATGCACAGACTTTTGCCTAAGAAACTTAAAGGGGACTCTCTGCTACCTGCTAGATAATGAAACCCTGCGTCTCCACCCGGACGTCTTCCTTCCCAGCGAGATCTGTGATCGTCTGGTGAATGAGTATGTAAAAGCCTACAACTTAGTATTATGTGTCTGACGGGCAGTAGAAGGATGGGGCAAACGGGCGGTCGAAGAATGGGTCCCACAGGCGGTCGAAGGATGGGTCAAATGGGCGGTCGAAGGATGGGTCAAACGGGCGGTCGAAGGATGGGTCAAACGGGCGGTCGAAGGATGGGTCAAACGGGCGGTGGAAGCATGGGTCAAACGGGCGGTGGAAGCATGGGTCAAACGGGCGGTGGAAGCATGGGTCAAACGGGCGGTGGAAGCATGGGTCAAACGGGCGGTGGAAGGATGGGTCCCAGGGGCGGTGGAAGGATGGGTCCCAGGGGCGGTGGAAGGATGGGTCCCAGGGGCGGTAGAAGCTTGGGTTGGGCCCCAGGGGCGGTAGAAGCTTGGGTTGGGTCCCACGGGCGGTAGAAGCTTGGGTCCCACGGGCGGTAGAAGCTTGGGTCCCACGGGCGGTAGAAGCTTGGGTCCCACGGGCGGTAGAAGCTTGGGTCCCACGGGCGGTAGAAGCTTGGGTCCCACGGGCGGTAGGAGCTTGGGTCCCACAGGCGGTAGGAGCTTGGGTCCCACGGGCGGTAGGAGGATGGGTCCGACGAGTCCATCTCAGTTTTTTATAAAAACTAAGGGGCAAAGTTCTAAAAGTGGTGCAGTCACCATGGAGACCAGTGGAATGTCCCTGCTTTTGATCACTTTCAGAACTCTTCTAGCTAACGCCCATAGTTTCTAGATTTTAGTGACTCTTTAAAGGGGTAGTTGGCTGTTTGTATAAAGTGTTATGATGTTTAATCATATGTTTGTCTCAGGTACATTGAACTAGTGAATGCAGACAGCGGCTTTGAACCCCACGAGAGTTTCTTCACCCTTTTTTCGGAGCCGAAGAGCACCAGACTCACTCGTCTCCACCTGAGAGAGGACATTGTTCAAGATCAAGATCTAGAAGCTATCCGTAAACAAGTGAGCTGGCTGTGCACGTTTGGTTTTGTTAATGTACAACCATCACTGTTATTATGAGAAATGTTGTGCTTACACCGGGATGTGGTAGATAAAGTAGGGTTCTTGGGCAAAGTGGAATTTCCTGGCTCCTAAAAATAACTAGGCTGACCCCCTGTACTGGTTAAAATGTTGGGTTCCCTTATAGTTAGTAAACCCAACCTTGTATCTTTACAGATACACGCAAATTCACTCTCCACTTTGCCTCAGAGATGAGGCAGAGCAAGTGAGGGGGCTGGTGTCAATGTCGGCATGTGCACAGCCAACCGGAGTGGTGGCTGAGAGAGACGCTCGCTTTCAAAAGGGATCAACAGATTGGCCCTTATTAAGATCTCCTCTTCTATTGGATCTGGTGTTCTCTCTCTCTGCACCAGCAAAAGCAAAAAGGGGATCAACAGAGGGGACCTCAAGCACAAGTGAAAAAATAGAATTAGGAGGAGGTCATGTGGCCTGTTGTGTACCCCTTAAATTCATCAATGTCTCCTTACAAGTCTCTCCATGTTTTTTAGGACTTAGTTGAGCTGTACCTCACTAACTGCGAGAGACTGACGGCCAAAAGCTTGCAGACCCTGACGAGATTCAGCTCCACCCTTGTGTCCCTCAGTCTTTTCGGCTGTCTCAACATCTTTTATGAGGAGGAAAACTTGGGAGGCTACGACGAGAGCGACTGTCTGGTCAACCCCACCCGCCAGGTCCTCGTCCGGGACTTCACCTTCCAAGGGTTCCAGCACCTGCGCTTTTTAAATCTTGGCTGTATTACCAAAGGGGTGGACGTGGAGATGATGCTGCGCCCATTGCACTCTTTAAAAGCCCTGAACCTGTCGGGGATCCAGCTGAATGACATCAGCTTCCTCACCCAGTGGAAGGACACGCTAGTGTCTCTGGTGCTATATAACATGGACCTGTCTGATGAACACATCAGGGCCATTGTACAGCTACCGAAACTCCGGTAAGGGCTCCTTTAACTAGACACAATGGGAGTTAACTGGAAAGGTACTGTTGAGAAAAGTGTCAAGAAACAAAATGGTGGCCGGCTGCCATTCTCTTGCAAATAAATTCTGACCATTTCATTTGCAGGAATTGCGCCTCTGCTAAGAAATGTATAGCAGAGCGGCGTCCGCCGCTGTACAGATACATCACAACACCTGTTTCATTATACACGTAGGAAGTGGGAGCACAGGATCGGTGCAGCAATAATGCCAATATTTGTCTCTAGTTCCATGTGAGACAGTTTTAAAGGTCAGCTGTCCTAAAATAAAATGAAGTTCTGTTTAATTGAAAGATTGCATCAAATGTAGGCATTTTAAATAGAAATACTGTAATGAATGAATACAAATACTTTACTTGTATAGCTCTATCAGGTGACAGGCATCTTGGGTCATGTGACCCAAGATTCTAAAAAAACATGTCCGCCCTCATAGAGCTATACAAGCAAAAAGCACTCGATAATGTACTTTAGTTGTATTCTTTCATTAAAACGTGTCTATTTCAAATCCCTACACAACATTTCAATGAAACAGAAGTTTGTTTTGTGTTGTCCTTTGAATTACCCAAATAAATCAATGGCGTTTAAACTTACAGTCTACAAGTTACTGGTAAAACCATTGGGACAAATCGCAAACAAATGGACTCACAGAATTGATATACTGAAATGAAAAGTAGATTACGATGGCAGACTGGCTGTTAAGACTCCTTAGATTCTAAGGCCGTCCTCCTCCCGGTCTTCACTATAGAAGTAAACATTTTTGCAGGGTGTGACTCCGTCCAAGAGGTAGGGAGTCACAGCTTTTAATATCTACTGTTTTGCTCCTTTTGTTATTGATTTACAGAGAACTATATGGAAGTACCATTTCTCTGGCTGCTAAAAAACATCTAGACTGGCTCCTAAATTGGTCTGCTTGGCTACTAACGTTTGTAAATCCCTACATTGAATGTAATTACCCCAAAAACCCGTGCCTCAGTTTAATGTATATAAAATTGAGTTGTTCAGTGACTGGGTCAGTAATTCTCAATTATTCCTTGACTTTTCGCAAACCCCCATCTTATCTAAGCAAACTTCCATGACGTTACAGTAGTAAAATGATTGAATAATAATTTGAATAATAGTTTACATGAGATGTGCAGGTTGGTTCTTCCCCTTTTGAGCCTCAAACCTTTGCTACTCCTAGGGATCAAGGCCCAGTAGCATATTTATACTGTCTCTTTATCCCCTTAACCAAAATGATTCCTTTACCAAGTCAGACACTGTCATATATACAGTTCCAGGGTGGGAAGTGTGTTCTCTTGCTCTATATTGTCTCATAGTTCTATCTCCTCTTCTTGGTCCTTATAGGCATCTGGACATCTCACGTGACAGGCTCTCCAGTTATTATAAATTCAAGCTGACTCGCAAAGTGCTAAGCATGTTTGTGCATAACCTGGAGGAGCTCGTCTCTTTGGATATCTCCGGCCACCTGATGCTGGAGAATTGTGCCATCTCCAAAATGGATGACGAGCTCGGCCCTCCCAGGTATGAGCGACATAGAGGTCTCATGCAGGCCATGTACAACCAAGTTATTTTAAATAGTACAGTAGAGCGTACATGTTTCCTGAAATTGTCTTTATAAACATCAGTTTAAAATATTATTGCCAGAAGAGTAATGTTATTATCTAGCCGAGCTAATATGTTTTTTGTTGCCACCAGCCAATCTGGTAGATAGGAGTGTACGTCTGGTGTAATAGTATTTCTCTGTCGTAGCAATGAACCCTCTATGAGCAGTATCATTCCTTTCCGGTCACTGAAAAGACCTCTACAGTTCTTGGGCCTGTTTGAAACCTCTCTCTGCCGTCTGACGCACATCCCGGCCTACAAGGTGAGACGCAGTTTGTTCTACAAGTCATTTGTATGGTATGTTCAGGCGGTTTCTAATGAACAGGCCGTCTAACCTCGTTTGTCCGTCTTTCCCAGGTGAGCGGAGCCAAGAATGAGGAGCAGGTACTAAATGCCATTGAGTCGTACACGGAGCATCGTCCTGAGATAACCTCTCGTGCCATCAATCTCCTGTTTGACATTGCCCGTATCGAGAGGTGCAACCAGTCACTGCGAGCTCTCCAGGTAAGAGACAAACCTGGCATGGGAACCAGTACTGTATTTCTTAGGAGTCTATCTAATGACTAACCCAGCAAAGCTTTGACTGAACATAGGCCACGTACAAGACAACTGGAGTAAAAAATGAACTTATGTTTAACTGAAAGAGTGTAGATGGTTTATATAGAAATTCTTTAAATAGAAGTAAAGTATCTTAGTGAGCCTGTATTGCTCCATCAGGGTGCAGACATGTTTAGAATTTTGGGTCAGATGAAGGAAAATCTGACCTGTGAGCCAAGGTTCTAAACAAAATGGCTGCTCCCTGTTAGCGCTATTTGGAGCAAAGATGGTTCAATAAAGATGGCGGCATCATTTGTTCTCATCAAATAATTTCTCTATAAACCCTCTACACTTGGAATTCGCTGCCAATCAGGAAGTTGATTGGCAGCGAAACATGTAGTGCGGGATTAAGTCACCAAGAAGGCCGGGCTTTTATCCGAACACGGACGTGGATAGCAGAAAATCCCTGGAGTGTATCTGCTGCTGTGCCGATGCTACTTTTCTATATGTAAGATAGAATGCATTCTTTGTATTATTAAAAGTGGCCACCGATTTTTATATTTTTTGTGTGCGCTGTCTGTCTGTCTTCTCGATTTTTGGTTATATGGTCTCATGACGAGTCTGTGGAGATTACGATCGCTACATCCAACAGCCAACAGCAGTGTCACCTGTACTGTAGCCGCTCTCTACTACTTGCATTTCAACCAGTTTATCTCATTGTTGGGAATTATTATATTATGATGATGGCTGAGAGCCAACATTGATTCAATAATTGCCCTACTCCCTTCTCTCCCCAGCTGGTCATCGCTGCTCTGAAGTGTCACAAGTATGACAAAACCATTCAGGTGACCGGGAGTGCCGCCTTGTTCTACCTGACCAATTCAGAGTACCGCACAGAGCAAAGCATCCGACTCAGGAGACAGGTCATCCAAGTGGTGCTAAACGGCATGGAGTCCTACCAGGAAGTGACAGTAAGAGAACGAGCTCTGGCCTGCTTTCCATACATAGAACCCACCACACTGTCCTGTCATTGAATGCTGTCAGGAGGTCTTTTCTTTGAGGCTGTTGACAAGAGAAAGTCTGTAAGATGGTTCTGCGGGCTAATGCAATCCTGATAGCCTCAGAGTAAATTCTTGGCAAGCTCAACTTATCATTACATCCTTCCAAGTTTGATAAAATGAGTACCATAAAGCGGGGTATGCGGAACATCTTGGGAGATGGTAACATACATTGAAAGGGAATATCTTGCTGCTTAAAAACTTTATTGATTTTCTCTTTAGGTGCAAAGAAACTGTTGTCTCACACTGTGTAACTTCAATATACCAGAAGAGTTGGAGTTTCAGTATCAACGGGTCAATGAGCTACTGCTAAATATCCTCATCCCGACGCGGCAAGACGAGTCCATCCAGCGCATTGCTGTCCACCTCTGCAACGCCCTGGTCTGCCAGGTGGACAATGACCACAAGGAGGCTGTGGGCAAGATGGGTTTCGTCATGGTAAGAACTTTACTGACTGCCCTTTTATATTTATTAAACCCGTTGTGTATCTGTAGAGACACATTCATGTTTCCTCTTGGCTACGCTTCAGAGATGAGGCAGAGCCGGTCAGGAGGCTGGCACGCGCTCTGAGTGTCTGATCACGTACAGCCTATCAGAGCGGAGGCTCGTCTCGCCCGCCTGATTGGGGATCAGCTCCAGCGCTGGCACAGAGAGAATGAGAGACTCCTTTCTGAAACCAGTGTCTCCTACTGCACTAGCGGCAGCCTGGATGCTTCCTAGGGAATCATGGCAGCTACCAGTCAGAGGATAAACTGGCCTGTACCTTAAAAAGTAAATGCCAGTTATTCCTCATACTGGGGCCACTCAATCTTTCATCTATGTTTAGTTTAGTGCCTCTTTAAAGGAACATTAAACGTTGTTTAACCCTTGCTTCCTTGAAGGAAGCAAGGGTTAAACAAAACATGTCCCGGTAGAATTACGTAAACCCGACATGTATCTTAATAGATAGACGTGGGTTTACTATCTGCTGTGTCTCACATGCGAGACACAGCAGTTCCCGGTTGTCGTGTGCTGACAAACTCAGCACGCGCACAACCAATCAGAGCGGGGGCTCGCCTCACTCTGACATCCAAATACGAGGGTGACCCTTGTTTTTGCATGGAATCAGCAGGGGGCCCTAGTTAAGACCTCATGAAAAAACAAGGGTCTGAGCCAGTCGAGGACCAGACGGCTGCCTGCTTCCTATGGAAACATGGCAGCTGTCGGTCAGAGGATAAACTGTCTGTACTATAAAAAGTACCTGCCAGTCTATCCTCATACTAACAACACATTTTAACAACACAAGACCAATGCAGAACAGAGGTAAAGCATTGAGTAGGCTGTGTTTTGGTTTTCTTTTTACCTGTGCTTTCTCTTTTCCAGACAATGTTAAAACTGATACAGAAGAAACTGCAAGACAAGATGGTGAGTACTTATAACCACAAATGTATATCAGTATGGCAGCCACATACAGAGAATGGACAATAGAATCCAAGGTTAGCGGAAAGCCTCTGATTTATACTAAACAAGAGGCGTCTGCCAGCCCCTGACGATGGCATAAACCTTGCAAGTGATATCCCAGTATATTTAGCGCCATACCTTTTTAACGGCCAACGTGGCCTAGTTATATGAATCTATGGGTACCACGTTATCAAGAGAAGACTGTAGCAATTCCAAAAGGAGTCTCACCGTAGAAGTGCCATTAATTTTTAAGTGAACACTGTGCAAAATAACATAAAGACTGTATTGACCTTAGGGGGGATCCAGTGCCATTTTAATGATTTTTTATTTTTGTATTTTGCCTCGGTGTCTGTAATGTATTCATTACAGACTACAAATTTGCCTGTATCAGAATTAAAGTAAAACGTTTTTTTGTGATAACTCCACTCCGTGAATTTAGATTTGCCCTCTTTTGATGAAAGAAATCCCACCCATTTCTCATATAGTGACCCTCGTTGGACATATACCCTGCCCTTATTTGTTTAAACCCAGCCCACAAAGCTGGTTTAATAATCCCTTTTGTGGGTGGGTGGAATCTAGAAAATAAATCCATCCCTTTTTCCATACATCCGTTTCCCACTTCTATAGCACCCTGCCGGTAAGTACAGCCCCTTTCTGTGGAATTAATTCCTTCTCTTTTTCTCCCATTGTTTCTCTGGTAGTGTGATCAGGTTATGGAGTTTTCCTGGAGTGCCCTGTGGAACATCACAGACGAGACTCCTGATAACTGCGAGATGTTTCTCAATTACAGCGGCATGAAGCTTTTCCTGGAGTGCTTAAAAGTAAGTACTTGTCCGAATGCAAATTACAGGGAGACGAGGCCTAGCCAACGCTATCGGAACAAACTGAATTGATGCATATTGGCCTGTGTTTGTCAAGGGAATTCTGGGTAAAGTTCTCACCAGAGTTGCTCAGTCTCACCGTCTGTTACCTCTCAACACTAGGAATTTCCAGAGAAACAGGAACTTCATCGCAATATGCTGGGGTTACTTGGAAACGTGGCAGAAGTGCGCGAACTGCGCCCGCAGCTGATGACAGCGCAGTTTATCAGCGTTTTCAGGTATTTTCTTTTTTTGCATTTGAATTAAAGATAGAGTGCGGTCAGAATGTTTTACATTTTTTTTTATAAAATATATGTAGAAAGATTAAAAATAAAGAAAGGTTCATTATTATTTATGACTGAGATTTCCCACCAAACCTTTCTCTTTGCAGTAACCTGTTAGAGAGCAAGGCTGATGGGATTGAGGTATCGTACAACGCCTGCGGGGTGCTGTCGCACATCATGTTTGACGGTCCTCAGGCTTGGTTCGTTGGAGAGCCAACACGCCAGGAGGTAGAGGAACGAATGTGGAACGCTATCCAGAGCTGGGACATCAGCTCCAGGCGGAACATTAACTACAGGTGAAAGGACTCGCGTTACAAGAAAAATATCGCATTAGTTAATAAACAATGGAAAATTCCCTATATGTAGAGAAGCCGCTTCCAAGAGGCGCTGATGGCAGAAATCTAACCTTTTGCCCTGTTTCCTGAACCAGTTTAATTTCAAAAATACAAACTGAGCAGCCTAACAGGACGAGGTGGTGAATAGAATGCTGGGATATTATTTGTTCAAGTAAAAGAGACAGGAAGTGGAAGTAAAGTTAGGTCACTGAAGTATCACAAAAACTCAGACACCGTCCCAGGCAGAGTTAATCCAGTATTTATTTTGATTCCATTGGAGGTCGTGTATAAACAGGGCGCCCATGCAGACTGCGCCAAATGCTGGCGCAATCTGTGAGCACGCCAAAGTACAAAGCAGACCTCTAACAAATTTTGGGAGTCTTGAGTTATCTACGCCTCATTAGTAGATTTCGGTTGTATCCGCAATCGTTGGCGCCGTGTATAAAAATAAGGGAACTGTGTTTGGCGGAGGTCCTTCTCGCCCTCACTGCAAAGTGTTGTGAGTTCTAAAAAAAAGTGCAATCGCCGTTATACATAACAAACAGCGATTGTAGTTTTTTTTTTTTTTTTTTTTATAAAACTCCCAACACTTTGCAGTGCGGGAATTTTTATACATAACCCCCATTGATTTAAGCACTGTTATTTAGAAAGCCTGTGAAAGCAGAATTGTTCCTTTAATTTAACTTTTTTTTTTTTTTTGCAGGTCATTTGAGCCGATTCTTAGGCTCCTTCCCCAAAATGTGTCCCCTGTCAGCCAGCACTGGGCAACATGGGCCCTTTATAATCTTGTCTCTGTTTATCGTGAGTATCCTGTTCCAGGAGCTGGTGAGGCCACATCCTAAACTTTAAACCATTAGAATTTAGTGACAAGTGCTTTCCTCTGCAAGGTTGCATCTAGTCCATGGGAAGCGGGCATAATAACAAGATTTGGGATTCAGTTTGCAGAACTGATTTAATTGAAATCCAGGGTATCCATTAAAATGATGTCAGAGTTCAGTGCAGAAGAGGTCTACGTATGCAAAAGTGTCAACTGCTGGTTCTTCTGTGATTCAGTGATTGTGTTTTGACACATCCGCCGGGAATTCAGATCTCACCATTGAGTGAACAGCGCATGCGTACAATCACTAAAAATCACTGATTTAGACAGCTCGGAGGATATACAGACTACCGACCATCACACAGGCATGAGGAGCATCTCAAGAAAGTCGGTTCACTCAATGGTAAGATCTGAATTCCCGGAGGAAATGTCAGAACATCTGCACTTTTGACCCTCCTCCAAAGTCGCAAGTTCATTACCGACGCACGTAGCGGAAAATCCCAAAATTTGGATTTGGACCACGTGGTACCACTTTTACTCAAGGCTTCTATTTGCTTTCAGTCCTTGGCATCAGAACATCAGTCCGTTTTGACATTCCATGGCTCCTGTGCACAC
The DNA here is from genome assembly GCA_036172795.1 of Pelodytes ibericus. Taxonomy (NCBI): domain Eukaryota; kingdom Metazoa; phylum Chordata; class Amphibia; order Anura; family Pelodytidae; genus Pelodytes; species Pelodytes ibericus. The sequence goes on along the minus strand of CM069864.1, from coordinate 85,366,794 downwards.
TCCTATAACCTGCATGTAACTGAACCTCTTTTATTATAGAAGTTAAAGCTTAAAAGGATCTGTATCACCTAAACACTGCTTTTACTTTGAAGATCGAGATTTTAAAAAATTATCTATACGTTGTAAATTGCAAGCAAATGCATAAATTAGGAGAAAAATGTGTATGTGGAGTCTTCTGCTTGTGACATCACCTGTGCAAATAACAAATGTTCCATTGAAAACCAGTTCATTTACATACCGTGACACAGGTGATGTCATAAGCAGGAGACTCCAGACACAGTTATTTCTCCTAATTTAGGCATTTTCTAATACAATGTATAGATCATTTTCAATTATTTATTATTCTCTACATGCACAGTAAAAACAATGTTTAGGTGATACAGTGCCTGTAAGGTAGCAGTGAGTAAATCATTTATTTTAGGTTTTCACTGTAAACTAACATTACTTTCCCTCCTCCATTCCAGCAGACAAATACTGTCCATTGCTGATCAAGGAAGGAGGGCTCCCCCTATTGATAGATGTGGTGAATATGCCTTCAACCCACCAGGAAACAAAGGAGATGGCCAGGTATTGACCAATGGATGTTGTGTACAGACAAGAGTATCTCTTATCCGAAAATCCATTAAACAAAATGATCCGTTATCCCCAAATCATTTCGAATTTAGCACAAGTTGCAAATTGCACCCCCCCACCCCCACCCCCACCCCCCCTGTCAGAATGCAAGTGCACAACAGTTTATTCAGTGTCCAGCCCTCTTAAACTGTGATCTAGCCTTTCCATGCATGCTCAGATTCCCCCAGGCCCACAAAGGGTCATACAATGACATGTGTGCAGACCTGACACGCCAACGGTAGGTTCCCAACGATGCCTTGCATCACAGCTACATCACGGTAACAGTGATTTATTTGCTCTCTACAGTATTTACATTGATATTACTGCATTTCATGTGTGCAGAGAGGCTTTAATACATCTTATTGGTGAAAGTGATCTGTTATCCAAAATACTTCTGGTCCCAGGCATTGGGGATACTTAACCTGTATAAATAACGCTGTCTGTTCTGTTAAGTAATGGTGGGTTAAATGTGATGGAAAAACCCCCTCCACCTGAAATTTAACGGGTAGCAGAGACGTTATCAAACACAAATCTACCCACACCAAACAAGCCAGAACAGTCGCACATTCACAGTGCTACCACCACTGCAAGGGATTCTGGGTAGGCATAAGCAAATCCACTCAACAATGATCTTGTCTTAATCCATTTTAAACATGAACCTATTGGATAGGAAAACAACCTTTGCCCCGTTGGCTTAAATGAAAGGTAATTTCTCGCTGTTTTTATGTTATTATAAAATGGTAGACTTAGAAAATATTGTTTTGTACAGCTGCTTCGCTGAGCTGATCAAGCATTGGTCACTCTTAGCTGTGAGACTGTGTCATGTTAGCTGAGAAATCTCTGGGAATGTGAACAGTTAGGTAGAATGACAGTGAGGTATGAGTAAATGTGTTTGTGAACAATTAGGAAGATGGCAATCAAGTAGGAGTGAGTAGGCAGCAAACAAACAATGAATAGGAAGGATGGTGGACAGCCAGAGCCTCAGAGGAGTTTCACAACTTGTCAGCGCTGTAGTAGAAGAGGGAGCACAGCTGAAGATTTACAAGTAAATAGTTTGTTCCAGGACAAAAGATGGTAAGTATTAGGTTAACTTAAATATGTGTTTTCTTCTTTACTGTTTTATCCCTTTTCAAGTTCATTTCATTGTATTACTCACAATATTTTGTGTGGACATAGAGCAGTAACAAATTCTACATCTTACAATACTTTTATTTCCTTTCTTAGGAAAGTCCTCGAACATTGTGCTAATTATAATGAAGAAGGTATGGACACCTTACTATAGAACCGAGAAGGACCGCGTCAGATCCCCTCACACTCTGCGCCTCTCCACAGGAAAAGCCCCTCGCACCTATATCAGAAACGGTGACGACAGTCCTGTGTGACCACCACCCACAGACTGGAGAGAGGACTGAATTATATACATTTTTTTCGATTTTATATATTTTTTTTTTATTTTTTGCACACCAGAAAAAAAACTCCTGTTATGTGTGGTTTTCATATTTGTTACATATGGATGTGATGTATTCTAGAAGAAAACCATAAACAAGAATACTGCCTTCCTCCCAGATATCTGCTCCAAACATATGCAGATTACACTTGAAGCTGATTGGCCAGTGACTTCGGCATTCTCCCTGTCATTGGTCAGTGGGCCATTTTAAGGAGACGGATCACATACACCAGTAATAAAAGGTGGTCAACCAAGACCACCTGGTGTTAATCAACAGTGAGGCTCTGTTTGGGATGCTCTTGCCCTCCCGGGCTTCTGAAATGGACACGAAGGCTAGTTTACAGAACAATCCGTCGCTGATTGGGTACCGATATTGTGGTTCTCAAAATATACCCCAACGATGTATGTGGTGGAGGTAAATCAAAATGTTAAACAGCTGATAACACTACGGCGTCTAACAGATACACAACTAAGTAAGGATTTTTATTCAAACCTCGGTTATATGGACAGACGCCATTGAAAACTTACAAGTTTCGCTCCCTGTCCCTACCGGGGTCCAGGATTTTCCAATCCCTGTAACTTTTTGAGATACTTCTTTGTTTCGGTGAACCTGCTATAGAAATGGATCCATACACAAGCAAGCGGAGCTACTGGACCCACTGCCAGGGAAATCGGTAAACTGCATCAAGATGGCGTTTATTCCGAAATTCGGCCGGGTTAAATCCTCCATCGCGGAGGAACAGGAGTCCAAATCACGTGAACGCTTTTCTCAAGAAATGAGTAAGGTTTTACTGAGGAACTGTACGTATCTTGACAAATTTTTGTCGAGAGGCCTCGAGTAATGGTAGGAGCAAAGGGTTAACGCCACAAACCTTTTTTTTTGTGTGTGTATAGGATCGCCAAGGCTTAACTCCTTCCCCTGCCAGAAGAATTTGAGAATACTTACACAAAACTGTGTCCTCTACCAAGATGGAAGATAGATCGGTGCACTATAAGGACCGCCAATCTCAGGCTGGTCAGTGGGACTATAACCTAGAGCTTCAGACTGTTCCACCAGTAAGCTACATTCTACTCAACCCCCCCCTGTCTATGATGTACAAAGGGGGTGGGCTGTAGACTGATCAAAAAACAGGCACTATAACCTACCAGAAACCTTTTTGTTAATCATTGTACACCAGCCAGTGTTGTTTTTTTTTTTTTTTAAATATTGAGGGCCACATCCCATGCACAAAGAATGCCAGACATTATTAATTTCATGAGATGATATCGAAACAAAACTCTTGGCTTTTGAACCAAGACAGGGAAAACCCCCCCTCCACCAAAAGCTCCCCCCCTCCCCCGCAGGGTCATAAATCCGCGCACCAGCTGGACATTTAACGATTTTGACCATCAAAACCGCCTATGTACTTTCAGGATTTGTAGACGTCTTCATGATATATTTAGTAATCATTTTTACCCTATCTGCCAATGCCAGGGGTCATCCTTGCTGATCCCTCTCTATCGGAGACCTGCGTCTATTACGAATCATGGATATGTTGTCAGGATTTGGAATATGTATAGCTAATAAGGAGGATGGGGTGGATATTATGAGCACAAGAGACCGGTAATGTGAGTTATGAAGATATGTTAAACTTCTTAACCACTGCAAAAATCTCTTCACAAACTAGACCATTTTATATACTTAAATTTTACCAGATTTTTTTTTTCTAGGTGACAGGCGTACTTTTGTATTTATAAGCTGGAACACCGTTAAAGCAAGAACATGAAAGGTCTCAATGACCCAAATAATCTGTAGAGTGGAATTGTTGAGCACAAACAAGGATTTGTGTTTTACTTTCGAATGGGTAGTAAATTAATTGGGTAATAGAAAAATGACCCTGTGTAGTATCTGTATCTCATGCCCCAGGTTCATCCCAGAAGCCAAAGTACCAATTGCACAAGTTCCTAGAAACCGTTCATTTGCCTGTCAAGCGACAAGATGATGTCATGAAAGGAAGACGGCAAAGACATGTTTCAAACATCTTATTCTCTACTTTCGCCGTATAACTGGTGTTTGGCTCATGAAGTCCCTGTAACGATCCTGCGGAAGAGTTGGGCATGGAGGGCCATTCACATCCGCCCCCTTAGCCACAATTTGGATAGCCAGTGATGGCTAACCTTGGCACTGTTTGGGAACCGCATACCCCATGATTCTCAGTCACCTTTAACTCTAAGAATTATGGGACATGGGGTTCCCAAACCTCTGCAGTGCCAAGGTTAACCATCACTGTGCTAAATGGAAATCATTGCAATATGGTGGTTACAGCTGTTTTACATCAACCCGAAAGTATCTACATGAATAGATTCCTTGTAAATAGATTTAGAGGCTGTGAGACACTAATTATATGACTTTAGTGTCCTTTTAGTCCATTTCGGTTACAATATTTCTTGGCTTTCTTCTCTTTTTGCCTACATCTTATTTTGGGTTGTGTTCTGAAGTGTTTCTTAGGGTATCTGTACTAGTATCTTCTCTCACAAGGGGTTGGCTTTTTAAAATGAATATGTACGTATCAAGATTTTGATCTAAGCCAGTGGGATGGAGTTCAATTTGTGCTGCAAAATGGTCCATCGGAGGCTTACCAAAACAACTGCAGTCTCAGCTTCTATACGGGAATTAGATAAACGACTCATTCTCCCTCTACGCCCATTGTGCTTGGCAACCTTTTTTTCGGAAACAACCACCATTTTATTCACCCAAAACGTAGTAAGGCCGTTTACTGCCTTTGAGAAACAACCTTTTGAATTCTTTCTGTGGATGTGATTTCTGATTCGAGCAGGGCATCTCCATAGAGTATAAATAAATAACCCAGTACAAGGTAGGTGTGCAGTAATACTGTGCATTGTGTTTTGTATAAAGATCATCTAATGAGCTGGATCAATAAAGTCTCATTAAAAGGAAGTCCGTGAGTTTTGTCTTTTTTTTTTTTCTTCTCTTTTCTTCTCTTGTATCAATTTGCATTGAGCATAGTCATTTTATATTCTGGGATTGGTGTTTCTAGTTGCCATCTGTCCCCAGATTTGACCGAACAGTCCTGCTTTCTGGGACATTCTCCCATCCTTGTGCACAAGTAGTATTGCTTTTAAACTATGTCTATAGGAAGAAATGGTACCTCTTCTGGGTGAGCTGGGACTCAAACTCAAGCCAGGCAATGTCATCTGCCCCAGCCCCCACCATATTGGGAAATCCAGAGATTGAGGCGGTTGTTTAGAATTTGGCTCTAAATATTTGGGATTCCCTAGAACATATGTTTTTTTTAAATCTATTTATATATTTATAAAATACAAATGGTGCAGCACAGTGAGGTCTTTTCCTGATGAAGCCGTGAGCTGATCTGGTGAAACGCGTCAAATTTGGCCAGACCTCTATTCCTGAATCTAAGGTCTTGATCCGGGCTGCTGGCATTGTACCTGCTCCTGGATCCAAGGGCCTTCACTGTACTTCTGATGCTTTGTTCCTTTACATCCCATGTGATCTACCTCACTGCTCTCCAATAGTTTATGGTCTTTCCAGTGTTTGTGTGTGCATCATCTCTTGCATCATATTTATTTCCCTGACATTACGGGGGCCCAGAGAAACTGTATTTTTAATATTTTCCATCCTTGTTTTTTTAAGTTGTTTTCTTGAGAAAACAAGATGGAAAAATATTTTAAATACATGGTCTCTCATATGACATACTACACTAGTGTGTTTTCTTACAGATATCCTAGTGTTTCACAGCCACCCCCTGTTTCTTGTGGTCCTTTATGGTTTTGACCCTTGGGAGAGTGCTCAGTTGGGAGGCTGCGCCACTCTAGGAGACTAGTGTTTTCCCATAGTGTGGTCACCTTGTGCTGAGGTGAACTAGGAGCATGAAGCGTAGTTAGCCACACAAGACACCGTGTTCATCTCAGCTGAGGAAAACTACTTTCTAACCTATCACTGTAATGTGTCCTAAACAATTACTTTTGGTGATTTCTAACCGTAAATGTATAATCTATTCCAGTTCCTTGGCTCAGCACAGATCAGAAGGTGATGGGTCACAAACTGGAATTTAAGGATAACACCAGTATTTGTAATTCAAAGAAAGAAACAAATAGGGTTAACATGATACCGTTTATTGGCTAACAGAGTTTGGTTGCAAGCTTCCTTCCTCAGGCATAAATCAAAGATGGCATGAAATGTAGGCATTTTAAATAAAAAATGCTTTAATGAAAGTATACAAATAGAGTACCTTATTCAGCCCTCTTTGCTTGTATAGTTCTACCAGGGGGCGGACATGTTTAGAATCTTGGGTCAGGTGAATGAAGATCTGACCCATGTGATCCAAGATGTCTGCCCACTGATTATTTAAAACGTACTATTTTGCCAATAGTTGTCCTTTAACTAGAGAAATCCTAAATCACTGGCATGTCTTTGCTATACAGTGAGTAAGTTACAAAATCCCTGCATGTTCAGGAACTACATATCCCCTGATTCTCAGTCAGCTGTGTGCTATTCTGGGGGATTCTGATTTATTAATGCAGAAATGGCTAAGCTGAGTGGGCAGGGACTACTTACGTTTCAGGATTTGGGGGGGGAGTGCCTCTTTTTTTCTTTTTCTTTTTTCTGTTCCCCTCCCACCTCCCCTCCTTTCCTCCTAAATCCCAGCTGGGATTCCAAGCATTCCTGCCCAAGTGTGGAGATCAGTGCGTCTGGATATACTTCCTTCCCACACAACTGCAGGCCCAGGCCGGAGGCACAGTAAAGGTGAGTCTGCAAAGTGAACCAATACTAAACTCCCGTAGGACATCTTCAGATCATCGCTGCTAACTGAGCTGTCAGTGCAATCAATCATTTCTGTTTGTTATTGGATAACTTTGCTACTAGTTCATGCGCTTGACAAATCTAACATTAGTTTCCAAACAGCGGACCATGGAATCGGAGCATTTTGGGGGTGAGGAGTGTAAATTGGCCCACCTGTTTTATTCCACTGCTTGCTGAGTTTCCTGCTGCCCTTCCTAATTAACATTAGCATTACAATTATTTTTTTATATATATAGCGCCAACAATAATTCCCATAATGCAATACTTCAGATTCCTGCCTGCACACAATGCTTAAAGGGACACTAAACGTTCTAATATAGAAGCACAAACGAAAAGTTAGCTGTCCCTAGTATAAGGATAAACTGGTGTGTAATGTTTGATAGTACACGGCAGTTTCTCCTCTGACTGACAGCTGCCATGTTCCCACAGGAAGCAGGCAGACGTCTGGTCGGCGACCGATAGCGAGGGCCTGTCGCTACTAGCACAGAGAGAACCCCTCGTTTTTTGCATGGGATCAGCAGGGGGGACCCTAACTAGGATGTCAGAGCTGGGCGAGCCAGGGTTAAACAATGTTTAATGTTCCTTTAAATGAAGTATTCTGTTCCGTTTTGTAATTCTTCTCTTTTTATATCTGCAGGGAAATGCTTCCCTCTGAGATTCCAAATCGCTCCAGTACTTCCACCAGGCCGACCCTTGGTGACCAGCTCTGTGAGGGAGAATATCTGGCGCTCATACAAGACTTGGAGCAACAGCTGAGGAGTCAGATGGACAAACTGGAGCATCTTAAATTATCTGTGGCGGAGGTACGGCTCAATGCAACCCCTCTTCCCTGCCCAACACATACCATTTTGGAGAGTATATGCCACATTTTTTTTAATGGTGGGGCTTTATTATGGCTGTATTCTAGCTACATTGGTGATTCATAAAGCCTGAATCCTTGCAATACAGAAAAAAGGAAGAAAAACACTGCGCCTAAATGTGACGGTAATAGCGGCAACAAAATCTACCAGTGTCTCACACCTGGTACAGTATAATAGACAAGAAAAACAAAGTGAAAAAGTGCGCTTGAACCAAACGCTTAATACATAACAAATAAGTAAGTGGATTACCCTAAATGATGACGCAATCCGCTTGATGTATATATGGAGGGGAAAAAAACAGAAATAATAATATAGTGTAGTATGTTATTCTATAATAGGAAATGTAAAAAAGAACATGGATACACTCACATATCCCTGAGCAGAGTTTTGCTCAGTGTTTAAAGCATCGAGGGAGCCCATGCTGGGTAAATGTTCCAAAGACTTCCTAGGAGGTATGTCCAAAGTGGTAGGAGAGCAAAAGGAGAGACCTTTAGTATGGGTGAATAATTTATTACAGCAAAGTATAAAAACTCTTACATTAAAATACACAGGATCCAGCAGGCAGATGTCCAATAATTCAAATCCTAATGTCCAAAAAAAGTTCCAGCAGGTCTCTTCCTCCTCACAACGCGTTTCGCCCGGTAAACTGGGCTTTTTCAAGTGACTCTCATGCTGGATCCTGTGTATTTTAATGTAAGAGTTTTTATACTTTGTTGTAATAAATTATTCACCCATACTAAAGGTCTCTACTTTTGCTCTCCTACCACTTCGGACATACCTCCTGTGAAGTCTTTGGAACATTTACCCAGCATGGGCTCCCTCAATGCTTTAAACACTGAGCAGAACTCTGCTCAGGGATATGTGAGTGTATCCATGTTCTTTTTCACATTTCCTATTATATAATAACATACTACACTATATTATTATTTCTGTTTTTTTTCCCCCTCCATATATACATCAAACAGATTGCCTCATCATTTAGGGTAATCCACTTACTTATTTGTTATGTATTAAGCGTTTGGTTCAAGCACACTTTTTCACTTTGTTTTTCTTGAATCCTTGCAATGCCTCCTGATGTTTAGCAGGTCATCCTTACTGGACAGCTGTGATCTGAAGTATGTATAGGCACAGAGGAAGGGGTAACTGGTGTGGGGGGTTGGCCAGAGAATTGCTGTACCTCACTCACATTCTCCTTGCACTGGAGAGCATGTTTAAAATGCCTGGCCCTGCATTGATCCATAGGAATCCGCAAGGCCAAGTTACAGGTGCCAGTGAGGTCCAGACTTTGTTGGAGGTTTTGATTAAAGAATCTATATTGCCGACTACCTATCGGAGCTGGGAAGGTAACTAAATGGTTAAACTTTAAAGGGCTGCTTAACTCAGAACACTGGCTGCGTCAGGGGACTATTTCACTATCGCTTTAAGTAGGTGGGGCTGAGAGAGTCTAACGCACCTTGTTGGTCCATGACAGGCACTCTGCTGCAGCTCCAGCAATACCGGCTTCGCTTCCATTGAGCAGCACTGCAGTGACCTGAAGATATCCCTGGCTGAACAGGCTGCTTTTCTGAGTGACCTTAACGAGCGCACAGAATCTCTACAGATGAGCACCTCTCTGTTCGCACAGGTACAGTCTGCTAACACCCATGGCAAGCTATATAGAAATATCTTAGGACCCAAGCACCTTAACAGAGCCTTGCCAATGGCCGCATTGTGGAATTTGGGACATTCCAAAAATGTCCGATGGTGTCTTCTGTTTATGACATTCCATATTTTTAGGAACGTTTTTAAAACCTTTCGTCCCAAGTACAATGGAGAATGCGTGCCAAAGTTGGGGGTAGACACCAACATTGCTCATGGTTGACAAAGGGTCAAGGGTCATCTTGCCTAAAGGGGCGTTGCTAGGTGTCCAAAAGATCTGGGGCTAGAGCCCGTGGCAAATTGCTAAGAATAGCTTACACTCTTCTTTATGCATATGCTAGCACTCTAATGTAATTCATTTAGCCAGTAAAACATATGCTTTATAATTCAGTTTGAAAGTAAAGTTTGTACTCTTATCCAGTTAGTCAAAAAATGATTGCAGTCTAATGTAATTCAGCTAGAATTCAATTAAACTCAAATTCAGGTAGCCAGTAAAGCTTGCATTCATATCAAGTAAATCGCTAAATTGTGCACTCTAATGCTATTTAGCTTGATAATAAAGCTTGCACTCCAATCCAGTTCGTTAATGAAGGTTGCAGTCTTATATAGTTCTGCAATAAAGTGTGTATTCAAATGCAATTCAATTTGAAAATAAACTGTGCACTCTAATTTAATTCAGTTAGCCAATAAAGCTTGCATTCACTTTGATAATAAAGTGTGTATTCTTATCCAGTTAGCCAGTAAAGCTTTCACTGTAATGTAATTAAGATAGCCAATAAAGCTTGCACTCCAATGTAATTCAGTTAGCCAATAAAGCTTGCACTCCAATGTAATTCAGTTAGCCAATAAAGCTTGCACTCCAATGTAATTCAGTTAGCCAATAAAGCTTGCACTCCAATGTAATTCAGTTAGCCAATAAAGCTTGCACTCCAATGTAATTCAGTTAGCCAATAAAGCTTGCACTCCAATGTAATTCAGTTAGCCAATAAAGCTTGCACTCTAATGTAATTTAGTTAGCCAATAAAGCTTGCACTCCAATGTAATTCAGTTAGCCAATAAAGCTTGCACTCCAATGTAATTCAGTTAGCCAATAAAGCTTGCACTCCAATGTTATTCAGTTAGCCAATAAAGCTTGCACTCTAATGTAATTCAGTTAGCCAATAAAGCTTGCACTCTAATGTTATTCAGTTAGCCAATAAAGCTTGCACTCTAATGTAATTCGGTTAGCCAATAAAGCTTGCACTCTAATGTAATTCGGTTAGCCAATAAAGCTTGCACTCTAATGTAATTCGGTTAGCCAATAAAGCTTGCACTCTAATGTAATTCGGTTAGCCAATAAAGCTTGCACTCTAATGTAATTCGGTTAGCCAATAAAGCTTGCACTCTAATGTAATTCGGTTAGCCAATAAAGCTTGCACTCTAATGTAATTCGGTTAGCCAATAAAGCTGCACTCTAATGTAATTCGGTTAGCCAATAAAGCTTGCACTCTATTGCAATTCATTTTGATTGCAATACTTGCACTCTACACTAACCAATAAAGCTTGTGCTTAGTTTGATAATAAGGTGTGCATTCTAATATAATTAAGTTAGCAAAAATAGCAGGTACTATTTAATTCAGTTCAAATTACGCTCTTCTGCCCTGCCTGTCTCTTGTAGGTGAGCACAAAGCCCAAGATCTGGGGGAGCAGGCGAAGTTTCAGACGTTCTAATGTCCGCCCCCAGCTTTGCGATGACACCCAGTCGGAGCTGGGCTGGAGCCTGACAAGGCCTCGAAGGAACAGCAATGCATCTGAGCTGTCCTGCGTGTGGTGATCCTGCGTCAACGCCTTCACTATGGCATTCTCTCCCTACTGAATTATAACGGTGTTATAGAAGTATACAGTGCTGGGTAGGCTCCTACCTGGGGTCTTCCACGGCAGTACTTGCTGTGCACATAAATCACAGTTCTATTCATAATTATACCACTACTTTTTTTTTTTTTTTCAAAGTAGTTCATCTAGCTGTTTATTCAGTTTTTGACCTTTTTGTAGGCTTTATTCCTGGAGATTGATGAGATTTTTTGCCACTTGCAAAGTGGATGTCCCCAGCATCTCCTGGGAACCAATCCGAGGGCTCCCGTACAGATACATGGGGATGCCCACTATCAGTGAAGCAGTTCCAGCCTCTGAAAGTACTGGTCACCGTGCATGCTCACAAGTTTCCTGGTCTAACTCCTACTTTTGTTTGCTTTGCTAGATGATCCGTTTGGATGAACTGTACTCTTGCAATGTTAACAAAAGCAGTAGGTTTCCTCCTCTCCCTCTTAGAGATTCCTAAGGATTCCCTGCATGGATTTGTACAATGTACAGGTTAGACACTATAAAATGAGTTACAATAACCCTGGTCTAAGGGTCATTCCCCAGCATGCACCTGTCCAGCCCATACTGACTTCTTGTTCATTTTGTATCTCTTACAATCCTTGTTGGTGCTGCAGACAAGGTGATATAAATCAGGTCAAAATAACTGACTTGGGAACCTTTTACAACTCCATTATTAATGCCTGATTCGTGCAAGGCGTTTGTCAGTTCACTTAGCTCAAAGTTTGGTAAATAAACCCCCTCTGATTCTAAGAGGGGCAGAGTCACTATTTGTATGTATGCTATAGATAGAAGCACACTGTAATCTTTCCATTGTCAATCTGTATATCTGAAAGGTAGCTTGGAAACAACAATAAACATATTTTGATGGTTTATGTTCAGTTTTTAATAATGCTCTACGGACGCCAGTTAAATAGGAAGCATATCTGCATGAGTCAGACAGGTTGGCTGTTTTTTCTTGGATATGCATGCCTCCTGTCTCTCCCTTTTTTGGGAGGCTGTACCTCTGCTCAGTGGGACTTGGCACTGCAATCCTGAAGTATAAATGTAATTCTCCGGGCTCTTGGAGACTGGTTACTGTGCAGCTTGAGTGATAGTGACAAATATTGCAAGCACATGATTGCGGACACTGGTCTGCCCCCTGGTGTGGAGGTAGTGTAACAGCATCATTGTGCCATCTAAACTGAAAGTTATACAGCGCATGCGTAGTACTCCATCTCCGGTGTCCCAGACACTGAAGAATTAGCTGAAGACTCACAGACTCTTCCTCTATCCCCTGGCCTGTAGCCCCATTAAGCCGGCCTGGTACCACGCTCATATATTCCTATTAATGGATAACATTTGCCTCCCAGCAGGAAACCCCTCTCCTGAGCCAACAATGCAGAGGGGGAAAGGTGGGCAGGATCGGTCTCATGTAATATGTATGTCTACCATGTTTTAAAGACATTTTTGGTGTTTAGTTCTCTTTTTAAAGGTGGTTTTCAGCTACTCTATATGAAATTTGTTCTGTAATTTAGTTTTAAATGGTGTTTGAGGGGGGCGGGTCAGGCAACCAAGGCTACCATGCATGCCAGCTTCAGTGACGGTGCTACCGCGCATTCCAGCTTCAGTGATGGTGCTACCGCGCATTCCAGCTTCAGTGATGGTGCTACCATGCATGCCAGCTTCAGTGACGGTGCTACCGCGCATTCCAGCTTCAGTGATGGTGCTACCGCGCATTCCAGCTTCAGTGATGGTGCTACCATGCATGCCAGCTTCAGTGACGGTGCTACCGCGCATTCCAGCTTCAGTGATGGTGCTACCGCGCATGCCAGCTTCAGTGACGGTGCTACCGTGCATGCCAGCTTCAGTGACGGTGCTACCGCGCATTCCAGCTTCAGTGACGGTGCTACCGCGCATTCCAGCTTCAGTGATGGTGCTACCGTGCATGCCAGCTTCAGTGACGGTGCTACCGCGCATTCCAGCTTCAGTGATGGTGCTACCGTGCATGCCAGCTTCAGTGACGGTGCTACCGGGCATGCCAGCTTCAGTGACGGTGCTACCGGGCATGCCAGCTTCAGTGACGGTGCTACCGGCTATGCCAGCTTCAGTGACGGTGCTACCGGGCATGTCAGCTTTAGTGACGGTGCTACCGGGCATGTCAGCTTCAGTGACGGTGCTACCGGGCATGCCAGCTTCAGTGGCGGTGCTACCGGGCATGTCAGCTTTAGTGACTGTGCTACCGGGCATGCCAGTTTCAGTGACGGTGCTACCGTGCATGCCAGCTTCAGTGACGGTGCTACCGGGCATGCCAGCTTCAGTGACGGTGCTACCGGGCATGCCAGCTTCAGTGACTGTGCTACCGGGCATGCCAGCTTCAGTGACGGTGCTACCGGGCATGCCAGCTTCAGTGACTGTGCTACCGGGCATGCCAGCTTCAGTGACGGTGCTACCGGGCATGCCAGCTTCAGTGACTGTGCTACCGGGCATGCCAGCTTCAGTGACGGTGCTACCGGGCATGTCAGCTTTAGTGACGGTGCTACCGGCCATGCCAGCTTCAGTGACGGTGCTACCGTGCATGCCAGCTTCAGTGACGGTGCTACCGGGCATGCCAGCTTCAGTGACGGTGCTACCGGGCATGCCAGTTTCAGTGACGGTGCTACCGGGCATGTCAGCTTCAGTGACGGTGCTACCGGGCATGCCAGCTTCAGTGACTGTGCTACCGCGCATTCCAGCTTCAGTGACGGTGCTACCGCGCATGCCAGCTTCAGTGACGGTGCTACCGCGCATGCCAGCTTCAGTGACGGTGCTACCGCGCATTCCAGCTTCAGTGACGGTGCTACCGGGCATGCCAGCTTCAGTGACGGTGCTACCGGGCATGCCAGCTTCAGTGACGGTGCTACCGGGCATGCCAGCTTCAGTGACTGTGCTACCGGGCATGCCAGCTTCAGTGACGGTGCTACCGGGCATGCCAGCTTCAGTGACGGTGCTACCGGGCATGTCAGCTTCAGTGACGGTGCTACCGTGCATGCCAGCTTCAGTGACTGTGCTACCGTGCATGCCAGCTTCAGTGACGGTGCTACCGGGCATGCCAGCTTCAGTGACGGTGCTACCGGGCATGTCAGTTTCAGTGACGGTGCTACCGGGCATGCCAGCTTCAGTGACTGTGCTACCGGGCATGCCAGCTTCAGTGACTGTGCTACCGGGCATGCCAGCTTCAGTGACGGTGCTACCGGGCATGTCAGCTTTAGTGACGGTGCTACCGGCCATGCCAGCTTCAGTGACGGTGCTACCGTGCATGCCAGCTTCAGTGACGGTGCTACCGGGCATGCCAGCTTCAGTGACGGTGCTACCGGGCATGTCAGCTTTAGTGACGGTGCTACCGGGCATGCCAGCTTCAGTGACGGTGCTACCGTGCATGCCAGCTTCAGTGACAGTGCTACCGGGCATGCCAGCTTCAGTGACGGTGCTACCGGGCATGCCAGCTTCAGTGACGGTGCTACCGGGCATGTCAGCTTCAGTGACGGTGCTACCGGGCATGCCAGCTTCAGTGACGGTGCTACCGGCCATGCCAGCTTCAGTGACGGTGCTACACGCATGCCAACCTCCCAATCCACCGGGGTACAAAGGTGGGAGGTATGTCTGCATACTACACTTTGCATGTTCTCTGTGCAGCATGTGGAACACATAGGCCAACATTGGCAACTATGCATCCCCTGCACTATAGTAACTTGCAGGATCTGGGCCACCATTTAACTGGCCAGGACTGATTTAAGGTCATATGAATTGTATTTCCACATTAATATGAAAAGTAACTGATGCTGATCATTTTATATGTAACTTTACGAAGCTCCGCCCCCTCAGGAAGAAGCCCCCTTGCACTGCATGAGTGGGTTAGATATTCACTGGCGGAGGGATAACCCCCTGTGCGGCACATCACACCGCCTCCCGCTACAAGAAGGCGGCCAATCACCGAGCTGTAGTTTCCGTTACTATGGAAACACACTTCCGCGTTCCGCGATTTGCTGTGCGCTTCCGGGTTGGCTTGTGAGTCCTGGTGGTCTAGGTGCGGGGAGGGTTTTGGGGTACATTATGTTCCACAGTGTGTTCGGCGCTGGCGTGTTGGTGCGAACGGTGCACACATTACTGACATGGGCCGTGACCCTGGTGCTCTTCCTGCATGACACTGGTAAGGACTAAACTACAATTCATAGCTATGTAATAATATCTATATTCTCTTTCTATATGCAGATATAGGTATAAAATCTTTCTATATACAACTATAGCTATAATAGCTTTCTATATGCAAACATATCTTTATATGTAAATATATCGCTCTATACATATCATCTATATATAATACATATATTTACATATAGATGATAACTATGAAAATACCGCCGAACGCCACCCGTAACATAACCATGGCGTTACACTGCCGCACGCCACCCGTAACATAACCATCGCGTTACACCGCCGCACGCCACCCGTAACATAACCATGGCATCTCACTGCCGCACGCCACCTGTAACATAACCATGGTGTTACACCGCCGCACACGCCACCCGTAACATAACCATGGCGTCACACCGCCGCACGCCACCCGTAACATAACCATGGCGTCACACCGCCTCACGCCACCCGTAACATAACCATGGCGTCACACCGCCGCACGCCACCCGTAACATAACCATGGCGTCACACCGCCGCACGCCACCCGTAACATAACCATGGCGTCACATCGCCGCACGCCACTCATAACATAACCATGGCGTCACACCGCCGCACGCCACCCGTAACATAACCATGGCGTCACACCGCCGCACGCCACCCGTAACATAGCCATGGCGTCACATCGCCGCACGCCACCCGTAACATAACCATGGCATCACACCGCCGCACGCCACCCGTAACATAACCATGGCGTTCCACCGCCGCACGCCACCCGTAACATAACCATGGCGTCACACCGCCGCACGCCACCCGTAACATAACCATGGCGTTCCACCGCCGCACACACATATTGTGTTAGCAGAATTGCAAGCAAACGTCTGAATTAGGAGAATAATGTGTTTTAAATGTGTCTGTGCAGTATCCCGTTTATGACATCACCTGTGGCTTTACATACAAATGACACATTTCCCATTGAAAAGCAGGAGCCACTACATACATATTTAAAATTAATTGAACTCCAAATTTAGGAATTTGCTTGCAGTTTTTCTAACACAATGTTTGATTTGTTTATTTTCTACATTCACATTGTCAGTGTGTAGCTGATTCAGTCCCTTTAAGATCAGCCAGTCACACCAGAAATGTTTTTTTCCACCTACCAAGGCTGCTAACGTGATTTTGCCCTTTTTGTCTTATAAATTATATTTTTATTCTCCAATATAACTACTTTTGCCCTATGTTTCGCTCCTTGGTTTGATTTACCTCTGGAACTCCCAATGAAATGATCTACAACTCCCACGATGCACAGCCATCTGCATTCTGCCAGCCGTGTTAGTGTCGCTTCCATTTCTGCTCTCTGATCTGATTTCTGACTCCATAGGTTCAGTAGCCGGCCGTGTGTACGAGCTTTCATTTTCCTCCTCTACCTATTTCTTGCAGATCTCTGGCATCGGGATAAAAGCAGCCGGGGGGTACTGCTGCTGCAACCTGTGGGCTTTGTGTTCCTGGTGGTGTGCTCGGTGGTGTTGTATTATGCGGTGTCTTTGATGGATCCAGGCTATGTGCTCTCAGACTGGGAGGAGAAGGTAAGATATTGGTACCTGTGGTTTAAAGAGAATCTCTCTGTAATACTCCACTAATTTCATTGCTGACTGTTTCACATTTACAAATGTTCAATAGAATTACCCTTCACATACACAGCCTTATGTTATTTAAGCCTCAGCAACTACTAAAAGCTTACAATACCTTCTTGGAGGGGCCTGAGGGCCAAACACCTCCCTGTAGATTATGGACCCTGGCTTATGTGCCATAACACTATACGTTAATATTGTTAGTTAGTTATATTCTGTTAGTATATTGGTTTATGTGTAATGTTTAATTCTGTGAGTAGACCACTCTGAAGGTTTATAATGTGACAGTGACTCCAATAGTTTACTCCAACATCCATTGTTCTGGATTAACTGGTAAACTGATTATGTTGTGTACATTACTGTGTGTATTGTAATTACGTCTACTCACTCTATGTTAATTCCTAGTTGGTTTGCAGTCTGAATGTCTAATGTTTTCCTAGCCCCAGTTAGTTGGAGAACTATTTTTAGTTCCTTCCCCCCATTGTATACTAATGTCTGTGATGTCATGTGTATGTCTTTTTATATAAGTCTGTGTTGTTACATCTTGCTGTACCTAACTGCTAGATGTCCTGTCTATTTGGGTACAAAGAGCAAGGGTCCAGGAAAGACTTGCTGGGTGAATGCTGAGCTGTAAGTGGGGGCTCAGGAGGTGATTTCCCACAACGGACAGAGGGGCTACTTCGTCCGGTAGACGGTCCGTTACAGTTACCAATTACCCAAGTCACTGAAAATGTTCCGTACAGCCACGCCTTCAGCCCCTCTTTGTCCATTTGAAATGTTGGAAGGTATGATATTGTACTTACTATTCTACTGCTTACAGACTCCGGCAATAAATGAAGACGAGGGTAACAGACCTTTGCAGCTCTCGAGTCCAGTGCATCTGCGTCGATGTGGATTTTGCCTGGTAAAGGTAAGTGCTGATCTATACTGTATTCTGAGATACCCAAACCTTGCCATTCGGTGTCACAATAGAACAATAATATGTGAGGTTGAACAGTCCTACCCTACCACAGAAGTATTGTAATATGATGGAGGAGATCACAAACACAATTTTAAGAATTAAACGGACTGTCGCCTAAATACTGTAGAGAAAAAAAATATGTATGTAACTTGTATCAAATTTGCACGTAAAAGCATTGATTTAAGAGAGTAGAAACGTGTATTAATAATTGATATTATTAATAAATCACCTTACGAACCAATATGCAACTCTTACATTTCTTATTGCAAGAAGTCCATTTGCATGTGAAGCCACAAGTTTATATCACAACCAGAGACGCCAGAAACAGATTTTTTTATTACTTTGTCTATACATAGAAATACATATGTATTTCTGATGACGGGAGGGGGGGGGGGAGGCGCTGGACTTGCCGCAGCTCTTACATAGTCTATAAGGAAAGGGGACACTTTCATGCAGGTGTGATATAGCTATGTCTGCTGTAACTGTTTTGTTTAAATCTTTTTATTGTTGAAAGTAGAAAAATATTGAAACAAACAAAGTATTGTAACAAATGCTGTTATAAATAAGGGTATTCAATTTTCCCTCCTTATGACCATCCCTTAATTGATAGTTTTTTACTTTTTTTTATTTCTTGTAAACCTTGGAGGGAGATCCAAATGTATAAAAATATTATAACATTATATTTAACTTACAGCTTGTCTGCTGGAACTTAATGGACATATTTACCCTTAACTGCGGCCCTTCTTCTGCTGGTGGTCTACATCTCCCATAATACTCTGTCAGCTAAGAGGCCTGCAAGGCAGCATGGGAGATGTACACTAACGTCCTGTATTTTATGATGCAGCAGCCAATGAGAGCCCGGCACTGTAAATCCTGTCAACACTGCGTGCGACGATTTGACCACCATTGCCCCTGGATTGAGAACTGCGTTGGGGAGAGTAACCACAGACTCTTCATCCTCTATCTGTGCATCCAGCTTACAGTTTTGGTCTGGGCCTTCCGCTTAAGTTGGTAAGACACATTATACTTAACTCAGAGAATACTTTGATCAAAAAGTTTTGCTTTATAGATTACATCAAGTGTAGACTTTTAAATTTGTATTTTTTTTTTCATTAACAAAATTCTAATAAAGTACCTTTATTGAGCCCTCTTTTCTCTGTACAGTGTTATCAGGGGCTGTACAGTGTTATCAGGGGCGGACATTCGGAATCTTGGGTGAGATGAAGGAAGAGCTGAGCCAAGGTTCCGAACAACATGGCCGCCTCCTGAAAGAGCTACACAGAAAAAAAGGACTCAATAAGGTACTTTATATTGAAGGCTTGTGGAAACGAACGTCCAATTTCCTTTATTTTGTAGTCTACAAAATAAAATTGAAATTGTAACCTTCTCAAAACCTCCCCCCTCCTTAGTACATAGCCTACTTTGCATGAATTTGCCTTCACATTTATGCTAAGCCTGTTTAGAAAGCGGGCAGTTTCAGTATGAGGGGGAGGGGGGGGGGGGGTATTGGGGGAGAAGCATATCTGAGCAAATAATTCTACAGGACTGGAAGCAAAGGCGAAGCAAGCCAGGCGCGGCCTCGGACGTAAATCATTACTGAGCTATACATAATGTTAGAGACCAGTTCAAGTGAGAATAAGCAGCACTAAAATAGCCTGAATATGGTTATGGGACCTACAGAGGACCAGCCTATACCCCAAATACCGGTAAGACTTCCGTACAAGAGATCATGGACAAATGAGGCGTATCTATAGGACAGTCGGATCCCTCCTGTAGAGGAGACTAGCTTAGTGCTGTTGGACTGGTCTTATGCCCACTTACATTGATAACGTGAGAGCTAAACAAAAAATAGTAAATCACAGGCTGCTTCATAGTGGGAACTTTAGGTTATCTAAAGCTCTCTCCATTGTCCATTTGGCTGGAATCTCTAACATTTTTGTAAAATATTAAAGTGGAAGCAATGTACAATACATTAACCCTGTATTGGTGACTTTGGAACTATTCAAATGATCTTCCCACCATGTCTTATTTGATATTAAGGATGTATAGGGCACTTTTCCGGTACATTCTATGCTTGTGGGTGTGATCTGTGTAGGTGCCCCCTGGTCTGACCAGGCCACACTCCCCATTGGACAGATTCCTGGTGTCTAACCCTATAATAATATATTTGATAGAAAGCTCATTTAAAATTCTATTCAAATCAGCTGAACAGTACACATTTATTAAACGTTTGGAAATTCTGGCATTACTCCAACTTTAATCATTCTGGGGGTAATTTTAAAGTCACTCCCATTTTAAGGTAAAAATAAAGTTATCCATGCATTATACATACTATACCCGTGATGACTATCCTTTGCACTATAGATGTTTGGAAACTACAAATCCCATGATGCATAGCCAGTCTATATGTCCTCAGTATACTAAACTCTATAGTGGTGGCAGTGACCATTTAATGCTTGTTTTGGATTATTTATCATATTCCCTATAGACTTTTACCCTGAAGCCCCCCTACCAGGTGCTGTAGCATGCCCATAAGGAGAAGCCTTTTACTTCCATTTAGCGTCAAAAAAAAAGTATTAAAATCATAATGTGCAAAACCATATCCAGCGCAAGTGGCCCCCACGCATTTCGCATTAGAAAAACCTTTAGCTGAAAGCTGCTCTAATCGCTGATACTGTCCTGATTGCAAAATGATGTTAATACTTTGTAAATTGTAATAAAGAATTTCTTTTAAGCCTCAGTCCCTTCTGTGTTTATCATATTCATACACAGGATAGCTAATAGCTATGTTTATAACAGGTCAGGTTTTCACAGTGCAGCTGCGTGGAAGGAATGGCTGCATACTAACGTCTTCCTGCTCATGGCATCTGTCCTGGTTGGTATTTTCACGGCGGTAGTATCCCTGCTGCTCGTCTCGCACCTGTACCTCATTTCCTACAATGTCACCACCTGGGAGTTCATGTCCCACCACCGGATCTCCTACCTGAAGCACTGTGACTCCGACACCAGCCCCTTTGACAAGGGGATCATCCGGAACATCTGGAGCTTCTTCTGCACGTTTGGGAATGTGGCCTGGGAACACATCTATTTCAGAGAGTCGTACGCAACCGTGTGAACACGGATACAGAAGAACAGCTTTATCAACCCAAAGGAGAGACATTACCGGACTGTGCAGCCCAATCCATGGGAAGGTACACACGGCTCCCACCGCACTACAAGAAAGCTGCTACCCTTGTGCTATAATATCGTCATGATAAAGTGGCACAGTAAAACTCTATCCTGCCCCTAACTTACCCCTATGGAACGGTAGGTCATGCACTATTGTAAGTAACTTTTTTTTTTTTACCATTAAAAATTTTGATATTTAATATACTACATGGTTGTTGGATGGTATTTATACTTCTAGCAATATTGCATAACGTAGCCTACAAATGACCAGAGGACTTGGGAAGTATGTATTCAGTATGGTGGCCAAGATTGCAAGTGTCTGGGGCTCGGACAGATCTCTCCTGTAATATTCAATGTTAAAAAGGGACCACTCGAAGTAAAAAATAACAAATGTGTATTAAAAGGGTGATGAACTTAGCTTTTACTACCTCTTTACACAAAATCTGTAATCCCAGCATCTTTTGGAAGCCAGAGGCTGGGGGTTGGAGCATGCAGTTTATTTTTCAAACTCGACTACAGTATATCCATTATAGGGATGATGTCATAAAAAGGAGCCATTTTTCTCTTAATTTATGCATTTGCTTGGAACAGTCTTTACATTCCAGCTTGTTAAACTATGATTTTTGTTTACCTCTCTTGGCACAAGAGGACTTACTATGATTGCTTACACCACTCAAACGGTGTTGCCTCGATGTTGAGGCATCCAGCCACACAGACATTTGGTCCCCAAGTGCCTGTGGTGGCAGCATGTCCAATATAGCACTGCTCTTTAGTTAGCAAGGACCCCAAAAGTGATTATTTCTTTGGCTAGACTGCCCCTAGAGAGACCATCCACAACATTAAAAGAAAAAAGAGCTCTAGGGTTAGAATTGAGTTGGGGTCAAAATGGCACTGAGGAAAAAATGGTTAGGCAAAATCCTCCACTACAGTTATTGCCCTAAAACTTGAAAAAAAAAAGTATGTGAAACATTGATTTCTAAACTCAGGACAAATAGATTCTTATATTTCAGGTTGGTTTTTTTTTCATAGTGAATTATATGTGATGGAAAAAAATGGTAACTTAAGAAAACCAATATATAATATGTGTGGGTACATTAAATAAGAAAGAAGAAAATGACAGCTAAACACAAACACTGCAGAAGTGTTAAAACAGCCTCTGTCAGCAAAGGGTTAATAGTGGAGTGATATAGAGATGTATTCACTAAACATTTTTATATAAACACAGAGTTGGCAAAGCTGATCTCTAAATACCCAAGCTGGGAATAATTCACAGTACACTGGAGAAATTCTACAGCTCGGATCACTCAGTCTCTGAATATATATACAAATTAAACGGAAGGGTTTTCAATCTGGATTTATTTTGTTAACTTAGACACCTTGATAAACAATATAGCATCTTAAACATCTCCCAACACCCACAAACAGTTTATATATTACTCTACGCCAGTTTCATTTCATTACATTGGGATTGTGATTTGGCCAAACATCAGATTGCACATTATGTAGGCCTCATTTGTGTTAAAGGATAACGGTCCACAAAAAAAAAAAATAATAATAATAAAGTTCTATTTTAATTAAAGATCGCATCAAGTGCAGGCATTAAATGCTTTTATGTAAAAAGATAAAAATTATTATTAAGCTCTCTTTTCATATGTAACTGATAAGGGGGGCCCCTTATAGAGCTATACAGAACAAAGAGGGCTTAATAAATGTACTTTATTTGGATTCATTAAAACATTTCTATATATACCTACATCTTAATTCAACTTTTCAATTAAAAATAACTTCACTTTTTGCCAACAGTTGTCCTTTAAGTTGCTTCTCATGGATATCTTGTACAACTGTGCACAAGCAAGGTTTTTTTTACAGGGACTATCACCTAAACATTTTTACTGTAAATGTTATTGAAAATGATCTATACTGTTGGCAAAATTGCAGCAAATGCCTAAATTAGGAGAAAAAATGTGTTTTGAATCTGTCTGTGAGTCTCCTGCTTTTGACATCACCTGTGGCACGGTATGCAAATTACACATTTTCCATTGAAAACTAGTTCATTTGCATACCGTGCCACAGGTGATGTCATAAGCAGGAGACTCCACAGACACATTTAAAAACACATTTCTTCTAGTTTAGGTATTTGCTTGAAATATTTCTATAAACGTGTATGGCTCCTTTGCAGGTTTCAGATCCTATACATGCACAGTAAAAATATGTAGGTGATACAGTCCCTTTAGTTAAGCAAGTTAGGTCAGTGCAAGGCCATGAACAGGACTTGCTTGGCCACCTGTGTGATAGCGCTTCCTTCATCGAGCCAGACTACTAAACAATAATATGATACAATATTACATTCATTTAGGTTGAGGAATGAAGCAAGTTTTTTTCTCCCAAAAGTATAAAACCTTATAATCTCGCTACTTTGCCCCATTTTTCTCCCATTTACACCAATACTACTAGAGGACTTGGCGACACATCATCATGGGAACACCTCTAAGTTAGTGATCCGGGACACCTAGGTGAGTCCTGGACACTTCCCAGCTATAAAGCACCATATAAAACCAGACTTTGTTATTATTGCAAACGGAATCATCACAGTAAAATGAGGTCGTGCAATTTGGATTTTTACCTTCATTTTAAATGGTTTAAAAGGATCTGTCACCTAATCTTTGGTTATATGGCGAGTATAAAGAATTAAAAAAAACAAAAAATTATATATATTGTATTTGCAGAATTGCAAGCAAATTCATAAAGAAAATTGTCATTTTTGTTCTCCCCTCCTTATGACATGACCTGTGGCTTTATATGCAAATGAACCCATTGTTCCATGGGAAAGGTGTCATTTGCTAATCAGGTGATGTCATAAGTAGGAGACACCAGAAGCACATGTAAAGCACCTTTATTCCTAATCTATGCATTATGCTGCAGTTATGCTGACACAATATAGATCATTTTGGATAATTCTGTATCCTCTACAGTTGCGGTACACAAAATATTTAGGTGAAGGTGACTGGGTCCCTTTATGTACAAGGTAAGTGAGTGTTTGGTTGTATTTAATAAATAAAAGGAAGCTAACTAGAGAAATAGGATTATATTGTTTTATGTCCTGTGTAGGAATCAGTTATGCTGAAAACAGAAAGCCGTTTGGTTTTTACCTCCGTAAATGGCACATTATTGGTTTATACGCAACATCGGACAACATGGAGCTCTCTGGACGGGCAAATGCTGGCAAAGGATTATGGGAGATGTCGCTTTCACACGGAGACAAACAGTATGAACTACAGGTAGCAGAGGGGCAGAAATACACTGCATAAGGCCTTGGAAACCAGCATCATAGACAATGTGTGCAGCTCAATGTTAGTATAGAGGTAGACAGTCAATCCAAATCTGAAAGCCCTTCATTATTACCGTCTGTGCCAATCTTAGTAGTAAAGGAATTTATATTTATTTATATATATTGTAGTTTACAACAGAATGAAGGGAAGCACCTTACGTGGCTACAATATGCCAATATTTAGATCATTAGCCCACTGGGCTAAAGGGGTAAATCCCCCCCCCCCCCCCCCCCATTTTGGCTTTTCGTTATGGTCAGCTGTCTTTAAAGATTGTAAAATGTTGAACTATGCATTTGTTCCTATACAGGATGCTGGTTATTCTCGGAGAATACTAGAATCGTCCCCATGAGAGGGACACACTGATGCCCATTTGGAGACCCCTTTGGTGCTTGGATTTATAGGATTAGTGATATGGGGTCTACTCCCATTCAGTTCTACTAAACAATATTCATTAACATACCGATGTAATCCAGAGCAAGCACACGTAATCTGGGTCATATGATCAGCTACTGACCTGACCGACGCACGCCCTGCAAAACATGGTAACAAGATAGAAACATTCATTTAGTTTTAACCTGAGGGGTCGCTATGAGGATCGTACACTAGTCAGTGGCCTGGAGAGCGCACATGGCTGATCCCAAGTCTCATCCAGCCAGTAGAAGCTCGGAGACAAAGTCAAAGTCTTGGAAGAGGATCTGATCGATGGAGGTCACAGGTCGGGGGTCGTCGGAGGGCGACAGCATTGGCTTCTGTCCTGTGAATTCTTCGTCAAAGTTTCCGACGTCGAATCGGTCGTTTAAAGAGGGGACAAAGGGGGGCTTCAACTTCCGCGCAAGCAGGGCGTCCCAGTCAATTCCCTGTCGAGGAAGAAATGCAGCTCAGTGAGGGAGGTTATTAATAATGGTACCCGCATTGCCTTTATACAGGGAGTTTATTTAACCCCTTCCTCCCACACATGACAGAATTGGGTACTTCTATTAAAAGTATTCAAACCCCCCCCAAATAAAATGTATGTACTCTACAGGACATATACCAGCCAGGAAGACAAGAGAAAATCAATATTAAATGCTGGTGGCTGCCTCCTGGCATTTGTACTCCCTCTCCCTGATAGAACAAGGAATTCAAGTGTACCAACAGAGAATTAAAACGGATTAGATGTTAATTCATCAACATTTTTATATATATTTATATATTCTATTTAAAAAAAAAAAAAAAAAAAGTTATCTCCACTCCCACAAGCTTACAGCAGCTCATACTACACCAGCCAACCAGGAAGAATAGATCAGGTGGCTTCTGGGAAATTATAAGGCAGGAATGTCAAGCTGTGGCCCTCCAGATGGGAGAACTACATCTCCCATAATCTCCTGCCAGCCTCTTAGTGAATAGAGAATTATGGGAGATGGGCTTTGCCTGCGCCTGGCAACGTA
The DNA here is from genome assembly GCA_036172795.1 of Pelodytes ibericus. NCBI lineage: Eukaryota > Metazoa > Chordata > Amphibia > Anura > Pelodytidae > Pelodytes > Pelodytes ibericus. Next base: position 85,340,893 of record CM069864.1, on the reverse strand, counting down.
AGTTACCACAACACAATGATCTGTGTCACGTTAAACATCTATATTAACTACTTGGACAGAGCGTCCGCCCTATGTATCTCTATTCTCTTGCATTATCCATACAGATGTTCTTTTACCTGATAGAAAGGTTGAGGTTTTATCTCGTCTGCGTCGCTGACTCCAGCTCCCAACCTGCGCTCCGGCGATTTCCTCAAGAGCTGAACAAAATAATTTTAAAATAAATGAATAAAAAAGCACCAAGTACAAATAAGGGCTTTACAGATACAGAGCCACACATTATAAAGAACTCTACAGATGTAACATTTACCAGGCTGGCTCCTGAATGCCTCTTTAAGAATGAGAGCTAACCCAGAGAGCCCTGGTACCTCCAATGCTTATTCCCTATCTTTTTTCAGTCGTTTGGCCTGGCTCCTAAAAATAAGAAGGCTGGCTCCTGAATGGGACGGAGTGTCTAGGACAGTTTGCGTTGCGTACCTTGCGTGTAATGTTAATGGCTTCGCTGGATAAGAAGCGCGGGTAGCGGACTTCTTCATTTACAATGCTGTCAAACACCTCCTCTTCATCGTCCCCAGGGAATGGGCACTGAAAGGACAGCAAGGGGCGAGTTGAAGTGCCGAGTAATGGCTGGGCCCGGCCAGAATGTGGCCTCAGTGCCTGGTTAGGTACCGTTTAACTCACTCGTATATACACTGCCGACTGAAGCCCCTTTAATGATGATAATGTAACAAAATGTGTGAAATGTGGGAGAAAAAATTATATTTTCCGCCAAGATCTTACCTCCCCTACCAGCATCTCATAGATGAGGACCCCAAGCCCCCACCAGTCCACTGCATATGTGTAAGAGGTTTCGGTGAGGACCTCCGGAGCCAGAAATTCTGGGGTGCCACAGAAAGTATTTGTCCTATCCCCATATCCCATACCTAGGACAGAGACGAGAGGAGGATCAGCATGCACTTCCCTTCACAGCCACCCAGCAAGTGTCTCATTCAATTCCCTCACCTTCCTTACACAACCCAAAGTCTGCAATTTTCACAAACCCGCTGGCATCCATCAGCAGGTTATCCAGCTTCAGGTCTCTGGAACAAAGTGAACACAATGGAAGATGGAGCGCAGGGCAAAAAAAAAACTCATCATATTTCTCTCTAGCTATAAAGTAAAACCATAGCCTGCTTTCCATTGATATTTTTAAAAAGTAAACAAAAAGAAAATAAGCTTGAAAAACCATGATATACTTTCTGGATTAACTTTCTATGATATACAGTTCTCAAGTTATTAGTTTTATTGTCTTGTAGTTGGAGTGTTCCATTTGACAGCTGTGGGGATTCGGTCAATTGACAGTAATTGATCCCCTAGTAATCTCCACACCATCAGCTTTTTGGAAGTAAATTTGCATCTTGAAAGACGTCTCGAATCGTCTTTTGTGAAGTGCTTCCATAAAAGTGTAATATTATGAAAACAGTACTTCATAGAAACGTATTTAAAAAACACATTTTATTCCTCTCTCCAACTTAAAATGTTTATTCAACAAATGAGCAACAACAAAGAAAATTGAGGATGCCTACATTCTAAAAACAAGAAAACAATTATGTGAGCAACCTATTTGAAAATCAGAAGCAACTGATATAACCTACCTATAAATTATTTTCTTTTCATGAAGAAACTGGAGGCCCAACACCACACAGGCGGAGTAGAAACTACAAAAAGAAAGAGATTTGGTGAATTTTACAGAAAGAGTAGTAGATACATGCAACAACTTTCCAGTGGCAGTAGAAAACAGTATATGACTAGATGAAATTTGCATAAGGCGATCCCCAACCAAAATGTAATTATGGGCTGAATAGGCAGGTTGGTTGACTCATTTGCCACTACAATTTACGTATCCATGAATGTAAAATTTGGTGGCAGCAAATATTCCCCATTCCCCGCTGAGAAGGAACGTTACATGTGTCTGACCTTGTTGCTGTCTGGGAGAATACATTGGAGTGTATGTGCATCATTAGGTCTCCACCAGGCATGTATTCCATCACAAAGCAGGCGTGCTCTGGGGTCTGGAAGCATCCAAACATATTGACCAGGAAAGGGTGCCCTGAGGAGTTCACAACCTCAAAGATCCGCTTCTCGCACTGCAAACTGCACAGAGATAACTAGACGTGAGTAATGGCCTTGGCATAGAAATCTAAAAAGCACACTGAAATTATTTTAACAAAAGGCTATGCAGAACGTCATCATTGTATGTGTTCTTGTTTAGACGCCAGCTGGGATTCCAATCTGTGTATCGCAGACCTGCAAGTCTGACACTGAACTGATAAAGCTCAGAAGCTTAGAAAATAGAACTACCGCCATCTTTTGGACATTTGTGGTTACAGAATGCAGTAATGTCACAATTTATCCGCAACACCTGCTAGCATTAAGATATTCTGCCATGTAGATTAATTCAATGGGTGAATAAGGTGGAAGGAAGAAAGCGTTAGAAACCCACCTTTCAAATTCATCCCTGCTCACGATGTCACGTTTTTTTAAGGCTTTGATTGCATATAATTTCCCTGATGCCTTATATTCAACCAGAAGCACCTGAAAGAGAGCATGCCTTATTCAGCCTGTAGTCAACAAGACCTATCTGCAACTAGGGGGCGCAGGCGAGGCAGGCAGGCAAGCACGGGGCACGGGAGAAGCAGGCAGGCATGCATGGGGCGCGGAAGAGGCAGGCAGGCAAGCACGGGGCGCGGGAGAGGCAGGCAGGCAAGCACGGGGCGCGGGAGAGGCAGGCAGGCAAGCACGGGGCGCGGGAGAGGCAGGCAGGCAAGCACGGGGCGCGGGAGAGGCAGGCAGGCAAGCACGGGGCGCGGGAGAGGCAGGCAGGCAAGCACGGGGCACGGGAGAGGCAAGCACGGGGCGCGGGAGAGGCAGGCAAGCACGGGGTGGAACTGAATATAGAGGAGGCAGTATAAAAGGGGCTGTGGTTGAGGTTAGGATGCCACGCAATTCATTCTCACTTACCTTGCCGAAATGCCCCCTCCCCAGCACGGATACACATGAGAAATGGTCCAGCTGCAGGGTCTTTCTCCTGCAAGGCAGACAAATGAGAATAAGAGGAGGTGTGGGATCGGGGAAAAAAGAAAATCCTGAAAATCCCAATACCAATTACTTCCTATAAAGTCACCAGATTAGCAAATCCAAACGCTGCTTTCTGTACATTAATATCCGCGATGATAACTGGTTTATGCTATAGCTGCAGAGTTATTTACAGCCCATCACACGTTAGGATATTGGCAGTATAGAAGTTTCTCACAAACACTAATAAAAATATAATTAAACATTTTTTTTTGTTTTTGCAGATTAGCTTAGATCTTAAGCAGACAGGAATTTATTCATAGTAATTTGTGCAGACAAAAGAGATGATGCACAGCTGGCAATCCCTACACAATGTGCAGGATAGTGAGCGGCTGTGCAATACTCCGCAGGGGATCGGCACGGATATTCAATGATGTTCTGTGGAAACTTTCACGCTTGTACAGACACTGTGCTTATCCCTGGCTCTCTAGCTGTTGAACTACAACTACCATAATGCTTAAAATATATATTAAAAAAACAAAACAAAAAAAACACCTGGGCATCTTGGGAATTGTAGTTCAAATACAGCTGGTGGGCCATATATTGCTCTCTCAGCCCAGCTCAAGTGCATATAAGATTTACTCGGCTGTATCAGAAATGCTTTACTGCTGCTGAAAAACTGCCGCCCGTCACAGTCCCGGGTTTCTGGAATTCATTGTAGAAATATAGAAAATATGTTTGTCTGGCCAGACTTCCATCCATGGAGCATGTTAAAGAGATGCTGCCATCTACCCACACGTCACCCACAGGAGGTTGATTTGGTCAGTAGCAGGCTCCCTATTTAAACTGGAATGGTCCTGCAGTCTATACTCTCTGGAGGATCTTCCTGGATGGAAATTGCTGCAGAACAGATATATTTGTCTATATGCAAAACATAAAGGAAGCTCTTCTCTCTCTCTCTCTCTGTTCTGTAGATATCATCCTACCACTACCAAGCCAGGACTAGTGACAAACCTGAAGAAATACTCATAAGGGAATTCATGTGTACAGAGTGAGTGGCCATAGCCCGCAGCTATCTGAAGATCACTAACATATTGCACTATATTTGATTTCTGTTTATTTTTCATGTTTATAACAGTGTTTGCAAGATTTAAGGTGCTTTTTTATTATTTTTATTAAGTGCACAAACCACTGTTTTTTGTATGCATTTATATTTGCTGGATGTGACTAAAGGCCTAGTATCGCTTACCCAGAATGCTCGGGACCAGAGGTATTTTGGATAAAGGATCATTTCAGATAACGGATCATTTTTACCAATTAATATATATATTAAAGCCTCTCAGCTCTCATGAAATCCAGTAATATCAATGTAAACACTGTATAGAGTAAATAAATCACTGTTACTGTGATGTGGCTGTGATGTGAGGCATCGTTGGGAACCTGCCGTTGGCATGTCAGGCCTGCACACGTGTCATTGTATTACCCGCTGTGGGCGTGGGGGAATCCGTGCAAGCATGGAAAGGCTAGATCACAGCTTAGGCTGGACACTGAACAAACAGTTGTGCGCTTGTATTCTGACAGGTGTGTGGGGAATTTGCAACTTGGTAACAGATTTCTGGATAAGTGATACTCAACCTGCATTTCTTTCGTACGGGTCTGTAAGACACCTGTGGACGACAAACCACAAGCAGCAAAACACAAACAATGTGGGGTCTGTGAAGACATCACTCACCTTTGACATTTACTTGGTTCCGTGGCACTTTCCTCCACATGAATTCTCTTCATGCACTGCAAGGACAGCGGAGGTCAGCAACACAGACTGGGGTTCATTCGAAATTTCCCATATTTCCTACAGGGCCGCTGTAAGGTACCAAGGGAGTGGGCGTGGCTTAATGTAAGCCCCACCCTCTTGGGTTACGTCGCCCCGTGTTTGGTCGCCATTCGCACTCATATTCCACCACAGTGGTTTTTTACTCTATTGAAACGGGTAGTAAAGAGTGTTACCCAGCATCACACATTCTGATCCAGACCCGCTCAATCCTTGCACTAACCTTCCCTACTGACTGGACAGGAGAGCTCAAAGCCGGGGGATCTATCTCACTTTCCTCTTGTATAAATAAACGCGGGGGTTTGGGCGGAGGTTTCAGCGAAGAATCATCGTTAAAGAGTAATTTTTTTGCAGGGAACTCCCTAGATGGAAAATAAATACATTCATGAATCTATATATATATATATATATATATACACATGCAAATAATATAGTGTCCTGCACAACAAGAAAAGCGAGGGTCTTCTTTAAAAGGGGCTGTATCACCTACAAAGTGCTTATAATGTGAATACACAGAATAAAATATTATAAATAATGAGCTATACATTGTGTTCGTAAAACTGCATGCAAATGCATAAAGTAAGAGAAAAATGTGTTTGAACCTTTTCTGTGGTGTCCCTTGCTTATGACATCACTTGGGGCTTGATATGGAAATGAACTAAATGTTCAAGGGGATATATAGTAACTTGCATATTGAGCTACAAAGTGATGTCATAAGCAGGAGACACAACAGACACGTGTAAAAAATATTTCCTGTATTTTTTGCCTTTGTTTGCAAATGTTTCGGAAGAGTCCCTTTAAGGCAGGCATTACTAGCGAGTACAGAGTTGCAGAAAACCGACATGACTTGTGAATTTAAAGATGACAGAACTCCAAGCCAGCAGAGGGCAGCAGAGCAGGTTCGGTCATGATTAAAACCACCAAATACAGTGAGTTTTTTTGTGATCATTTTATAATAATTAAGGTGAAGAAAGGGGGGGGGGGGAGGGGGGGCTAGGTCTTACTTGGCATTAATAGAGGGGGTCTGAAAGTTTGCAGCGGTCTGTCCAGAGAGAGGGGGGCTCAGGGTGGTCATGGAACTGCATGGGGGTAGAATACTCATCATCAGACGGCCCCACGTGGCAAAACTGATGTTCATTTGGGTGGCTCGAAGGAAATCCTTCCCTGGGGGGTGAAGCAGGAAGTTAGGAGTATTAACATGTATTGAGGTTTACTAAATTAGTGACAACCAATATTAAAACATTATACAAATAAACCATAGAATACTAACTACTAGCACAATTCATAGATTTTATAGGGGTCTATGGCATCTCCTGCCAAGCCCACCTTTATTATTATTTATTATATTAAAAAAAACAAGAGCATCCATCTTGGTGGCCATCTTGGAAGTTCTCGCAGCCATCTTGGAGAAGGTAGCAAGCTCCAGGGAAGTAAAACTTTTAATCTGTTTGCCGATTTGAAATATTTAGGCAGAAATGCTACACTGATACAGTCTCTGGAGTCTCAGAAACGCTACAAATAAATACATTGAGGGTCTGCCAGGCGCTTACCTTTCTGCTTCGGAAAGATGCGTTTCTGTCTCTGTACCTTCCCCCTTCTCTCGATTACTGGATTACAGAACATTATCTGAAATCGGCATGTAAGCCTGTTAATATTCCGGGGCAACGCCACTTCTCACCACAGCCCATGCACAGTGCCTCTGGCCTCACCTCTGCAAACAGCATCCCCTGAGGTTCCAGCTGTAGACACACTCCGTGTCTCTCGTTATCCAGGAAGTCCTCCAAGCGCAGGAAACGAACGGCGCAGAGCTCCCGCCAATCTCGCCAGTGCACCGAGATCTCCAGCTCCCGAGACTGCGGGCAGGGGTCACAAAAAGGTCAGAAGATAAAAAAAATTAAAATGGAAGATACACAAAATGACCCTACAGGGACTCACCCTTTCCAGTTCGATGGTGAAACGTTGGTCCCAGCATTGGTTATGGACAGGGCCCCAGTTCGTCTGTCGGACAGGTTTGTTGTCCACTTTTAGGACACACATGACATCTCCTAGGAGGGATCAAGAGAAGGTGTCACAGTGCTAATCCAGGAACTCTGTGCCACTATGACCATCAACTGGAGTCATCATGGACTCACCACATAATTCATCGGAACGCAGGTGGCGCCCTGATCCACCACGGACATGGGTGCTGCCCCCTGTCTTGTAACGTATGAAGTTCTTCGACTCATTGGGACTGCCATGCATTGGGGCTGCCCGAGAACGGCCAGGGACGGTCTCCAAAAGATCCTGGCAGCCTAAAACATGGATCTCCAGAGTGCCTTAGGAGAAAGCAGAAGATGTAACAACAAAGCATGCCAGTGCCGGTTACAAAAAAAAAAAAAATAATAATTTATGACGCCATCTCTCCACTTAGGTTTACAATTACCGGTTAGCGCAGTAGGTTTAATCATAGATGTGAAGGTCTGGCTGAGTCCCGAGCCTTTGCCCCACACTCCCGCGCCAGTAGATGGGTAGCTCTGCAGCTCCTGTTTAATGACCGCCTGTTTTGCGTGTCCCGACGGGAGCTCAGTGAGGCAGCGTTCCAGAGACAGGCGCAGGAGGTCGATCTTCTGGCAAGACTCGTGCAGCCGAGACTGGGCCTACAGACAAGGTGGTAACTATTAGGCAAAAGGCCAAGATGCAGAGTCGGCACTCAGATACACGTACAAAAAGTATTATTATATTCATAAACCCCAAAAAAAGCCATATAAGGCAGGACAATGCCGCAAACGCGTTTCTCATAGACAATTTCGCCTAGACCATTGTCAATGCGAAACGCGTTTGCAACATTGTCCTGCCTTATTTGCCTTTCATATTTTGTACTGCGTATCCGACTGCCAATGCTACCTCTTGGCCTTTGTCCTTGGGTTTAAGCAGAGTTCCAGCATCCTTTTTTTTTATCGTTGAGGACTCCGGACAGTGGGCATATTTTAAGGAAATTCCTAGGGTCGGAGCTGGCATTACAAACTGTTTAGCAATAAAGAGATGCCTGATCTTGCAAGCAATAAAAATGTTCTATGAATTCAAGTAGGATAACCTCACCTCGGCCAGTGCCTTGCGGTCCTGGACCCTCCGGCCGCCCAGCAACTTCACTACATTTTTGGCTCCCTCCGCCACCGCAGCCTCTACCCGCAAGTGGTGCCTGAGCTCTTCCACGCGCAGCTCTATCGGAGACAGAGTTTCCGTCTGGTCTGGGAACTCGGACGTTGAACCGGGAGCCTGAGCTAGCTTCACAATCTGCATGCGGAGTAACTCTGTCTTTATACGGCTGTCCTGGAGCATCTGTTGAGCTGTGGCTAAAAGCTTCCGGTCCTGAAACGAGCCACAAAGTGCAGTGGGAGCTTTACTTCTGCCAGGCCTGTGTCTAACATTACCAAGTTGAATTTGTATTGCAAATGGATTAGGTGCCTTAAGTGTGCGAAGCCCAGATCTGTGAACATCCCTTTCTAGGGGCCAGTTGGGCATAACATGGGATCTAGACCAACAGTTGGAGAGCTAGCCCATGTACTTTGATTTAGAACGTTTTTAAGTTACATACTGCAGTCATGGACAGCATCTAGGACTGTTTGTGTCGTTTTATTGCGGTAGTTAGAGCGCTGACAGTTCAGTGCAGCTGAATACTAACCCTAATATCCGAATACTAACCCTAAAACTAAACCCCCAACTGCAATATCCCAATAGTAACCATCATTACCTAATACTAACTCCAATATCCTAATACTAATCCTAAAACTAACCCCGGAGAACAGTCCCACTCCGTCATGGACAATCAAAGCATCTACAGAAGGACAGCATAGAGTAATTGCGCGTTACCTTAGATGCTCCACTGGAAAACATGTGGATGATGTTTTCTGCCCCCTGTTTAACCTTGTTCTCAATGTGCAGTTGTCTCTTTAAGGCCTCCACCCTCCTCTGTCTGGGGTCTAAGCTTTGATCAAAGATACAGGGGTCCGGAGAAACTGTTCCATCTTTAAAAGAAACAAACAAAAAAACAACCTTGTTAGCGAGCCGAAAAGACACCTTGGTGTGGTCCAGTCTATACTAGAAGAACAAGTCCCCTTCTCCACTACTCTCACCTTGTCTCCTAGATCTCATCGTTTACTGCCCTATACCCAGCCTATTTTAAGTTGCCTGTTCATCTACAAACCTCTCCACCTCCCTACTGCTTTCTGCCAGCCATCCCATGCATGCCATTTTACCTACTCCTCCAGTAATCCTAATTATTTTAGACTCCATCGCCACTTGACACCAGGCCTTCTACACCCAGTAGATATTCGGGAGCCAGCCCAATTATTTTCTAAGTGTCATGGAAATGGAACTTCCATAGAAATCTATGTTAAACAATCAGGAACTTTGTGAGCCAGAAGCAAATATTCTAGAAGCCCTGGCTCCTTCATTCCTGGACTAGGCTTCTTCTCTGTTTCGATCCAATCCCCCCCTTGCAGTTTTTTTTTTTTTTTTTTGCCTTGTCTGCACTCTTTGTCCAGAATGACAATCCTCCCATTGAGCTCCTGCAGCTGACTGTGAAGCTCCTGCAGCCTGCGGTTTGAAGTCCTCAGCTGGCTCTCCACGTGTCCTTGATGCTTTTTATCGGTGGACACTTTGCGTAGGTTTTCGGCTCCTTCCTTGATCTTCAGCTCCCTCTGGATCTCCCGTCTCAGCTGGTCCCGGGAGTTCTCCAATTGCAGCTGGAAGCCGGGATCCAGAAGCTGCGGACCGCCGTTTTTGAGTTCCATCCGGTGGGGCCCCTGCAAGTTAAAGTAGATATCAGAGAACCCAAGAGAAGCCATCTAAGAGAAGTAGAACATGGGCAGGCGGGAATTCTGCCACGTCGGTTAGAATGGGAACTCATCAGGTGTGCTGTATATTTGTAGGCCGCGGAGACGATGTGGAACACAGTACAAGTTACAATGTATAAGTATGGCTAGCTGGGTCTGAACCGCCACTGTCACCGACCATAACATTTTAATACCGCTAAATTCTACAAGGTAGTACGTGGCTTGTTCCACCGTATTCCATATAATCTTTATACTGTAAATATTGTCTTTACACGTTCGGCCAAATTTTGCTGTAGAGGTCACCCTATCACTGTCCAACACCCATGCTTTTTTTAAAAAAAAGTTATACACAATTCAGATATTTTACGGGGCATTTGTTTGGTTTTGTTAGGTCATTAAAATGTCATTCTCTGTGTGTTTAAACAATTTGCCAAGTCGTAAAAAAAAAAAAAAAAAAAAAAAAAAAAACACATCACAGAGACTCTACTGCTATATAAACCTCTGAATCTTCCAACGTCAACGGTTCTGACCGGTGCTCGTAACTTGAATACATCATCATTGTGTGACTCACATTAATGGGAGCCGGAATAAATGACAAAAATGTCCTCTACGAACTAAGTATTGTTAATTTATTTTTAAAGATTTTGTTTGTGTGTCATCTTGTCCCGCGCACCTGGGAAGGAGGAGTGTCAGGGTCACGTGACCTTCTAGCGCTCGAATCCAGAGACGCGCCGGGGGGCACGAGAGGCAGCCTGAGAGGAGATCTGTGCACCTGGGCAGCGCACAGACATCGAGCTGCCCACCACTAAACACCAGAGAGGTCCTGTGCACGTAATCTACACATCTCCGATTCACTTTATCAAAAACCTGTATTTTTTTTTTTTTTTTTTTAATTGTCTAAAATAAAAGTATTTTGAACAACATACATCTGTTTAGGATGTTCCTAATGTAATTTTTTTTCTATTTTAAATAAAAGGGAGTGTCCTGGCCATTGCGGGCACAGCCAATCAGAGCGCAGTCGGATTAACAAGGCACTTGTTTATATATAAAGTATCTTGTTAATCCGACTCCGCTTACATCAACCGGACGTAAATAGCTAGTAACTGCTTTGACTCTTCCACAGCAATGGAAGAGACTAGTTACAGAATGGGCAGCCTGCCCCTGTCTCCACTCATCCCCCCCCCCCCCCCCCACCCATAGAATTAAGAACAAAAAAACGTTTTTTTTCACCAGTTGGTATTAGTGTTACAACATCACTACAGGTTGAGTATCCCTTATCTGAAGATAAGGGATACTCACCTTCCCTGGAGCCATGGTTGGGAAGCTCCTCCTCCCAGGCACCGTACACTTGAAGCAAGTGCTCATGGGAAATGTAGTTCCCACAGCTCTGGATGGGAAGGAGGGACTGACAAATACATGTTCTACATTACCTTTATAGAAACATAGAAAGTGTCGGCAGATAAGAACCATTCGGTCCATCTAGTCTGCCCAATTTTCCAAATACTTTATCCAATGTAAATGCAAGTTGCTCACACGGGATTAAGCTAATATTGAATATTAATATATTTGATCCATTAACCAAAAGTATCATTTATCCGAAGAAAAAAAAATTAAATATATAGATACACATATACACATATATTGTGTGGGATTAGTCAATGTGAAAGGGGGAAATTACAGCTAAACAGAAACACCGCAGAAGTGTTGAAACTTGACATTATTCAGCACAACAAAAAAATGTAGGTGTTCACAGGTTTACAGTTACTGCAAATCCTGCATAGCATCGGCCGCTGTACCAATCAAATAAGCACTCGGTTTAAAGAAGGATAAAGCCCTGCGCAAGCTTTTACATCACAAAATAGTTTATAACCTATAAAAAAGGTCTATATCTACATCCCAGCCCACCAGTTAATACACGGTACAGTCGATTATGATGCTAACCTTTCGATTATCCACCGTTCTGCTCCTCCACCTGGTAAATTCGTTTGATCTTTGGACCATTTTCATATTAGAAATCTTCAGACAAAAATGATTAACGTTTATTCCACACGTTTTTTTTAGAAAAAAAAAAACAAAAAACGGTCAGCCCGGTTCTCGTGAGGAAAAGAGAATGCCGTTCTACAAAAAATAATAAAAAATGCACTGCGCACCCCCCCTCCCTCCTATAATTCCCAGCCTTTCTGGGAGTTGGACCATTTGGGAAAAAACAGCACTGCTGGTGCTAATAAAACAAAAACAGGGGGAAGTCTGACTTTGGTTTGGGACACTGTGAGCAGACAGCATGTCATAACTTCCTGTTGCTAAAGGTACAGCTTGCCCAAATATAGAGGGGGGAGCATCCAGCCCTACTCTATAAAAGGACCTCAGTGTCCTGAAAGTCAGACAAGGTCTCCATCCAGTACCCTTTCCTTCATTTGTAACATGAATCAAAACCCTGCTGTTTTCTCACTCTCCTGTTATTGCGTTTGGCTGGAAGGCCTACAAGCAATATTTTCCAGTTACTCAATTTAATTTTTTTCAGCGACATAGCGGACAATTATTTAAAGGACAACTGTTGGCAAATAATGTACGTTGAATGTAGAGTACTAAATACAAAATGGATTTAGTGAAATGATACAGCTATATAGAGCAAAGAGGGCTCAATTTGTATCAGGGCAGACATATTGTTTGGAATCTTGAGTCAGATCTTCCTTCAAAATTCTAAACATGTCTGCCCTGTGATAGAGCTATTGGGAGCAAAGAGGGCTCAATAAAAGTAGTATGTTTATATTCATCTATTAGCGCATTTCTATCTAAAAACAGCAGTAGCTTAATTAAACATTCATTTTTTGCAGACAGTTGTCTTTTAATGCATATAATGCCTATTTAATTGATTTTTGGATGACACAGGTTTGGAAGTGCCGGGAGTGTTTAAAATATCTGAAGTTTGAACACACAATGGCTGCCTGGAGCACCAAAGTAGGTCGAAATCTTGAAAGCCTGAATGTACATATATTACTATATTTTTTAGTATGCATTACAGTAGCTTACACCAGGAAAAAATAGTGGTAGCATTTATTGATGGTCCTATAAAATCATCAGTGGGCACAAGGAGTAGACATACAGGACAATAAAAGGCTTGACGCGTTTCGCACAGATTGTGCTGATTCCTAAGGAATCTATTAGAAATCTAGCTTCTGATCTGCTTTAAGCAATAAGATTTTTTTTTATGAAAGGCTATCGTTAAAGAGGGTAGACTCGGGATTCACAAATGGTAATAAGCATTCAAAGACAGCCTTCAAATTGTAGTTGTGGCTAGATCTACTGTAGGATGGTTACAAGAAAATATTAATCTGTTGGGAATATATTGTATGACTGACTCTAGGATCAATGTCTCTGGTTCATAAATTGCTACATACTAGTATTTTCCAAATATTAATGCATATCAATGTTCTTTCAAAGTACTTTAAAATGCATGTTTTATATTTTACATTGCTTAAAATACAAAATACTTACAGCTAGAGGAAATCGTGAAATTACAACAGTTTGCAAGAAGCCAGGACTGCCCACACTAGCGGAGTAAAAGTCAGTTTCCTCTGCAAGCCTGTGCAGTATATCTTTATCTTGCACCAAAGTGAGTTTGGGGACTCGACTGTCACTTTAATAAAGATATTTTTGATATGATATGTATCCCCCTGTGAGAAAAATAACAACTACACAAAGACATAAAGCTCGGTGTCCACTTCTATTTCCCCGAGTTCATTCAGGATGATCAGGTGTAACTCAAACAGGTTTATTCACCTGTCGAATGCAAACTTTTATATTATTAACAAGGATTTGTCACAGACTATATACTCTAATAAACTGCGTCCAAACCGGACCTGTTTATAGGATGCGGCAATACTTGGGTCGACCACGAAAAATGACTCTGCCGTGAAAAGTACATATCTTGTTACAGCAGCTAAAATTCAGGGCTCAACCCCTTGGGGCTTGTTAACACACAAAAACATGACTTTTTCTTACTGTCTTACAGCTTTGAGCACAGAATTTAGGATCACTTTGGCACAGGACATGTTTGAGAACTACATATCCGTAAAAGGGACTCTATCACAAAACCTGGCTTCACAGTGATAGAGCATAAAAAATGATCTGTACATTGTGTTGGCAAAATTGCAAGCAAATTCCTGAATTGAGAGAAAAATGTGTTTTGAAAAAGTGTCTGGAGTCTGCTGCTTATGACATCACCCCGTCATGGAGGAGAGGAAATCCCTCCACTATAACATGCAGCATATAATAATGAGATCTGTAGCTACCAAAACATCTGCACTGCCAAGGTTAGCCATCGTTGAATTCAAATATTTGCAAATCGTTTTTTGGAGCAATATAGGAGGGGATATTTTCTGATCTTAGAAAAATCCTTTCTAGCTATTTCCAGCAAACAATAGTCTTTGATAATACACGGAGCCAACTAGCCGACAAGCCGCAGATCTGTTTGAAAACCTCTGCAAAATGAAAGCCACAAACTATCTTGCAATGAATAGACAGAACGAACACAAGCAACCAGTAAGTGAAAGTGAAATCAAAACTTCCGGAAATAAATATAATATTCCAGATATAAATATTTTACAATCATTTATTGTGCTGAAAGATACAGGTAAATACAAAAATTAAACTTTTTCATGCTTTGGTCCTTTTAAATAAGCTTAGGTTTGGTCATTTAATCTAGTTTTCTAAGAATTACTAGTCTTGAGATAAGAAACAACTGGTCCACCCAAAGCTAAAGATATGGGACAGAAAAAAAAACTTTTGTTTTTTGGGTCCTTTGATTATTTGGACATTTATTTGCTATATTACTAATATACTACGTAAGCCCAGACAGGCCATGTATTTTGTAATATTTTTTTGGACTCAAGTGGCAAATTTTTGTAGACTTTAAGAGCCGAACAGACCAATTTAGGAGCCAGGGAAATGGTTATGTATATTCTTTTATGCAAAATAAGATATGTTGCCTGCCGGGGTCAGCAGTATGCTCACACACGCCCGTTTGGTAAACATTTCTAAAGGTTATTTCTGGTGTCTTTTATTCTCAAGCCAAAGGATAATTAGTTTTGTACATGGGAATCAAACAATATCAGTTGTATTAGGAGTTAGACAATAAACTTGCTTTGTGTATGAAGTCAGAGTACAGGTGGATCCATAGAGTTTATATAAAAATACAGGAGCCAGCAAGATTGTATTAGAAGAAAATATAAAGACTTCTGGGTTTTCTACCTAGAGGTAGGACGCCTTTTACAGACCACATGGTTAAATTATGTATAGTTACACACATATATATATATATATATACACACACACACACACACACACACACACACACACACACACACACACACATATATTTATCTCAACACATGTTAACTCTGGTTCCTTAACATCCATAGGGAATCCACACAGTAAAGGAAGAGAGTATATTTAACAGAAGAAAAACCACCACAACTAGAGGACATAGTCTAAAATTAGACTGGCAAAGTTTTCAAACTAATATCAGTAAGTATTACTTTACTGAGAGGGTAGTGGATGCATGGAATAGCCTTCCAGTGGAAGTGGTAGAGGTTAATACAGTGAAGGAGTTTAAGCATGCGTGGGATAGGTATAAGGCTATCCTAGATATAAGATAAGGCCAGGGACTAATGAAAGTATTACTTTACTGAGAGGGTAGTGGATGCATGGAATAGCCTTCCAGCGGAAGTGGTAGAGGTTAATACAGTGAAGGAGTTTAAGCATGCATGGGATAGGTATAAGGCTATCCTAGATATAAGATAAGGTCAGGGACTAATGAAAGTATTACTTTACTGAGAGGGTAGTGGATGCATGGAATAGCCTTCCAGTAGAAGTGGTAGAGGTTAATACAGTGAAGGAGTTTAAGCATGCATGGGATAGGTATAAGGCTATCCTAGATATAAGATAAGGCCAGGGACTAATGAAAGTATTACTTTACTGAGAGGGTAGTGGGTGCATAGAATAGCCTTCCAGCAGAAGAGGTAGAGGTTAATACAATGAAGGAGTTTAAGCATGCCCCACGCATGGAATAAGGCTACCCACAAGATAGGGAACTGGGGACTAATAAAAGTATTTAGAAAAATTGGGCAGGCTAGATGGACAGAATGGTTCTTATCTGCCAGCGACACATTCTATGTTTCCTGGTGTATCCAAAAGGCCTTTATACAGGAAAGAGGGAATTGACAAGAGAACTGCAGACGTAAGGGCAAAAGTAGCCAAGTTGAGACCCAGATATGGATAAATACATACATTTGCTCTGGCTCCTGGAGTTGCCTATGCACAGACACAAAAAGCAATATTTACAATAAATGCCCCCTATATATAATATCTCTTTAACAGGTGCATAAAGTTGGGGATATTGTAAAATATAGTCATTCCCCATATACTCCTCTCTCTACAAGCTGCTGCATAGTGTATAGCAGTGATGGCTAACCTCTGGCACCCTGGCTAGTGTAGTCACCAGCCCTCCCTTGTCCATGTTGCTGGCTGAGCGTCGTGGGAGTAGTCCATAACACCCAAAGTGCCCATTATCTTCCTACAGCGCTTCCCAGATGAGCCAAGTACACAATGCAGCCGTTTCTTACCTGCAGCTGCAGCTCCGCCGCCATCTCCCGTTAACGGACACCGGGCCTCTCGCTCCCCGCTCGCAACTTCAACCTTCCCGGGAAATCCGCCCAGCGGTGGGAACGAGGTACTAGAATCAACTACCGGGATCTACCACGCCATCTGCCGGACAGAGACTGGAACTGCAAGCTTCTTAACTAACATTGAGGCACTACAACGGAGCGGTTTGATATTGCCACCTAGCGGCGTCTACTGGAATACCTGTGAATGTACATACATACAGTGTATGTCTTTAAAGTTATTGTGGGTAATAGGTACAAACTTTCTGATGATGGTAAAAAAAAATACATGCTCTAATGCAATTGTATCAGCCTCTAGATAAGATTCATATTATTTTATAGGTCATCCTCATGGAAAAACCACACTGGGTTCAAATTCCTACCCCTTATTAAAGAAGCATTACAGTGCAATTATCAACAGTTCATTACAAACATTACCTTGGTTAATATTCCATTATCTAGGTTAGTGGGCACTCTATCTATATCTGCTAACAATTTTTGCAAAACCATATAGCCATTTTATTCAGAGACCCTTATGATAAAAGTAGACTCCAGGCCGGTAGTCAGTCAGCCGCAGTCTCCAGTTTGGAAGACCTGAAGCATGCCATTTTCATAGTGGTTGCTGAATAAAAGAGTTATGTGATAATATTATATTTTCCTACACTAAAGGGAGTGTATGACCTAAACTTCTCTTATACTGTGCATGTAGATACTAAAAATGATTGAAAATGATCTATACATTATATTGTGTTAGCAGAATTGCAAGCAAATGCCCAAAATTCGGAAAAACAATTATAATTTTTGAATGTGTCTGGGGTGTCTCCCATGTATGACATCACCTGTGGCATGGTATGCAAATTACCCATCTGGGAAACCAGGAGTAGCAAGCACAGGGAGCATGCTGGGAGATCTGAGTGGGGAAAGCCAGTTTATTTGTATATAAAGCCACAGGTGATGTTAAAAGCAGGAGACATTTAAAACACATCCCCCCCCCCCCTAATTTAGGCATTTGCTTGCAATTCTGCTAACACAATATATAGATCATTTTCTATTCTCTACATTCGCAAGAACACCAATGTTTAGGTGATAAAGTCCCTTTAAATTGGTCCATATCTATTTTGAGTGTTTAAAAAAAGAGGATCTGATGTGGAACCAGAAGAACCTGCACTAGATCACTGGGCTGATCACTTTATGCAGATTATTATATATCTAGACCAATCTGTAGTTTATTCAATGCAACCCAAAATATATATTTTTATATATGTCCATGAGTAACCCTGATCACCATTACTTCAATTGCATTCATGTCTATGAGCAATGCTTAGGTTAGCCCTATTTAAGGTCACTCTACATGCCCCCCCCCCCTCCTCAGATCTCCCAGCATGCTCCCTGCCCTGTGCTTGCTACTCCTGACTTCCCAGGTCACCACACACAGGGCCCCCAGGGATGAGGAGGACCTGCTCCTGTGTAGGGAGTGTGGGTTTGAGGTGGCCGGCAGCCATGACTTGTATTTTATCCCCAGCACCTTGTCTCTGTCCCGAGGGAACTCGACAGTGACGGTCGGCGACCGGAAGGTGCCAGTGCAGCTGCTGGGGGAGGTGGCTGGAGGGCAGTATTACGTCATCACTCTGCGCTCGGCAGCGGTGCAGAAGAGACGGCCCGCGCGCAGCTCTGGTTCCTGGTTCCCTGGCTACTCTTGGATGCCAGCTAAGTGTCCCCACTGCCTGAAGCACCTAGGTAAGAGAGGGTGGGAACTGTGTGCATAGGCCTACATTTGGGGAAAATGTATCCTTTTAACTCTTAAAAAAAAAAAAAAAAAACACCCCATCATGTATGCATTCCTCCCAAGTGTCTTTATTTAGGAGGGACATTTTAATTGATTTTAGGGCTAATTGAGAGCCATGTGTGTCATTGGGTAAACTGTTTTATAATCAGAATTATATATATATATATATATATATATATATATATATATTTTTTTTTTTTTTTTTTTATCTTAAAGATATAATGCACATTGCATGTTAAATGCACAAGATGATGAGTTCTATAATGAGGTGAGGGACAATGAGGCCTGTTTTGGGGGTTACTGCATTGGTGGTTTGGTCACAAAACATCCATGGTTCAAATGTGTAATTTCTTTTTAATAAATTAAAGCGACAAAGCATATTCTAATGTCAAAGCATTAACCTTTTTGGTGTAGAGAAGAATCCTCTTTACAACTTGTTTTTTTCATTTATTTTAATAAACTTTATTTGGGGTGAATGGGTATGTAATATAAGTAGTTTTGATTTTTAACCTAAAATGTCTTTGATTTTGAATTGCTAACTACTTCATGGATCGTTCTCTGATGGTCTAACGTAGCATGCAGTGTCCTTATGTCAGGGCTCGACAAACCCCGGGCGCCAGGTCGCCATGGCGACCAGGAAATCAGACCTGGCGCCCGGGTGCTGTTTGTCACAGGGAGCCCTTGCCGGCTGCCATCCGTTTTTCTTTTACTTTCTTTTTCAGCGCGAGGGGAGAAAGTCTGTGCGGATCACACAGACTGTAAGCTCCGCCCCCTCGCGCAACACGCTGTAGTGCCGATTGTCACGTGACAACACGGCACAGGAACAGAAAGAGATCGGGCTCCAGCATAAATGTCACCCTCCCCTGCAATGAGGTAAGCAGCAGGGAGGGAGGACACTGTAAGAAATATTCTTTTGTTCTTTAAAAAAAAAAAAATAAAAAAAAAAAGGTGTGTATATAACTGGCTGTGTATGTGGTGTGTGTGTGTGAATGTAACTGACTGTGTATGTATGTGAATGTAACTGGCTGTGTATGTATGTGTGAATGTAACTGGCTGTGTATGTATGTGTGAATGTAACTGGCTATGTATGTATATGTGAATGTAACTGGCTATGTATGTATGTGTGAATGTAACTGGCTATGTATGTATGTGTGAATGTAACTGGCTGTGTATGTATGTGTGAATGTAACTGGCTGTGTATGTATGTGTGAATGTAACTGGCTGTGTATGTATGTGTGAATGTAACTGGCTATGTATGTATGTGTGAATGTAACTGGCTATGTATGTATGTGTGAATGTAACTGGCTATGTATGTATGTGTGAATGTAACTGGCTGTGTATGTATGTGTGAATGTAACTGGCTGTGTATGTATGTGTGAATGTAACTGACTGTGTATGTATGTGAATGTAACTGACTGTGTATGTATGTGAATGTAAGTGGCTGTGTATGTATGTGTGAATGTAACTGGCTGTGTATGTATGTGTGAATGTAACTGACTGTGTGTGTGTGTGTGTGTGTGTGTGTGTGTGTGTGTGTGTGAATGTAACTGACTGTATGGTGTGTGTGTGAATGTAACTGACTGTATGGTGTGTGTGTGAATGTAACTGGCTGTATGTGGTGTGTGTGAATGTAACTGGCTGTGTATGTGGTGTGTGTGAATGTAACTGGCTGTGTATGTGGTGTGTGTGAATGTAACTGGCTGTGTATGTGGTGTGTGTGAATGTAACTGGCTGTGTATGTGGTGTGTGTGAATGTAACTGGCTGTGTATGTGGTGTGTGTGAATGTAACTGGCTGTGTATGTGGTGTGTGTGAATGTAACTGGCTGTGTGTGTGGTGTGTGTGAATGTAACTGGCTGTGTGTGTGGTGTGTGTGAATGTAACTGGCTGTGTGTGTCGTGTGTGTGAATGTAACTGGCTGTGTGTGTGGTGTGTGTGTATGTATGTATGTGTGAATGTAACTGGCTGTGTATGTGAGGTGGGTGTATGCCACCGTGTCCGTGCGATTTTGTGATGTGCCGTTGTCTGGCTCCTAAATTTTTTGGCTGGCTCCTAAAACTAAATTAAATTTGTCAAGCCCTGCCTTATGTGCTCTGGACCAAGCACTAGATAAATTGTTGGCACTATATAAGTAAATGTTAATGTAAAAAACATTATGAAATAAAAAAAAAAACATGCATTGATTCTCTATTACCTGAAAGGCACCTGTGCTGCAACATAAAATGTAGGTTTATATACCATCACTGATTTAGCGAGAATGTCTTTTTTTTTTTTTTTTTATAGTGGGGAGCTTTTTTTGGGTCAAATTCTAATTTTTTGCCCTTTTGAAAAACGAAAACTAGAATCCCATATAAATTCAAATAAAAGTTCTGTTTAACTGAAAAATTGCAATCCGTAAAAATATTTTAAATAGAAATGTTTAATGGAAGAATATAAATAAAGCACTCATTGTTTGTATAGTTTTATAAAAGGGAAGACTTCTTGGGTGAGATCTTCCTTCATCTGACCCAAGATTCTGGACAAAATGTCAGCCCCCAATAGATCTTTACAGGAACAGATACAATTATTAAAACATTTCAATGTAAAATACAGTCATAAACCATTTTTTTTTTTTTAACTAAACACAGCTGAGAAGTTGTTTTTTTAACTGGCTGTAAATTCCTTTTTATGCTATACATCCAGGAGCATAGTTCATGAAGGGGTCTTCTCTGTGTGGTCAAATCTATGCATAATAACGTCTCTGTCTCTCATACCATCACAGGCTGGGCTTATCAACCTGACAGCTGGAGACTCTTCGCCACAGACATTGAGTTTGAAGAGTCAGATGAGACTTTTGTTGCATTGGTCATTGATGAGCTGATGCAGGAGCTCTTCTCACCCTCCAATATAGAGATGCCAGAAGACCACCACAGATGAACTTGCTGGATTTAAAAAAGGGGTGTGCTATGAACACGATACAGGGATGGATATCATGTGTCCCTGTTTGAACATAGCCTTTCTAATAAAATATTTGAAAATTACAGCAGTTTTTTTCCCCAATTAGATCTATGGTGCCTTATATTTAACATAGTGCTGTAGATATTTTTTCGACCCTGACCAGTCGCTCCTATTGAAAATAGAGCTTGGAACTGGGCAAGTGCTCCCAGACCCCTGAAAAATAAATTTATTTGTGCCAGTGCCAGTGCCAGAGCTGGGAACTGCCCAAATAACTCCCAGCCCCCATAACATAGATCATGGGCCCCAATACAATATTGGCATCACCCCTCTCCTGGGGTCTAGAACAGCCAATGGCCCAAGACCCCATGAGAAATATATATTTATGGGCTGCCCTCCTTAGGGGTTAGTGTTTATTCCATAAAATAAAAATATATCCTACTTCTACATTGCACAGGTATGGGGGAGGATGATTCACCTGTTAAAAAATATATATTTTTAGTTGCTAGGGGGTTGGGCATTGACACTTACGGCCCCTCCCACCCAAAGGGTACACCGTGAATAAACCTGATTACCTGTATCAAGGTAGATACTGACTGGTATCAGTGTCCTACAATGTGTAATAGGGAGCCAGTTTTTATAAGGGGGAGTAAGGGCTACTTAGCCGGCCCCCTATGTTGTTTTTTTAGGGGGTGGGAACCGTTTTTATGGGGCCAGTGTTTTTCTTTTTTTTTTTTTTTACATTTTTCTAACAAAAAAAAAAAAAATGGCAAATTGAAGTGTCCATAATATGTCAATCATCCCCAAATCCTAATTGTTCTGAGTCAATTGCTGCATGTTATGTATCCAAAATTGTATAATTATATCCTTTTTATGATGAAAAGGTTCCTGTGTATCTGTATTTTCTCGGGGGGGGGGGGGGGGGTCTGTTCGATTCAGCTATTATGCCCTTGAGGAGCTGCTATGTAGAGTATATTCTATGCTGTCCTACAGGGGACAAATGTGTGCAGTCTACAACTAGAAAAGTAGGGCTCTTATCACACACCGAGGCATCCAATTATAAACCCCATAATTCACCAGCAGCTTTCTAGAATGGCAGCTGGGGAGCTACAGCTGGACACCTAAATTATAGAAGAATACAAACTTCCAGGATATTTAATGGATTAAAGGGTTTAAATTGAGCCCTGGCATCTTATAGGTTGGCTTAGTAGTTCAGGGGGATTATACTCCATCAAAGCTTTGGGACTGAAGGACATCCCTTGGTTACTCCCTCATCAGGTCAGCTCTAGGAACACACATTTTATTTCAGGCTAATGCTCCAGCCTTTAAATCCTGAGGAGCTTTTAAGCTTGCTTCTTGGCTGGTTATAAAAACTTGAAGATTGGACTATCCAGAACTTCTCGCTTACCCAGACTGTTTGTACCTCAAACAATTCAGTCTTTGCTGGAGCCATCATCATCCATCCCTGTTGTAGGGTCAACTCAGCACATCATCCACTTCCGAGGTGAATAAAAACCATTAAATTGGGTAATAAAAGTAACTTGACAAGAGAGTGTCTCTATAGTCTGTTCTGACAAATGGTAACACTGTTACTGGTTGAAGTAAAGTCAACAGTCTGCTTTAGAACCTTATTCATGGTTGTCTCACTGCCAAAGCCATCAAGTCACCCCCTCACCTCAACCCAAAGCCATACACCATGCCAGGCAGTTGAGATTCTTACATATGAACTCCATATTCCATTAGAGATGACCAGGTTTCTCTGCAGAACAGCAAACAGCACCTAATTTGTGAAACATTAAATTTCCTTTGGGGTGTTGTATAATGTAGAGATTATGTAGACAGCCAGAGGATCAACTTTCTCCAGTATACCGATACTTGATGGATTATACCAACAGTCTTAGCACTTGCACAGCACACACTACACAAATTGTAGGACCCCCACATCCCCCATTTCTTTTTAGACTGGTGCAGCCCTGCTATACTAGTATTTGCAAACAAAAAATCTAAACTAGTTTTTAACTAGGTCAGCACACAAATGCCACTTGTTGCAGTTAACCAGGATTTAGTTTGAACACTTGTTACTCTTCTGAAATCTATCAAACATTATTCGCTCAACTTTATAACACTTACTTCTCAAGTAAAAGGTCTCACTGTAGAGGATTTTATGGCTGCGGTACATGGGCTACAATGGACTTCTTAGATCACAAATGAAATGTTTAAGTAGATACATTTGGAAAACTATAAAAGACGGCATCTACAGGAGCAGAAACTACCTTAAATTATAGACAGGATTATCAATGTTTAGCAGCCAAGCATGAGAATTGGCCTTTTGCATAACAAAACCACAGTAACCTTGCATTAGAGAGAAAAAGATATATATCTAAAGACTCCCAATAAAACCCAGCACGTTATCAAGTTGTCACATTTCTACGGTTCCTGCATTTTCTAAACAGATTAAAAAAATTTAAAAAAAAAAGCTTAAAAAAAAAGTCAAACTAGCAGGTGGATTGTGGATGATGCATCAAAAACAAACAGCACCCATACTTAAAATAGTTGCCAGACATGTATGGACTATAAAAATTCAAGAGAATAGAAAGTACAGATCACACCAATTTACTTTATTTGTAGTGTTGATTAACAGGCAAAATCTGACAGCAAAAAATGTAGATTTATAACAGACTAGGAATCAGATTAAGTGCCTACTAAACACCTTTGCCAAGCAAATTACAAAAATTACCACAAAAACTCCATGGTCAAATGGAGTGGAGAGGTGCTGACTGTATGTTGAGGACCACAGCCCAGCAGACACTGCTAGGTTGAAGGGTTTGAAGGTTACTACAAAATGCCCTGTATCAAAAACATTAAATAGAAGTCTGAACCAGGAGGGGGAAAAAAAAAAAATAATCACACAAAACACAAAAATGTGGAAGGGAGAAATCAGGTAGGAAGGGAGGCAGCGTCCAAGTGAAAACCAGCAGTTCTTTGTGTACACATTTAGTTTTATTGTAACAAAGCAACTTGTACACTTTAACGTTTAAAACTGAGCATTTTTTTTCTTTCTTTCCGGGAACAAAAAAAAAAAAAAAAAGTACATTTGAGAATTGCCCGTTTCCAATAATGTCCTGCAGGGTCTTCAAGGGCTCAGTAGAGCCTCAGGGCAGGCAGCCGTTAAGATGTTTAATTTGCCTTTTTGTTTTAAAAGTGTCTTAAACTGCATGGATGTCCTGTAAAACATCACAAACATGCCAAAAAAAAAAAATTGCCAAATTTCCAAAATGCCCAACCTAGCCCTCCCCACCCTCCCTGCTGTCTCTGAAAACCCACCCCACTGACTAACCCACCCATCCCCCAGTTATTTTTTTTTATACTTTTTAATAATTTTTTTAAACAAGGAAAAAAAAAGTTAGACCGATACATGTTGGTATGTTATCTGTCCATATTCACATGGAAACACGGTATAACCTCTGAGCCCAATATACACAGGAAACAAAAAAAAAAAAAAAAATGAAAAGTAGAAATACTAAATTGCTATGAACTATCACACAGGGTTTAATACCCCCAAACCTACACCAGTGATGGCAGCCAAGATGCATCTGCAACCCACAGACCCATATGATGTTAAAGTTTGTAGTTTATTGTCTGAGATAATGGACTTGGGAACAAAAGCTGGTTAGAGACTTTCACTGCATTTACTCCGTTCTCAACCCTCCCCACCAGGAAAAATAAAAAATGAACCATAGTAGAAGGGGGAGGAGAAAAAGGACCAAGAGAACAAGGCGACTGAGCACACAGAAATTTAAAAAAAAAATTACAACAGCATCTTGCTCCCAGGGGCTGAATTAAAAAAAAAAAAAAAGAAAAAAAAGAAATTCAAAGAAAAATAAAATTCAAAGAAAAGAAAACGGGGTTGGAATCCAAATGTGGTTGTTTAATCATCTTCGCCTTCATCTTCCTACAAAAAGAAAAAAAAATAAAGTGTTTAGAAGGATATTCGTTATGTGTAAATACCAAGTAGAAACCTAGCCCATCAGAAACATGAGAAATCTGAAGCTTTACACTGCAAAACTAAGTGCTAGCTAAATAAAAAACATCCAAACTAATCTTTTACTATAAAATTATGCTCAGGACACAGGAAAGACTAAAATAGGTTAAATGGAAAATATTTTATTGTAATAGCAACCTTATTCTAAACTTTGGTAGAAATTCAAGCAATACACACATACCCAAATGTAACCAAGCAAGACTGAAACAGGACAAAACTAAGTCACTGTCATTGTGTTCAAGGAAACCTAAATGATCTCTACATTACATACCTCTGCTTCTTCTCCCTCCTCATCTTCATCGTCATCTTCCTCTCCTTCAACTTCATCTTCATCACCTTCCTCATCAATATCTTCCAGTCCTTCCTCTTCCTCGTCATCATCATCCTCTTCCTCACCATCTCCTTCTTCGTCTTCCATGTCAGGTACCTGTTCAAATGCAGTCTCCAATTAGCATGCAATACATCTGAAATGATTGTCCCCCCCCACAGACCAGCTCTATGAAACTTCCAGACAGTCCATTTTTAGAACAAAGTAAATCTACATACCAGATAGTACTGTAATGGGTTAGGCCAGATGTCATCCTTTATAACCTCTCCTAGTTCATCGGCACCTGCATCAGAATGATCTGTGAACCAAGTGAAGAAGCTTTCTGGCTCTTCATGTTGCCTTTTCCGACTGGCTTTGTTTTGTGTCTGGCTAGAACGTTTTGTCAGATCCTATAAAAGAAAATTCAAAAATAAATATTTAAACCTAGTTGCATTAACCTTTCGAATTTTTAGTGGTAGTAAAGGTTAAATAATATGTCCCTATATCCTGCCGGTATATTGCGATAAACACACGGATTCACACTAAGCTCTACCTCAGCATACATGCGCATACAGACACCAAACACACACACTCTTAGCCAGAAGAACTCTTTGGCTCCTCTGACTGACAGACCTATCAGAATCGACTGTCGGCAAACATAGAAAGACAACCCTCACTATAAAAACATCACTAGGAGAGTGATCCAAGTTCAAATACAAGTGGGATTTAGTGACTAACTCAACAATCAAGCAGATTCAGACAATGGCAGTGTTTAACTGAAAGCCTTGAACAAGGGCAGCAATTCAGAAACCCAAAAAGTTGCCGAAACACGTTTGATAGAACTTTAATTTCATCCCACCACTGACCATTCCACGGAAATGTAAAAGACTGACCATATAATTTTACTGTATAAATAAGATCATACTTGAAACAGATTACAAAAGTTCCAATCAATTTCTTGCACCAAGGGAATTTCTTAAAAACATTTGAAGTCAAAGGCTACTGTACACAAGGATCAAGTCTTACTTTTCCGGCTTTCCATTTGATCTCGGTCGACTTTGAAGATGGGTCTCCAGATTCATTCAAATGAAACTCTTTAGAGAGAACTTTGTTTTCAAAATACGGGTTTTCATCAAAATACTAAAAGCAAAACAAATGTAGTTAGGACACATGCTGTAACAGGTTTTACTCTTCAGTGCCCATACATAAGCACATCAACCCCATGTGATATTAAGATTTACACAAATTATAAAAAGTAGTGGGGGTAAAGACTTCACTGTAGCCAAAACTACGTCACAAAGAGAGAGTGCTTTTAAACTAGGATCAACACACATTCACAATAAAATATGCCTACAAGGCCACCGATTTACTCACAAAATCTATTCTGTAACCAGACTTTATGTCTTCAAATTCCGTCACTTCCACCCGGGTCAGATAGTGGAGCGCCTCTTCATCTTCCTCACCCAACAATGCAGATACTAGGAATAGATTTAAAAGAAATCATGAAGCCCAATATACTAATTAACACATAAAGATGAACAAAGCATGTCATTCATTATCCCATTCATGACTGAATTCTTTTGCGTAGAGGTCTAATGCAATCTGTACACAAACAGATTCAGACATGAAGAGGTTAAACAACCATAGTAAACAAAATAAACATTACCTTGTGGGTGGTTGACAAATGTGGTGACCCAGAAATTTGGGATTTTGGCGATCAATTCTGACCTCTTCTGGAAGAATGGCTGGCGGAGTTTGTTATATTTCTGTTCTACTTTCAGTATCTCCTCACTGGCTTGTTCATTCAGTCTACAGACAAAGGGAAAGTAAATTAGGGAAGAAGATACAATGTTGTAGCATATTTCCTGTAACACTAAAACATGTAACAAATTATATTTATATTTCAAAATCATTTGTGCAAACCATAAACACACACTAACAAAAAAAAAAAAAGCAACAGAATTACTCTTACAGGCATCAAAGCATACAAATAAAAGCAATTTAAAAAGTCAATACAAACCTGTCTATTTCATTTTGTACTTCATCAATATGCTCAATAGCTTCCTGCTGTTCCTTTTCTGAAACGAAAATAAATAAAGTAAATAAAACAAGCCAGGTAGAGTTTTGTACGTTTCCATGATGACCTTGCCCCAAACAAAAAAATTTATAGACAATTTGATAAATTAGTGTCTTGTTTCTACCAACTTTGCTACCGAGCCGTCTAAAACCAGTCCATTGAGCAAATGTCTCGTAAAAACGGCATGTTTCATTGGTAGTATCAACACAATAACAGAACACACGTTTGAGTAATACAAATGCAATCGGTCTAAGTACAGAAGGACCTGTTTCATTTGAAGTCCTTAAATAGCATTCTTAGTTAAAACAATAAAACCATGGCTACTTGTGGATGTTTCTATGAAATTTAACGGGGACACGATCAATAAGCAAGTAAAAACACCGGTGTCACACGTGGGAGCCATAAGCCGATATGGCGGGAGGGTGCCAGGGAGACGCATTAGGAGAGTATAGGCAAGACATTTAAACAAGTAGGAGCAACTGGGGAAGGGTGGGGGGAAGCCTCCAGGGCACAGCGGGAAGGACAAAAAAACATGAGGCCCCGGGGACCCACGTGGAAGCAGCGCCACTAGGCCGCGACAAGACGCGTGGAGGCCCTGGTCACGGAGGGCTCAGCGTGTCGCTACAGCAAAGCATGCGGGGCAGAGCAGCAGCCGTCTCCACTCTGTCTCCCCGCGGCCTGTGCCATGCGGGACGGAAGCATCATGGCGGAGGACAATGAGCTGCGGCCTCCTCCTGCGCAACGCGGGATCCCCGAGCTCTCTCTCACCCACCCACAGACACACACACCCCCCTCGGGCCTTCTCTCCACGCGCACAACTAGACCCCCCTCACCGCCCGCCGGGCACTACGGAGCATACACCGAATAAGCCAGCCTTTTCCCTCCGGAGCGGAAAATGGCCGCTTGTGCGGAGGCCGAGTCTCCCTTTCCCTCCCTCCATCTTTACCTGAGGTCTCGTCCGCTCCGTCGTGGTTGGAGTTCACCTCCTTTTTACTGACTTTGGCCGCCGGCGCCGACATGCTGAGGAAGGGGAAGGGAGGGTGGCAGAGATAGAGAAGCTTGCAAGCAGGCTCAGGCCTGGCCGGAGGAGGAGGGAGGGAGAAAAGGGGGGGGGGAGTGGAGAGAGGAAGCTCCTCGGTGAGGCGGTGCAGGGACCGCTCCTGGGAAAGGGAGGGAGGGGGAAGACGGAGCGCCTCAGCACTGATTCCCCTCCTTACGGCGGAGTATAGAGAGGCGGGTAGGTGGTGGCGGAGGCCCTGGAGCAGTAGAAAGATGGCGCGCTGGCCGCTGCTGTGTGTGTGTGAGGGAAGATCTCGCTCCCGACCTGTGTGTGTGAGAGAGTGCGAAAGAAAGGAGGGGGAGGGACGCACTGCGCTCGGCACCAGCACGCGCTCTCGCTCTTGGTAGCGAGACGGCACCACCTCCCTAACAGAAAGGGGGGGAGCTAGCCAGAGAGAGGAAGAGGGGGCGGGGCGTGTCATAGAGCGGTGTACGCGGGAACTCCGCCTTGGTACCTTTCTCTCTCCTCCCCCACCTCCCTTCTCAAAGTGGAGCGTGAGTAATGGAGAAGGAGGAGGGGATTGGCTCGGACGTCGCGAGCAGCGCGAGGCGGCGGTTGGGCGAGCGAGGGAAGATATGGGAGGCGGGGACCTTGGCGTCACGGACGGTCACATGGGTCTGATGGAGCAAGTGGGAGGGGCCGACTAGAGCTTTTGGGTTGCGCGCTCAGTTCCCGCCGCACGCGGCGAAGGGGGCGGATAGTGCACGTGGGGGGCGCAGCAACCGATTTTTTTTCCTGTTAGGGTCAGATCGTCATTCTGCCCCCCTGTGGCCAGATAGTGTGCATTATGAAGCCCCCGAGCTTGCTCTGCTTGGTAGATAAGATTTCTATTTAAAGTTGTGACTTGGGAATGTAAATCACCCCTTGCACCTGAAATGTAAACTATGTTGGTTTTAAATAATGTTAATTGTTTTTAATTGATAACATGTTTTTACCATTGTATATGTGTTTTAAGGTAGAGATGATTTAATTGGCATCACTAGTGGAGTTGGAATTTACACATACAAAGTAGTCCAGTGTTCAAGGCCGCCATCCAAAATTGTCTTACCCCTGACATTAAATTGGTCTTGTCCCACACGCCATGTCTGCTTTCCCTATTACCCCCACATCCCTTGCCATATCACAACCTTGCACGATCAGGACTTGCCCCTGCACCCACATTGCACACCCAGGACTTAAAGCAGACAGCACCTATTTTGCATCCACAGGACATGCCCAATCACCCACACTGCACACCCAGGACATGCCCAATCACCCACACTGCACACCCAGGACATGCCACATCACCCACACTGCACACCCAGGACATGCCCAATCACCCACACTGCACACCCAGGACATGCCCCATCACCCACACTGCACACCCAGGACATGCCCCATCACCCACACTGCACACCCAGGACATGCCCCATCACCCACACTGCACACCCAGGATATGCCCCATCACACTCGTAGGACTTACCCCAGCACCCACAGATTCCCGATCCGTCCAAGAGTTCCAGGGAAATCCTTCTGTCCTCCAGTCAGTTGTAGGTGGTGGTGTTCATTAATTGCCGCTGGCAGGCTGAGTACAAGTTGTCGGGAAAGGGGACACCTATCTTCAAAAGGGAGGAATAAGGATAAATACAGAAAATAGTCTTTTCGGGATTAGGTGACTGTCACAAGGGCAAACACACAGATACAACTTCCACACTTTCCGGAAAAACAGTGATCTCAGCCCGGCCGATAGTCCATGGGGCAGGTCAAGATGATGATGAGGAGTGTAGGTGGCACCATCACAGAAACACCTAATTTGAGGTCTGATTATAAGATAAATCTTTAATATAGGACTTATATTCAAGCAAATACGGTAAATGTTTAATAACATCCCAGGATGTTCTTGCTAAGATAAATTCGAGTAAAAATTTCAACCAAGTTAAACTGCTTATAAGTAAATGAATGTTATCAATTTTTTTTAAAGAAATATAGGTCATATTTCCAAATATGTGAATGTTAAGAGTGTGGTTTTCATTGCAAACCATCTGTGTCAATATCTATACAACTTGCAGCAAAAAAAGCCATTGTATCTCTTTGATAATACAACCCACCTCCTGTGACTTACTGACATATTTTTAAGATATCCGTAGAAACCCCACCATAAAAGATCATGGATTTCTGAACAAAGGAATTCATTTTTAAATTCAATTTCCTGAAAAGTATAGTATTTCATGACAAATAGTAAGTAGGGTTGCCACCTTTTCTTCAAAAAAATACCGGCCTTGGTACTGTCTCCATAGACTTAACATTGGCCTGATGCCAGTTTTTTTACCGATCCTAGAGGTGGATCTTTTCTAACAGTTTTATACCTTGCCAGCAACAAAATAAAAACAGTTGACCTGTTAAATTAAACCCCCGGGCGTTACACCAGTGCTTTAATTCTTGCAATTGTCGTAATGGCAGCTCAAGCGTGGATTCCCCTGGCCAGGCAGCAGACATCTCCATGGGTAAAAGCATAAATTGTTATGTCAGACAATATTTTTTTTTTAAAAATCAGATTATATTTTGTTCTTCAGAATACCTTTAGGAATTTACTAATTCCACTGGGGGGGTCATTCCAAGTATTCACTATCCTTATGTTAATGTGTAATGGAGACAACTCCAGGAATTACAGAGGATGTTAGACTCATACATATACTTAACAAGGGTGTCTCTACATATATTTAGATAATACATTGTACATTGTATTACATTGTATCCACCTAATTTACCTATTTTATAATTAGCACAAAAATGTGTCGTTTCCAGTCAATAAAGTTGCTTTAAACTGGTTGTATATATATATTTTTTTGCATTGCAGCTATATAACCACGCCCCTTTTCTAAGGCTAACTATTTTTTCCCACCATTATTGTAAATAGAGTTGAGCGGACACCTGGATGTTCGGGTTTGGGCGAACTTCGGAAAAAAAGTCCGGGTTCGGGGTCGAACTTGAACCCGAACCCCATTGAAGTCAATGGGGACACTAACTTTTGGACACTAAAATGCCTCTAAAAAAGTCCTGGAAAGGGCTAGAGGGCTGCAAAAGGAAGTAAAATGTGGGTGAGTGTCCCCATTCATATTAATAGGTCAATTGACCTATTCGTATGAATGGGGACTCTATTTCGGTATATAGAATAGCAATAGCATTACATGTATTCCATAAACCGAAAGTCTATAAACCGAATGACATTCGGTTTATAGACTTTCGTTTTATAGAATACATGTAATGCTATTGGCTTTCTATAAACCGAAATAGCGTCCCCATTGATAAGAATTTCTTATGAATGGGGACTCTATTTCGGTTTATAGAAAGCCCATAGTATTACATACAATGTAATCGCCGAACCCCGAACTCCAACCCGAACATACAGTGAAATGTCCGTGTTCGGGTCCGGGGTCCAAAAACCGTAAAGTTCATTACGAACCCGAACAGTGCGGTTCGGGTTCGCTCAACACTCTAAATAAAATATATTATTGCAGCCCAATATGCATTTCTGAACATGCGGCCCATTTGACTAAAAGCTTAGGACACCCCTGCTCTAGAGGTTTCCATGCTTCGGTAGAAGATATGGTTTTTAAACCACACAGGTTTAATCACATACGTTTATCAGATTAAAATGTTTTTGGAATAGTTTTTTTTTATAGAGTGATATATTTTGAACGATGCACAGGAGGAGAGTAGGAGCACTGTTCAAATTGGTGTCTTATTCAGGCAGAAGTAGTCTTCTGCCTGATTAAATTCCTAATTTGGATTTGGATACAGGGGGAGAGAGAGAGACACTACAGCGGGGGAGAGATAAACTACAGAAGGGAGAAAGAGACACTACAGAAATGAGAGAGAGACACTACAGAAGGGAGAAAGAGACTACAGAAATGAGAGAGACACTACAGAAGGGAGAAAGAGACTACAGAAATGAGAGAGAGACACTACAGAAGGGAGAAAGAGAGAGAGGCACTACAGAAAGGTGAGACAGAGACACCACATAAATGAGAGAGGCTACAGAAATAAGAGAGACAGAGAGAGATGCTATAGAAATGAGAGAGACAGAGACGCTATAGAAATGAGAGAGAGGGATAGGAACACTACAGAAATCAGATATACGATACAGAAATCCGAGGGGGAGAGAGACTACAAGAATGAGATGGGAGAGAGACAGACTACGGAAATGCGAGTGAGTGAGAGACACTACAGACATGAGATAGAGACACTATAGAAATGAGAAAGACACTACAGAAATTAGACATACTACAGAAATGAGAGAGAGACTACAGAAATGAGAGAGAGACTACAGAAATGAGAGAGACGCTACAGAAATGAGAGTTAGAGACACTACAGAAATTAGGGAGAGATACTACAGAAATGAGAAATACACTACAGAAATGAGACACTATAGAAATGAGAGAGACACTACAGAAATGAGACACTACAGAAATTAGAGAGAGAGACACTACAGAAATGAGACACTACAGAAATTAGAGAGAGACTACAGAAATGAGAGAGAGACTACAGAAATGAGAGAGAGAGACACTACAGAAATGAGAGAGAGAGAGAGAGAGACTTGCTGGGTAAAGTCTTGTGAAGCCAATATGGGTGTTGGGTCAAATCCTGTGAAGGAGTGCTGGGGTAAGTCCTGTGAGGGCAATTTGGGTGCTGAGGTATCTCAATATATCCACCCAGTATGTACACAAGGAAATGTCTCACACACTGCCCTGAGATATACCTCTGCACAGGGCAATTCATATAACTTTGTGTACATATGGGGTCCTAGGTACTGCCCTGTGCATGGGGTATATATTAGAGCATTGTGTTTGATATAACCTTGTGTACATACTGGATGTATATATTTCCTTATATTTCAGTCTTTTCTTCAGACGCGCTTTTAAAATGCATGTTTTTCTCTTTTATGAACAAAAACATTATGTTTTGCTCTGGGGCTGGTACACAATTTTTTTTCCAGGGCTGGTTTTTGTTCCCAGTCCGGCACTGCCTGGGGGTCCTTGCCAAATGCACGCAACATAACGCAAGAGAGCCAAATGCCGGAAGTATGGGCACGGCGAGATTTAGTGAAATGTAGCTGGTGCTCACTTCGGTTACATTTCCCGTCAGGAGGCCACTCAAAGTGATCTCGTCTGACAGAGGGGATCCTGCAGCTCATCACAATGAGATGCAGAAGAGAGGACATGCCAGAAACATTCTCAAGACTTTCCCAATACGTCCTTAGTCCAGACCCCAGAGGGGGTCCAACTACATTTTATTATCTTATTAAATGTAAGCAATACAGTGGTACAAGACTGCAACACATCATGCATAGTTGCCAACATCGGTCATGTTTCCAGGGACACATATTTGTTCCACATGCTGCAGAAAGAGCATGCAACGTGCAGCCCGGTGTTCTGACGAATTACTCGAGCAAATTCTCCTGCGCAATCGCAGGAGAATTTGCTCACTGCGCATGCGCAGAAAGTTACAGCTGATAACTCAGCTGTAACTTTATGTCCACCGCGCATGCGCGAGCTAACCAACCCACATCTTGCCCCCCGCACACCCCTTGTCACCAGCTGATCGGACAGCGGCGGTACACAGCGCATGCGCGCGGCTATCAAGCCGTGTGGGAATGCGCTGTGTCCGTGGCTGGATTCAAAGAAAACGCTGGTAAGTAACACGGGGGGGACGACATAAGGAGCCAACAGAGAGGTAAGCACCCTGGTGAGGGCTGCCTCATCTTCATGGGAGTTGTGATCCTACAGCAGGAGGATCACAACTCCCATGAAGATGAGGCAGCCCTCACCAGGGTGCTTACCTCTCTGTTGGCTCCTTATGTTTCCCCCCCCCCCCGTGTTACTTACCAGCGTTTTCTTTGAATCCAGCCACGGACACAGCGCATTCCCACACGGCTTGATAGCCGCGCGCATGCGCTGTGTACCGCCGCTGTCCGATCAGCTGGTGAGACGGGGTGTGCGGGATGTGGGTTGGTTAGCTCGCGCATGCGCGGTGGACATAAAGTTACAGCTGAGTTATCAGCTGTAACTTTCTGCGCATGCGCAGTGAGCAAATTCTCCTGCGATTGCGCAGGAGAATTTGCTCGAGTAATTCGTCAGAACACCGGCAGTATGTAGGATGGATGTACACACAGGTACAATCCAATTAAATACTCAGGGTGGAGATCTCATAGGACCTACCATGATTAATTAATTGGATTGTGCCTGTGCGTATATACCTCCTACATACTGCTGGGCAGCACTTTACATGCTCTTTCTGCAGCATGTGGAACGAATATGTGTTCCTGGAAACATGGCAGATGTTGGCAACTATTAGGGTTGCCACCTTTTGTTCAGAAAAATACCGGCCTTGCTACTGTCCACATAGACTTAACATTGGCCTGATGCCAATTTTCTACCGGCTTGTGGGTAAAATACCAGCCAGATGGCAACCCTAGCAACTATATATCATATCAAATGGCCAGTAAAATATACTATATAAAATATATATGCATCATGGGTAAGGTAGTTCACCCAGCAGAGATGTCAACAATGTTAAAGGAAGGCCAGACCTCCAAAAACATTGTCTTGCCACTGGGGACACATTTCTGCAGGGACCTCCAACCGGTCCCTCTGTTTATGGTGCATCACACATAGAGGGGCAATAGATTGTGCACAGTTAATAAGTACTGGAATAAAATAGCTCAGTCTCAGTATGTTCTCTAAATTTGGGGTGGCTGCACTTGAGAACCACTGAGTCGGAGGAGGCAATGGCGGGATAACTCTGCCACAAAAAGCGCGGGATTCCCCCCCACGAGCTTGTAGAACATTACCCCAGTAGGCGCTACAAAATACGCGCTGCAGCGCGAGAAAACCTAGCTGGTGCGCGTGCGCCGACGGTCCCTGGCGCATGCGTTCCAGCATCACTCTCACGGCGCTTCGCTGTCTACGTCACTCGGAGCGCCCAGTAAGTTTTTCCCGTTGCTAGGGTAACGCAGGCCGTGTTTGACAGAGCCGCGGTGTATCATGCAGTTTACTGACGAGGTGCTGGATGGAGCGGCAGTGGAGTCGGTATGGAAGAGGCGTCAGGAGTCTCGGAGTGACTCGGTGAGTAAGGCACGGTTATAGCATCTATCTATCTATCTATCTATCTATCTATCTATCTATCTATCTATCTATCTATCTATCTATCGATCTATCTATCGCATTATACACACCTTTACTTCTCACAGTTAAAGGGCCTACTTTACTATATATAGTTTATGAGTAGAATGATCTATACATTAATTGTGCTAAGAGAAATAAGTGTTTTAAACGCATCTTTGGTGTCTACTGTTGTAACCTATACAATAACCCCTCTGTCCCAGTGCTAAAGGAGAATACATTTGGCACATATTAGGTCTGCCACCTTTTCTTCACAAAAAAATAAATAAATAACAAAAACAATACTGTTCTGCTATTGCCTGTATAGACTTGATATTGGCCTCAAGCCAGTTTTTTTTTTTACCGGCCTGGGTGTGCTAATCTATGCACAAGTTAAGTGGTCACAGTGAGGGTCTGCGCCATAGCTGACAACGTTGGTCATGTTTCCAGGGACACATGGGTTCCGCACACTGCAGAAAGAGCGTGTATGTAGGATCGAAACACGGCTGCAGTTGACAACTATGCTCTGTGATGCTGACACTCCCCCACCAATGCAACACCTTCTGTTGTCCACGTGTTGCAGAAACGGCATGTAAAGTGCAGCCCGGCAATATGTAGAATGTATATTCATGGTCGGTCCTGTGGGATCATATTTAATTCGTCGGATTCTGTCATCGCACTATTTTTTTTTGGGGGGGTGTTATATTAAAATTTGCATTAAGTTCAGCATAGACAATCCAAACTGTAAATATAACATATTATAATAGATACAATTGTGGTCAACAAGGCCATCCAAAAGTCTCTGCCCATGGAGGTTCCATGAAACCACGTATATATGAAACTACAAACATAATAAAAAATACATTACAATTATGGGTGTGGGTACCATAGGAATCAACGAGTTCTAATCAAGGGACACCTGTCTGTCCAGGCACATTCTGCACGTATGATTCCGGAGTCCTACCCTTTGATTCTTGGGTCAGTACGGCTTTATGCGGGATCCCCAGATCCTCAAAGATCTGAATATGGGAGCCTTCGAATGTGAACTGACCTTGCTTCCATCCAAGCATGAGGAATGCAAACTTGTCAGATGTAGTGTCGAAATTTACCAACACATCCCTTGGGGCATCTGGTGGAGCTCTCTCAGGCTACTTAATTCTGAATATGTCAGCAAGTTGATATTCCGTCTGCTTATTTGCGTCCAGAATTCTTTACTTGCCCACGTAATTTATTATTTATTCTGGTGTCATAGCCACCGGGTGGCTATCCCTAAGGGCATCGTCGATTTTACCAATGGAAGTACAGGCTGCGGCCTACGCAAAGTCCCAGTATCTACAGTTTAGTTTGTGCATTCTCTCCTTTTCGTTATTTTCACCCCATAACTTCACAAGTTGTCTGGTGCTTAATTCTGGGCAAATTCTCCTATTTTTCCATAATATTTCCACCGATTTTTGTCTAGATAATGGAGGAGCTCCGCAAATGTAGGTCTTCCCTCCTCGACGGCAAGCTCTGCCTCTCCCTGTTTTATTAAAGTACCACTCAAGTGTAATCTTTGATTTCATGTGTTTGTTTTGTACAGAGAAGTGCCCAAACGACCCCCATTGCCACAAAGGAAGCTGCTCTCCAGGTTTCGGCTGCTAGTGAGGCCAGCACTCAGACTGAACAGACATCAGACCAGAGAATCTTGGATGTTGATCTCGGGCCTCTCTTAGATTATCCAGGGCTGGCAGAATTTTTGCAACGGGTCGAAGGACCGATGATCAAAGAGTTGAAGAAGAACTGGAGTAGCCATGCTTTTGATGGTTATGAGGTGAACTGGGAAGATCAGAACAAGCTGGTAATTTCTCCAGATCTTAATATAGTTATAATAGTCTGTTGCTCCACACCTTTTCTGGGTGTATAGGGGCCTTATTCATGAACCAGGGAATTGTCAATGGAATTTCAAACTTCAGACCTAATTACCCAGTCCAGCTGATTTGGAGAAATTTTTTACGTTATCTCCACCCACTTTCTGTATCTGGAGAATTCCAAGCATACAGCTGTACAGCTTTGAATGTAGACTCGGTATAGTCTCCTGTGCAGTGAGTGAACACTTGATGTCCTAGCAGTCATTTGAGAAAAGTTGTTTTGAGCATTTCCCAGGCTCCAGCAAAATGTTGCAGGGCTGATTGGGAGAAGAAGCTGCAAACCTGATATTTGTGAGTAAACTAAACATATTCAGAATGTAGATATTACATTTGTAATAAATAGGTACATTTTTATAATTATTGAATTATAATATGTAGGAAAAAAGACAGGCCATTTTCACGTTGGAGGGATCCTTTCAGACAGGGATTGTCAAATTGAATTTAGTTTTAGGATACATATACATATTGACAGACAGAGACGGTCCAAAACACAAGAAAATATCTCTTTAACTGAGACCTTCCTCTCTCCTGCTTTTCCTCATTGCAGGGGAGAGGATCACGTCTGCACCCACCTGGTCTTTGCCTCTCACACCAAGTGTAGTACTGCTGAGCGTCGGGATGTCATGTGACACCCGGCACTCAGACTCTAAAGCGCGATGCACATGGGGGCAGAGCCGTCAGCCGGCTCAGACTTTGCCCTCTCTCGCGCCACTGAAAAAAAACAATCCCAGTGGCAAGGGGTGCCATGTAGATGGTAATTCCTGGCCACCATGTCTCATTTCCTGGTTGCCATCGCGGCCTGGCTCCCGGGATTTTTCAGGCCCTGCTTTAAGGAAATCCTTTACATCTGTGGTGTATTATTGTTCCCCATTAAATTTTTGCTGGTGTGGCTTATAGAGAAGAACGTGCCGT
Organism: Pelodytes ibericus; assembly: GCA_036172795.1. Taxonomy (NCBI): domain Eukaryota; kingdom Metazoa; phylum Chordata; class Amphibia; order Anura; family Pelodytidae; genus Pelodytes; species Pelodytes ibericus. The sequence goes on along the minus strand of CM069864.1, from coordinate 85,302,375 downwards.
GGAGAGGTGTGCTTATTTCTCCTTAATCTAGAATGCTCGATTTTAGTTCTCATGTCTAAGGAGTGTTTGAATTTCCTTTATTTAGGTGTCCTGCTTGTACAGTCTTCAGTATCCCCTAGCTGTGGAACGTCATCTCCACATCACCTCTGTCACTTGGAACTGCACTGGGTCTGTTATTGCTTGTTCATATGGCAGGTACGATTGCACCCACGCAGGATTCATGAAAACATCAAAGAAAGAGTAAAAGTGTCACTGTACGAAGAATAGGTTTGAATTCAGCGAGGCATTGATTAATCACCTTACTGCCTGGTACACGAAATCCACATTTCCAATTTAATGTAGCTATTTGCATATCAAGTCACAAGGTGATGTCATAAAAAAGAGACACCAGAAACATTTAGAAAACATTCCTACAATGTATAGATCTTTTTTTTTTCTCTCTCTACATTCACAGTATAAATAATGTTTCGTTGACAGGAATAAACATAGAAATATAGAATGTGTCAACAGATAAGAACCATTTGGCCCATCTAGTCTGCCCAATAAGAAATATACTGGCAGCAGAGATTGTGTTGGAACACAGAGAAGAGTAAAAGGGACTGTGGCTTTAAAGGCCTGGTGGGGAAGATGGGTTATGAAGTGTGGGACAGGAAGCATCTGTTAGCTGTACCTTGATTTTACACACTGATTGTTCTCATGTGGTTTTATAAACACTTTGGTTGACATTTCAAGTTTGTAAGTAAGGATGTTGCAGTGGTATTGACCTCTCACCCCTCGATGTCGCAGATTTTGTTAGACAATGGGTAGCTGTAAAAAGCAGGCATGTGGGCTATTTTTCCATTTATTTGTGGTCAGACAGTTTCTATCATGGATCTATCATGCTACCTGTGCATAACCCATTACCTGTCACACTTAGGTTAGGTGACGGGGACTGGAGCACAGAAAAGTCCTATGTCTGTACGTGGAATCTGGATCGGAGAGGCCTAAAACCAAATCACCCAGATGCCATAATAGAGGTGCCCAGTTCAGTCATGAGCCTGGCCTTTCACCCAACACAACCATCGCTCATTACCGGTATGTTCGGCCGCACCTGACTGCGTAATCTGTGTTATTATGTATGTTTGTAATTGTGCGAATACTAGAGATCACTATAGATCATTCTTATTCTTTACCTTCATAATATAAATAATATTTAAATCCCTTTAATTAGATGTGCTCCTGTGCACTGTATGCACGCTCTGAGCAGGCTCCTGTGCACTGTATGCACGCTCTGAGCAGGCTCCTGTGCACTGTATGCACGCTCTGAGCAGGCTCCTGTGCACTGTATGTACGCTCTGAGCAGGCTCCTGTGCACTGTATGTACGCTCTGAGCAGGCTCCTGTGCACTGTATGTACGCTCTGAGCAGGCTCCTGTGCACTGTATGCACGCTCTGAGCAGGCACTTGTGCACTGTATGCACGCTCTGAGCAGGCTCGTGTTCAATGTATTGGCGGCATGTGTCGGCAGATAAGAACCATTCGGCCCATCTTGCCTTGTGCCTATCCTATGCATGCTTAAACTCCTTCACTGTATTAACCTCTACCACTTCTGCTGGAAGGCTATTCTGTACACCCACTACCCTCTCAGTAAAGTAATACTTCCTGATATTACTTTTAAATCGTTGCCCCTCTAATTTAAGACATGTCCTCTAGTTGTGGTAGTTTTTCTTCTTATAAATATACTCTCTTCCTTTACTGTGTTTATTCCATTTATGTATTTACATGTTTCTATCATATCCCCCGTTACGTCTTTCCTCCAAGATATACATAAAAATAAATATAATATCCTTGCGCACTGTACAATACTCGTGTGAATTAATCAGAAATGTTGGGTAGGGGTATTGGGCAGTGAGGAATCTAAAGAATGAACGAGAGGTAACTAGCAGTAAATTTAGCATGTACCCATGCTAGTATGTAAAATGCGACTCTGGTGGGACTCAAACCCACAACCTTTGAATGCCTTCAGCTTTCTAGAAGTCCAATGCGCTATCCATTGCGCCACAGAGCCACTAAATGCAGGCTCTGAGCAGGCAATTGTTGCTTCCCCCCCCTTCCAGGCTTTAACAAAATGTTGGGTCAGTAGGAGCAGCAGATTTGATGATTGTAAACATGTTTAAAATAGATATTACATTTTTAATAAATGCATTCCTTTTTATAGGGTGCCATTAATAAACACAAACCTGCACCCACCCACAGAAATCACACATCCACAGTGCTGTCACTGCAGCAAGGGATTCTGGGTAGGCTTAAGCAAATCAGTCAACAATAATCACCTTTTTAAAAGTGGACCCCTTGGAGAGTATGCACGCGGTGTGAGACTGCCTTTAAACACAGCTCAGGGCAGAGCCGCAGAAGCCAGATAACCCCTCATGAACAGCTGGTTTGTCTTAAGTAGGACTTATCAGCATGAGTTTGGTTTCTGGATTACTGCTTTTGTGTCGAAAATCCCTCAACCTAAAATTCAGTGGGAAGCAGCAGCATTATTAAACTCAAATCATGCATGAGGATTGATCTTTTAATATACATAAGAAAGTAATCCTTTTAATATTGCAGAAAGTTAAACAAAACTGAATGATTTCATGAATGTCTGTTTATTTTTAAATGGTCAGTTTTCACCCTCATTAATTGTTTTAATTGCATGGTTGCTGAGTTTGTAGAATCATGACTCCAGAGCTTATTGAGGAATGGAGAATATATTTCTTGTTTCCAAACAGGCGGCCTTTTTAATGGTGAGGTGATGGTGTGGGACACAAGTAAAACCGATGATCCATTGATCGGAAGAACAGGCCTTACACCCGATACTCATACTGATGCGGTTTATCAGGTATTAGAAATGGTTCAACCTGTCCGCAGAGCGATATGCATTCCTTAGGACAAAGATGTGCAATTACGATGGGAATTAATGTTCTCTTTATTCACTGGCAGGTCGGCTGGATGCAGGATAAGCCCCAGGGTCACAAGCTAAATGTCCTGAGCATCTCTTGCGATGGGAAGATCCTTGTGTGGCAGATGGAGAAGGAGGGACTGCTTGTGTTACTGGATGGCTTTGGCCTGGTAGCTCAGCAGATACCCAGCAACACAAAGCTAAACAAGGTCAGCCATCTTTTCTTTAGCTGTATGAAGACTAGCTCTTTACATAAATAATTGCCCATGGAACCTACTTTTAAAAGATACATGAAACTGTACCCCCTGCCCAGGACTTGTAACCAGCTCCCCTCTATTGTATTATCATTTAAATAGCTCCATCCTATTCCTAAATGCTGCACAAGACATACAAATAATACGCAAGGTACCAAACTAGACGGGAACAGACCAAGTGAGTCAAGCCCCGTCCGAACAAGCTAAATAGGAGGACCGTGCAGAACCATGCAAAGTTTGTGCCCTAAAATAATTCCTATTAAATCTAACACTTCTACAAACATGCATGGGTTTAGTTAGGGCTGTATTTATGAAAGAGAGAAATGAAGGGAATTTGAAACTTAAGACTAAAAAAGTTGATGTGGAAAAATTCTCCCATTCTGCTCCGTTTAATGACTGTGAGGGGCTGCAACCACAGAGCTATTCTGGTGTGCTGACAGTTACACAGCTATAATCCCCCAATTTAAGAATAATTGAGAATTCTGTTCAGAAATAGTCAAAGTGCCGCAAATGGACACCTGAGAGTTAGGCCATGAAGTATAATCCTTTTATTTTATAGTTCTCGCATGCTCTGCATTCTCTGGTGGGTGATTCCAGCCGTCTACTACTCTTTCTGTAACCCATTATCAGAGTTCTGGTTTAAGCCCTAGTGTCTTGTCGTTGCAGCATGGCCGTGGCGACAGCGCTGTGGGTGTAACCTGTCTCTCCTTCTCACATTTTGACCAAAGCCTGTTTATCGTGGGAATTGAGGGCGGCCACTTGTTGAAGTGTTTTTCTGGGGCACAGACTGCAGCGCTCACCAGCACTACATCATCGGTTCCTTTAAAAGCCCCAGCGCAATTCACCTTCATCCCACATGGAGGACCTGTATACTGCGTCGACTGTTCACCTTTCCATAGGTATGTGGGGTTCAATTTATGACCAAAATATACCGTACGTCTACTCCAGACATTTTTGACTAGGAGTTCTCAGTTTTGCCAACAGTCCTTCTTATCTTCCCAAGCACCTCCTTCTTACTACATTACAGCATACATACCTCACTGAAACCACACCCACCTGCATTTGAAGCAGGTGCAGCATCTGGGTTCAACAGAGAGGCTGATTCCACAGTAATGGCAAATAGTAGCCAGTGAAATAATTTTCATCATAAAACTACAGGAAAACTTAGTGCATGTAACATGTAGTAAAACATTTACAACATACAGAATATAGTCTAGATAGAACTGCCCATGCTTCACCCTCTTTGGTGTAAGTTTTGCTGTAGTATTCAGTGACAAGCACATGTTCAGTTTCCACAATACCGGTATATCCGAAAAGCAGAATGGCATTCTCTATCTCGATTCATACAGAGAAGCCTTTCAGCAAATATTGGCAGATGTATATGGTTAGTCAAACTCTGACCCCCTCCCCCCTTGCTTTTGGACTATAGCTTACATCCTCCCATGGCAACCTCTTAGCTGTTAGTTCATTATGGGAGAAGAAGTCTTTTAGCATCTTGAGGGCCCAAGTGTGACACCCCTGATCTCCAACAGCAGTCAAGCTTTCCATTGGCCAAGTATTGTAAAATGCTTTTTATCACTAATAGGAACCTGTTTCTGAGTGCAGGAACCGATGGCCACGCCCACCTCTATACCATGCTCCAAGCCAAACCTCTCGCTTCCCTTCAGCTGTCAGACAAATATCTCTTTGGCATTCAGTGGTCGCCAGTACGCCCCTTGGTCTTTGCTGCAGCCTCCGGTGAAGGTAAGGGAGGTTTTTTTTTTTTTAATGATCTTCTCAGATGTTGTTATACATTCAAGCAAAGCCATAAAAAGATGTGACTTTATATGCAAACAAACTATTTTCAATGTAGTTTCATGAAATGCGTAATTTGCATATCAAGCCACATGGTGAGGTCATAAATAGGAGACAGCAGACTGTTATGGTGTTTGTTTTTCTATTGCATATTTTGAATGGTTTTAAAAGGGATTCATTTTTCTAGTACGCCCTGTTACATAGTTAGTAGATTTGTATAGATCAAATTTTACATTGGACTGTGCTGCCTTCTAGTTATGACATCACCTCACATCATCCTAAGTAACTAGTACAGGGGTCAGCAACCCTCCAGATGTTGCAGGACTACATTTCATATACTCCTCTGGCAGCCTCTTAGCGCAAAGAGCATTACGGTAGCAGGAGGTGCACAGGTAGCACACCCGTTTAGCTTTCTCTTTAAGCCTTAGCATTTGCTTACATTTCTGCTAGAACAATGTGTTTTTTTTCTTCTTTTTCATTCATGGTCTGTAAATAGTTCATAAGGGACAGTTAAGGAATAAAACATTTCTTTTTATCACTGAAGGGCAACTGTTGCTGTTTGACCTGGCAAAAAACTCCCAGAAGCCTTCACTTTGCATAAAGCAGACTGAGAATGGAAGTCCTGTTTACTGCCTGGAGTTTAATCGCTCACAGACTCAGTTACTGGCAGCTGGTGATGCGACCGGTACTGTCAAGGTATGGAAGCTTAGTTCTGACTTTACGGAGCAAGGAGCCAGAGAGCTGATCATCCTGGATGAAATAGCCAGTGAGATCACAGACTGACTGGTTCTGTCCCATTGCACTGCATTGTGTATAAGAAGCCCTGCATCCAGACTGGATTTATTCTTGTTCCATCAAATGTACAGCGTGTAATATACTCACTAGATTGTATTTAACTTAACAGAATTTCAAGCAATTGCGTAGATTAAAAAGGTTTTTAAATGACAACCTTGTAGCTTGGTTATGTAATGTACACATTCTCCATCCAGATGAAACCAATGACATTTAATGTATGCATTGGCTTGCCAACGTGTGCGTATGTATAAATATATTTAAATACTTAGTCACAGCATGATAAATGTTTAGGGAACCAAAATTTGTTCAGGTCTCCTATGAAATAAGTAGGTGGCACCACATGCAAATTTATTCTCTATTGCGTTCATTTGCATATGGGGCCACAGGAGACAAACCTAGGAACCATTGTTCTTGTCATCCTGTGAAATTTCTTGTAATTCGGATGACTGACAAATGAAAGAACTTTTTAAAGATTTGAAATCTAACACTTAGAATGTATTGTCGTCGAGGCTGCAGTAAACAGACACATAGTTGAATAATAGCATTTATTAAAGCACACTGCTTATATTGCTTCGTCAGGTGGCTAAAACAATGAAGGGATACTGGAGGTTCAGAGCAAGAGAAACATGCACAGCCAGAGTCAGCAGACACGAGCAAGGCCTTAAATCGGCTACATCAGTTCACAAATAGCGAGCGCGTGAATTCCACGTAGTCGTATGCCGAGGGTAGCTCTCGCCCCTTACTGTCCATATATGGTTTCATGTGTGAGAGGCAGTAATCTGCCTGTTCACGTGAAAGGTTCTGAAAAAACAAGGAAAAAAAAAATACAGGAGGGGAAACTGTGAAACCAGACACTGGAATAGGTCAAAACAATAATTATCACACTCATCATTATACGGAACTAGACCGCAAGGGAAGGATTTATTCGAACAGGCTCCCACTAGTACATAGCCTTAAAACAACAACAATAGCTATGGCGAACCTTCGCTTTGAAAGTTTTAGGACTACATATCCCATAATTCTCAACCAGTTTGAGGATCCAAGGTGGCTGAAAATAATGGGGACATGTAGGTCTCCGGTTAGCCATCCCTGTGGTAGGAGGTCCCCGGAGGGATAGACCTTGGGTATCAAACTGCTTCCCACCAGCTGTCCCCACGGACTACATTTCCCATAATAATTTGTCATCCAAAAGCGCGGCAGGTGAGTATGGGAAATGTAGTTCTCCAATAGCTGGAGGGCCCCCAAAACATCTGGCTCTTCCTGTTTCCTTGCAGCAGGCGCCTAGATTAGCATACAGGCCCAATTCTGCTTGTTAAATGTAAACGTGGAGGTGGTGTGTACCTGGTATAGCTCCTCCTTTGTCACGTATGGTTTCTGCTCTTGGCTCAGAGCTCGGAATGCACTTTCAATCTCTTCACTGGACTTGACGTTTTCGGTTTCTCTGCTGATCATGAAAGCCATGTATTCCTGTAGCGACACGTGCCCGTCTCTGCAAGAAAGAACACTGCTCATGAGTGGCAGCTTCAGACTTAGTCCAATGTCTTATTTTACACTATATTCACCTAGACACCACTGGTATATTCAGTTTATGCCAATGGTCTGCAAGCCGCTGGTGAACTACACCTCCCGTAATGCTCTTTCCGCTAAGCGCAGAGGAGTATGGGAAATGTAGTTCTGCAACATCTGGAGGGCTGCAAGTTGCAGACCCCTGGTCTATACAATGTATTATGTGTATCATGTTAGTCTGACCTGAGGATGTCTTTTGGAAAGAGATATGTACATTCCCTACATTAGTTTTATAGTTGATCACTTTTAAAATAAGCTAGGTGGATAATCTGGCAGACCTGGCATGCATCTAATGTAATGTCCGTACCTGTTTGGATCCACTGTATCTAGAATGGCTTCGAACTCTGGATCTGGCTCTCCTTCCTCTACCATTGGAAGATCATACCCAAGGGATCGCAAACAAGACTTGAACTCCTGGTGATTGAGACGGCCAGATTTATCCTTATCAAAGTGCCTGAAAAAAAAAAAAAAAAAACATCGCAATTTTACAGGCAGCATTAAGCTTTATTCAGGTGTTTAGTGACGTCATGCTACGGCCTGTCTGCTCTCCACTTCCCTGCTTCGAAATATGCTGCAGAGATCACTGTCCCATTTTCAGGGAACTCTGTGGGTCACTACTGCAATGTTAAGCCATGATCACCCTCACCCGTCACCCCTAAACAGACTGAACTCCGATAACATATTGTTGTCCATCTTGTACATTGGATTTCTACTCTTGCACTATTGTAGCCCGTTGAGGTCATTCCTAACCAAGGACATGCTGCATTGGCTGACCGGGGAAGCCACCTTCATGTCTAGCAAGAACAGATCATTTGAGGTTACAGGGAAACGGTAAGACATACTCACTTGAACATCATACTGAATTCTTTGAGGGCTTCTTCTGTTACACCGGTTGTATTTCTGAAAGTAAAGAAATCGTGTGACATCAGGATCTGACCTACACACAATAATTACTTTATTCTAGTTTGCAGTCTTAGCAAGTCATAAAGTTCACAATTTCCGATCCACAAACTTATTCTTCAAGATGTCAGCTCTGTATTAACTGGTAATATAAAACATACTTATTCCCTTAGATTTCATATTAAATAGGTTCAGAGAAGCCTGGGTGTGATTTACCATATGCTCAGTGGCCTTTATCTAATCTAATAAAGTGGATATCAATTTAACATTATTTATATCTCCTTTCTGTTGACTATGGTTCCTATAAAATTATGCAGCACGCCATCACAGTCCAGCTAATGTAGACAGCAATATGAGAGTTATTAATCCTTTAGTGACAAGACCTTTTGTCTTTCCCTTGGTAACAAGGGCTGTTTTGACATTTCTGGGGTGTTTGTGTTTAGCTGTACAGGCAGCATGTTGGTTAGAACCTTTACTCCATATCGTTCTCACGGAGGGCAGACATGTTGGTTAGAATCTTGGGTCAGATCTTCACTCACCTTGGTTCAGATGAAGAAAGATTCTAAACAAAATGTCTGCCTCCTCGTGGAGCTATATGGGGTAAAGATGGCTCAATAATGTACTTTATTTGTATTCTTTCATTAAAGCATTTCTATATAAAATGCCTACACTTGATGCCATCTTTCAAAAAAAAAACACAACTCCCATTTTTGCTACAGTTGTCCAGAGCAGTAGGACACATTTAAAATATCAATGTTTGCCTACTAGAGAGTTATTTTCCTGACCAAAATCCATGCAAACGGAATACTAAAAAAAAAAGTGGCAAAGTCTGATGGCTGACTGAGCACCATAGCATATATACTTCCCAAACATCTGCAATGCCAAGGGGTATAATGGGGGATATGTATAAAAGGTACTACATATACAAGTGTAAAGAAGTTTAAAAAAAAAAAAAACAGGCAAATCACCATTCGATTCTGAATAAACGGGATTCCACCCCTGGTTTTTGGACATACTACCAGTTTTATACCCGTCACATTTCAGAAGCATTACATAGCCCGTTTCGTTACACATGGGTTATACCGGTGCCAAAGACAGGATCCATTGGACTTGTGTCGGGAGTTAGCATTATCCATTGGTGCACATAGCAGTAATATCACCGTGTAGCACCATTTCAGTGTGTACACCTTATCCTTTGATTACTGGTCAGTAAGATAATCCTCCGAGGATCCGGTTAGCCTGGCGTCACTCACCTGGCCTGGATTTGCTGTTCGAGGTTATGCTGCATTCTCATTCCCAGCTGGTCCAGTTGGTCCCACTGCTGTGCTAGCCCTACAGTACTGTGTTCTGTGTACTTATTGTCCAAGATTAACGCCTCTTCCATTGCTGCTCCAAGGTCCTCGATTTTCTTTAGCTGACTCCTCATTGCCCGAATTTCCTGATGTTTCCTCTGTTGACAAAAAAACAAGTCCTCAATCAGAAAGGGAATACGAACAGTCCAAATCTTTCCTCAATCACATGACCAGAGAGACCACAGCATAGCAGCCTGGATATCTCTGACTTCCAAAACACCGACGCTCCACCATTCAAAAGCCTTATTAAATCCCACTGAAAGTAACTACGCATTTATTCAAGAGGGCTAATCCTCTCTTTAAGCACTTGTTTTTAATTCGAGGCTTCATTTTGACAAGTATTGTTTGCTTAGAGATTTTCTGGATTCTTACAGTGACCTTTTGGAAGTTTCAGTATTTACACCTTAATTTCACCGTTTTCATCTCAAAGGGCATACAATAGCTATTCTTTGACATGCCAGTGTACCTCCAGCTGAAGTGATGAATTATTTGGACACATGGAGAGATCACTGGGAGAACAAACCGAAAAAAACTGTTGACTGACCAACCCTATCCACAATGCACAGCTGTCAAATGAAGCCCAACAAGTACAAGAAAATTCTGCAGCCAATAAACTTCGATATCTCAAATTCAAAAAGCACGTTACTTCAAGTGATCTTTCCTTGAAGTCCCATCTTCAGGGCGATTATTTCCTAACAGGACACGGTAGTCTGTTGAAGTTTCCAAGGTTGTTCAATGGGCAGTTTGCAATGATTAGTGAGAAATGGATGAGTTAAAAGATGTACAAACCTTTGTAGCTTCCAGCTGAGATTCTAATGTTCCCGATTCTTCAACCATGCAAGACCTAGAGACACAATCTGGAGTCAGTGGATGAATTGACGAGGCAGGACGTCTTATGCCAGTGGCTGCAAATAAACACCACGCAAATCGCTTGCTGCCCTACAGGCTTAGCGCCACCTTCAAGACATTTATTGCTCTGGCTTTTATACTCAGCCACAACGTGCTGTATGTTAATTTCTAGCACAGAGCAGACTTCACTGGGGGGGGGGCAGCTTAAAGCCAAGCACCACGCTATCGTAACACACCCGGCCCCCAATTTACCCCACAGGCGTGGAAGCCTGGAAAGCCTCTCCAATACTTTGTTAGTGAGCTTTTCATACATACGCATCTAACCCTGAGGTACGGCGGGTGAAGCCCTAATGTATATCTTGCGTGCGCAGCCCTTGTATGAAAGATCGCTAAGAAAAAAAACACCACTTCAGCCCACCCGACACAACAATGGCTTCCTAATCTACAAGTGATCACAAACTGGTGTCTGTACAGGATACGGTGCAACACGTGGGGGTTAGGGGGAAGTCACAGCAGACTGTGTGCGCGCATTTCTGAGGTTTGTGCAGATCAATACATGTGTGCAAGGTCCCTCCACCCACCCCCAAAACGAGTGAGCAAAGGGGTAACAGTTTGACATGGATGGTTCACGTATCTGCACATTCCCAGAATCCTCTCCTCCAGCAGTGCATTCAATGCTGGCCCCCCCATCCCCTCCGCCCTCTCGGGGAGTGTAGAGCTAGATGAGGCATGCTCAAAATGACAACAGCAGCAGCAACAACAGTCCTAGGCAACAGGGCTGAGCGGTGGGGGTTAGTACAGAGGAAGCATCACAGGGTGCCACAGGAAAACCAGTGGAAAAAAGAGAAAGAAGTAAAACAAAACCTTCCAGATAGATCATCCCCAACTTCATACTGATACACACGTATGACTCTGCGATAGGCTATGCTAGTTAGAGAAAAGAGACCCAACTGTGAATTTCCCCACACATACAGGTCATCCCCAAGGAAAAAACACAAAGAACATCCATTCATCTGTTAAAAAAAACAGAGTGGGGAAAGCAGATCACCAATGGAAAGGGTTTAACATTTGCTCTAAGAGGAACAGCATTCTTGAGCTGCACACAAACATGGTTGTCCGGTAAGTTGGATGTCTGCAAAGTTCTATAGCTGCAGGTTCCATAGCAGGAAATCCTCCTTTTTTGTGGATACTGAAATGAGGGAACAGTTTCTACTGCCAGCTTGAGCAAATGAGGGAAGACGGAACTTGGACCTACATCACTGTGCAGATATCCAAAAAACAAACACCTGTCTGTAGTGGGAATGCTTCCATGAAAAGGTACATGAAGTTTAGCAATGGCATACTTACTATTTGGGTTGCAGGAGTAGGAAATCAGATGTGTTAGTGCAAATTAACTTAGGAGTTAGGGTAACCTTAGCCTATATATATATATATATATATATATATATATATATATATATATATATATATATATATATATATTCAGGATGATAATTACACTGCACCTCAGGTCAGTCCACTCACACGCAGCAACAGGTATATACACATCACAAAAACTTCAGGAATACTAACCCGTCCAGGAGGTAGGTCCTACGGACAGATGCAATCGAAAAGGAGCACGGCAGGGTTTGGGAGAAAAAAAAAAAAACACAAGCAAAAAAAATAATTAAGCATCATAGATTTACAATTCATTAGCACAGTCCGAAATTACACAGTATACACAATATAAAGGGGAGCAACAATATAAAGGAAAGCCGAGAAATTGGCCACTGGAACGTTCTTTAACCTGGTTTCCTGGATCCATTGGTGGAATGCGTTGGCATGTTGTGCAAATTCTTGTCTTAGCTTATCATTCTCCTCCTGCCGTCTCTGCTCCTTCTGTAGCTCAAGCTCTCGTTCCTGAAAGAAAAAAAGCAAGAATTATTATAATAAAAATAGCAAAATACCTCTTTCTCAAAGTTACCCCATGGTACAGAAATCACGGGTTCCAAAATCCCCTCGTGCCCCTCCTACCTTTATGATCTTCTGTAAGTTGCGCCAAGTTTCCTCCAGCGCCTCCATTGTGAACCACGTGTACGGGTTGGACGCCACTCGGAAACCTTTGATCTGTCGGTCCAGTTCAGCCAGCTGGTTGAAGTCGGTCTGCGCGGAGCTGAGGGAATTGCGGAATGCGTCGTGGGCCTCGCGCAGGGCTTTGATCTCTTCCAGGGAATTGCAGCGCACTGGGTCGGTCAGATCCTCCTCGGCATTCTCAAACCAGCTGTTAAAGGCAGATGCTTTCTTGGCAAACGTCAGGAACAAGTCCTCGACCTGGAACAGAAAAAGAAAAAAGGAAGGTCAGTACCCCAAGAAAGATTCCAGACACTTCTATACAAATCCCCCTGCCCCCTGCGACCCCCTCTGCTGATTTGAACCATGCAGAGGCCTACAATGACTTCTAGGGGACCAACAATGCCCGCATTCCCCCCCAGTTTATTTATCTACAGAGTGTATTCCAGCTCTCCACTACATACTACACAAACTTTGCAATGTGGAGGGCATCCTCATAAACTAATCCTCTGCATGTGCCAGATGTCAGTCAATCCACGGGACGGTGCAAGATGCCAAGTGAACGCCCAGAATTTGAACCTTCGACCAGCTGCACGTATACTGGTCCCTCACCTTTCTGTAGTGCTCCTGCGCCTCCAAGAGCTTCTTCTTGCGGGCAGCAGAGTTATCCAGCAGCTGGTTCCAGCGTTTCATTAAGGAGGCGTGGCGGGACTCTATGGCTCTGGACTGCACGTGCTTGGCAGCCAGCAGCTGGTCTTTCAGCGCGGTGATGTTGGTGATGCCTTCTTGTTGGAAAGCCTGCAGCCCAGCATCGAAGGTTTCCTGGGATTCAAGGTGACCAGTAAATTATATACGTACTTGTTAAAAGACAACGCTCCCCCTAGTTTCTAGGCATGTATGAAACGTGACCAAGCTTCTGGTCGTATTGCTCTACCCACCATCAGGTGCTCCATACATGCTGGCCGGCAAACGTGTGTAAATTGCAGGATTATCCCATTAAATAAAGATCTTTTCCCATGTAAGTTATCTAGTTTGAGATATTAAACTCCCATGTAAACAAAAAGTCTAAGTCCGTAGTACTTGGCCATATTGGTAGGTCAAGTATGAGACGGCTATATAATATAATCCCATGTAAAATAGTTGTTTTCATAGCATGTTAATGGCTTACGTATGGTGGGGTGCTGATACCTGTAAGCTAGTGTCTAGCACCAATCCCCCTCGTCTTTACTCACCTGCTTAGTTAGAAGGGTCTGTACAGAGGACAGATCTCTGCCATAATCATCTGTCTTCAGGCTGTTCTCCTTCTCACCTGGTCAGGACATTTATAAAGAGATTGTCAGGGCAGAGAAGGTAATTATTTGCTCCCTATCATTATCTTCCCCGTGACGTATCATTTGCACAGGAACACTATACAGTCGTTGCCTAGTACAATTCCTACATGTATTACACTGTTCTGAGGCGGGGCAACAGATTTCCAGAGCTTGATTTGAAAAATTGAGGTCTGCCAGAGAGCCCCTGCTAAGCAGTCAGCAACTTTGCCCCCGACTCAGCAGGTGGAACTCCGGTCTTAAGGAAGTCATATGCTCACATGGGTAGCCAGACTTACTACAGGGTCTTTAGAGAGAGCTTCTCAAGGCACACGGTTCCTAAGCTTGGTCGGTGGTTAGAGATAACGGTCACCCAGTTGGTTTACCTTCCCCGTTGTCTGCTACCGGACAAACCAAGACAACCGATTCACCGGTATTTATAAAAGGTAGAGGAACCAGAAACTCACCGATCCAGGATTCCACAACATCCGCCTTCCAGTTGAACTGCAGAAAGGCCGAATTCTCGTCGAGCTTGGCCTTGCGCTGAGCTGCCGCCTTCTCAAGATCGGCCACCTTCCCTCGCAGCCCATTCATCTTGGCATTAATGTTATCCACATGGTGGTTGTTCTGCCAATAAAGTATACACAGATTTACATATCTTCAGGCTGGGTGTGAATAGGACAGTGTTGACCAGCAGGCATTGATTACTCACCTTCTGGATAAGGTCTTCTCCACTGGTACAGACATCGTGCACTCTGTCCTTGTGGACTGTGAAGTCCGTCTCAAATGCCTCATGTTTTTTCAACAATCCCTGAAAATCCAGATATTACATTACGCCGGTGCCAAGGCCAGAAGATAAAATATCGAGACTGGTCTATACTGAAAGGCGACGAGTTTTGGTTCACTCACCTGGATGGCAGCCAATGTGTCGCCATAGTCTTCACTGGCCACTAGTGTCATCTTCTCGTTGATCCAGGCTTCTTCCTCTTCCACGTTGGCAACAAACTGTTGGTACTCCAGAGACTCCTCGAGCCTCTGACCCCTATAAAAACATATAGTGAAAACGTGGACAGCTGGCCAAACAATTAATCACTTATCTGATTGGAAGGGTCACAATAATAACCAGTATTTTGTTGCCATAGGGTAAAAAACAAACAAACCCCAAAAAAACATTGAGAACTAGTACTAAGGAACTTTCTTTTTACATTATACTACAGCATATATGGTCTCAGGCAAGCTGAGTGCTCATCTTATGTGAGGGCTCATCTGTGGTTTCACATTCATGCATCAAAGAGCCAAGTAGATTGGTCGAAGGGTAGGTCAACCCAAAAAACAAAAACACGCAAACCCCAAGCATTTCCACGCAACAGGTAGGTAGTTACCTAGCGGCAGCCTGCTGCTTCAGTTCCTGCCAGTGCTCCACAAACAGTGCCAGCCGCTGTTGAATCTCATCTTTCCCAAGAGTGTTGTCATCCGCTAGTTTCTTACCAGTTTCCAGGACTCCCTGCAAGACCAGTATCCATGTCAGTACAATGCGCTTTACTAAATGCCCTGGACAGTAACCGGGATCTGATCCATACACTTGGTTATAGGCAACAACTGAAAGTGCTTCTCCAACAAAGAGGCGGGTAACTGTGGCGACCACAAGATGCCCTGTTTCAGTCCAGTGCAACGGACAAGCCCCTTTGGGTTAATAAAATGGATTTTAAGGGCAGGCGATTGCCCCATCGCGGACTCAAAGCCATAAAGCCAAATACTAAGCTAGAGATCGCTAGCCATAATTTGCTTACTACCCTTTCCAGGCTTTATCCTCATCAACGCATCGGCAGCCTTGGCAAGAGAACACAGGCTATCGGGAGACAGCGCTACATGGATTTCTGCTTTTGAGGGTAGAATCCTGGCCCAGGACTCTAGGAGCTGGGTAGGGCATCCGGTACCTACTGGCTTACCTGGATGGCCGGCTCGTGGGCTGCCAACTCTGCCTCCAACCTCTTGTGCTTCTTCCTCAGATTCTGCACGCCGGTCAAGTCCCGGCCATAGTCATCAGACCCAACAAGAAGCTTCTTCTCCCTGGGAATTTATATACAAAGAGAACACTTAGTATCTAGGATTCACACTTTCCAAAAGCAAGATATTCAATGCATGTGTTCTACGTGCGTACTTAATCCAGGACTCTTCGTCGTCAAGGTCCCGGAAGAACTGGTGCAGGCGGTGGGATTCGTTCAGGCGGCTGCGTCGGGCAGTGGCCATGGTTTTAATGCGTAGGAAGCGCTCATTAATGGCGTCGCGCTTGTCTTTAACCTGGGTGGTATCAAACGCACTGCTGGTCATCAGACTGTCTGCCTGGCCGTTCAGATCTTTCAGGCGGTCCTGGTTGGTGGGAGAGGGAAGACTTTAGTCGCTCCGAGATTTCCTTACTTGGCTACTGGCAAGCATCAAACCAGCCTGCCCATCCTTACCTCATGAGCAGAGATATCTGCCTCTAGCAGCTGATGTTTCTTCAGAAGGTTGTTCACCGATGCCAAGTCCTTCCCATAATCCTCTGAGGCCAGCAGAGCTTCCACCTAATCACAAAGGTGGAGATTAGATTTTTCTACTGGGAGGGGATGCGGTTTAGTTGTTTAGAACCTTGTGTCAGATCTTCTATCACCTGACCCAACATGTCTGCCCCCTAATGTAACTGAACAGGGCGAAAAGGGCTCAAGATAATCTTTCATCAAAGCCTTTCTTCTTAAAACACTTGATACAATCTTTCAATTCAACATAGGTTATTTTTTTTTGTCAACCATTTTACTTTCATCCAGAACACACACACACACTATTTATTTTATATATATATCGACAGATCGAGATATCGACAGATCGAGATATCGATAGAGATAGATATATACATACACACACACAAATCTTGTTCAAAGATAGTGGGGTCTACTGAAATTTGAGGATTTTTTTTTTTTTTTTTTTTTATAGCTTAGCCCCCTTGACTTCAGTTGGAGATGGTGTTCCTGGCCCTGATCAGCCAAGAACACAGAAGCAGAGACCAGATTAAGGTATTAAACCCTGGAGGTCCTCATCGGCACGGTGCATATTGGAGAAATGCAACAGACTCTCAATTTGAGCATCTATCCCTTCAGAGGGAGGTGGGGGGGGGGGGGGGGGGGCTGTTAAACAGTGGATGGTCTATGCCATCCTATGGCATATAAGCCATGCATTTTAGAACAGAACCAAACTTCCTATGGGCGGGATGGGGGTTAATAAGAGTGTTAGCAGATTGTCTTACCTCTGACAGCCAGAAGTCAAAGTCCTTGATGCCGGTGTTGTAGTTCTGCTGCTTGTTCGCTTCCTTCAGTTTCTGGCTTTTCTCTGCCGATTTCTGCACCAGGAAGTGCCACTGATCATCGAGAGCAACCAGACGTGCCTGAAAAGAGCCCCAAGGGGTACAGGGC
Source organism: Pelodytes ibericus (assembly GCA_036172795.1). Lineage (NCBI taxonomy): Eukaryota > Metazoa > Chordata > Amphibia > Anura > Pelodytidae > Pelodytes > Pelodytes ibericus. The sequence goes on along the minus strand of CM069864.1, from coordinate 85,285,141 downwards.
ATCAGCGACCCAGCTGGCACCGCATCAAGTGAAACACACACACACACACACACACACACACACACACACACACAGGTCCTTACAGCAGCAAGCACCAGATACAAAGAGGAGACGTTGTGAGGTCATACGGCTAGGATTTAAATGGCTTTAAAAGCCAGTCGCTGTTCTGTAACTTCCACGTTCTCCGTGGCCAATGACCGCCAATGACCCCGCCGCTTACCTTCACGGCATCCTCACTCCCGGCACAAGCCCCGCGATCGATCAGCGAGTTCCCCATTTCCTTGACCCCGCGGATGCGGTCGGCGTTGGCGTGTAGCTCGGCTTCGAAGGCCTGATGTTTCTGATGTTTGCTCTGCAGGGCAAGAGAGGCGACATTTTAGAGAATGGCCGACCAGCTTCCGACACAGGAACTTAAAACCTGGGGACTGTGGGAAATCTTAAAGTGACAGTCACCTACACATGGTTTAAAACGTAAACGTAGATAACGCAATTATAATATATACACACTTATACATGTATCAAAAAATGATCTGCCAGCTGGGTAAATGCATAAATTAAGGGCAAATCTGTCTCCAGATTATGATATCACCTTGTAGCTGAATATGTAAATTACATATTTGCCTTTAAAGTGGTTAATTTGCATTTCAAGCCACAAAGTGATTTAAAACCGGCTTTTTCCTTATTATAGTGTATAGATCATTTTTTATTTCCTACATTCTCATTATTAACATGTCTAGGTGATGGAATCCATTTAATGGGGGGAGGGGGTTTACACCTCTACCTTCTCGCTCTGGGAGAGCTGGGAGTGTTAGAATGGATGATGAGTATATGGGTGAAATGCACAGGGAGGACGGGAAGGATCCATGGTTTTGCTAGACCGGTGAGATCCATGAAGACGGTTAAGGCGTCTACATTATAAACATGAACTGCACAAAGGCGACATTTCACAGAGGACCAGGCATATGAATACGCGTTTTGCATGAAGGCCCGTTGCTCGTGGGTATAAAATCTAGGCACATTAACCCCTTAACCCGCATTGAACTGGGCCAGAGTTGAGAGAACGGCCAGCTACGCCCACTTCTGAATCCCCATCTTTACAGATCTGCCCCTCTATCTATGCAACTCTACATTAATTGCTGTTAGAAGGAATTAAACCCACCACCACAACTTGTAATGTGACAGGAGTTTATTTCCGCTTATGGCGGCCATCTTTGTTGAGGTAAAAGACAACTTCAGGTACTTCTTACTGGAGGACAGGAGTCATGTGACCTTATAAAAACCACTAGCAAAAGTTTTGTTCTAAAAAAAAAACAAAAAAAAAAAAAACAAAAACAAAACTCTGGAGCAACTCAATAGAGAGAATAATACTGCATCAAACAGAACTTGGTACCAGGGGTGGGAGGAGCCTGGTCTTAGTAATGTTCAATATCTCAGGCACGGCCTGGTGACATCACCGAGCCTACAAAGAGCAAGTATAGCCTGAAATCATGCAAAACGCGTCCTGCTAACAAACAGAAACGGTTAACGCACACAGAGAGAAATAAAAAGCTTAAACTGACGGGTAACAAAAAAAAAGCTACACAATTAAATTAACAGAGAGATGGATGGTCTGCTTCAAATGGGTGAAGGAACAAAACCAAAACAAAATGGCTGCACACGATGGTGGGAAACAGACAGAAAACAGGGTCCTGGCCACTTACCAGCAATTTGGAAAGCTATAAAAACAGATTAAGAAGAGAAGGGGTTTGAGTAAGACTCATAAAACACTCCTTCATAACACAGTTTTATCACACATCAACTCATATTCCCCAGATTGTAATGTACACCCCCCAGTAGACAGCCGCACGCTCGCCCCCCGTACAAAGAGCAGCGTCTGCCCCACAGTAGAGAGAGATCCTCTGTCTCAGAAATAACAATAAAAAATGCCCTGTAAAGGGTACACAGGTTAAGCACGCTGGATTAAGCACTGGTACACATGTATTAGTCACATTTTCCAACTTCCCAGTTAATATCCGATTATTTTTCCACGTCCCTGTAAGTTTGTTCACTGGAGACTCTATTTGAGGCTTCACCTCTTCTAGTTTGGGGAAACAAATAATAGCCGGTGAGCTAGCTCTGTAGAATCTGCTCAGCTCTGAGTTGCAGGTTCCATTCCTGGCTGGGTAGATTCAGCCTTTCACCCTTCTGAGTTATATACAGAGAACCATTAGATTGGGTGATAAAGTAATACCCCAGGAGGCACTCGGCAAATCTAGACATCATGCAGAGCTTTCCCAAGGGGTCTGTCAGAGTCCATTTGTTTCTAACATAGGGCTTTATTGGTGACAAAGAGAATTGCAGGCAATTGAAAAGGAAATTAAAAGATTAGGGCCAAAGTACTGAATGGGAGCATTTTTCCATCTCAGCTACTTTGGCCTTAAGTTTGAAGTTCCCTTCTCAATTCCCTACGATTCTTTCTTTCACGAACAAAGCCCGTAGTTATGTTTTTTATCGTGACTGGAGAAGACTGGATTCCATACCTGGATGTTTGTAGGGTCCTTGTAGGACTCGTCGCTGGCGGTCTGTAACTTCTCGCTGATCCAGGCTTCGATCTCATCCACATCCCGGCTGAACTGCTGCAGAGTCTGAGACTCTCCCAGTTTGGACCGTTTCTCGATCATCTGGGCCTTCAAGCGGCGCCATCTGCAGGAGAACCGGTGTTAACGCAACACAAAAGGAGATCCCGGCTTCCAAACCCATCACAGCGCTGTTCCCCAAACCTACCTATCCAAGACCTCATTGCGGCGAACAGCAATGTCACCCTTGGCGTAGTGATCGGCAACAATAAGCTGGTCTGCAAAGGACTGCAGAGCCGCAATCTTCTCTTCCTGCCAAGAAAAGACATTATCTTAGCTTCCTAGGAGTTAAAGCATGCGTGGGATAGGTATAAGGCTATCCTGGATATAAGACAGGGCTCGACAAACCCCAGGCGCCAGGTCGCCATGGCGACCAGTAAATTGGACCTGGCGCCTGGGTGCCGTCAGCCTCATGGTCCCCTCACCACTGCCAATCCGAATTTTTTTTTTTGCGGAGCGCGAGGGGGTAAAGTCTGTGCCATCCGCACAGACTGCAAGCTCCGCCCCCTCGCGCAACGCGTGTCTGTGTGACGGGTGTCAACACGTGACATCCTGGCACTCAGCAGGCAGATCGGCTGCAACACGAATGTCCCCCTTCCCTGCAATGAGGTAAAGCAGCAGGGAGGGGGGACACGTTAAGAAACCAAGAAAAGACTGTGTGAGTGGGTGTGTGTTTGTATATATGTGTGTATATATGTGTATATGTAAAGTAGGTGTGTGTGAGGTGTTTGTATATATGTGTATATGTAAAGTAGGTGTGTGTGTGAGGTGTTTGGATATATGGGTATATGTAAAGTAGGTGTGTGTGAGGTGTTTGGATATATGGGTATATGTAAAGTAGGTGTGTGTGAGGTGTTTGGATATTTGTGTATATGTAAAGTAGGTGTGTGTGAGGTGTTTGGATATATGGGTATATGTAAAGCAGGTGTGTGTGAGGTGTTTGGATATATGTGTATGTAAAGTAGGTGTGTGTGAGGTGTTTGTATATATGTGTATGTAAAGTAGGTGTGTGTGAGGTGTTTGTATATATGTGTATGTAAAGTAGGTGTGTGTGAGGTGTTTGTATATATGTGTATGTAAAGTAGGTGTGTGTGAGGTGTTTGTATATATGTGTATGTAAAGTAGGCGTGTGTGAGGTGTTTGTATATATGTGTATGTAAAGTAGGTGTGTGTGAGGTGTTTGTATATATGTGTATGTAAAGTAGGTGTGTGTGAGGTGTTTGGATATAAGTGTATATGTAAAGTATGCGTGTGTGTTTATGAATTGCTTGTATGCTTGCGTGATTGTCTGGCTCCTAAATTTTTTTGCTGGCTCCTAAAATCTAATTACATTTGTCAAGCCCTGATATAAGATAAGGCCAGGGACTAATGAAAGTATTACATTACTGAGAGGGTAGTGGATTTATGGAATAGTCTTCCAGTTGAAGTGGTAGAGGTTAATACAGTGAAGGAGTTTAAGCATGCATGGGATAGGTATAAGGCTATCCTAGATATAAGATAAGGCCAGGGACTAATGAAAGTATTACTTTACTGAGAGGGTAGTGGATGCATGGAATAGTCTTCCAGTAGAGGTGGTAGAGGTTAATACAGTGAAGGAGTTTAAGCATGCGTGGGATAGGTATAAGGCTATCCTAGATATAAGATAAGGCCAGGGACTAATGAAAGTATTACTTTACTGAGAGGGTAGTGGATGCATGGAATAGTCTTCCAGTAGAGGTGGTAGAGGTTAATACAGTGAAGGAGTTTAAGCGTGCGTGGGATAGGTATAAGGCTATCCTAGATATAAGATAAGGCCAGGGACTAATGAAAGTAATACATTACTGAGAGGGTAGTGGATGTATGGAATAGCCTTCCAGCAGAAGTGGTATAGGTAAACACAGTGAAGCACTTTAAGCATGGGTGGGATAGACACAAGGCTATCCTAAATATAAGATAGGGCTGGGGACTAATAAAAGTATTTAGAGAATTGGGCAGACTAGATGGACCGAATGGTTCTTATCTGCCGACACATTCTATGTTTGTGGATAAAATAAAAGTATCAACCAATACGTCAGGATGAAATAAATGCCATATTGGGAATTCTGCCATGGAGAGGACCCTGCAAATATGGCATGAAATGCTAACCTGGACATTAATGGCCTTGTCGAAATCTTCATGTTTCTTGATAAGGGCTTCCACGCTGTCCAGTGAATCTCCTTTGTCCTCGTTGTTTAGGAAGGCTTCGCGGGCCGCCATCCAGTTCTCCGCCTGCTCGCAGTCTCTGTTAAAGAGCTGGGGAGAAGAAACACGGTGAAGACGACAAAGCAGACAGAGTCGCTCAGTGGAACCGTGGTCAACGGCAAAAAAAAAAAAACGCGTTACCTGAAGCTCCAAACATTGATCTAGCATCATCCTACGTTCCACCCAGGCTTTTTCTAAGCTGGCACGTTCCTGGTCTAATATATCCAACTTGTCCTTTATCTCAGGGCTGGCATAGTGCCCCCGAGCCAGGAGCTGCTGCCCCAAGTGCTCAAAGGCTTGGAGTGTGCCAGTCCTGGCATCGATCTCTGTTCGGTGCTCCTATGGGCAGAAAGAGGGGAGAAAAACATCAATATAAAACTTGTGTTCTATAGATCTGGTGCTTGCCAGTGCTTTCCCGGGGGGTGAGAAAAGGGCCTCTATTTTTATCATAACCAACGGTATAATTACTAAGGTCAGTTATGCATCACAGTCCTAAAAGTGGAGCAATCAGCCGGAATGTCCCATTGGGTTTCCACGGCGATGCTCTACTTTTAGAATTCTGACCCACAATTTGTTGTAACTGGTCCGCTATGTGTTGAAGGTTCAGGCAAAGGAAGGAAAGAGGGTACCGCTCTGCAGATGCTCCCAAGGGGAGAGAACAGAGTGAAGTAGAGCACCTGTGATAGGATGCGCACATCATGTGACCAACCTGGTGTCTCTCCAGCAAGGCCTCTGCTCCAGTCACATCCTTCGCCAGTTCATCGGATGAGACCAAGCCCCGAATCCCATTAATCCAGGACATTAAATCCCTAGGAGATAAAAACCAAAGCCCACACATTAATATCAGAGCCGTGCTAATTAGGGCTCAGTGTGGCCCGTTTGTACATACACTGTACAGACCTGGAAAAATAGTTTTGGGGGAAAAAAAAGTTTTCCTATTTATTTTTTTCCGGAAAAAAATATGGAGTGTGGAATAGGTACCTTTACAATGATAAATAATATGTTTATGACATGGTAGTTATACAATATGAACCTTCATGAAAGACTTTGGAGAATTTATATAACAAAAATAAAGTTTTAAATGGCACATTTAGTTTTACTGAATAAGCTGTACTTTTATTCCAAGCAGAATACTTTGATATACACAACATTTCATGTCCCCAGTATAACAAAAAGAGTTTCCGCTTGTAAAATTATTCCACTCTGCATTTTTGAAACTTTTTCTGAACATTTTTCCCCAGGAAAAAAAAATTTTTTTTTTTTTTTTTACACAATTTCTGTAAATTTTCCGTCCCTAGCTGTACTACATGTGGATGATGTAATCTTAGCAACTTTGGTCTTTAAAAATGCTTCATGAATTTATGGACTACAGCGCCAAACGTTCCCCAGTCGGCATCTCCACATTGTGCAAGCAAAAGCAGAAATAAAAGATTTTTTTTTTTTTTTTTGTGAGTTTAACGTTAACTGTGGAGTCTCCCATTTATGACATCAGCTTCCCCAAGGTGAGGTCATAAGCAAGTGACAGCGACACCCACGTAAAACACATCTTTTTCCATTTGCCTGCAATTCCTCTTCACAGTATAAACAATAAAGTTATTTAAATGTAATGGCCATTATATTATTTGTAGTAAGGTATGAATTAAAGGCAGCTTTAGCATCACTTGGTATCAATCACTTCACTAAGAAATGGATGCATAGAATAACCTTCCAGCAGAAGTGGTAGAGGTAAACACAGTGAAGGAGTTTAAGCATGCGTGGGATAGGTATAAGGCTATCCTAGATATAAGATAAGACCAGGGACTAATGAAAGTATTACTTTACTGAGAGGGTAGTGGATGTATGGAATAGTCTTCCAGTAGAAGTGGTAGAGGTTAATACAGTGAAGGAGTTTAAGCATGCATGGGATAGGTATAAGGCTATCCTAGATATAAGATAAGACCAGGGACTAATGAAAGTATTACTTTACTGAGAGGGTAGTGGATGTATGGAATAGTCTTCCAGTAGAAGTGGTAGAGGTTAATACAGTGAAGGAGTTTAAGCATGCGTGGGATAGACACAAGGCTATCCTAGATATAAGATAGGGAACCGGGGACTAATAAAAGTATTTAGAACATTGGGCAGACTAGATGGACCGAATGGCTCTTATCTGCCAGCGATGGTCTATGTTTCACCCCGAAGGCACACTTAGCACGGCATGTTACCTGAAGTCACTCAGGAATCGCTGCAGGTCGTGTGAATCTTCCAGTTTCTTCTTTCGTTGGTCGGCCCGTTTCCCAAGGCTGCTCCAGGCCTGGTCGAGTTCTTTGCATTTCTCCTGGATGTCGTCCGCGGACTCTGGGTGCGACTGGATCAGACGTGTGGCCGTCTCTCCCAAGGAGTTAACCTGGAAGTTGTCAGAGGCATGTTACAGGGTGGACCCTACCCAAGATCTCCGAATCCAAGAAGCGAGATTTGGTTCCTTACCTTATCGCCCAGAGCCGCCAGATCACGTTCAAAGCCCTCGTGTTTCCTCTGCAGGGCCTGGACACTGGCCAAGTCATGGCCATAGCTATCCGTATTCAAAGCCTGGTTCTTTTCCTCGATCCATTCTTTCGTCTCGTCCGCATCTCTGCAAGAAAGAACATGGACATCATGATGCCAAGCTGCAAGTAGCAGAGGACTCTACTTCCTTAATGTGTCACGCACAGTTCTTTTACCAAAAACCCATTGTAACACCAGCATGCTCTTTGTTACTTTATATACAACTATTTAGATCACCCAACGCATTTCGCACGGGAGGCCCTTATTCATAGGCCTATGCATGAAGGATGCTTTTTTTTTTTTGGGAACGCACATGTATGCATAGATTTTGAAAATAACACCTTTCTCTGCTTCTGGGTTTTGCAGATTTTAAGAATAACATTTTTTAAAAAACACAAGGTGAGATCTATGTAAAGCTTGCATGAAGACTGCCAGTCACAGGATAAAATCACATTTACCTTAAAAAGCACATGCCAATTTTAGCCTAATACTAAGATCACTGTCCTTTTCACTTGGTGCTACTTTAATAGACGTTTCGGGACTCTTTAGGAGAGTATGGCATGAAGTCCAATTCCTGACAATGTTCAATCACCTGTGAAATCTCTGCACCTCATGGGCACTGCCCAGAAGCTGGCTTCTCTCCTCTGCCAACTGCTGCAAGGATCGCCAGCGCTCATTCAAATCCTGTAGTAGAGAGAGAATAAACGTAGATTATACATTGCAAACAGAGCAGAACCTCCTCGAGCATGGCTCCAACTCAACATTTGCTTCCGCCAGCAGAGGGCGCAGTCACGTTCGACAATGGCTCAAATACCCTACATACCTTAATAGAATTGAAGGTAGCCACTGTGTGCACCGCTGTTCGTATAGACTGAAAAAAAAGAAAGAAAAGAAAACACAACTAAAATAGTGCACTCCCTAAACAAGATACAATTAAAATTCCTCCATGCCAAGCCCCACCGATACCCAGGGGGCATTCGGAATGGGCGTTACACAACAACATTAAAAACACTTGTATCGGCCGCCAGATCACAACAGTATTAAGAAAGGGACCGGCCTACCTTCCATGGAGAAGCAGATTTGGAGTCTCCTTCATCCTGAACAAAAAGAGAAGATTTTAAGTGGAAATAGGGAGGGGGGGGGGGGGGGGGGCGGGCAAAACCGCACCTCAAAAATCAAATCTGTCCTAAGCTGCCAGAATATCAACAGACTTTACATACTAAATTACTTCACACATTAATTAGTGATTTTTCCATTAATATCATATGGGAAAATGGTTCTCCGTTCTAAATTAGCTGCTCGGAAAGGAAACCATGTCAATGCATTTCACAAACATAATCCATATAAATGAGATCACTTACCCGTGGTGCGCCATAAACTTCCTATAAAAAAATAAAAAAAATGCTTGTTACAAAAAGGTTTCAGCCACAGAAAGAAAAAAAAAAGTCTCATCCAGGAAACGGTAAAAGATTAAATGGTTTATTTAGATTTAGGCTGGTTTCTCTACTGAGAGTACCTGCTGTTGTACGGCCTGTACTGCCTGTACTTCTTCGGTGATCAGCCCTTCAGATTCAAGGTCATCAGCAACCTTGTTAATGTCCTTCAGACGAGATTCGTTGGCTTTCAAGTCCTAAAATGATAAATATCAGAGAAATAAAGATACAGCAGAAGTGAAAATAGAACGCACCCAAAAAATAAAAAAAATAAAAAAAAAAACCCTTCAAAAATTATAAGCACACACAAAAACATAAAATAAAAAGTACAAACCCACACTAGATAAAATTAATGAAAAAAGAATGGAGTTTTCAGCTCATCATAACAGAATACATCCAAGTGAAGCCTATTTGCCTGATAAACAGGCACACGTTCCTTCCAAGTACTATGCACAGTGAAGCCTATTTGTCTGATGAACAGGCACACATTGCTTCCAAGTACTATGCACGGTGAAGCCTATTTGCCTGATGAACAGGCACACATTGCTTCCAAGTACTGTGCACAGCGAAGCCTATTTGCCTGATGAACAGGCACACATTGCTTCCAAGTACCATGGACAATGGAGCCTACTTGCCTGATGAACAGGCACACATTGCTTCCAAGTACTATGCACGGTGAAGCCTATTTGCCTGATGAACAGGCACACATTGCTTCCAAGTACTATTCACGGTGAAGCCTATTTGCCTGATGAACAGGCACACAATGCTTCCAAGTTCTCTGTACAGTGTCTCACCTTCTGGAAGTCATCAAACTTCTTTTGCAGCACTTCCACCTGCTCCAGATCAGCTCCCATCTCTTCGTTCGTGAGCGCAGACTCTTTCTCGTTAATCCACTGCTGCAGCTCGTTTGCCTCCCGAAACAACATGAACTTCTTGCAGCTTTTCTCCAACATGTCCTTGCGTTTCTCGCCCATCTCCAGGATGTTGTGATATCTGTGGGGGAGAGCAGGGAGCCGTCAAGAGATCCAGGAAGACCAGGGGTGTGCCAGAACCGTGTTAAAGGGCCTCAAAAGTACCGCAATGTGTAGCGTTCTGCCCTACAGGAGAACATGTCACTGGAATTGAGACCTGGATGTAGCCGAGAGATTATCTCCCTCACTAAACCTCTCTAACGTCACGCAGCTGTACTATAAAATATGAGAGCGCAATAAAAAAAATATTTAAAATGTACTTTCAATGATGGGAATTACAGGATCTCGTGGTTATCTCTAAAAGGTCCAATGTGTGGAGTAACCATCATCGAGACCAATAAAAAAAAATGTTACTGTCAATCGCTGGGGTAATCCCACACTGTAATTTAAAGCATGGGACTACACCTAATACCCATAACGTTAGGCACTCCCTGTCCAGCTGCTGATGGACTACAACTACCAGAATTCTCTGCCAGGTGATTTGAATTTACTTGAATCTGTGGCCCTCCAGACTCTGGACTCCAGAGGCCTACGCAAACGTCTGCCAGGATTAGCCAGGTACAGGCACACATTAACATCAGGCGACAGGGGCTTGGTAGTTATAAAGAGCTACTCACAGTTCTTCAACCTGATTCATACGCAGGGAAACACTGCCGGCTTCCTTAGAGAGGAGAGTCCTGCACAGACAAGAGGGAGCACAGCAAAACAAAGAGGCATGCAGATAATTAGTGCGATTAAGACAAGGAAAGAGGCGCTGCTCCATTCACAGCGCTGGATCAGGGGAGAGGGGCTGCTCCATTCACAGCGCTGGATCAGGGGAGAGGCGCTGCTCCGTTCACAGCGCTGGATCAGGGGAGAGGCGCTGCTCCGTTCACAGCGCTGGATCAGGGGAGAGGCGCTGCTCCGTTCACAGCGCTGGATCAGGGGAGAGGCGCTGCTCCGTTCACAGCGCTGGATCAGGGGAGAGGCGCTGCTCCGTTCACAGCGCTGGATCAGGGGAGAGGCGCTGCTCCGTTCACATCGCTGGATCAGGGGAGAGGCGCTGCTCCGTTCACATCGCTGGATCAGGGGAGAGGCGCTGCTCCGTTCACAGCGCTGGATCAGGGGAGAGGCGCTGCTCCGTTCACAGCGCTGGATCGGGAGAGGCGCTGCTCCGATCACAGCGCTGGATCAGGGGAGAGGCGCTGCTCCGTTCACAGCGCTGGATCAGGGGAGAGGCGCTGCTCCGTTCACAGCGCTGGATCAGGGGAGAGGCGCTGCTCCGTTCACAGCACTGGATCGGGAGAGGCGCTGCTCCGTTCACAGCGCTGGATCAGGGGAGAGGCGCTGCTCCGTTCACAGCGCTTGATCGGGAGAAACGCTGCGCCATACACAGCGCTGGATCGGGAGAGGTGCTGGGAAAGTTAGGCAACCTTTTTTTTTTGTAAGAGATTAAATCAAGGTGTAAAAGGAGAACATAAAGGGGTAAATGCAGATTTACCTTTTGAACACCGAGGGGGTAAGGTGTCAAATGTCCCACTCCCTTGCACTCAGAGGGTAAAACTTGCAGCAGATTGGATCACAGTTTGGACATGCAGTATCTCAATTATTTAATTAGGGAATTAAAAAAGGTCCAGCACACTAAATATCTGCTTTACAGGAAGCTTCACACTAATGGCACAGATAATACCGTATTTGCTCGATTATAAGACGACCCTGATTATAAGACGACCCCCCAAACTTTGGATATTCCTTTAGGAAAAAAACTAAAAGCCTGAATATAAGACTACCCTATAGGAAAAAAGTTCAACTTGTATATATTCACATGTAAATTGCTTTTTTAATAAAAAAATTATGATATCAAAAAATGTATTTCTAGTTTTTATTTCTTTTTGTGTGCCAATGCTGCCTTTCTCTTTCCCTTGCCCCCATTTTTCTCTCTCCCCCCTCCCCTTGCCTGTCTCTTAACCCCTTCCCTCCCCTTGACTCTGTCTCTTAACCCCCTCCCTCCCCTTGACTCTGTCTCTGCCCCCCTGTCTCTCTGCCCCCCTCCCTCCCTCCCCCTGTCTCTCTGCCCCCCTCCCTCCCTTCCCCTTACCTTGATCCCTGGTGGCTAGTGGGGACAGCTGTCCGTCATAATAGTCTGCCGTGTCAGGCAGCATGGAGGATATCTGCACGTATCGTGCAGACATCCCCCAGCTGCCCGATTGTCCCTGGTGCCTAGTGGGGCAGCAGAGGAAGTCTGCGCGATGAGCGCAGACCTCCCCTGCTGCCGCCCGGCACGCTCGCCGGGACTTCTGTGACGAAAGCGGAAGTATCCGGCTTCTTCACAGAAGCCCCGGCGGTCGTGCCGGGCGGAAGCAGGGGAATCTGCGCTCGTTGCGCAGACTTCCCCTGCTGCTAGAGAGGGGGATCCAGGTCCCCTGCAGCTCTGCTGGGGACCTGGATCCATGTCTTATAATCTGACCTCAATTTGAGGTCAGATTATAAGAGACCTCGATTATAAGACAAGGGGGATTTTTCAGAGCATTTGCTCTGAAAAAAACCTCGTCTTATAATCGAGCAAATACGGTATTAGATGCTCTTGTATTTAGAAACACCTCCTATCTCCCAAGGATTGCACAAGTCCCGTTACACTTAAAAAGGGCCTCGTCCAACCGAAACATTTCGTATACGGTGAATGTAGACAATACTAAATGAAACACAAATAACAGCATTTCTCTATAAAATAAAGTATATCTTTATAAAATAACAGGGGGGACTATTACTTCAAAGTGACTATCACTATTTACATAAATGCCAACTGATCGTTATAAAGCATACCAAGTTAGCAAGAAACCAGGGATGAGGAGGTCACAGTGACATGTTGGTAAATGACAAGAGCATAAGGCTTCCATAATAGAGGAGCGTTAATGTACTAAAAATGATTTTATACACTTCTGAATTCCGGTTATATAGTGTTGCTCGAATGTAAAGCAGTTTTTGGAGCACATGGACCTTTGGTTGGATTAAAGGGTAACACAGTGAATCTTTAAAATTAAAAGCAGAGGTGTTCAGCTGTAATTAACATCGCCTCATGCAGGAATCAGTGAGGTTGGCAGAGAAAAAAAATAAATAAATAAAAAAAAATGTGCAGAATATTTCAGTGGAAGCAGACGATATACACAGGGCTCCTATAGACACATGTCCGACGTTCTCCTGCTTCTTCACCATTAAGATGACCTAAAACCTAATTGGTTTACCAAAAGGATAAAAGCCCTTACTGTCCATCGATCTGCTCCTGTCTCAGGGCAATACTTCCATGTTCCTCCAGGAGGTTCTCCCGAGACGCAGACTGCGCTGGGTCCAGCTTCTTCACGTACGCAGCAGGCACGAAGCCCTGACGATCGTTCACTTCCACTTTCCACCAGTCCTGAAAGACAACAAAGACTCAGCACTCCAGAGAAGAAAGGAATTTTTCGTCGACTACACGCTCCTGTCCCAAATCATACCTTGTTGGTACTGTTCAACAAGGTCAGAATGTCCCCTTTCTTCATGGTCACCTCCCGAGGGCTTTTCTCCTGATAGTCGTACAGTGCCAGCACCAGCTCCTTGCCGGTTTCATCATCGGTTGGGGCAACTTGTTGCTAAAAAAAGAGGGGAAAGATCAAATGGAATCCACATCATTCCAACTATTTCCCCAGCTCGACGCAGCAGATAATACGCTTGGAACATTCACCCTTACCCTGCAGGACTGCGCTTGCTCCCGTAGTCCTTGGATGCTGCTTCCATAGGCATGAAGATCAGACATGAGGGCCTCGTGTTTCTTTAGAAGGGCCTAAAAACACAGAAAATGTAAATTAAGTAAAAACGTAATTGTAGACAGGCTCTCCTGCACGGGGGGGATGATGGGGAGTTGGGTTGCGTTACCTCCGCAGAGTCTTCATCCTTGCCGTAGTCTGTGCTCCCAACAATGGGTTCCTTTTCCCTCATCCAAGATTCGGCCTCGTTGGCGTCGGCGAAATACTGCTGAGCTTGCAGGGAGTCTTCAAGGTCCTGTCGGCGTTGGGATGCCTTGTTCCTCAAAGACTGCCATTTGTCGTTGAGCTCCTTCAGCTTCACCTTCACTTCCTCGGCAGCAAAGTGGCCTGAAGCGGATGGCAAGGTCAGTGAAGGTCAACCACACAAAAAACTCTTAGTAACAACGCATTTCACACATGACTTTCCCTGTCTTCAAACCCAGAAAATAAGAAAACACTTGGCCACTTAAATCTCTTTATTGTTTATCTCTTCTGGGGGATATGCACAGTAGCCAGTTTGGTTTGCCTCCAGGTGTTTGTATGTTTGAGACACTCTACCCGCATTGTATACAGACACTCTATCCTAGTTATAGGTCATGCAAGTGTGACCCAACAGCTTGAGATTTTAAAAACAGGTTGAAGAAAAAAAAGAAAAAAATTCAACTGAAACTGAAGGAATTTTAAAAAGAAAGGTTTTAATAAAAGAATACAAATAAAAGTAACTTGGGGGGCATTCTCTGCATGGGTCAGATCTTCCTTCATTTGACCCAAGATTCTAAATATGGCAGCCCCCCCATGGAGCTATAAAAGTAGATCAATAAGGTCCCTTTAATTGTATTGTTTCATTAAATAATTTCTAGTTCACACATCTTGATGCGATCTTTCAATGAAACATAACTTGCCAATGAAATAAGAACTATGCAGACAAACTGCTGCTCACAAGGTTAGCTTGGGGTACATCTATTCATACGCCTGGGTCGTGAAAACGGCAGTGCACTCTGGACCATTAAGTAAATCAGCATCTTCGAGTACTGTCTATACACTGCTTTCTGACTAGCAGTGGTGGTTTTACCTTCAGTGACCATGGAGGTCCCCTTCTGTGTAACCGCCTTGATACGGGGCTCGTGTCCTGCGATTTCGGCTTGAAGAGCCTGGTGTTTCTTCAGCAAATTCTGAACGCCAATCAGGTCCTTGCCTGGAATGGAAGAAATAGTAATGAAGTGTCTAATTCTAAAGGAATGGGAAACTTGTGTAGGATTCTCGGAGCCATAGACACCATTCCATCCACTACCAAAATAGAACAAAGCGGTAGGAATAGGATGAACTAAACCTTACAATTGCCCTTCAGCAAAATGTACATGCTGATCGAGTACGAATGGGATGATAATCCATATCTAACATTACCTCTGTTGGTGGAGGCAGCGATGGGTTCCTTCTCTCTTATCCAGGTCTCTTCATCTTCAATGTCGCGGAAAAGCTGCTGCAAACGCAGAGAATCAGATAACTTCTGTTTACGTGCGACCATGGGTTCCTTCAGAGCCTCGTACCGGCCGACGAGGGCTTCCTGCTTCTTCCTGATGTTATCAGCATCAAAGTGACCTGCATCTTGGAACTGACGGGCCTGAATAGTGATCCCATCAATGCGGTCCTGCCGAGAGGTCACAAAAATGTATTAATATTCAAGATGGTACACCCTTAGGAAGATCTAATTAATCTGCCTGCATGGGAGAATCAGATAACGGATCAAAGAGGTAAAATATCCAGTACCTGGTGAGCTGCAACATCAGCCTCCAGCAAAGCATGTTTCTTCTGAAGGTTTTGAACGTTGGTCAGATCTTTCCCGTAATCGTCGGAAGCCAGGTGGCCTTCAACCTCATAAAGCCACAGCTCAATATCCTCCACATTACGGTTGAACTGCTGCTGCTGGTTGGCCTCACGCAGTTTGATACCTAGGTAGGCATAGGAATGTAATGAGCTTTTGTTTTTTTTTTTAACTCATTTTACTTAGCGCAGAGTTTCCCCGACATCAATCCAAGTCCCCAAACAATACAAAGTTCAAAGATCTTGCAATGTACCAAGCCATATCACAGATTCATCCGAGACCTGGAAAATACTCCATTGTTGGGGAAATCAAGGGGCAATGTTGGGGCAAGAAACTTCCCGCTCACCTTTGAGTTCCGTGGCCTCGAGCAGCGTCTTCCATAGGCTGATGACCTCATTCATACGCGCAGCCACCTCATCGGAGGCGTAATGGTTGACATCAATGAGCTTCTGCCCAGAGTTCTCCAAAGCATCTATGCGGCTCTGGTTGGCCGACAGCTCCGCCTCAAACGCCTGGTGTTTCTGCACCTTCCCCTGGAGGTTGGAAGGATCCTAAGGGATGCAAGAGAGACCCATGAACCTCACAATTTTGATTACAAAAAATAAAAATAAAAAGTTTGTTATAGTTACTTAAATGTTCAGTAGTATTCACTATGATGCACGTTGTGTTAGCAAAATGATATATAAATACAGAAATTTTACAGCAAATGGGTTTCAAAATGGTTTGGAGGAGTCTATCCGGATTATGACATCACTTGTGGCTTCATATGCAAATTAACTACTTCTAATGGAAAGTATGTAATTTGCATAACAACCAGGTGATGTCATAAACTGGACACACCACGCCCACATGTGTTTATTAACACAATGTACAGATCATTTTTTTCTTCTTTACAGCAGTGCTTCTCACACCTGTCCTCAGGGACCTGACCCAGGGACCCAGTTGTGTTTATATAATACTATGTATAAGACCTGGCAGTGGGTGCTGACAGAAGGATGTACGATGGCAGGAGGGTACCAGAGTGCAATGTAGATGGTGGCTTGCATTCAGAATGAAAAACGCTTTGGCAAAAGGGAAACCAATTAAAACCTTAACACGTAGAATCTCCCTGCCAACTGGAAAACCACAGATTTAGCCGCTCGGGAAGGTTTCTCACCTTGTAGGCCTCGTCGGTGGCAGTTTTCATCTTCTCGTTAATCCAGCTTTTGAGCTCGTCAGAGTCCCGTAAGAACTGCTGCAGGTGGAAGGAGTCGGCCAGCTGGGTGCGGCGATTCTGAGCGCGTTCGTGGAGTGCGTTACGGCGATTCAGCAGCTGAAAGGTCACAAGGCAGGAGGTCAAGCAAGGGAACAGTCTTTAAATGAATGTGTGATGTGTAGCCCCCTTAGCATTGGTTAAGGGTGGGAAAGGGTACCGTTGGTTAAGGGGAGGGGTAACATTTGCCAAGTCTTTGGGGTGGTGTGGGAGCAGCAGTAGCATTGGTCTGGGGTAGGGGTCAGAGACAGCATTGGCAAAGTCCAGGGGGCAGATGGCTGTGGGGGGCAGTATTGGCCAAGTATGGGGGCAGATGGCTGTGGGGCTATGCATTGGGCGAGACTGGGGGGCAGATGACTATGGGGGGGATGCTCTGGATACGTCTGGGGGCAGATGACTGTGGGTGATGCATTGGGTAAGTCTGGGGGGCAGATGGCTGTGTGGGCAGATACATTGGGCAAGTCTGGGGGGCAGACTGGCATATAAAAGGAAAAATAATGTTTGTTTTTTTTCTATCATAATTTTGTGTATTTAGTAACAAATTTTTTTTAGGGTAATCCTATATTCAGACTCTCTTTTTTTCCTAAAGGAATATCCAAAGTTTGGGGGGTGCTTATAATCAGGGTTGTGTTATATTTGAGCAAATACGGTATGTAGCTTTCCGCCTGCTCATTCTTTACCAGATATTTTTACTACTTATGTATTCTATGCTTATCTAATGATTGTGCTCATTAAGCAAACCTTTTGTTTTAAAGAGCAAACTGAATCCATACAACCTAACGGGTAAATCAGATTTTATTCTGGACTGGTTAAAAAAGGTTCTTCTCTTGCACTCTTTATGGGAAAGGGATAATTAAAAAAAATAAAAAATAAAAAATCACTCTTTCCCCTACCCTCGTCCAGGTACCATGTTTTATATCTGGGATTGTATGTAAAGAAGCCCCTTTGTAAACAGAGTAAGCTAGCGGATTCATGAAAGAAATCGAAACACGTGGAATTAATACTAGCGCTACGTAGATTATTGGCCCTATATAAATAATCGTTTAATGCAATGTAATCCAAAATAAAAGTGATTAGATTTGTTTCTCTTGGTTATAGCACTTTACACAATAGTTAGGGTCCAGAAGTGCTGGAACCATCAGAATAAAAGACAATTCTACGAGTTCAGAGACTATCTTCTCAAAACATGCAGATCTGACTTGTACATGTACTTACAGCGGCTCTCCTGGTCGCCACGTCCTCCATAGCGTAGTGGTTATTTTGAATCAGCTTTGTAGCAAACTCATCAAGCGCCTACAAAAACATTAACCATTAGAAAAAAGAAACTCCCTCCCCCGCAAAAAAAATCCATTCACCAAAAAAGATAAAACAATAAGATTTCTACTATTTCTGGCGTGAGGTGTCAATATCGTACCGTGATTTTCTCCTCCTGGGCACTAAGGGATTTCTCAAAGTCTTCGTGTTTTTTCAGCAGAGCTTCCACACTGTCCAGGGAGTCGCCCAAATCCTCATTGAGCAGGAAAGCCTAAGAGAATCGAGGAGGGAGAAGGTCAGGTACGTTGCAGTGTCCGCCAGAGAAACCGAGTTGCGCAACAAGTCCCGCTAGCGCCTCGCTCACCTCCTGCTTGCTCATCCAGTTGTCCACCTGCTCGGTGTCTCTGTAGAAGAGTTGAAGGTCCATACACTGTTCGTACTGCTGCCTACGGAGTTCCCACAGCTCCAAAAGGGCTGTGCGCTCGTCGGCAAGGATGGTGAGCTAGGAAGAAAGATGGGGCTCTATTACATCAACAAAAAAGGATGGAGACCAGACAGGGCAGCCATATTGTCTCAGTAGATTTTATCGTGAAGAGAGATTGAGTTTCAAAGCAGTGTGTTCTTGGTCCTACCTTCTCCCTGACTTCATCGGAAGCGTAGTGTCCGGCATTCAGCAAGGTGTGTCCAGCTCCATCTGCGGCTTTGAAACTGTCCTCATGAGCATCAATTTCACCCTGAAAAAGTAAAGCCAGAAACGCGTGGGGATCAGATAAACGAAGCTAGGATAAAGGGAGTAGGTGACAAACAAGCAAATCTCTGTGCTCAAGATTACTCTGGGATCTGGTCCAAAATAGTCTATTTTAGCCAATATCAGGCAGACTTAGCGTCAGCATTAGGATCTGGGAAACTGCGCCGTTTAGAATATACTATTTCTGTTATTCTAAAAGCGCCAATTACATCCAAAAACATGGGTTCAAATTGTAAATAATTTCCTTAAATTAGGTAATTTCAATTCTCCAGTTTTGGGAGAAAGTACAGTAAAAAAAAAATATTTTAAATATTTTATACAATTATTCTTGATTTGAATTTTAATTATAAAAAAAAAAAATGTGATATTTAGGAATCAGTGTTGCAATTAGCAGGTCAGTCATGTAATAAAGAGCAGACATATCCCATCCGCCACTTAGTAACCCCAATAAAAGTCAGGGACCTGCCACGTATCTCTGTGTACATACATTAACACATTACTTTATTTTGTTGAAGTTATAGGTCATTAGTGTTTTAAATATTTATTTACGTATATTAAAAATATGTATTTATATATATATATATATATATATATATATATATATATATATATATATAAAATTGGCTTTAATTGTTACATATACACACACACACACACACACACACACACACACACACACACACACACACACACGCACATTTGGTTTGAAACAACCATTTCAGTTGGAAAATCTTCGGATGAGCTTGGCTGCTGAAGCTGACTCTAATGGCAGACTTACTGGTATTATCAGGCTCCCTGTTTGAGCACCTTTCCGTTAGTTGCCAATGTACTCACCTTGTGCTCTTGGTGTCTGTCAAGCAGGGCCTCTGCTCCAGCCACATCGTTGGCCAGCTCGTCGGCATTGATCAGGGCTTTCATTTCTGTCACCCAGCTGGTCAGGTCCCTGAAGTCTGCCAGGAATCTCTGCAACCTGAGAGGAGCACAAATCAAATACAAGGAATGGCTGCCAACACTCCGAGTCCCAGGGACACACTTAACATGCGAGAAGGGGTATATGTATGGAGAGCAACAGTAGGAATATTCCAACGGCGACTGCCCCACTTAGACTTTTTCTTGCCCCAGAGAATTCTGTTAAATGACCATGAAACTTTTTTTTTTTCTCTGTAGTACTGAAACTTTGTAAAATTCCGTTTGTCCTACAATTAAATGTATTCTTTTAGTACTCACTTGTAGGAGTCATTGAGCCGAGTGTGTCGCTCTGCCGCGATGGTGCGGATCTGCTCCCAGTTAGTGATCAGCTCCTCGCCTTTCACCTGAATCTGGGCAGCGTTCATGGGGTGCGATTTCTGCAGACGATCAGACTCTGCGCATAAGGCTTTCACCTGTATACAAAAAAAAAAGGAGGTAAAGTGACTGCTTGGCCAACGCATTTTACAAGATTCGGGCTACCACCAGTTTAACGAATCCTCTACCTTCTCTTCCAGTGCCGCCAAATCACGTTCCAGACCCTCGTGTTTGCGGAGAAGGGCTTGAACGCTGGCCAAATCTCTGCCAAAGTCATCGGAGGCCATCAATTGCTCTTTCTCTCTGATCCAACCAATAGTTTCATCTACATCCCTAAAAAAATGCATTCAGAAAAACAGATGTTAATTACACCATGCACAGAATACAGCCGATCTCTCTGTGAGTCTCTCCAGACCACTTCTAATGGCTTATAAAACATCTTATTATTACTGTACAATCACTGATTAAATATAACACATGGGGATTGTATTTAAAACTCTGATAATTTCCGCAATTCCCCCCCCCCCCCCTTTAACAAAGGCTGGCTCAGGCGAGTGCTTCCCCTTTTTTAATTTTAAATCACTTAGATGTGCTTATGCCAGCTGATATTCAGTATTTGGGCTGGGTCGCCGTCTCTCATTTCCATTTGACAACTGTACATTCTATAGGCTCTCAGGGGTTGCTCCAACCGGTGTGTCAATCTTAACACCATGAGCTCATTGGCATCATCAAGACTTGACACACAGGCATCAATTGGAGAGCAACACGTGACCAACAGATTTGCTGCAGGAACCACAGTTGTCCAATGGAGAACTCCAAGTAGAAGATAAGTGCTTCAATAAAACATTAATATCCTGTGAATGATACATCATAGGAGGTTGGTAATTTTAAAGTGACTCTTTAAAACAGTTATTCAAATCTCACCTGTTAAATCGCTGCACTTCTGCTGCTCCAAAAAGCTTCCCCTGCCTCTGAAGAGCCAGACCCTTCAGGCGCTGCCAGCCCGCGTTTACTTCATCTTGTTTGGTCTTTATTAGATCTAGTTCAGGGTGTTCCTCCTGAGCGGTTACAAAGGAGAATGATCAGTTCAGTGGGATGGGGCATTTGGTTTCAGTCCATGTCCATGAGACACAACTTGTCAGGGCATTACCTGGACGAGCTTGCTGGCAAACTGGTTGACCTCATTGACTCTTTCTTCGTGAGCGGCCAGATCTGTCTGAAACTCCTCAAACTTCTTCTGCAGAACTTCCACGTGCTCCAGATCTTGACCAAGCTCTTCAGAGGTGACTATTGCTTCCTGGTTTAAGAAAAAGAAAAACGGGGAATACATTTACTAGTAGATTCTACAAAGCCATGGACTCTCCATCTTTACCATCCGGCCTGCATCAATCTCTCCCCATTTCACAAAAAAGGAAGCTAACCCCTGACCTGCAGATCATTTTTCTTTCATTTTCAGTGGCCTCTGTGAACCAGCTGTTCTAAATTGGATCCCCAATCTAAACCCAATCCATCATCCAAGATGAAGGGTTAACCTGGGATTGCAAGGGTTAACTGGATTAGCCTAGCATTGTGAGGGTTAACTGAAAGAGCTGATTTTGCTTTTACACTGTTCAGCTTAATTGTATCAGAAACATGTATTCATTCCTTATCGTAGCCTTGAAATGTTACTAGGAGGACCAGGAGGAGAGAAGCTGGCTGAAGGCCTGGAACTCTATGTTAATAGTATTATAGTATCACTATTTCTTTTAGAACCCACATGATGTATTTCATTATTGTTTGATGTAACCGTTTTTGTTGAATAGGCCACTGTTTGTCTGTCTAGGGCCAAGATGTAATCCACAAATCTTTTCTCGTTGTCAGCAGATTCATTTCCAATTCTGGAACTTTCCAACTCTTCTAAAAAGCGTGTAATAGTTATTCAGTATACAGACCGCTAACACACCCCTATACGCCTATATATTCATATGTGCACATACATTATAACCAATGAGATTGAAGCAGCCACCTCCTTAATTTGGGGTATATATATATGAATGTTAAATCAATAAAGACTCAGAGTTAAAGGATAAAGAACTTGTGTCTGCTTTCTTTGGCTCTCCACGCGTGTTATTGAGAATAACTCCCACCACGAGAAGTCAACCCTTAAAGATACATTGCCGTGTATTCAGAGACGTGGCTGAGAAGACCCCTCAGCTAGACTCGGTCCCTTTCACAAGAAATGTATAAATTATAGGTCATCCTATACATTTACGGTACAAAGTGGAAAAGTGACAGTCACCCAAAGATCATGCTGGCGAACATGGCCAATCTTCCGCAAGAAGCCAAGATGAAAACTTTCAAAATGGTCATTTCAGGCATTTCTCTGCCCATCCGTATTAGCCGACTTGAGTGCTCATTCTTGCTCTCCTTCCCTTCCTATAATTAATCTTGCACCAGTGGGATGAAGTAGATAATGTGTACTAATATCCACTAATGTCAGTCTTAAATCCCAACATTTACTGGGTCTACCATAATTGATGGGGATACTGTAGGTAAATGCGGATTATCACCTCGGAACTTTTGAGTGCCACCATCATTGCTCTAAGATGTACCTAGAGTTTAAGCAAATAATGGCTTTTTTATCTTTTTTTTTTTACCTTGTCATTGATCCAGTCCATTACATCTTCACACTCTCTCAGGTACTGCACCAGTTTCTGAGCCTGTTGTAATTTGATCCCCTTCTCTCGCATTTTTAGGAGGAGAAGTTCCCAAAGGCGATGCAGCTCAACCAAACGGGTCTGAGGTCAGAGGAACAAGAATTAGACAGACAATCTGACAAAAAAAACATGGAACTCCGTAAGCCAGACTCTGCAAGAACACCACAAAGAATCACACAGAGGTCCAAAAAAAAAAAATCAACTCCTGGCTTACAAATCATTTAAGAAACAGGAAAAATTCAGGAGGTGGTCCAAAATTAAAAAGTATCAAACAGCAGATCACAGCACGGGCTGATAATCTTTCCCATGCAAGAGGAAGTAGGTATGTTGCAGATATACAATGATATGTGTAACAATTACTAGAAAATCAGATCCAAAGAAAACGCACTGCAGAGCCAGACACCTTCACCTACTCTGACATGAGATCCAACTTGTACACAGGTCACTTTTGGGCGCTGCGCAGTCCGGTAAGGCGTGAAAGACTGAACCACAGACAGGAGTATAAACACAGTGTACATCTTTTACCTGCTTCTGCACAGCAGTGGCTACTGGGACACCTCTTAAATTTTAAATAGGTGATGAAGAATGTTCACTTTTATATCCTTACTATTTAATACACACACACACACTTACCCTTATGGTTTCAGATGCAAAGTGTCCCTCGGTAGCCATCTGATTTCCAGTCTCATCCAGTTTAACAATGGCTCCGGCGTTTGCCTGTACTTCTGCCTCAAAAGCCTGATGTTTCTGAAGCTTCCCCTGCAATTGCAAACACACAAGCATTATTACAAGGGGAACTACAAACTACGCACGCGGTTTCTTAGGGGAAGCAATTCCGTGCTGCACTTGCTCCTTGGAGAACTTCCTGAGCAGGATGCAACTGTAGCCTTCAGACAAGTGGAGGTGTGCACAGGACAGTTGCTTCCCATAAGAAACTGTTAATTTCAAAGTATAAAATCTAGAATTCATTTCTAGACCCCACCCCAAGCTGCTCACCTGCAGGTTGGTGGGGTCTTTGTAGTTCTCGTCGGAGGCAATCTGGAGTTTCTCCTGGATCCATTTCTCCAGCTCGTCAGCATCGCGCTGGAAAAACTGGAAGCGGTAAGAATCTTCCAGCTTCTGGCGCCGCACGGTGGAGAGCTCCTTGAAACGCAGGTAACGGTCCAGGACTTGCTGACGCCTTTCCTGGATGTCCTCCGCAGTCTCCAACACCTTGACTCCACTTGAATCCATTTTCTAAAAAGAAAGAACACATTTTAGAGGAGTTCAATTGATCAGGCTATGGTCTTTTATTACTCTAGAACAGGGAGGGAGGGTGGGGGGTCTGCAACTTGCGGCCCTCCAGATGTTGCAGGACTACATTTCCCATACTCCTCTGCCAGAATCTTGGCTGAAAGAACATTATGGGAGAGCTGTGCCCTGATAGAGCCATACAGAGCAAAGAGGGCTCAGTGGGGTACTTGATTTGTATTCGTTCATTAATATATTTCTATTAAAAATGTCTACAATCTTTCAATTAAACAGAACTTTTTTTGTAGGCCGTTTTCTAATGATCCTGGACAAGACCCCCTGCGTCAAACTGCGGCCTTCCAGCTGCTGGAAAGATGTTCCCCATACTCCCCTGCCAGCCTCTTAGCATTATGGGTGATAGCCAGCCGTGTGAATTTTTGAGGGTTTATGCACAGTTTTTTCATGTTTTTTGTTTTTTAAAAATCAATGCAAAATATATAGTCGTGTCACTATAAAGGATTTCCTTTAATTACATCATTTAATGACAGGAAAGAGTTGTCAAGACAACTGTACAAAAAAAAATAAAAAATAGATCAGTGAGGGAAGTGACCTTTGACGAAAACAGGACTAATGGCTCCGTATGGCACTTTTCTCCTGCCACGCCTAATACACATAGCAGCTCCCCTGCCCATCCTCCCTGGAATAACAATACTGACAGCTTCATTTACAGGCCTCTCTGCATTTCCCAGGCTTAGATGGGGCTGGCAGGCCTCCAGACAAGCATTCCAATGCGGCTATCACAGGGGGAGATACACCGGCCGGCCGTGCTGAATAAAAAGACTCCAATCTCTGGCTTCCTATACGGACAGGCTCCCGAGCTTTCCCTGCAGGTTAG
The DNA here is from genome assembly GCA_036172795.1 of Pelodytes ibericus. Taxonomy (NCBI): domain Eukaryota; kingdom Metazoa; phylum Chordata; class Amphibia; order Anura; family Pelodytidae; genus Pelodytes; species Pelodytes ibericus. The sequence goes on along the minus strand of CM069864.1, from coordinate 85,260,443 downwards.
GGGATTTGCTCTGCACACTTTAGCTCCTCACTCACTAGCTTGCACCGCTAGACTGGTTAGACCTAGACTACTAAAGAGTTAAACGATCACTGCTCTACTTTTAACCCTGTAACTGCCAGACAGCAAACTCTGCCACCAAGGAATCAGCTAAGGGTCTCTGGTAATTTTGGGGGTTGCGGTGTCAGCCCATCTCGTTCGATATTTAGATCATTGTATATGTGCTGTAGGGGAAGACAGCGCACTATAATCATCCCGTCACAAGGAAGATACAGGAAGCCAATTGAAACCATGGGGGGGCATGAGAACTGGGCCACAGATGATTGCAGTCGACCTTAAAACACTGGGTCCTAGTGCCTGCCAGTCCGTTTAATATTAAATTAGAGAATGTAAATTAAAATGTGGGCTCTGCTAAAAGACTTGCCAACACCAGACTGGCCTTTGTTACTAAATGCTACTATTAAAACAAAAAAAGTAATAAAAACAGAAAAAAACAAAACAATTACTATAAAAAACAAAAAGCAGAGTATGTTTATTATAAAAGGTTGGTTGCTTCAGAGGCACAAAGGTTTATGGACTACATGTCCCAGCATGCTTGTGTAGGTGTAATTATACAACAGCCAATAGGGCGCCTGGTTCGGCAATAAAATAGTACATGGTATAAATACAGCCGGGCTCCCTCTCCCATCCCGGGGGGGCCCGCCTTGGCTGCAGTTCTCAAGACCCACCCAACGGAAATTTACATCCTCATAACAGGGCCTCATCCTCCTTCAATATAACTTCCTGCCCAGCTCAGAGGGTGTTCCTCTCAGTCACATAGGAATGTGAGCAAGGATGTGTGCCAGATCCCTGAAAGAATGCAAGCCATAATCTACAGGCAATGCACTCACCGTCTCAGGATCTCAGCACCTGCTAAGAAGACAATGCATACTTGCCAACAGTCTCGGATTTATCAGGGCAGTCCCACCAATTTAGAGCATGTCCCGCACAGTTGACACTTGTGCACGGTTTTGTGAAGTGGCTTTGTTTAATAAAAAGAAAGTAAATAAAAAACAAGTTTTAGCTATTTCTGTCTTGGGTCATGTGACCCTATCCAAAGTTGGCCACTCCTCCCCGTCCAGTCAAACACATTTTTGATAGGTATGTGCACACCTATAGAGGGGTTCCTTTTGCTAACCCATTCATTTTTTAAAAATCTTTTTTGTTTTGTGCAGAGAATACGGATTAAGAAGGGAACTAAGCACTAGGAGACGTCTGCTTGTGGGCCTGGTGTGTACAGGTTCTCACCTAGATTGTAAATCTGATAGACAAGAACTTGTTCACAAATCTCCATTAACAGGGGCTTCATAGGCCACACCCACTAAAATTCCAGGAAAAATCTGCTAGTGCTTAATTTCTCCCCTCGTTAACCAGTGGTATCTTCTAAACAAAACCGGATAGAAATATTAGTTAAAAAGAAGAACCAATCAGCAGAACTGGGAAAAATATTAAAATGAATCTGAGGCCCACCAGACATCATGGACTTTAACTCCTTCAGGACCCCTCTGGGCTAACCCATCTGCATTTCTCTGGGTACCTGCTGGCTAAGGATCATGAGAATTGTAGCCCCCCACACCCCAAAAAATAAATGGTGGGGTAACGATTTTTCAGAAAGTGTTATATGGTAATCCTCTATCCCCAACATAGGTCAAAGCTTAAAAAAACAAAATCACTCCACCTGAGGTAAGCAGCAGTGCTGCCAAATATTTAATAAGGGGGCTCCTTAATGAAGAACATCAAGAACCAACCAGCTGGCTATTCAGACACTGCAGGACTAGACCACGAATCAAGGGATGACGTTAGAGATGGCCAACACTGGAACTTTTGGATTTCATCTGCAGAGTTTGCTGATGTGTAGGGAGACATTCTGAGTTTTCTGTTATCATGGTGCAGACCCATCTCTGTGATATCATCCTACAATCCTAATTATAGAGATTGCTGGAATGAACGAAGCTTCGGGAAGCAGTCTGACACACCCCCCCCCCCCCCCCCGGTATTAACTGGATAAAAGGCTATCTGTGCGAGTCAGCAGAGAATGATATTGTTCTGGATGTGCTCTGGGCCAATACTAATGTCCTGATACTCTGTGCCGCAGACCAGGCTGACGTAAGACAGCAGGTACGCTGCCAAAACAGAGCTTGCCAGCACACCCCTCCCCCCCCCCCCCCCCCCCCCTTCCCACCGCAGGCTTCTGCAGTCTGAATCTTTAACAGATACAATGCAGACCTGTAGAGACGCCTCAACCAAAATCTCTACCTCCCCACCCTACTGTACGCAGAGGATCTGCAGCCCACTGCAGTACAACCCACTGCAGTAATACTTCATACAGGATGGAGCCAGAGATCTAGACAGAAACTTTACCCCATATATATATATATTAATAATCAATTGTATAAACATCAAACATGGAATCAGCTGATTGTCACCTGATTGCAATATGTTCCCAGAGCAGACAGAAGGGTAAAGAAACCAGTGTATTAGGAATCTGGAGAATTAGAGACAATCCCAAGACCATTCTTTGCGACATTGACTCTCTGATGTACTGATTGGGTTTGGGGGACAAACAGCAGGAAACGTCTAAGTGTAGAAATGTAAAAAACAAACAAACAAAAAAAAACAATATCTAGTACTTGAAGTCAGGCAACTCGTGAGAGAGGACTGAGAAATATAAAAACTGTACTGCCAAAACATTCCCACCTAACCTTGAAGATCAAACACAAGAAACTGGGGTTGATTCTCTAAACAAATACAAAATAAACAAACCATCAGGCACAGCCCGTCTATCCAACTCTGCTATTACTGCAGTTCGGTATACTCTAGTTACAGCCCCCCCAATTATAGGTAATCATGTGGTCGGCAGCCACCCCCTCATTACCAAACACCATTGTACTGCTTTTCTTGATGGCAGATCTTTATTAGTCAGAGACCATTCTCTTGGAAAATTATCATTCAGGCATCTTCCAGCACAATGCAGCAAGATAAAACCTTGATAGTTTTATCTAGCCGATTAAAAATAAATCTTTTTTTTTTTAAACCGATTTATACATTAAATAAAATAATCTTATGTAAAGGAGGAAGGATTAATAGGAAACATTTCTTGCATCTGTTCAGCCGTAGGAATTTATTTATAATGGATGGTGTATTATAAAAGCTAATAAGTGGTAATGAAGACAGTTGTAAGGTCACTATAATTACATTATTGTACCACTTTAGATTTCGGAGCAATATTGATGTCAAAATCCATGAAATGACACTTTGAATGTTTGCAAGATTTAAGAGTCTTATCTATTTACTATCCAAGAGGTAAATAGATTTCTATACTGTCTTATTGTCTTTGAAGATACACTTTGTGGCCTTTAAGTCTCCTGCTTCAAAACCTTCACAAGATGAAAGCCATAAAACAAGGCTCTCGTAAGCAAGAGTGAAAGTGGCTTAAATACAAACTTCTTCCATGTCTGCTAAACAGGCTTACTTTAAACTACTATATAATACAGTTACAGCCACTGTTATAATTACTATAGGTTTATGAAAAGTGAAATCTTTATTGCTGATGGGAAAAAAAAAAAAAACATATATACAATCATTTATAACATGCCTACAAATATATGCAAACTTTAGGAGCCAACCCGATCAATTCAGGAGCCAGCCTAGTTGTTTAAGAAGTCATAATTCTATCTAAAACACCTTTTAAAATAGTTAGGAGCCAGCAGTAGGGATTTTCGAATCCATGGTTGCCTGGCTCCTACAGTTTTGTCCAGCCTTACATAAAGTTACATAGGAGAAAACAAGTTTTTCATGGTTCACATGATTATTTGTTTGTCACTGTCCTTGTTGCTGTGAGAATTTAAAGGAAGGGTATCTGTGCGCACAGGACTCTATCTCCAATGCTGTGCCTGAGATAAGGCCTGCATTCCAAGCCTGGGTTATTAAATGCACTGTACAACAATCCAGAGTACAGGGTTATAAGCAGCACCTCCCATGTGCACAGACCTGATAACAAGGCCTCGAAACTTCCAGAATGTAACTAGCTAACCTTATTACTCTGCACTGGACGTGACAAACACACATGTATACACTGCACCGAACTGGAAAAAACAGCCCAAAACAGAGCGAGTTCGTGAATTTTAACTCGACTTTTTTTTTGCAGTTCAGTTGCTAGTTCCTGTTCATATTCTGCATTCGACACAGTAATACAAAAGTACAGCTAGCAAGGTCAGCAGGACATTCAAAGTCTGACCATCCATACACACCACACATAATTAACCCGTTAAGGGCCAAAGTGGCACCCGCTGTCAGGGTTAACATTCTAAGGTCTAATCGCTATAGGTCAACTGCAAAAAATATATAAAGACTTGTCCCTTGTCATCCAGTTTTACTGAGTAGACCCCCCCCCCACTGATATTAATTAATTCACATCACACCCCCAAATTAAACCAGGGCAGGAAAATCATTCTGTGAATATCGGCTCTGGATGGTTTATTAACCTATATCCGTGAAGTGCCCAACATGACCTTCGACAGGCGTGTCCGGTAAGGGTGCAAATCAAACAACCACTGCAGCGGTGGTTGGCTGAGCATGCTGATCGTGTAGTGGGTGCAGAATCCAGGCACATAGCTTGCATAGTCCGGGGAGTGCCGGGTCTTGTACCAGCCATTCACACAGCTGCCGTCATTAGGCTTGTTTTATGGTCTATGAAACATTTACACCATGCAAGCGATCTCTCTGCTATGTGGAGACACAGGGGGCAAGGTATCTTACGGGACGATAAATGACATTCCTGCCGGGGTATTTATAGACCTGCAGTGGTAATTGCAGAGCAGGGTGGGCTTGACTCAGTGGAGAGAGAAAAACAAATGAATAAAACTATTTTCTCTGCAGCCAATGGGGGGTAATCATTCTGTCCCCCAGTTTTTAGGAATATACACAGTTTTAGCTCAGATAAACCTATTGCAGCTAAACTACCTTAAACCAAGGATAGCTATCCTGCGACTCCCTGGTTATTACTGCACTACAGCTCCCACGATGCTCAGACACTTATTAGGAATCCTGGATAAGACTAAATCATGCCCCCCCCCCCCCCCCAAGCCGCACACTGGAGGGTCCCAGAGCAGTGACCCCAAGAACAATGTAATGTGCAATAGCGCTTACTGAAAAATGTGCGGCTTCCCCTTTAACAGAACAAATATTGGCCACATTAACATTCAAATGTCACAACTAAGTGATGTGAAAAATGACCTAGTCAATGGCTTCTAGTGAGATCTGATCCTCTTACACAGCACAGAATCCAGAGCCTAGTTACTAGATTCCCTGCAAGTAATAGAGCTGGTTCATTGGTGCCTGTGGTTTAGCACAGTGATGGCTGCCCTCTGGCACTATGGATTATGCGAAGCCAGCACTGAAGCATCCAATGGAGCCTGGCATGGGAAAATGTAGTTTAGCACAGGCAGGAAGCAAAAGCCTGGCCAAATAATGCACACCTGTGCTAGGAAGGGAAACCCAACAGGTGTGAAGCACATTAATCCCCCGTGTGTAACGGTTTGTAGAGTTTACGCGGCACTTGGGCTAATGTGTGCCGGCGGCTTTCCTAGAAATCGGAGATATGTGAAAATAATGGAAATCGCAGGGCTGGGATTATAGCGAGCAAACACATCTTCAGGAGTTTGCCAAAAAAAAAAAAAAAATCCTTTATTTCCTCCCCTGGGAAACCACAAATTAAATCTGTAACTTGCAAGTCTACTGCACAATCACAGAAAGCAAACCCCTACTATTGGTAAAAGACCCCTTAATGCACTGTAGGCACTTCAATCAGCTGACTGGAAATGACTTATTATTGGCATTCTCTGCTCCCCTCAACTGATCACAGCTCCCCCCAACTGATCACAGCTCCCCCCAACTGATCACAGCTCCCCCCAACTGATCACAGCTCCCCCCAACTGATCACAGCTCCCCCCAACTGATCACAGCTCCCCTCAACTGATCACAGCTCCCCCCAACTGATCACAGCTCCCCTCAACTGATCACAGCTCCCCTCAACTGATCACAGCTCCCCTCAACTGATCACAGCTCCCCTCAACTGATCACAGCTCCCCCCAACTGATCACAGCTCCCCCCAACTGATCACAGCTCCCCCCAACTGATCACAGCTCCCCTCAACTGATCACAGCTCCCCTCAACTGATCACAGCTCCCCTCAACTGATCACAGCTCCCCTCAACTGATCACAGCTCCCCTCAACTGATCACAGCTCCCCTCAACTGATCACAGCTCCCCTCAACTGATCACAGCTCCCCTCAACTGATCACAGCTCCCCTGGATTACACAGCTGTGCACTGCAAGATTGCACACAACTACAATCTGTTTATTTAGTGATTTAAACCCTTCACAGTTTGATCATATCAACTACAGACATTTCCAGAATCCAATGTGTCCAGCACTACACCTTGGGTTGCTCACCAGATCAGATCCTCCACAATGAAGATACTTCATCTCCCACAATGCTCTATCAACTAAGAGGCTGGCAGAGGAGTATGGGAAATGTAGTCCTGCAACATCCGGAAGGGCCACATGTTCCCCACCCCTTGACCCACATAGCTTACAGTCTAACCACAGCTGGCCAGCAGATGCTACAGTTCCTGAACATACTAGTAATCACAGTTCACTTTGTTTTTAGCCAAAATCGACATTATACCTACTAAAAGAAATAAAAATCAGGGGGGTTTATTAGGAGAGAGAATATGAGAATTTATGTGAAGTTTGAAAGTGCAGAAAACAAGTATATTTAGAATAAGTTAACCAATAATTCTGTCTCTTCATTTTCCAGGCCAGCAAATCAATTTGCTTTTATATCTGCTCATTTCTTTCACCGCGGAGTGAATGAACAAGTTCCTTCTGTAGCAGAAAACAATAGGATGCCTGACATTACCGGACCCTCTGTTAGCATGGGATTAGACCATATTAACAGCTCTATGTACTATAACAAGCAAGTCATGCATAAGAGGACAGAAGGCTCAAACCACAGATCACATACACTGTATATAACACCACTACACAAAACAGAGCTTGCTTGTCAGAGGAAGAAGCACAAGACAGATCGAAAGGGCATTAGAATAAATAGCTATGGTAAAAGCTAGAAATCAAAGCAAACCCAGGGAGAAAAAGATGGGTCACTGCAACCAAACCACACAATACCTGGATTCGGATTTTACGAAGGGATAACATGGTGGAATGGGAGCCACTATTAATAGGGAACAGAATAAAAACATATTGAAGGCGACATGTCAATGGGACAAAGATAAAAGGTAGTCCTATTGTGCAGTAATGGATTACAAAGCAGCTCTGCGCTTGCCAGGTTTATGTCTTGGCTGTCTGCAGGGTTTTACATCTGTAGATTGCCACTGTTCAGTTTCCCAGGCTGGATTGCTCAGACAAGCAGTTTGCACATTGACAGGTACAGTTAGTTTGACCAGACAGATCTTTAGATCAATGTGTAAGAAACTGAGATCTGAAGAATTCTGCACAACTCTGCAGACATCCAATAACAAAATACAAACCTACATAACAAAATACAAACCTACATAACAAAATACAAACCTACATAACAAAATACAAACCTACATAACAAAATACAAACCTACATAACAAAATACAAACCTACATAACAAAATACAAACCTACATTACAAAATACAAACCTACATTACAAAATACAAACCTACATTACAAAATACAAACCTACATTACAAAATACAAACCTACATTACAAAATACAAACCTACATAACAAAATACAAACCTACATAACAAAATACAAACCTACATAACAAAATACAAACCTACATAACAAAATACAAACCTACATAACAAAATACAAACCTACATAACAAAATACAAACCTACATAACAAAATACAAACCTACATAACATCATAACACTGCTTCCTTTCAAACAAAATCCACATTTACTGGAAATGAAGCCCCCAAAAACATATTATGGGGGAGTTTCCTAATAAGTTTAGATAAACCATTTAGATTTGCATCTTTGCAGACATGTGATCCAAATTAGCACACTGAGGGGAGAAAAATTAAATACAGGTAAGACCCTCGACTGTTTGTTCTGAAACCCACCCCTCTCTCGCACCCCGAGGGTTAAAGTGGGCGAGGAGATGAAGGAAATAGGAGAGGAAACAAGGTCATTTTACTCCACATTTCTCACTGGGTTTAACATAGGGGTCTGGAATTCCAAATGTGCAGGGCATGCACGGGACGAGATAAGATTAACCCTTCAACAGCCGGACACTGCCTACACAAGCGGTGCATTCCGCAACCTCCACCATCGCAGTGTAATGTGCAACCAGCACAAGCATACCAGTCAGAGAATAGGGTGGGGTAATGTGCAGGGAGATGGCTAGTTCTCCTATAATCTGAAAATTGCACACATGAAATACATCCTTTGATCGACCTGTTATGGGGATTACGAAAACTTGGCTTTTGATTTAAACAGACACCTTGCAACTGCCTTTGGTTCTGCTATTCATGTTCCTTTTCAGTACACAGGTTTATATACTTTGTTCCAAGCCCCCTGAGAACTGGAACCACAGGAAACGTTACATAACATTATCCGATATAATATATGATCCAAGTGGCATTCGAGATCCAAGTCAACGCCCTGATAATAAGTATATGAGAAGTATATAAACAAATAAAACCTTGCATGTTTCAAAGCAAAGGTTAAAACCAAAGTTACAAACCTTGTATTCAGCTGTAGCCACTCTTGGCTGGAGTGAATTAAATGTGGATGGTAATGGTTACCATTTTTGAAGCTATAAGTCACAATGTCCTGGCATGTGACTGGTTAATTGGACTCTGTGCCTGGCTGGATAATAAGAGGTGTTCCTGCCTGTGTCTGACCTTGGAAGGAATTGTAGACCACAATCTATAGCCCAACATCTAACTCCCAAGAGGCTCAGCCTGCTGAGGGGAGGGGCTATGCCCTTGTCACAAGCGGAGCTCATCTCAATGCTTTAGACATTCCTGCAGTTAACACCCTGTTTCACCCACACCATTCGCAGTGTAGGGCCCGCCTAATGATAAAGCATTAACCTGTAATTCTAACATTGCTGCATCCCATAATTCAGAATATTACATTATCTGACTGTAGATATGGCAGATTTCCAGTATAGGGTATTACTACAGTTTATATACCTAATAAAAACATATTTGCCAGAATCCATCAAAGGGAACATCCAGGCAACCAAGCCAACTCAGAAAATGAATAGCAATACATTTAAATAGGAACATGGAAGCCAGCGCACATCAGGAAAAGTGTGGATTCCTCTTGCGTCCGCAGAGGGCCTGTGTTGCATAAGAGAAGGGATTAGTCCAGTGATGGCTAACCATGGCACTGCAAATGCTTGGGAAACTACATTTGCCCTGGTGCTAAGTCACAAGGCCAAATGGGCATCATAGTATATGTAGTTGCAAACAACTGCAGTGCCAAGGTTGGCCATCACTAGATTAGGAAAAATGTACAAGAACCCCCACCCTCCTCAGCTGTTTTATTGACAGAGATGCATTGCAAACCATTGAAATTCCAAGGGTTAAATTCTACCCCAACAACTGAAAAACAACAAGCATTATTATACACTGGCACCGAGGATGAGAAAATGGGCCGACAGGCCTGGAGCATCCGCCAAACATGGCAACTGGGCTCTTCCATAGCAACACCAAAGAAAGCAATTACCCCTGCCAAGGCACAAAAATACAACATTTAACCCTCTCTGTGGGGCGGCTGCATTGTTCTGCCCGCCATCACTGAAAAAGGTATCAGCAATGGATTCACTACGGTATCAAATTCAATATCAAACGCACACAAGAGAAATACAGGTTCCCCACTGCTGGAAACAAAGACACACAACACAAAACACAAGCCAAAATCCAAAAACACACAAAACATGACAGCTGCCCACTATATGCACATCAGAGAATATTTAGCGTGTGTGTAATTTATATATATATATATATATATATATATATATATACACACACACACACACAAGCTAAAAAAAAAAACAAAGCGTCAAATTGGCATAATGTCTCTGTTTTATAAAATATCATTAGAAAAGGACCCTGTATAGGATGATATAAGTGAGGCCCTATTACTGCTGTGTGGTGCAAATACACACAGGGGAAATATTCTTTAAAAACCGAAAATAAAAAACATGGAATGGTTTGGAGGAATAAAGGATCCCCCACCCATAAGGTTTAAATTGTTTATATATTAAGTCTGACCCACGTACAGCGCCTATAGAAAATACTGCAGCATTACCAAATGAATCAATAGGATCAGTGCTCATTCATAAATCATGGAAATACAAAGCCAGTTGTACACACACACCAGCTCAGGGTAAACCAAACCCAGGACCCCCAACTATGCATCAGGAATGTGTCAGTGGCCTGGTCATGTAAAGGTTAATGGTAGATCTGCAGAGTAATGATATGTAACGTGATGTAAACACACACCAGATGCCTGGCTGAGCATCATGAGAGATGTAACCATAGCAGTCCCGGGTGCACATTCTTAGCCAGCCTGCCTTTTTTTCTGGTTTAAATCAACAATAATGATATTAATAATATAATGATTATTATTATGAAGTATATATTAAATTCATAATTAGCATCAATGCATGCATGTAACAACAGGGCTCCAGCATTGAAGGGGTTAATACAGCCGCCTGTGTTACTAGGTCCCTGTCTTGTGTCAGCTAGCAGGATGGTTAATCATGGCTTGCAGGCTGGCTGAGCACGATGAGACTTGTATGCATGCAGCTGGCTGAGCATCATAAGAAGTGATGTGCCAGTAGCTAACCATCACTGGTGCATTTAGGGGTGTGAAGGAGGGGGGGTAAAGGGGGAAGGGGTGCGGCCTCACCGGCTTTTGGGGGGATTATAATCTCCGGCTTCCTTGCTCCAGCGCTTCGTCTGAACGCGTCGCGAGCGGCTCGCCCTATATATATAGCCGCGGCCTGGCGGCACTGACGTCACCCTTCCGCAACCCGTCCGGAAAAGCCCGACTAGCCGAAGGAAAGAGCCCCACCCAACCCTAGTGTGTGGGAGACTGCGGCTTCGGCACGAACGGAGCCGAGAGTTTCCGGAGATAGCCGAGTCCGTTCGCTGTTGGAAATGGCTCGAGTTCAAGCCTATAATGGCGGCGTTGGGGTGGTGCAAAAACTGAACACTATTTTTCATTTGTACGAAATAAAATTAAAAAAAGACTAAACAAAATCCATAACTGACTGAGACAATATTATTTTTTTCCTTCTAAATGTGGAGTGTTATTCACAGCCCAGGCTTCTGTACCTTTTTAATAAATCAGTAATACTTATACCTTAGTCAAAGAAACAGAATAGTTTAGCATTTCATGGTTTATTGACAAAAATAAGTCTGTGTGTTTTCTTAAAATATGTAATAAAATGAATGTTGGGTAAAAAAAAAAAATTAGAAATGTTCAATCTGAGGGCATTATTTAGGCAATTACTTGCAACTTTGCTAACACAAGGTATAGATCATTTCCAATCTGTTTTTGATTGGCTACAGTCACATATCATGGGGCCAATCAAGCAAATAGGAATCTGTGAATATTATCATAATGATAATACAGATCAAAAAAAAAAGGAGTTTCTCAGAAATCCCATCAGAAACAGAACAATAAAACTATGGTAAAACGCGGCTTTTAATAATTAAGTTTGACCCGCCTATAACATAATCTTATTGTTAGAGAAGAGGCACAGGCAAGCCTTGGGGGTCCGGCCCCACACCCGGTTACCCTGCCGTCTCTTAAAAGGACAATAAGTTCTGTTTAACTGAAAGATGGCGTCAAGTGCAGGCATTTTAAATCAGAAATTCTTTAATGAATGAATATAAATAAAAGTAACTTTCTGAGCCCTCAATACCTACAACACATGTATGTAATGTGTTGTAGGTATTGGGAGCACTTTTAAACAGTTATTTAATTTATGTATGATCTAACAAAAGTATATGTAAGAATAGGAGTGGAGATAAAGAGGGAAAGAAAAAAAAGAGAGGAAAAAGATGAGTAAAAGGCTAGACTGGGTCGGCTAAAAAAAAGAAAAAATCAATAATAGTTTATGGAAATATTTTTGGATAATAATGCACTGCACTTTTGTTTGTCTCTCTGTCAAGAATCTCGTTTGATATATATCCTACATGTTACGTGTTTATATGTTATAATATAAGAAAATGAATAAAGAATAAATAAATAAAAAAAAAAACTTTCTGAGTCCTCTCTGCTCGTATAGCTCTTTCAGTTGGCTGACATCTTGGGTCAGATCTTCCTTCACCTGACCCAACATTCTAAACAAAATGTCAGACCCCTGATAGAGCTATATACAAGCAAAGAGGGCTTAATACCCTACTTTAATTGGTCCCGGTGATAAGACAGATGGCTTCCCTGCTGCCACTGGGGCACTAGATCTCGCTCTCACTTCTGCATTAAAGCTGAAGTTTAGTGAGATCTCGGTTTAGGGTTGAGATATTGAGTATGTGGGGCTCACTTGCATATACATATCAATGCATTGAGAGTACTGCATTCAGGCATGCAGCATGTATACATGCATTCTGATCATTCCTCAGCCAAGTTAGTATGGCAGGGGCAGCAAACTTTAAATCCAACTCAGGCATAGGACTACAAATCCCATAAACAGCTGCTAGACATCTGCCATGCTTCAGGCTGGCAAAAAAAAGTTTAGGGGGATTGTAGAAATGGAACAGCTGAAACTCAGTATTTAAAAGGACACAACGTATGTGTGTAGGCATTTTAAATATAAGGACTGTATCACAAACATTGTTTCTACCGTGAATGTAGAGAATTCAACATAACTGAAAATAATCTACACATTGTGTTAGCAAAACTGCAAGCAAATGCCTAAACTAGGAGAGAAATGTGTCTGTGGAGGCTTCAGTCTAGGACAGCACCTGTGACTTGATATGCAAATGAACTGTTCAGTAGGAGGTGTGTAATTTGCATATCAGGCCACAGGTGATGTCATAAGCAGGAGACTCCACAGACACATTTAAAAACACATTTTCTCCCAGTTTAGAAAGTGGCTTTGTAATTCTGCCAACACGAAATATATAGATCATATTCTTTTATTCTCTGTATTCACAGTATACGGAATCATTGGGCAATACAGTCTCTTTAATGAAAGAATATAAGTAAAGTACCTTATTCAGCAGTCTCTGCTTCTGTATTACCAGGGATGGGCAAAGTGTCTGTGGCAAGGTCAGCATTACATGGTGCGTCACAAAGTCCAGCAAATGTCCACCATAAGCAGTGTTGATGCCTTCCTCTGTACATTACTATCAGGGGGCAGACATCTTGGGTCAGATCTTCCTTTATCTCACCCAAGATTCTAAACAGGTTTGACTTCATTTTTTGAAGACAATTTAAAGGTTCTGCTGATTTCAACACTCTTTAATGTACAGTATATTTAAACCATATTTTGTTTATCAGAAATCAGTATTATGTTGTTAAAAACAAGAACTAGTGCCCCTCTTGCTACTTTCACGGTTCTTTGAGGGACCACTTGCAGAGGCCAAATAGACAGGCAGACACTGGAGAATGTGCCCTAGTGCTTAGTCTCTAACCCACTAAATCAATAACATTTTCAAAACAAATCCTGATGGAAAGATAAACTTAAAGTCAGCAAAACAGGGCTAATTTACTGATGGTTTTTAAAATATTATAATTACTTCCCTCTTTAATCAAGTTTTCAGATTTGCTTCATGGAATCTGGGTCGGAGGCCAGTTGGATAATTTATAACAATGAATAAGTTAGCAGAACTGGGACAGTTTATTTTTAGTTGTTCAATTTTGGCACAATTCCCTTTTTCAAGGTCACCTGAAATAATTACTAGAGAGTCATCTTAACAGAAAATAGGTTTTAATATCGGAGTTTCATCTGGTGGCTTCCCATGCGAATGCCACATATTTTACAATTCTTATTGATTTGCACATAAGCATGCAAACAAAATACAAAGCAATGTCATATATATTGGACACCTCTGACCAGTACAGAAAAACTAAATAAGGGAGGGCAGATTAGGGTTACCTCATTTTCTCCATATCAATACTGGCCACTAGGGTGGCCAACATATCTACAAAAAAAAAAAAAATATATATAATAGCCAAGCAACTGTCTCCATAAGCTTAACATTGGCCTCAAGCCAATTTGCTACCAGTCGGCCACCCACTAGGGTGGCCACCCTACATACCACTGCCCTGAGCCAAGTTTTTAACCAGCCTGATGGTAAAATACTGGCAGGCTTGCAACCCCCAGATGGGATCAATCGGTAATCTTTAGGTATACAGGTTGCAGACCCCAGTTTACACAGTTCACTATTAACTCAGGTAAGGATAATAAAACAGATTAAAGCAATATATTCTAAACAAACAGTCTCTGGAAAACAACAATAGGCATGTAGACATAGTGGCTACAACAAATAGAATGCCAGAGCCGAGCCCATGAGTGTCTTAAGGTTGTATTTTTGGTAGAGACCCCTCTACTGGAGACACAATGCACAAATACTGGCACACAAAGGAAGGCACAGGATCTGCAGTAATAATCTAGGTCAGGGTCACATGAGAGCACAGCAGGCCGCAGAAGAGCAGATAGTACATTTATCCTATTAAAAATTAATTCAGAATAGATTTTAAATGGGCCCAAAAGCAGTAGCTGGAATTTGTCACAGCAAAAGGCAATAGAGTACTCTAGATTTTTTTTTTTTAAAGTGCTTTTTAGTTGTCGATCTGGATGTCTGGAGTGATTTCCCACTGTCCTTTAAATACAAACGTCAGCAAAATATGAAGTTATGTGTAATTGAAAACGATGCTTTATTGAGCACACTTTGCTTATATGGCTCTGTCAGGAGGCAGACATGTTGTTTAGAATCTTCGGTCAGAGCTTCCTTCATCTGACCCAAGATGTCAACTTCCAGATTGAACTTTCCAAACAAAGAAGGATCAATAAAGTATTTTGTATTTTAAAGCAGTCGATTGCTTTCAACTATACTTATCTTCATTTTATGCTCACAGTTGTGCTTTAAAGATAGTATGTAAAAATTGCTTGCTCATTACTAAACATTTGATGAAAGGCACCAACGTTTTTTAGTTTTTTTACATCTGACGCCACTGGTGATGTCATAAACGGGAGACACCCCACCTCCCCCGTGCAATGCACTATTCTGTAGACCCTGCTGCGTTAAACTGCAGTGGGACCCCGTCTGTCAGGTGAGACCACTTTCAACACATCACAAATATTTGTATAGAATTAGCGAGTAGTCGGACACGATTTGAATTGCTTTTCATGGCAGAGCAGAAGAGGTAAATACAGAACAGTGATGACTAGGAGAGGTGGCAGCCGTATTGAATAGCTGTATATAGAAGAACAGATGAATCAAATACAGAATTTCCCCACTGCAGTTTGCGCATAATAATAAAATTTTTTTAAATAAAAATAAAAAAATAAGCTAGACATATTATACTTTAAGTGCATTGCTGGGCGGTAGCCAACCAATGAAGTAGTTTTACGCTTGCTACAGTTCTGCCAGCTCTCCATAATAAATTATTTCAAAGCTGCAGAATGGACGCAATGGGTGGACCGTCTAATGACCTTTTATCTATAGCTTACAGGAGTGTCTGGCAGTGAAAGAGCAGAAGTTGGTGCCAGTTTTAAACACCAAGATCCACTCGCACTAGAGCCTAGGTATCATATGGCGGCGCAGTTAGATGCCTCGGAACTAGGGTAGGCGGCCATCCAACTGCTGATTAACTACATCTCCCATAATGCCCCAGCTAAAAGGCTGGCAGAGGAGTAAGGGAAATGTAGTCCTGCAACATCTGGAGGGTTGCCTACCTCTGGACTAGAGTATCATTTTGAGCAGAATATACAATACATGGCCTTATTATACTGCCATCTCAGGAATATTTGTCATCTCCTCCTGTCAATATGCATTGACCCTGGGGAGCGACCACGGCTGGGAAGGAGACCTGCAGTGCTAGTCTGGCTCTAACCATGCAAAACAAACTGTGCTTTTATACCAGGTGATGAACGGAGTAGGGCCACCCTTAGATGTTCAGACGTCCTGTGAGGGCCACTCCCACGGTCCCCCTCCGTCATCACCCCCACGGTTCCTTTGTACCATGTACTTGCGCGCCCCCCCCCCCCCATGTAATGATAAGGGCGCTGCTGCTGTGAGCCAATGAGCAGACAATGAAATGCATTCCTCCTGTATCCTAGACACCCATCCATCAGTGTAGCAACCATGAGTGTCTGTCACAGACTTTATATCCTGCTCGGTACTGGCTGAAGAAGAACGATCACCATGAAAGGTTGAAAAAAGGAATCAACCCTAGAGCCCCCCCCCCAGCCCGCCGTATCCATAAAATTAATTTTACTTCTACAAAAATATATATTTTTATAGCATGGTGGCACTTTCAAAAGGGCTCAAACCAGGCAGAATAATACTTCTGCCAGGTTAAAATTGCAATTTGATTAGCCCCAATAGCAAGCATCTTTCCCAGTCAACTCTGTCCAGTTGTGTTCAGTGTGCCCAAAAATTTTAAAAAAATGTAACGCTCCTTATTAGATGAGTTCGACCGATTTCCCATGGAGCACAAGGTGGTGTTCTGCCTAGTGGAAAGTTGCTAGGTGGGGGGGTTAACTCCCTCTGCTTCTAAAGACCTATCCCCTCCCGCCCCAGCAAATAACCCAAGAAGTCAGGTCAAATAATAAAAAATATTTATAGCTAACAACATTAGACAATGTCCGCATTCGTATTACATTAGCTAATGCAGCAAATGTAAAATCTGTTGTGGTCTGCGGGACGGTAAAACTGCTTGATGCAGTAAAGACCAGTGAGGGCAAAAGCTTATAAAACCACACCAAAATAAAATAACACAATTCAAGTTTCAATATTTCATATGCATCTTGTGTGCAGATTAGACAACAGCTGGCTAAAATGTATATTTAAAAAAAAAGTAAAAATAAACCTATAGCGTCATGTTTCTCTCCCTCCCCCACAAAAAAAAAAAGTATAAATTTACAAAAAGCAGGATAAAATAAAACCTTAGAAAAATAATAATAATTAAAAAAATGTTTTTATAATATAGGGCAGGGTGTGGATGGAGGGACAGAAATTTGGATTCAGGCACATATCTGATAGTTAAGCTTTGGATTGGTGAAGGGGTGGACAATTTGAATCAAGTTCTCCAAAATGATGAAGGCAGATATCCTTTGGGTAGAGGAATGTCTTTCCGCCGTAGGGAAATCTGTAAGAAAAGGAAGAGATGAAATCACTAGGTGAAGTTGTATTACAGGTCTCCGTATGCAGATATGGTTGTGGGTTTCTAAAAAAAAAAAAAAAAAAAAAAACGCTCGTCAGCCACTTTCACGTATTGTCAGAGTACAACTGACAATCCCCCAAAGTGACTGCGGTGCTCTGTGATTACACGCTGGCTAGGTAACCCAGTGTAGACAAGACTGGCCTGATATGTGCAGGACGGCCCTGACCTGGGTGTCCCAACTCTTATTTTCCTATCGTTTATGCCCACGACCAGGCCTGTTGTGCAAGTGCCTGGCATGCTCTGTGTTAGCGTAAAGACAGGAGTTCAGCTAGTTAATACTCCCTTCAGAGAATACCCCTTCTCCCCACCAACCAGCAGACTCATTGGACAAGCTTTGCTTACGCTTGGGAGCAGGGGTGTATATACTTTTTGTGCTTCCCTAGGCCGAACTAAATTCATACACCTCCAACCCCCACATCCCTGTCCGCTGCACCCGCATCCCTGCCCGCTACACCATCTGCCCCCGCACCCCTGTCCGCTGCACCATCTGCCCCCGCACCCCTGTCCGCTGAACCATCTGCCCCCGCAACCCTGTCCGCTGAACCATCTGCCCCCGCACCCCTGTCCGCTGCACCATCTGCCCCACCGCACCCCTGTCCGCTGCACCATCTGCCCAGCGCACCCCTGTCCGCTGCACCATCTGCCCAGCGCACCCCTGTCCGCTGCACCATCTGCCCAGCGCACCCCTGTCCGCTCCACCATCTGCCCAGCGCACCCCTGTCCGCTCCACCATCTGCCCACCGCACCCCTGTCCGCTCCACCATCTGCCCACCGCACCCCTGTCCGCTGCACCATCTGCCCCAGCACCCCTGTCCGCTGCACCACCTGCCCCAACATGCCTGTCCAGTGCACCATTTTGCTCCCTGGTGATGTAACTCTGTTTAGTAGCTATGTAATTCTTACCTCCAGGAACTGCCGGAGCCTGGTGACTGACCCCATTTCCCCTGTGCTGGTGATCATCTCAATCCTACAAGAGAAGGGAAATATAACCAGACTGACGTGAGTGCTGAAGAGAGTAGAAAAAAAAAAAAAGTAATGAAGCAACAAACTAAAAACATTCACACACCTTGGAAAATATTCTTCCTTAATGAGAAGGAGCAGCTTCCAGAACTGGGCCTGGTACTGCTTCATCAAGGCATTGCCGCACACCTAACAGGGAGGGAGCAAGATGTAATGTGTGTGACAGACACTCGCGGCTCTGAGGATGTGTAGGCCAGAGCCTTGGAAGACATAACTTGCAGGTCAGAATTAAAAACAACCAAAATAAATAAAGAAATAATGGATTTCCCACAAAATTAAAGCGGAGGGTAGATTTTCTATCATTTATATATAAAATTTATCATGAAAATACTAAAAAAAAGGAGGAACAGTAGAGAATCTATTATCTGCTGATGGGCAGCAATTCAAAGTTAATAATCTATTTAATATGCTTAAGTGAAAATAAAATAAAATCAGCCATTGATAATATGCAACTAAAAACGGACAATAGCAGAGAATTAAGGAACATGGCCCCTGACTTCTGTCATACCCAGGGCCGGCCTTAGGGGTGTGCGACCTGTGCGAGCGCACAGGGCGCAACACCCCAGGGGGCGCCTGCCCGGCCGGTAGAGAGGAAGAAAAAAAAAGTAAAAAAAAAAAAAAAATGCCGGTAGAGGCACTGGCTGGGGGAGATCAAAAGATCCCCCCTCACCAGCCCTCTGCTCGGCATGCTTCCCGGGGTGGGGGCGGAGCTACACCGCTGTGCCGGTTAGCTCCGCCCCCTCCCTGGAGCCACCTTTTCAGGCAAAGGTAAGGGAGGGGGGAGAGAGACAGAACAGGGGTTAGGGGGGAGAGAGACAGACAGAACAGGGGTTAGGCGGGAGAGAGACAGACAGAACAGGGGTTAGGGGGGAGAGAGACAGACAGAACAGGGGTTAGGGGGGAGAGAGACAGACAGAACAGGGGTTAGGGGGGAGAGAGACAGACAGAACAGGGGTTAGGGGGGAGAGAGAGAGACAGACAGAACAGGGGTTAGGGGGAGAGAGACAGATAGAACAGGGGGAGGGGGAGAGAGAGACAGAACAGGGGCAGGGGGGAGAGACAGAACAGGGGTTAGGGGGGAGAGAGACAGACAGAACAGGGGTTAGGGGGGAGAGAGACAGACAGAACAGGGGTTAGGGGGGAGAGAGACAGACAGAACAGGGGGAGGGGAGAGAGAGACAGACAGAACAGGGGCAGGGGGGAGAGACAGAACAGGGGGAGGGGGGAGAGAGACAGACAGAACAGGGGTTAGGGGGGAGAGAGACAGACAGAACAGGGGTTAGGGGGGAGAGACAGAACAGGGGGAGGGGGGAGAGACAGAACAGGGGGAGGGGGGAGAGAGAGAACAGGGCTAGAGAGAGAGAACAGGGGGAGGGGGGAGAGACAGAACAGGGGAGGGGTGGGAGAGAGACAGACAGAAAAGGGGCAGGGGGTAGAGACAGAACTGGGGGAGAGAGAGAGACAGAACAGGGGACAGGGGGGAGAGAGACAGAACAGGGGACAGGGGGGAGAGAGACAGAACAGGGGACAGGGGGGAGAGAGACAGAACAGGGGACAGGGGGGAGAGAGACAGAACAGGGGACAGGGGGGAGAGAGACAGAACAGGGGACGGGGGGGGAGAGAGACAGAACAGGGGACGGGGGGGAGAGAGACAGAACAGGGGACGGGGGGAGAGAGACAGAACCGAGGGAGAGAGAGAGAGACAGACATGGAAAGGAAGAGGAAAGGGACAAACATGGGAAGGGAGAGAGACACAAACATAGGGGGGTGAAAGAGACGGGGGGGGGGGGGGGGCGCCACGAGGGAAGCCCGCACAGGGCGCCGGAACACTTAAGGCCGGCCCTGGTCATACCCATCTATGCCAACTAGCACCTCCTTTACCTACAGCTTTCAAGGTCACCCTTATAAGCTCACCTCTAAGAAGTCATACAGAAGAGTAGCTGTAACGTCCACCAGTGGGTCCATGTTGAGGATCTGCGCCAGCCAGCGCCAACCATGGTTCAATCCATGCGGGTGAGACTAAGAGCCAAATAACAGATTTTTTTATTAAAGGGTATGGTCCACACAGGGGCTAAACAGATCAGCAGTACAGAAAGGCCCAAGGACAGACACAATGACAGCCAATACAGGAAGAATACAAAAAAAAAAAGGAAAGTATTAATACCGCAGCTTGTTTGGTCCCGTCCGGCCACCGTAGTTGGATGACTGCAGCATAGAGACGAATCATTCCCGACATACGTTTTAAGAAGTTATCCTGCTGCTCTGCTTTGGAATCTTCCACTTTGTAACCCAGCATCCTACGGACAGACAATACATAAAGTGAGTAGGAGGAGCCTAAAGAAACCAGTGTCCAATAGATACGTCCGATCCTCAATTCCAACTAATTATTTGCAAGAAATGGTGGGCCCTGACAAAGTGAAGTCACACCAGAGCAGCAGTTGGCCACTGTGATTGGCTGAAAGCATCAGTGACAGCATCAGTGTGCGCCAGCTCTCAGATCAGCTCTGGCTCAGCTGAGAGGCCAAAGGATTTTTGCCGAGAGAGAACGGACCATCCTTACCTCTGATAATCGTCCAAGGGTGTTCCTTCTTTGTAGGAAGGGTAAAAGGGCACCGCGTATGGGCATTTCTTGTGCAAGTGAGCAAGGAAGAGATCTCCCACCTTGGGGTGCAGCTCCCATATCCCAGAAGCCACCACGGCGATGGGAAAAGCAGACTCGTGATGAGAAGCTACTTCCTCCTCCCCTTGTTTCTGGAAGAATGAAAAGGAAACTGGTTTCCCCCTTTTAAAAATAAAAGGTACACGTGGACACTCTGTATGGTTCCAGAAGACATACCTGTTAAATGAGGGATTGCACTGTGCTAGCATTCAAAAGTTTACACCAGTAGGGCGAAAATTGAAATATAAAAGTATTATGAGCAATACATAGGCAATCATGCTGGCTAGAACAATGTATGGTTCAAATCATTTTGGTCTGTTAAAGTGAGTGTAAGTATCCTTTGCTTGGCAAGTTCATACCCACTTACCACAAACTTCTCGGCCAGCTTGTAACAAACAAACTCCAGTCCCTGCGGATGATTGGCTGTCGAAACAGTCCGACCCCCGGACGCAACTGGCTTTCCCTGAAGCAAGTTATTGATCTTATCAAAGATCTCTCTTAGTTGGGTACCTGAAAAAAGGAAATCAAAAAAAAAAGGTTGAATTTTCATTTTTTTTGGTAGAGGACCGGTTCAGGTTAAAAAAAAAATAGTGGTAACACAATAGACACTAATGGTGTAATTATCAGAATGTTTCCGAAAAGGAAAAATACACTTGAACCAAGTCAAGTTGCGACTTCGTTGACTTCGAGTTCATTAAAGGGCCAGTACATTGGGCCAAATCTCACCTGCGATTGTTGAAATCTGACTGACCGGGATGGTAACGGCTTTCTGGAGGTCAGCCTTGATCTTCTTGGTCTGTTGAGATATAGAATGTGTCGGCAGATAAGAACCAGTCGGCCCATCTAGTCTGCCCAATTTTCTGAATACTTTTTTTTCCCAATAAAAGTTTTTATTAAGACACATACGCAAATGCTACGGATACAAGTTACTATAACGATCAAATATGTTCGAGAAAAGAAAAGAAAAAAAAAACATCTTACAGTATCGAATCCCTAAAATAACAAATTTCGGGACGGCAATGAAGTACAGTAACACACCATAATAAACACGACAAATAGAGAAAGAGAAAGAAAGGATTAGTCTACAGGGGAAAGGAGGGAAGGAAGAGACATCTTATGAACTCACCATAGGCCCTCTGACTTGAGAATTTTCTGAATACTTGTATTAGTCCCTGGCCTTATCTTATATCTAGGATGGATTTATATCCATCTCACGCATGCTTAAACTCCTTCACTGTATTAACCTCTACCACTTCTACTGGAAGACTATTCCATACATCCACTACCCTCTCAGTAAAGTAATACTTTCATCAGTCCCTGGCCTTATCTTATATCTAGGATGGATTTATATCCATCCCACACATGCTTAAACGCCGTCACTGTGTTACCTCGCCCACTTCCGCTGGGAGGCTATTCTATGCATCCACTACCCTCTCAGTACAGTAATACTTCCTGATATTTCTTTTACACCTTTACCCCTCTAATTTAAGACTATGTCCTCTTGTTATGGTAGTTTTTCAGATTTTAAATATATCCTCCATGTGTTGTTTCCTTTATTCTTTCCTGGTAAGTTTTATCCTTCAACCCATGAACCAGTTTAGTAGCCCTTCTCTGAACTCTCTCCAAAGTATCAATATCCTTCTGGAGATACGGTCTCCAGTACTGCATACAATACTCCTAGTGAGGTCTCACCAGTGCTCTGTACAATGGCATGAGCACTTCCCTCTTCCTACTGCCAATACCTCTCCCTATATAAACAAACATTCTGCTAATACCTCTCCCTGTACAACCAAGCATTCTGCTAATACCTCTCCCTATGCAACCAAGCATTCTGCTAATACCTCTCCCTATGCAACCAAGCATTCTGCTAATACCTCTCCCTATGCAACCAAGCATTCTGCTAATACCTCTCCCTATGCAACCAAGCATTCTGCTAATACCTCTCCCTATGCAACCAAGCATTCTGCTAATACCTCTCCCTATGCAACCAAGCATTCTGCTAATACCTCTCCCTATGCAACCTAGCATTCTGCTTATACCTCTCCCTATGCAACCAAGCATTCTGCTAATACCTCTCCCTATGCAACCAAGCATACTGCTAATACCTCTCCCTATCTGACCAAGCATTCTGCTAATACCTCTCCCTATGCAACCAAGCATACTGCTAATACCTCTCCCTATCTGACCAAGCATTCTGCTAACACCTCTCCCTATACAACCAAGCATTCTGCTAATACCTCTCCCTATGCAACCAAGCATTCTGCTAATACCTCTCCCTATCTGACCAAGCATTCTGCTAATACCTCTCCCTATCTGACCAAGCATTCTGCTAATACCACTCCCTATACAACCAAGCATTCTGCTAATATCTCTCCCTATGCAACCAAGCATTCTGCTAATACCTCTCCCTATACAACCAAGTATTCTGCTAATACCTCTCCCTATACAACCAAGCATTCTGCTAATACCTCTCCCTATAAAACTAAGCATTCTGCTAATACCTCTCCCTATACAACCAAGCATTCTGCTAATACCTCTCCCTATACAACCAAGTATTCTGCTAATACCTCTCCCTATACAACCAAGCATTCTGCTAATACCTCTCCCTATGCAACCAAGCATTCTGCTAATACCTCTCCCTATACAACCAAGCATTCTGCTAATATCTCTCCCTATACAACCAAGCATTCTGCTAGCTTTTCCTGCTGCTCTATTGCATTGCCTACCTGCCTTTAAGTCCTCTGAAATAATTACCCCTAAATCCCTTTCCTCAGATGTTGAGGTCAGGACCTTATCAATGTATTGTATACTCTGCTCTTGGGTTTTTATGCCCAAGGTTCTTTATCTTGCACATTACATGTCCGTTTGCACAGCTCGGACCATTCTTCTAGCTGGACTGGAGCAGGACAATTCTGCAGTAAGGGATGCTGTAAGTGTGAGATACCTGGGTATCTTTGCAGGTGCTGAGCTGGTTGAATGCTTGCAAACACTGGTCACCGACACTCTGCAGATGCTGGTACTGCTGCATGGTGCTTCGCAATGCTTTTTCCTGGAGACCTGAAGAGAAACGAGTTCGCTTAGGATTAAATATGCAAAGGTGAAACAATATGGGATAACGCACAGCCTCATAACCACGCCAGTGTACAGCATCTCATACAGGAGGTTCTGATCCTCTGGGAAATTCCAAACTGTAGACCAATGCAGCTGAATGGGGCGAATGTTTCCAGCTCTACTACTTTGGCCTTATGTTGGAAATTCCCGTCTCAGTTCCCTGCAACTCTATCTTTATTGAGTACACGCTCATATGTTTTATATTTTAGATATTAATTTTGGGTGGTCCCCCTGAAGGGCATATTGCTTATACCGCCAACACCCATTGTTTCTCCTTGCTAATAATGCACAACATCTCGTTGCATCATATAATGGATTCTGATGGGGGAGACCCGGTGGGCAGCCTCCATATAATGGATTCTGATGGGGGAGACCCGGTGGGCAGCCTCCCTATAATGGATTCTGATGGGGGAGACCCAGTGGGCAGCCTCCATATAATGGATTCTGATGGGGGAGACCCAGTGGGCAGCCTTCCTATAATGGATTCTGATTGGGGAGACCCAGTGGGCAGCCTTCCTATAATGGATTCTGATGGGGGAGACCCGGTGGGCAGCCTCCATATAATGGATTCTGATGGGGGAGACCCAGTGGGCAGCCTCCATATAATGGATTCTGATGGGGGAGACCCAGTGGGCAGCCTTCCTATAATGGATTCTGATGGGGGAGACCCGGTGGGCAGCCTCCATATAATGGATTCTGATGGGGGAGACCCGGTGGGCAGCCTCCATATAATGGATTCTGATGGGGGAGACCCAGTGGGCAGCCTCCATATAATGGATTCTGATGGGGGGAGACCCAGTGGGGAGCCTCCCTATAATGGATTCTGATGGGGGAGACCCAGTGGGCAGCATCCCTATAATGGATTCTGATGGGGGGAGACCCGGTGGGCAGCCTTCCTATAATGGATTCTGATGGGGGAGACCCAGTGGGCAGCCTCCATATAATGGATTCTGATGGGGGAGACCCTGTGGGCAGCCTCCATATAAT
Organism: Pelodytes ibericus; assembly: GCA_036172795.1. Lineage (NCBI taxonomy): Eukaryota > Metazoa > Chordata > Amphibia > Anura > Pelodytidae > Pelodytes > Pelodytes ibericus. Next base: position 85,235,215 of record CM069864.1, on the reverse strand, counting down.
GGATTCTGAAGGGGGAGACCCAGTGGCCAGCCTCCATATAATGGATTCTGAAGGGGGAGACCCGGTGGGCAGCCTCCATATAATGGATTCTGAAGGGGGAGACCCGGTGGGCAGCCTCCATATAATGGATTCTGATGGGGGAGACCCAGTGGGCAGCCTCCATATAATGGATTCTGATGGGGGAGACCCAGTGGGCAGCCTTCCTATAATGGATTCTGATGGGGGAGACCCAGTGGGCAGCCTCCATATAATGGATTCTGATGGGGGAGACCCAGTGGGCAGCCTTCCTATAATGGATTCTGATGGGAGAGACCCAGTGGGCAGACTCCATATAATGGATTCTGATGGGGGAGACCCAGTGGGCAGCCTCCCTATAATGGATTCTGATGGGAGAGACCCAGTGGGCAGACTCCATATAATGGATTCTGATGGGGGAGACCCAGTGGGCAGCCTCCCTATAATGGATTCTGATGGGGGAGACCCAGTGGGCAGCCTCCCTATAATGGATTCTGATGGGGGAGACCCAGTGGGCAGCCTCCCTATAATGGATTCTGATGGGGGAGACCCAGTGGGCAGCCTCCCTATAATGGATTCTGATGGGGGAGACCCAGTGGGCAGCCTCCATATAATGGATTCTGATGGGGGAGACCCAGTGGGCAGCCTTCCTATAATGGATTCTGATGGGGGAGACCCAGTGGGCAGCCTCCCTATAATGGATTCTGATGGGAGAGACCCGGTGGGCAGCCTCCATATAATGGATTCTGAAGGGGGAGACCCGGTGGGCAGCCTCCATATAATGGATTCTGAAGGGGGAGACCCAGTGGGCAGACTCCATATAATGGATTCTGATGGGGGAGACCCGGTGGGCAGCCTCCCTATAATGGATTCTGATGGGGGAGACCCAGTGGGCAGCCTCCATATAATGGATTCTGAAGGGGGAGACCCGGTGGGCAGCCTCCCTATAATGGATTCTGATGGGGGGAGACCCAGTGGGCAGCCTCCATATAATGGATTCTGATGGGGAGACCCAGTGGGGAGCCTTCCTATAATGGATTCTGATGGGGGAGACCCAGTGGGCAGCCTTCCTATAATGGATTCTGATGGGAGTGACCCGGTGGGCAGCCTCCATATAATGGATTCTGATGGGGAGACCCAGTGGGCAGCCTCCATATAATGGATTCTGATGGGGAGACCCAGTGGGGAGCCTCCATATAATGGATTCTGATGGGGAGACCCAGTGGGCAGCCTCCATATAATGGATTCTGATGGGGAGACCCAGTGGGGAGCCTCCATATAATGGATTCTGATGGGGAGACCCAGTGGGGAGCCTTCCTATAATGGATTCTGATGGGGGAGACCCGGTGGACAGCCTCCCTATAATGGATTCTGATGGGGGAGACCCAGTGGGCAGCCTTCCTATAATGGATTCTGATGGGGAGACCCAGTGGGCAGCCTCCATATAATGGATTCTGATGGGGAGACCCGGTGGGCAGCCTCCATATAATGGATTCTGATAGGGGAGACCCGGTGGGCAGCCTTCCTATAATGGACTCTGATGCTTGTTCAAGGAGCCACGGCCAGATACATACCTTCCTTTCTCGCCTGCCCCTTGTCTTGCGTTTGAACCAGAGCCTGGGCCTTGGCTTGCTGTTTTATTTCATTTTCTTTCTGCTTTTCCCTCGCAGCTGCCTCCTCGGCTTTCCTCCGCTGTTCAGCAGCGGCCATGTCCCTCTGCATGGTGCTCACCAGCTCCCTCATCTCTTGCACAGATCGCTCCCCTATATTCACATCATCCAGGGTGGGGAAACCTCTCTGCAAAAGGAGAACAGAGAAGCCAAACTGGAATAAAAACCTCTGTGGAGAATAACTGTATGCTTTTCGGGGAAAGCTCTGTCTATTCAGCAGGAGTAAGGCGAATAGAAAATGTTACACCCATACAACTTCACTGGAAAGGCAGAGCTGGATATCCCTCATCCTAAAAAAGGACAGGAGAGGCAGGCAGCTGGGTTCAGTTGCTGAAACTAACTTCAAGGGGCATGATGAAAATGCACACAATGGCAGTGCTCCTTAAACCGGTCCTCAAGGACCCCCAACAGTCCAGGATTTAGGGATTGTGGGTTGTGTTGAAATAAGAATATGTAGAACACCTAGTATGGTTCCTTAACGGTTAGGGAACCACACTAGGTGTTCTACATATTCATATTTAAACCCGAGAGTAATTCCTGGACCACTGGGGGACCTTGAGGACAGATTTGGGAAGCACTGCACTATAGTACAGAGCTGTGAGCATAAGCATTAAAAATAACCTCTAGTTCTTTCAAAGAAGCCAAGAGTTATGTATGCACCGGACCTCATATGGTTGGGTAAATGGCAAAAAAGCGTTCCTCTATACTACCCAACTAGATGTAACACCCGGGATTACCTGCGTACGTTTACAAATCTAAATATGGTTTGGCTCAGTCACGTAATCTTACCTCGCTGCTTGTACGGACCACGCCCGACAGGATTCCACAGATCTGGTTCCCGCGCTGGCTGTAAGCGGACAGGTCCAAGCGAAGGGATTCCTGCTGCTTGTAATCTACTTCGATCTGCTGAACCAGCTGGAGCACTTCCTGTTGCAGGGTGCAGAGCCGGCGCATCCTCTCCCGGCTCTCCTCCTGGCGCACACGTTCCGACTCCTGCTGTCTCTGCTGCTCAGCTTCCCGCAGCTTCAAGTACAGCAGCTGCAAATGGGGGGGGGGAGTTAATGTTACAGTGTGTCTTGGCATGTGCCAAAAAGACAAGGGGGAAGCCGACAGGTAGCTTTGCAGCTGCTCCTGAACTACAATTTCCCAGACCTGCAGACTAGTCACTTGTTGTCCCAACCTTGTGTTCTCCAGAGCCTACAACCCAGTCCTATGCGTTTATTCCTTGCTATAAACACAGCCTAGTGCCTCGATCATGGAGCTAGGTAGTTCCGCCTCTCATTAGTCCATTTAAATCAACCGCCATGTTGTTGGCCTGTCGCTCGATTTAGGATTGGCCAGAGGTTTAAAGAGCCGAGTAGCTCTGTTTCGGATTGGCCGGGACATCGGAAAAGGGGGATACGAATGCTACCCAAGATAACTTGTACCGTCTGTGATTATACCCTTTTGTACAGTGATGGGTCCTCATACCCTAAGTAGCCAGACCCAATAAAAGATTAATCCCGGTCGCTTGGAGCTCACGCCCGCCCCAGCCAATTGGGGGTTCTCTACCATTAGTCGCTGTGAATGTCGGCGGCTCGTCCATTGGTCACTCACGTAGGGGTTTCAAATGTAGGCGTCCATCCCATTGGCTTGTAGCTTTAAGGTAATAAAAGGGACTCAGCCACGCCTACCAGTCCCTGATTGGTCACTCCTTTGCCGGTTCTATTTTCATTGGTCGTTGATCTTACTGGTGCTAAAAGTTATATGGATTATCTTGCGTGTTCTGTTAATCCAGTTAAGAAGAACATGGAACAAGTTTCATTGTTTAATCATATGTTATCAAGAGGTTTTGCTGTATAATGTGTTCTGACTGTAATAAAATGTTCTTCTGGTTTTACCCTCTATACTTGTCGAGTATTTGAGGGAATATTCAGTGTTGGGATTATACTTTGTGGAGGTTCCTGTGGACTATTCACTCTGCTAACGGAGGTGCCCAGGAGTCAGTTACAGGTACCAAATGTTGACATTCACCATGGCTGTTGCCCATACAGTGCAATCCAGGCAGTATGGACTGGCATCATAGCATTTAGCCCCTTCGCAACAATGGACGTGCCAGGCACGTCCTGCAGTGAATCAAGCAGTTTTCGCGATCAACGATCGCTTTAACGGTGCTGGTTTATTGCCTTGATGTCGAGGCAATAGCCAGCACCGAAATTTCCTTTCTGGGGCACCCACGATCGCCCCAAGCAGCATGCTCCATCAATATGGCTATGCCCTCTGGTGGTTTGAGCTTTGGAAGTGAAAGTAAATTCACTTCCGTCGCTCTGAATATGCTGCTTGACTGCCCCTAGAGGTAGCCAAGCAACATAGCAAAGTTAAAAAAAAAAAAAAAAAAGATTTAATTAGCTTAAAACTAGTATTATGTTAGATTAGCCTATAGGGTTAAAATTAAATAATTTTTAGCATAAGGAATAGGGTTAAAATTAAAATATATTAAGGGATAGCATAAGGGTTAGAGTTGGGGTTAAATTTAGGGTTAGGGTTCGCATTGTGGTCAAAAGTTCAATATAGGAAAAAAAACACTATTTTTGGTTTTTGCCCCATAACTCGCAAAAAAATACTGAAAAATATGGAAACGTGCATATTTCTGAACTCGGGAGAACATTTAGAAACTATTTAGACGGGGTCTTTTTTTAATGATTGTATTTGTGTAAATTATATTTTAGGTAAAAGTTAGAAAAAGTGGGTTTTGTTAAATTTTTCATCATATTTTATGATTTTTTTGGGTAGTAAATTATAAGATATGATGAACATAATGGTATCTAATGAAAGCCCTTCTTATGAAAATAAAAACAACATATAATTTGTGTGGGTACAGTATGTGAGAGAGAAGAAAATTACAGCTAAACACAAACACCTCAGAAATGTCAAAACAGCTATTGTCACCAAGCGAAAGTCAAGGTAAAAATGTCTTGTCACTAAGGGGTTAAATCCGGTACTGACCTTGGCTCTATGTCTATGTTCCTCTTTCAGCTTTTCCTGCTGTCCCAGGGCTTCTTTAGAGCTTAAAAGACAAGAAGAACAAGAGTTAAATTACCAGCCCGGACGAGTCATCCAGCCTGGAAAACTAGAAGCTCTACTCAATAGAGAGAGAACTGCAGGGCATTGAGACGGGAATTTCAAACCTAAGACCAAAGTAGCGGAGTCAGAAAAATTCTCCCATTCGGCTGCATTAGAGAATTGCCTTGATTTTATCTTTGATTTAGGTTGAAAATAGAAAAAAGACCATATCCATCTACTTCAACTCTTCTACCTATCCTTCATCCTGCTGTTGATCCTTAGGGGAAAAATTTATTCGAGTCCAAAAGGCAGTCAGATTTCTCCGTAAATCAAGAAGTTCTAAAATATCAATGTTTATTCTGTTATTTATAGCTCTGTGCGTTCTGCTTTTTTTTTATTTCTTTTTTTTAATGGCTCATTTGGAAGGAATGTCTTGTATTTGATGGCGCCGCCCTTGCTCACCCTTTCTCCAGCTGCTCTCGGAGCTGTTCCCTTTCCTGCCTCTGCTTCAGCTCCATCATCTCCTCGTAGCGTTTGAGCTGCTCCACAGCCTTCTCGGCAAAGGACTTGCCAAGCTGCTCCGTCATCTCCAATCGCTGACGTAACTCTTCCTGGGGTGAAAGAAAAGGAAGCTGCAATCTGTAGGAGGTGGAAGCAAAAAAAAAACCAAAAAACCCCAAAATAATACTTTACACACCTTCATTTTTGTCCTCTGGGCTTCTTCGTACATTCGAATAGAGCCTTCTACTTGTATCGCTTTGGAAGACTGGAGGATCAGGGAGGATTCTGGGACCGGAATTTCTTTGTTAGTTTCTTGTTGGGCCTGAGAAGCAAATGTAATACAATTACAGTCGCAGGTGAAAGAAATACAATGCTAATAATAGTGTTTCGGTAGCACACTGGCTTAACAGAATGTTCTCTCCACATATTTGTACTATCAGAAGCACTTGGCTCTTGTGTTTTGTCTAGGACTATATTGCTTAGTGTGTTATAGATGGCTAAATGTTATTTAATGGTGTGAAGGGAGAGAATAAGGATCGATATATTGCTTTAGCAGAATTGCAAGTTCATGCATAGATTAAGAGAAAAGGTGTTTGTGGCATGTGCTGATATGCAAATCAACTACTTTCAATGGGAAATGCCACCTTTTTGTTCCTGGCTACCGATCACCTTTTGATCATAATGGCACAAGGTGATCGGTAGCCAGGAACACTATAGCAGGGACCCGACCAGGGTCTTAATAGACCCTGTGGGTCCCTGCCAAAATATCGCGAGACCTCCGGATGTCACGTGTGACGTCACGGAGGCGTGGCCGAACCCGGAAGTTCGGGCATGGCGCGATTTAGAGAAATGTAGCCAGTGCTCGCTTTGAGCACCGGCTACATTTTCCCTGTCAGACTGAGGCCACTCAAAGTGGCCTCAGATGACAGGTGGGATACCGCTGCAGGCACTGCTCCGAGAACAGCTCATCGCGGGGAGCCGCGATGAGCTGTTTAACAAAGGACGTACTATGCCGTCCTAACTACTTTTAGGCACTTAAAATTAGGACGGCATAGTACTTCCTAACGTCACGAAGGGGTTAATTGACCCTGTGGGTCCCTGCACAAAAAAAAAAAAGACTTCCCACGCGTGACATCACGGAAGGCGTGCCTGAACACAGAAGTAAAATGTAGCCGGTACTCGCTTTGAGCATTTTCCCTGTCAGACTGATGCCACTCAAGTGGCCTCATCTGCCAAGTGGGATCCCGCTGCAAAGTCCCTGCATCAGAGCACAGCTCATCACGGGGATCCGCGGGGAGCTGTGTAACGCTGGATGTTCTATGCTGTCCTAGTGTGTTTAGGTGACAGACTCCCTCTCTCGATATACTCTCCAAACATCAATTAAAAAACTACAATGAGACAAAGTGTAAAAAGCACGGACGCACTCAGGCAGCGAAACAAGAAAGCAGCCTTTGCATGAGTGGAGAATTACATTACAGCCGTGTTGCCCAAATGTCTAATGTGGCGGGGCTGCATAACCCACAGAAGCTTAGGCTGGTGGACAACATGGAGATCAGCAGGTAATGCACCAAAACCCAATGCGGCTTCCAGTTGGCTATCAATGGATTATATAGAATGAAGGGTTAAAAACAAAATGAAAAGGGGCCTTGGTTTAATTTAGCAATCAGGTATCATGCATATTTAAACAGGAAGTTCTGTTTGGAGCGGTGTCCCAGCTTCCTCTGAGCACATTACCTCTTTGGAGACTGAGGAGGTCCAGGTGAGATCAGGTGAATGAACTAGTGTAGAAGAACTGGCGTGAGAGGCCAGGCCCACGTCCTGGACCAATGGACTGCTAGCGGGAACAGCATCACACTCTGCTTGAGGAAGCAACCTATCCAGGACCCATGCAGAGTACTGGGACAGCCGGGAAGAGGTCTCACTAACCTCTCGCAGGTCCTGATAAGATACGAAAATAAAACATGATTGACACTATACAGCAGCTGGGTCAGAGCGCAGGGAGTTGCAATATACAGCAGCTGGGTCAGAGCGCAGGGAGTTGCAATATACAGCAGCTGGGTCAGAGCGCAGGGAGTTGCAATATACAGCAGCTGGGTCAGAGCGCTGGGAGTTGCAATATACAGCAGCTGGGTCAGAGCGCAGGGAGTTGCAATATACAGCAGCTGGGTCAGAGCGCAGGGAGTTGCAATATACAGCAGCTGGGTCAGAGCGCAGGGAGTTGCAATATACAGCAGCTGGGTCAGAGCGCAGGGAGTTGCAATATACAGCAGCTGGGTCAGAGCGGTGGGAGTTGCAATATACAGCAGCTGGGTCAGAGCGCAGGGAGTTGCAATATACAGCAGCTGGGTCAGAGCGCAGGGAGTTGCAATATCCAGCAGCTGGGTCAGAGCGCTGGGAGTTGCAATATCCAGCAGCTGGGTCAGAGCGCTGGGAGTTGCAATATCCAGCAGCTGGGTCAGAGTGCTGGGAGTTGCAATATCCAGCAGCTGGGTCAGAGCGCTGGGAGTTGCAATATCCAGCAGCTGGGTCAGAGCGCTGGGAGTTGCAATATCCAGCAGCTGGGTCAGAGCGGTGGGAGTTGCAATATACAGCAGCTGGGTCAGAACGCTGGGAGTTGCAATATCCAGCAGCTGGGTCAGAACGCTGGGAGTTGCAATATCCAGCAGCTGGGTCAGAGTGCTGGGAGTTGCAATATACAGCAGCTGGGTCAGAGCGGTGGGAGTTGCAATATACAGCAGCTGGGTCAGAGCGCTGGGAGTTGCAATATACAGCAGCTGGGTCAGAGCGCTGGGAGTTGCAATATACAGCAGCTGGGTCAGAGCGCAGGGAGTTGCAATATACAGCAGCTGGGTCAGAGCGCAGGGAGTTGCAATATACAGCAGCTGGGTCAGAGCACTGGGAGCTGCAATTTAAAGCAGCTGGGTCAGAACGCTGGGAGTTGCAATATACAGCAGCTGGGTCAGAGCGCAGGGAGTTGCAATATCCAGCAGCTGGGTCAGAACGCTGGGAGTTGCAATATACAGCAGCTGGGTCAGAGCGCTGGGAGTTGCAATATACAGCAGCTGTGTCAGAGCGCTGGGAGTTGCAATACACAGCAGCTGGATTAGAGCGCTGGGAGTTGCAATATACAGCAGCTGGGTCAGAGTCGTAGGAGCTGGGTTAAAGTCATGGGAGTTGCACTCCTATGTCCTGAGTATAGGCAGTATAGTAGGTGCACTAAGCTCTCACCTCCTCTGGCAGGCTCCACTCAGTGCTATACTGCAGTTTCCCTTTCGGGGACTCCTGCAGGGCGTACAGGGTCGCCCAGTCCCGTTTGGACGGCATGTCAGACAGCAACTCTCCAGCCTGAAAACTACAACGGTAGCGGCTACTTCCTTTCCACTGGAAGGACCTTAGTGACGTAAGAGACCATGTGATTATTTGGTCACATGGTACAGAAAAGGAAGCAGCAAAGCGGGAGATTGAAATGAATGGAGATGATCCCTGCTGTGCTGTGCCGTGCCCTGGCTGTCCGGTCCCTGCTGTGCCATGCTGGTCCGTACTGTGCAGTGCCGGTCCCTGCTGTGCTGATGCCTGCTGTATGATCCCTGCTGTGCCATGCTGGTCCCTACTGTGCTGTGCTGTGCCGATTGCTCCTGTGTTGATCTCTGCTGTGCTGATCAGCACAACAGGGATCAGCAGGGACCGGCACTGCACAGCAGGGACCGGCACTGCACAGCAGGGACCGGTACTGCACAGTAGGGACCAGCAGGGACCGGTACTGCACAGTAGGGACCGGCATGGCACAGTAGGGACCGGTACTGCACAGCAGGGACCGGCACGGCAGGGCGCAGAAGGGACCAGCACAGCTCAGCACAGTAGGGATCAGAACGGCAGAGCACAGGAGGGATCACAATCAGCACTGCACAGCAGGGACCAGTGCTGCTCTACCGTGTTGATCCCTACTGTGCTGATCGGCACGGCACGGCAGGGAACAGAACGGCTGAGCACAGCAGGTATCAGCGCGGCACGGCAGGGATCAGTTCTGCACTACTGTGCGGATCCCTGCTACGCTCTGCCATGCCGATCCCTGCTGCACTCTGCCGTGCAGGAGCCAGACATTGGTACATAAATCACACAAACCTCACATATACACCCCCCACACACACCACACATTACACCCACACACACCACATATATACACCCCCCCCCCACACACACACACCTCACATATACACCCCCCACACCTCACATATACACCCCCCCACACCCACCTCACATATACACCCCCCCCCACACCTCACATATACACGCCCCCCACACACACACACACCTCATATATACACACACACACCTCACATACACCCCCCCCCCCCACACACACACACACCTCAAATACACCCCCCCCCCCCCGTACCAGGGAGTCCGTTACACTTCCCATTTATTAAAGTCTAAAATTGCTCTAATCACCTATAAACTGTAGGTGGTGGAGTCTCAATATCAGAATCCAAATGTGCTGTGATGTGTAAAACAGATGTGACGTATACTATAAATATAATAACAGCCATTTGCACCTTTTTTCACTCTCCTGACATTCGTGACTGCAGTTCCCTATAAAAATCACCCTCTATGGGGGCTATTCACTAAACTGTGAGATGAACATTTAATCCCACCAATTTAGCTATACATTGAGGGGAGTTTGCTTAGCAGGGGAAACAACCCATGTTTGTACCTGCACAATGTAGAGCTAAACTGGTGGGATCCTCCTTGCAAGAGCCCAATGGATTGGCAGCAGCAATGGATTACAAGCAGCACCATGGCCGGAAAACAAAGAGGTAGAGGATGTGATGACCCAGAGGGTAATGTAACATCTGGCTGTGTATGGGCCAAACCCTCTCTTCGAGTTGGTGGATCAGGTAAGTCCTAGGGTGAGGGGGCATATAATGGAGAGATGGAGGCAAGTAATTCGGGGTGATGGAGGTATGTGATGGGGCATGTAAGTGGGGTGATGGAGGCATGTGATGTGGTCACGTAACGGGGTGATGTTGGTTATGGGGCATGTCATGCAGCGTGGGTAGGGTGGTGCCTGAATTTTGTCTGCCTAGGGCAGCACAAAACCAAGATACACCCCTTGGAGGGAGTATGATGTTGCAGAGTTAGATGCTGATTTGGACTTTTTGGTTCACAAAGAGTGGGAGCTAGAAAAGTCATTTGCCAAGCTGCTCAACCTCGGGCAGCTGGGACCCCATGATTTGGATTTAGCAGAGTTAAGCTCTGTGAAGTTTTACCCGCTAGGTCTTGTCACTTGTCACTTGTCTCCACACCCGGGTCCCAACCAGTGGTGTATCTTGGCTTTGTCCTGCCCTAGGCAGATAAAATTCAGGCACCCCTCTACCTGCGCTGCACACACACACACACACACAACAGAGTGACGGGTCACGTGACCTGTCATCACTCTGCCCCCTAAGAAAAAAACGCACGTGATCAGGCTTCCTGTGCATTTTTTCTTGGTTTTTTCCCCCCAGTGTAGGGGTTCTTGGAGAGCCCTGATGGCCAAACACATTAATCATTAATATTACTCTTGGGCTATTCACTAAAAGGTCAGTTGGGGTGAGCTCAACATTTCCATTTAACTATACATTGGTAGGGGACAAACCTGGTGAGTTTCAAACACGCCAGGCTTGTCCCTGCACAATGTGTAGCTAGATTGGCGAGACTGGATCATCTCTCCTCAACTCCTCCTATTCCTGCACTATTGAAATTAATGACATAGCTATTGCCTTTTTCCATCTAGTGGTATAACTCTGTATTGCAACATTGGTTTAATTTGACTATTACAAGCGTTGTACGGAAGCCCAGAGAGGGCATATATTTTCAATATTTTTCGGTCTTGTTATCTCAGGAAAACAAACTGTTTTCTGGAGAAAACTAAAATCAGAAAAATACATGGGCTTCATAGTTTTCTGAATAAAAATGTTTATTATTTACTCTTAATTCATTCAGAGATGTTACAGTACGGTCTGTGAATGATTGATTAAGAGTTTGGATGATGTTTCTGGCAGCATGCTCCGCTAAACAGCACCGCTGTGAGTAGATAACCGACAATTTTATTTAAATTGGTTTATTTCATTTTTTGATTATTACTAATACACTATGTTTTGTGGATTATTATCACTGTGAAGTGTGTGTGTTCTTTTTTTCTGTTTCAACAAATGTATGTCTCTGTTAAGTATTCTATTAAGTAGACCCATAAAGTGATTGTCTCCTTCCCACTTAACCCGTATTTTTGAGTAATTTTGAATTAAATTTCACCTCTTCAAGGCTTCTCTCATTTTCTACTGTACACTGCAGCATCTCATAAACCCTATGATTGAAAGTACAAATAATATACTTGCAGACAGACTGAAGAAACAAACACAAATACAAATCTTTGTAATGTAGCACCTCAAATTTATTTTTATATTAATACAAACAATAGCATTTTTTTTTTTTAATTGCTTTTGCATCTTCATTATTATAAAAAAACACAAACTCTTGGTTCAGATTATAAATAAGCTAAAAAAACATATATATATATATATATAAAAACAACATACAAAATACATTGAATGGAGGTGTAAAAACAGTCATTTAAAATGAATGCTGTGTGTTTATATAGGTTCCAATTCTTACTAAAAAGATTGACCAAAAATAAAGGGTTAAAATGAAGTCCTGATTGAGTTCCAATAGCCGCCCACTCCATGACAGTTAAAGGGACAGTAACCCTAAATTCTCTCCTTCATTTGTTTTGCTGCTCGAGCTTTTTTTTAGGTTCTGTGTAAGATTTCTGGGAGAAACACTACCACTCTCATTGTTTCTGCAAACCCCAGTTAAAGTGGGGAGCTGGTTTGGTACACATCTGTACCTTTAACAAGGCAAAGCTTCTTGTATATCCCCTATTATATTCGAGTGTGGCACAGAATACACATGGGATCACCCGTTAGCCATACCTAGGACATAAAACTTGTACCAATAAATTAAATAGCAACATAGCGACGAAATTGGAATCCCCCCCCCTCAAAACTGCGATACTGGCCCTTTAAAATCTGAGTTCCTAAGTAAGCCTGTATTGGTTTTTGGACATCTTCATCTTTGATGATTCTCCCCTTGGGACACAGCCAATCAATTATGAAGGACTCTTGCTTATTTTATAAAAGTATTATATATGCATAGTTGCCAACATCGGCCATGTTTTCAGGGACACATATTTGTTCCACATGCTGCAGAAAGACCATGCAAAGTGCAGCCCGGCAGTATGAAGGATGGATATACGCACAGACAGAATCCAATTAATTAATCATGGTAGGTTCTATGAGATCTGCACCCTGATTAATTAATTGGATTGTGTCTGTGCGTATATCCATCCTAAATACTGCCAGGCTGCACTTTGCATGCTCTGTCTGCAGCATGTGGAACACATGTGTCCCTGGAAACATGGCCAATGTTGGCAACTATGTATATTGCCAAGCCTTCAACAATGTTTAAGATTGTATCAAATGTAGATGATTTATAAAGAAATTATTTAATGAAAGTTAATGTTAAGTTCCTTATTAAGCCTTCTTTACTCCATATCGTTCTCTCAGGGGGCAGACATCTTGTTTAGAATCTTTACTCCATATAGTTCTCTCAGGGGGCAGACATCTTGTTTAGAATCTTTACTCCATATAGTTCTCTCAGGGGGCAGACATGTTGTTTAGAATCTTGGGTCAGATCTTCACTCACCTTGGTTCAGATGGTGACCAAAGATTCTAAACAAAATGTCTGCCTCCTGGTAGAGCTATATGGAGTAAAGATGGCTCAATAAGGTACTTTATTTGTATTCTTTCAACAAAGCATTTCTATATAAAATGCCTACACTTGTCTTTCCATTAAACAGAACTTTTTTTTTTTTGCGACGGTTGCCCTTTAATCATGCATGGGATAGGCATCCAGGCTCTCTTAGAGATAGGATAAGAACAGCAAGCAAAGAAAGTATTCCGATTTCTTGGTTCTTATCTGCAGTTTGACACCCCCAAGCTACTGAGTAATCACAATATTTTTCTGTATTCCTGCACACTTGAATAATTATATTATTGAAAACCACTTATCACAACCCCCAAATCTAAGGGACATGCAATGTGGTGGTCAACGTATCTCTCTGATCCTCCGAGAGTCAGACAAGCAAATTATTAATATCGGAAAGTACAAAGCCAACAAAACACTGGGAATAAAGTCGATAACTCTTCCAGTATAGGGAAAACTCAATAAAGAGAAACTTGCAGGGAATTGAGTTGGGAATTTCAAATTTAAGGCCAAAGTAGCAAAGTTGGAAAAAATTCTCCCATTCCTAAAATTTTGAATTCCCATCTCAATTCCCTGTCAGTCTAGCTTTATTGCGTAGATCATGCCCATTTAATGGGAGACAAGCTTGTCATTACCAGTAGATCAAGTCCAATGATATTCTTATTGTTAAATACATGGCCAGGCTGTAGTATTTCATGTGCACTAACTCGCAGTTACGGTGTCTATAGATTAAAAAAGAGAAAAAAAACATTATTTGCTGCTACTTCTGGCACCGTGGGATAGCAAGCGCTCCCTGCTGTTATTGCCAGGAAACACCAGAGAGAAGAATCATAAAATTGTAGGATCCTTTATTGAGTTTGCCATAACCAGAAACACGGCAAGTCCTCCAGGAAGGGGGAAGTTTCCTAAATCAACAGCGACAAAAACTGTAAATGTTAAATGCACATAAACAAAAACAAGACCATTGATTTAGAAATCAGAAGAATAAAGACGCCAGTCGTTTTGAGGTTTGTACATTTACAGTGGTTTGTTGTAGTTCTAAACACTTCAAGGGTCTTTTTTTCCGGAATTTGAATTAACTCCTTAGAGAGGACTTCGAGGACGGATAGGAGAGCTGGTTAAAGCACTCTCACCAAACACGTTATCATAGGAAGACTTCAGGAACTGAACATAATTCTGCATGCTTTTATTGGTGGTCTCAGATTGCTCCAGCCGGTCCTTAAGGTCCTGCAGGCGACTCTGAAACCGGCGTTCAGCCTTAAAGGGGAAGGGGGGGGGGGAGAGACAAATACACATCAAATACTGATTTAACTCGGATTAAAGGACAACTGCAGCAAAAAAATGAAGTTCTGTTTAATTAAAGAATTGCATCCAGTGTAGGCATTTTATATAGAAATGCTTTAATGAAAGAATACAAGTAAAGAACATTATTGAGCCATCTTTACTCCATATCGCTCTACAAGGAGGCAGACATGTTGTTTAGAATCTTTGGTCAGAACTTTGTTCATCTATACCAAGGTGTGTGAAGATCTGACCCAAGATTCTATCCAACGTGTCTACCCCCTGAGAGAACAATATGGAGTAAAGATTCTAATCAACATGTCCGCCCCCTGAGAGAACGATATGGATTAAAGATTCTAAACAACATGTCTGCCCCCTGAGAGAACGATATGGAGTAAAGATTCTAACCAACATGTCCGCCCCCTGAGAGAACGATATGGAGTAAAGATTCTAAACAACATGTCTGCCCCCTGAGAGAACGATATGGAGTAAAGATTCTAACCAACATGTCTGCCCCCGAGAGAACGATATGGAGTAAAGAAGGCTTAATAAGGAACTTTATTTGTATTCTTTCATTAAAGATTTTTTTATAAATCATTTACAAATGATACAATCATTCAATTAAACATAAGTTTTTTTTATCCTTTAATGGTCCCTCAGGAATCAGGAATCACACCTTAGGTAGCAGTCTAAATACAACATCCAATCAGAACAAGGACATTATCCCCTAAAATTACACCCAGATTATCACCTGCCAGTACTGTATCCACTGCAACATCCAGAGATATGATGCAAGATAAAAAAACAAATGGAGAGACACAGGTGAAGAGTGTTTTCTCAATGCGGGGGCCATGCTTGCTATTTCAGGGGGGAATACACGTGATGTGGTGGACAAGTCTGTTTATAAAGCTCACTTTAAGTACTTACAGATCTACTTTGTACAGGGTACCAACCTATCAACATTTTCTTGTGTCTTTATAACCATGGGTAGCAGCATTTGCTCACCAAAATAATGTCACTCTGTAAAATTTGGGGCAGAGAAAGCTGCTACTAGACCCAAAGTCCCATAGTCTTTTCTAGAGGACATTTAGTGGTAATTGAGCGTAAGCGAGCTCTATCAGGGGGCGGACATTTTTCATTTATTTGGTCGGAATTATTATACCCTATTTTGAGCCAACATTTAATTGTGTAATAAATATGTCACTTTATCAATCAGACTAATTTTCCAGTCTACTCACATCATCCTTGTTTCGTTTGAACTGGTTCAGTTCGGCTTTGGTCCTGCTCAATTGAGTCTCCAGATCCAGGATTTTGGACTGTGTTACTCTCTCTTTGGATGAGACCCGTTCTCTAGCCTGATCCACCTGTAAATCACATTGGATGAGAAGTGAACATGGTTAAAGCCATTCTTTAGCTCTGTGGCTCATGGTTCGCTTTCGGTGCTTCCATGCATTCCCACCTGTCTCCGCGAGTCTTCGATGGAAGCCTCCAGTTGGCGAGTCAAGGCCGCACACTCACGTGTTTTCTCCTCAAGCCTTAGCTGGGTCTGATTGATGGACTCTTCCCGTTTAGATACAACTTGCAGCAGCTCTCGGTTTTGAATACCAGCATCATCTAGCCTCCTGGAGGAAGAAGGTAAAATACCGAATTAGGTTAAATACGATAGAGAAAACGAATCATGGAACTCACAAGTTGTGATATGTAACCAAATTTTGATCATCTAAAGTTAATATTTAGATAAGTATGTATTTATGCCGTTTGTATTAAGTGTAGACGGTGTGTATAGAAATACTTTAATAAAAGAATGCAAATAAAGCACCTATTGCTTCATTTAGCTCTAACATGGGGCAGACATGTTATATAGAATCTTGGGTCAGATCTGCATTAACCTTCATGTGGATGAATGAAGATCTGACCCAAGATTCTAAACATGTCCGCCCCCAGCTTGAAACAATCCTTAAAGCATTGCTATGTAAAATGCCTACACTTGATGCGATCTTTCAATAAAACACAAGTTAATTTGTTGGTACAGTCATGCTTTAACTTACTTTTTTTTTTAAATGATGGTTTCTAGGATACAGTTCGTCCTTCTGCACCGAGTTAACCGAGAGATACGACTCACCTTTCAAGGTCTTGAACCTTTAGGACCAAACGTTTATTCTCCTCCACAGAAGATTGATAGCGGTCTCTCGCAGACTCCATCTTGTCTCCCTGCTGCTCCATCTATCAAAACAAATACAGAGCCAAATGCATGTTCTGTGGATAACCAACACAAGATCTGATACGCTAGGTATGAGACAAAAACAGGAAGAGTCTGAGTAATCCAGGTAAACAAACAAACTCTCAGCAAGTGTAACGGGATCAGCGATGGGATTTTGGGCGAAATATATTTTTGGGGAATTTTCCCATTTCGGGAACACATTGGGTTTTCACAGTTTATAGATTTATACTATCACGGTTCATGAGTATTAAAAGCATACTCTACTTTTGTTGTCACACTATATATGTTGTATTTTAATGTATGGTGAAGCCTCATTTTGGATCCAACTATCATGATTAGTACCGTTTATTACATTTTAATTTAGTTGATTATTAATACATTTCTCTGATTATACAAAATCCTATATTTTACAGAAATGTGTAGCACAAGTAGTAAAGAATTCAGGTAAATACATTATAAAAAGCTCTGCACTGCTTCCTGTTACATTCCGCCTTTTAGTTCCTCTTGTGACTCCACTTGCTAAGGATTCTGGGAGATGCAGTATGGCTTTCAATTCAAATATAACAAAACAGTCATGCTATCCACCAATAAAGATCAACAGAATGCTTTTGGAGCCAATCAGAATGAAGTAGCCAAACAGGCTACTCCAGAGCGGGGCTTTCTCGATCTCCAGGCTATCACAGTAAATTGTGGGAGGGAGCCTGTCTTCTCCACAAACAATGTTAAAGAAACATATTCAACTAGTCTGCCCCTTCGGACTTAAAGGGAAACTCAAGGCCAGCACTTAACATGGTTCCTGCAGTGCCAACATGTCAGGGTTAAGTGCTCGTCCCTCAGATATGACATCACGTGTCATATTTTTTTTTAAATGGCCACGCCTCTTGTTTTCTTTCATGACGCATTTGTACACCATGTGTATTTAAGAAGTTAATTATTCCTTAGGATAGCTTAATAGAGATCCCAGGTATTTCTGTATTCATTTACTATAGTAGTCCATACCACTTCTGCTGGAAGACAATTCCACATATCAACTATGCTAAAACTACTTTTCAGTTTCATATCATGATCACTTACATTTCACCTCCTGACCGGTATTAAACTTCATTAATAAATATTTCAATGTTCCTATGATCACACGTCTGCCTCCTTCAAGCTGTATACCTTGTAGTCCTTTGTGTTTAATTATCTGCACCATGTCTGTACATTGAGTAGGAATTCAAGGATTGTTCACAGGTCAGACAGTTAGTGATTGGAAGGCTGAGCTGCTCTCGTTTCCCTTTTTTCCCAAATATTTGTTCTACAAATCTTCCAAAGTAGACTTGCGATTTAGGTTTTAAAATGTAAATAAAATAATTTATACATGAATAAGTGTTCTTTTAACACCATTACAATTTAAAAAAAAATATTGGGGGGAAAATTCACAGTATTTACTCTCAAAAAACAGTACATGAAGCAATGGTTTAGACCACACGTGGGACACTGATGGCAAGAAGCAGCCACGTAACTTTAAATTGGTTGGAAAGAGCCAGAAACACAAATGAAGATCTTCTCCTCTAAACGAAAGCTCTAATTCTTACTAACGAGTGGCGTACAGAACAGTGGACAACCTTTCTACATATTTGCAATGGGATTTAATAGACAGAGGGGCTAGGAGAGAGATGTATAAAAGCTTTCCACGTGGATTAAAATGGGCACGTCAGTGGCTCTGTCTTCTGCTCAATATGGCTGACTTGCTTGAAGAGAGAGTGCCGTTCCAGTTTCTTACCCGGACTCGCAGTTCAGAGATGACCGAGGTGAGCTCGGAGTTCTTTTGCTCGTAGCTCCGTAGTTGGTCCTGGCAATCCTGGAGTTTCCTCTCGGTTAACTTCAGCAACTCGGGGAGCTGCTCGAGCTCTGCCAAGCGGCTCTGGTAATGCCAGCGCATCTGGGGCAAGAAGAAGGTTATAGGACAGTCTAGAAGGCCACAAGGTAAAAGACAGCTCAAATAGTCTACAACGGTAGAGCAATAGTTTACGGTAGGATGAAATGTAAAGGGAATATTTAATCTATATATGAGACAACAAAAAAGGCAGGAGAAAAGGAAGAAAATGGATGGGGGTGGGGGGGTGTACAGGTTTTACTATACATAATCTGTATTTAAAAGTCTTTTTTTTCCCCAATGTCATCTTAGTCAAGTGACACTACAGTAAGGACAAACAAGCACCAGATAGATTTTTTAAATCTGTCTATTGTCGCTCTAACTTCAGGTGAGACTTTTGCATATTAAAGGCATTATTGAATTACTTAAAAGTAGATCTATCGAGTCTACAAATGTAGTCTTTTGCAAATCATCTTTGTTCATCTGTGGCGCTCCAGCTGTTTCTGGACTACAGCTACCATAATTGTCTGCCATTTTAGAAAGCTAGTGGAGAATTCTGGGATTTGTAGTTCAGCAGCAGCTGGAGGGCCGCAGTTGGACGCCTAGACACTATGGTGGTATTATTATTGTTCGGTTTCATTGAAAGATTGCGTCAGTGTGGACATTTTAATGAAAAGACATTGCGCTTGTCGGTTCCGCTTTTATACATCCCAACACTTGGCAGTGTGGGAAAGGCACCTCCCACACACCAAAAATGGGCCTGATTTAGTATACATAGGTTGTGCTGGCGCAATGAGTGCTGGCGCATCCACAATGTACGAATTCGATAGATACAGCTTTAGACATTGGCGATCACACAGACTGCACCTTTATTTGCTGCAATCTGCGCGTGTACCATGTTTATCCATGACCCCCAAAGTATCTTATTGAGCTCGCTTTACTCTGTATAGCTCTATCAGGGGGCTGACATCTTGGCTCAGATGAAGGAAGATCTGACCCAAGATTCTAAACAACATTGCTTCCCCCCCGACAAAGCTATGCAGAGCAAAAAGGGGTCAATATGATACTTGATTCATAGCTCACTACATTTCCCCCCAGCAAATCAGGATGGGGGGCGGCACTCGATTGTCAGGGCTAATGTGCATGCGCTGTGGCACCGCCAGTCATCCTGACAACCCTACTCGCTGGACAATGCGATCAGGACCGCGGAATTGCAATTGTAAACTCTGCTGGCCCACCGAACTCTACCTCTTGTCCTTAAAACCAAGACAGGGGTAGAGCGTGGAGGGACAGCAAGACAGACCAAATCGGTTTGTATTCTTTAATTAAAAGCATTTCTACGTGAAAATGTCTAAACATGATGCAGTCTTTCAACTAAACAAAACTTTTTTCCAACACTTCAAAGAAGTCTATACATTTTTCCAACTTAATTTCCAGCATCTGTATGCATATGGTGTTTAGCAAGGAATACATTTTATACCTTGCCACTATGTCAAAAGGCATAGCAGCTAACAACTACAAAAATGACCGCAGACACTGAGGCATGTGTATCTAACCACAATGCTTAGCGAGCGAGCCACCTGCCATCACTGTTTGGGGGCGAACATATGTGAGCTGTCACCTGTCACCACTGTCACCTTTAAGGTTTTATGAGAATGTATCTGGATTCTACATGGCTTTTGTAGCACACAAGTTTGGGATTGTAAACGGGTGTGATCAAAGTTAATTTATGTATACGTTTGCTTAATAAGTATAGCAAATCAGCTAATGGTTTGTTGTGGGGAAGAGAGGGATCGTTTTAAGTGGAGATACACATAGAAAAAAAAAAAAAAGCTAGATCCAAGAGCAGAAAGAAAACCTATACACTGTGCTAGGAGAATATACAACTCTCTCACCTGTATAATAATATGTATATTTCTGTAGCACGCCGATCTAACGCTAATTTGCCCGGACGATCAGTTTCAATTTACCAACAGAAACATCTCTTAAACATCTGTTTTCTGCCGTTAGTAAATCTGCCTTTTTTTCCCCTGTGACAGACCCAGGGTAGAACTTTGAATTCAGCTGCAGGATGATAGCCAAAGTAATCCATGCATTTGTGTCTCTCATCTGGATGACTATAATGCATATTACTCAGGCTTCCCAGAAAAACAAACAAACATAGGGAGTAAAATACATTGCCTGTAAGTAAGCACCATCTGTAGAGCAAAACAACGCCACTTGATTGATTCATTTTATAATTGATGAATTAAAACATTCCTTGCAATGTGCAGTTTGTCCTCTACGTGCATCGGTTTTGCACAAAGATTGGTTCATGTCATATAAAATCTATTTTCGAATTCCCGCACTGGATTCCTATTGAAACCTATTTTAAAATTGACTTGGTGAGCTCCAAAGCCTTAAATAATGGGAGGTTACATTTCCCGAGAGCTCCCTACACTCCATCTTGCTCCATCTTTGGTCGGTAAAATGGCCTCTCCTGTCAGTTCCCAGAATAAAACATAAAATCAGGTTCCCAGGCATCCAGTCACATTATGCCCACTTTCCTTTTAGCCTACGAGGAGTCCTCAGACTGTAGGCGGCCTAAACTAACAGAAGCTTTCAGTTAACATAGTAACATAGTAATTTAGGTTGGGAAAAAAAAAAAGACATAAGTCCATCAACTTCAACCCTTCTACCTATCAGTTGAACTGTCTTTATGTGTATTGCACAATCACACATTATTACTACAAATTATACGATCCAGAAAGTAGCATAAAAAGACAGAATAAGCAAATGACAGAGTCACTGTATCAGAAGAGAAAAGAGATTCTAAAGAGAAAAGAAAAAAAAAAGTATATATATAAAAAATCTCTCTCTCAAATCCTTCACAATAAAAACTTTAATTACCGGTCAAAAAGCCGATGTCGCTGCGACTCATAAATGTCAAACTATGGCACGTTTGCAGGTTCAGTTTCAGGCAAGGTCACTGTAGCCCTTTCTCCTGCTTTTCAGGTAGATAAAATGAGCTCCATTAATTTGGGTAATCATAACATCCCCAGGATGTTTTTGAAATATCTCCTCATATCCAAATAAAATAAAATGCACATAATGAGCAAGGTCCGGATGGAACTGTGACCTTCCATGGAATCCGTCAGATGACACCAACTTCCACTACATGTGCCTGGTGGTGCCATCTAGACATACAAGATGCATGGAACGAGACCTCCATGGAATCCGTCAGATGACACCAACTTCCACTACATGTGCCTGGTGGTGCCATCTAGACATACGAGATGCATGGAACAAGACCTTCCATGGAATCTGTCAGATGACACCGCCTTCCACTACATGTGCCTGGTGGTGCCAGCTAGCCATAAGAGATGCATGGAACAAGACCTTCCATGGAATCTGTCAGATGACACCGCCTTCCACTACATGCGCCTGGTGGTGCCAGCTAGACATACGAGATGCATGGAACAAGACCTTCCATGGAATCTGTCAGATGACACACCTTCCACTACAAGCGCCTGGTGGTGCCAGCTAGACATAAGAGATGCATGGAACAAGACCTTCCATGGAATCTGTCAGATGACACCGCCTTCCACTACATGTGCCTGGTGGTGCCAGCTAGCCATAAGAGATGCATGGAACAAGACCTTCCATGGAATCTGTCAGATGACACCGCCTTCCACTACATGTGCCTGGTGGTGCCAGCTAGACATACGAGATGCATGGAACAAGACCTTCCATGGAATCTGTCAGATGACACCGCCTTCCACTACATGTGCCTGGTGGTGCCAGCTAGCCATAAGAGATGCATGGAACAAGACCTTCCATGGAATCTGTCAGATGACACACCTTCCACTACAAGCGCCTGGTGGTGCCAGCTAGCCATAAGAGATGCATGGAACAAGACCTCCAAGGAATCCGTCAGATGACACCGCCTTCCACTACATGCGCCTGGTGGTGCCAGCTAGACATAAGAGATGCATGGAACAAGACCTTCCATTATTATCCAACTCCAAGGAAAAGCCATTCTCTGTGACATGATCCGTCCACCCAGAAAACCGAGCATCAAACTGCACAATGTGAAATACAGGTAAATACAAAATCAATAGAATAGTTTGCTATTGGGACTACCTGCCCCCAGCTGTATTGAATGCTTCTTCCAAATGTGTGTTCAACACACTTAACCATAACATCACAGAAAAGGTGCCTCAGACTCTGCTCACACCATTTACTAAATCCTATAAGCCCAGAACAACAGAGCTGCTACATTAAAAACACTGTCAATATGGTCCTTCCACCACAGAAAAAAGAAACTAGAATTATTCCAACAACACTGGCTAACTGGAGACGTAGAACTCATTGGTCTTCATTATCTGATCCATGATGAGCTGTACCTTGAAGGTGTGATGTATCTCTCAATCAGCATGAGCTAATGTTCTCAGAATGGGATGTAGATGTATCAAAGCTATTTGAGAGTTAAAAGGAAGTTGTTCTCTGCACAAGGACCAGTTATGAATTTAGGATGTCTAATGGTTTTCTACAAGTACTATCAGATCTATATGGAGGCCGCAAATCCAAGCACGGGCATGGAACGTATATATATACATGTATATTCTATGTTGATATAGAATGTTAGAAGATTTCCCTCTATGGTCCATTCAGAAGATCCAATATTAACTTTTCTTCAACGTACGTCTCGGTCCAGTTTTCTAGTGTATCCATATTCATTTTCATGTCTGAAGTAATCCTGAAGAAGACACTGACCCGGGAGGATGGATCTCAGGACTATTTCAGGTTTGAGGAGGAAGAAATATTTTCTTTATTTATTGCTTGTAAATGAATCCTTGCATTATTAAATGTTCAATGGCAGAGTGTCCGTCCCACTGAAGCTCTCGAGATCTGTCCCCAGGAGTCGAACTGATGCAGAAATCACATAACAATAGAATTAGACAATTGGTCCAGACCCCAAACCAATAGATGTAATGGGGACATTTAAATTGGATCCCAGCAGCAGGAATTAGGATGCTAACGAGCCCGCGTTGTATTGGTTTTGTGATGTAAAATGAAATACTCACATCAAGTTCCTTAATTTCCAAATTGTTCCCCTATTACCGCAGTGAAAATCTAGTTTATTCCAAAAGCATGCATTTACTAAAAATGAGTTTAGCAAGACACACACACAAAATATTTCTACTCTTGGAGCCTAGCGATGCCCTAGAAGCCTAAACATTGCTTATACTGAAAATATAGAAAATGATAAAAATTTAGGCGTGTGCGCCTAGTTATAAAGCAGACTCCTGACACATTTTTTTGCAAATCTGCGCTGTTACTTACTTTTTGGTTGTTAAGGTACTCATTGCGCCAACGCAGCCAATGCATTAAAATAAATAAATAATATATAATCAGGAACTGAAAAGTGTTGGCAGAAGACTTTCTCCCACACTGGAAAGGGGTGGGATTAATAAAAAAAACGCGCAATCGCCGTTATACATAATAAAGGGTGATTGCGACTTTTTATACCTCTCCCGACACTTTGGCGTTTTATATATGACCCCCATTGTGTTTTAATTTGTCTTTATGCTCCTTTGCTTACAACATCACTGATTCATTATTTTCCATATGTGATTTTTCTGTTAAAACACAATGTGATGTCATAAACATGAGACTCCATAGACACATCTAAAATAAACTGAGCGTTTTACAGCCGCTAATTTCACAGTATAAATGATGCTTCGGAGACAGAGTCCCATGAAGGGCACAACAGTTCATAAATAAGATTATCACGCGTATGAGGGAATCCTGCAGACACGAGGCTGCCATTAGCTTAATTTGCATGGTCGCTGACCACAAGTGGGAGACAAGTAGGGTCGCCACCTGGCTGGTATTTTACCGGTAGGCCGGTAAAAAATTGGCTTCAGCTCAATGTTAAGTCTATGGAGACAGTAGCAAGGCCGGTATTTTTCTGAGGAAAAGGTGGCAACCCTAGAGACAAGTCAGTCATCTTTCTGGGCAAAAGGGATGACCTTTTTCTCGGGAATCTTCATTTGGTTTTTTGAAAGCCATGTAAAGACCAGAAATGTCAATACGATTGCTCACAATATGAATTTCTATTAGAGTGTAATCAAATTTATTTACACACACACGACTTCTTATTTAAAGGGTCTTTTTTTATACTAAGAATAAAGAGGATACAAAAAATGATTTTTTTTTTTGAAGAATTGCAAACAAGGGCAACAATGCAGATAAAAGATGTTTTAAGTAGGTCGGTGTTATCTCCTGCTTATGACGTCACCTTGTGACTTGATATGCAAACGACACATTTTACGCTGAATGTAGTTCAGCAGTCACAAGGTGATGTCATAAATATGAGACCGCATGGACACGTATTTCTCTTAATCTATGTATTTCCCTGAAATTCTGCCAACACAATATATAGCATAATAAGGGTTTAGAAAGGACGAGGTTGCACACATTGGTCCGAAGTTTGGGTTTCTACCAATGAAGAATGGATAAACAGTAATTGCTGCCCTATTTCTTGGTATCACTGCAATGTTTGGTTTGCATTAAAACTATAGCTAGGAAGCATGCTATGATAAGGTCTGTGCCAGCAATAAAAAGAAGCATCCTTTGTTGCATCTCAGCTCTACTACATCTATACATAGATATAGCCAGCCTCACTCTGCAATCTAATTGTTTTACCTCATCCAACTCTCGGTTCATCTCCTCTTTCTTCATTTTATTTTCTTTTTGAGCCATTTCGCTCTGCATCCGAAATTCCTCAGCTTCCATCCGAGACTTCTCTACCTGCGTGACAAGGACACAGTGAGAACTCATCTGGGAAGAACGCTTGCCGACCATCTTCAACATGAGCTAGGCCGGAGCAGACAGTTTCTTAGTTTTTGCATCTTTATTTGTTCCGATGGCAGCTCAGAACAGAAGCACTGTGGATGACCCAAACATTCTCAGGCTCACCCTTTCCGTAGACTGTGGAGCCTATTTACTAACAAGTGGAACGGTGTTGCACATTTTTAGCGTGATTACAAAAATAAAAAATACATTTAAACTAACATGTCACTTGGCGGGTGGCAGGTAACATTAAATGACAAACCTGATCTTTGTAAGTATCCACCAGGCCTTCGTATTGTCGTTGGGAGCTCTTGAGCTGCTGTACCTCACCATGAGCCAATGTTAGCTTCTCCTCCACGGTTGACAGGCTTGACTAAAGGGGATCCAAGCAATGCCACCCAAGACACAAAATGCAGATTATTAAAAAAATGTAACTTGAAAAGGAGTCATAAATGATTATGGTTTTATTATGAAAGAGGACAGTCCCAGGTAATAATGTCCGGGATCATGTACCATGCCATGATAGGCAGTACTGTGGCTCTCCTGGAAGCCTCACGAGTGAGGCTGACCAGGAAAAAAAAAAATGATGGCTGCCAAACTACCCAAACACTGTAATAAAACCAAATCACAGTGAACACAGGCCATAATGGACAGTACAGTTTTCTGTGTACAGTGGCCTGTCGAGGTCCTCCCTCTTTCTTGCGTCAGAGAGAAAGAGGAGAGAGGTACAGTGTCCAAAACGGTTATAAAAAAAATAATAAAAGTAATGAAACCATACGTTAATGGCATTAGCGGCAGACATTGAACCATCAATGCCCGTTAACGGCAGTGTTTTACGTAACGGGGTCATTGTATCTACCCCGTTATCTGATAGACCAACAGGTCAATTATCAAAGGCTGGTCTGTAAGCATGACATACAGTGCACTAGGGGTGCTTGTTCGTTGACAAAAGGCCACACCCACTAGGGAGCTTGACCACTGATAATAGGCCACACCCACAAGCAGAGATATTGCCAGGAGCATGTTAGTTTCTTTCTTATTTGACCAGTAATATTGTCTAATCAAAACATGTTCTAACCTTTTGCTTCTCCCGCTCTAGTTTAAGGAACGTGTTCTCTGTAATCTGTTTATGAAGTTTGTCCTCTAGATGCTCAAGTTCCACCCGGGCCTTTTCCTGATTGTTCTGACGATCTTCCAGCAGCGCGGACACACGACTAACAGAACAAACAATATATTGTGAATACATTTGCACAGATTTGCACAGAGAACATTTGGTGGTCCTGGTTCCCTCTCTTACTTGCTCAGTGCGGCTATATTTGCCTCCATTGTTTTTTTCTCCTCCACCAGGGCACTATAGTGGTTCTTCCAGGTATCAGCGTTAAACTGAGATTTAGATAGTTCCGTATTCTGTTAGAACATAAATAGAAGTACTGATATACAGCTGTATCAAATCTAGAGAAATGGTACTGTCTACAAAAAAAAAGCAACAAATAGCTCTATCAGAGGGCTGATATGTCGTTCAGAATCTTGGGTCGGTTAAACTAAAATCTCACTAAAGATTCTAAACATGTCCCGCCCCTGGTAGACCTATACAGAACCAGGAGAGCTCTATAAAGTAATTTATTTGTATTCTCTCATTATGATTTAAGATGTCTACAATCAATGCCATTATTTAATTTAACATTAGGTCTTTTTTTTTTTTTAGTACTCAATATTCTACATTGAATATCACTTTAAGAACCGGTCCTATCAGAATACCCAGTGTTTAGCATCAAATATTCTAAAATGTGCTATGATTAAGCACCTCCAGCATGAAATGTGTCCTCGTAGGCTCATATTGGATTACTTGGCTTTAACATTTTGTTCTCAATAAAGAACTTGATATAGTCTTTAAATAATGAATTCAAGTTGGCACCCCCTTTCTCATTAGTGCAAGATGAAGATTACTGCTTGTATAGTGTGCAGGCTTTTTTTTCCAGTGTGGTTTGATGCAGGCATTCTGCATAAATCAAATTTTTTATATGAACTTGCACTTGTACATAGCAGGATCTCTTAACAGTGCAACACATTGTCTGATGACATCACTAGAGAGACAGGAAATGCCATCCATTTGAATGGCATTATTTTCATTGGTTCCTGCAGCAAAAAAAAGGAAAATACTTTTACTCAGCTAGTGTGGGCAGTCCTGGTTTCTTGCAAAAAATTTCATCTAGCTGTAAGTATTTTATATTTTAAGCAATGCAAAACATGCATTTTAAAGTACTTTGAAAGCACAGTAATATTTGGAAGATGCATTTTTGGGCACTAGAGACAGTCCCTTTAAACTGTTTTTTTCACCCCCAGAGGATGAATACAATGTAGGGATGGTTACACATTCTAATGTAGCTTTCATACATGTAGCGGATGGCACCAGGCAACCCTACAAAAATATTGTATAAAGCTGCATCCGTGTATCTGCTGTATTTTCTGTGTATTAAAGCCTTCCATTGTTTAGTTATGTCAGCCACCCAGTCTGACTACCTTGCTTCTGGCTCCAGATTAAAGTGGCTAGATACTGCTTTACTGGTGATGTGTTTAAGTTTTCTATTGTTTAATCAAGTGTTATCTGATTGCAGTTTGGTGTATATAAGTCTGTGTTGTTTGTCAAATAAAGTAGTTCAATCTTGCTGTAAAAGGCTTGTCAGTTATGCTCCTGAAACTGTGTGTCGTCCAGTTATTGGGATTGCTGTTGGGATATTGCTGTATTTGACCTGCTGGAAACACTGCCTTTGGATTTACTATTTACTTGTTCCTGAGTCTCACTTATAAGCGGAGATAACCTGGGTAATATTGCATCTCCGCTACATTGGTTGGCAGCGCTGGGATCCAGACTCACAGAGGAACAAGCCTAAATGGAGTACGGATGGAGATTGATTTTGCCACACTAAAACGCTCCACGCTAAAAGACCTTCTGGAGGCAAAGCGTATACAAGCCAGCAATAAGACAAAAGCGGCACTTATCACTGAACTGATGGCGGAGTACCAAATGGAAGGCGATTCGGTTCCCGAACAGGGGAATTCGGGAGAAACACCGGAACAAAGGGAGTTCCAGAGGCAGGTACAATTTCGGCTGTCTTTTTATGGGGAACACCCTCCAACAGAGATTGTTTCCAAAACAATAACGGAGGTCCAGGAATTTATACTGAGGAGTCAAACAGCGGCCCCGGAACGCAGCTCTGCAGTAAATATGCCACATGAAGGTAAGCCGAAAATACCGTACCAGGCTTTTAAAACATATGTGGAGGCAGAGGAAGATATAGACGCTTTCCTGCAAGATTTCGAGACACTGTGTGCACTGCATAGAATCAGCACAGAGGACTGGGTACCTATTTTGGCAGGGAGGTTAACTGGGAGGGCAGCTGAGGCATATCGGACTGTACCGAATGATGAAATACGGAATTACCACAAAGTGAAAGAAATTATATTGGCCAGGTATGCTAAAACACCAGAAGCATACCGGCGGAGATTCAGGGATTTAAAGAAGGTGGAGAAAGACTCACATGCTGAGTGGGCATGCAGACTGCAACGAGCAGTCTTGGGGTGGGTGCAAGCGAGCAAGGCACGGTCTATGGAGGATGTATTGCAAATGGTACTGCTGGAGCAATTTTATGAAGGAGTAACAAGCGAGGTACAGGAGTGGGTAAGACACAGAAACCCTACCTCCCTTACCGAAGCAGCCAGGAAGGCGGACGAGTACCTGGATGCACGCAGGCAGCAAAAACCTGCAGCTCCAAAAGTACCTTTTAAAACCTTTGGGGGAAATAACTACACGCCAGCTCTACCAAGGTCACTGCCACCACCACCACCACCCACTGCACAGCCACGTTTCCGCCAGCCCACGTCGGGCCCTTGCCACCACTGCCAGAAGTGGGGACATTATAAAAGGGAATGCCCCCAGCTGCGGGACCGTTCCACCTGGATTCGACCCGGTCCGCCACCACCACCGAGAGCCGCCGCAGCCCATCACTACCAGGACATCGTGGCCACACCGTATGGTTCAGCAGTTCCCATCACAACAGTAGAGCAGTGGGAGGTACTGCACGAGGCAGATCCCGTCCAGGCTAATGCAGACAACCGCCAGCATCACAGGCAGACCGTGTATCTGGAGGGTAAAGCTGTTCAGGGGCTACGTGACTCAGGAGCCACCATCACCCTGGTAAAAAGTCACCTGGTCTCAGACCAAGCTAAACTTAATAAGACTGTGGCCGTCAGGGTAGCCGGGGGAGCAGTATACCGGCTACCCACAGCAAGGGTACATTTGCATTGGGGAGCGGGGGCAGGGCATGTGGAGGTGGGGTTGATGCCGCAGTTACCGGCGGAGGTTTTATTGGGGATCGATCTGGGGAGGCTCACATCTGCTTTTGAGCCCCAGACACCCACCACAGGAGAAGCTCACCCTGTGGTCACTCGACAACAGGCCCGCACCCAGGACTACAACACACTCCCGGAGGTTCAGGTAAGAGATCCTTCCCCTTCCCCTGACTGTGTCCCCTGGGCCCCTCCTAACGAATTTGCAGCTGAGGTAGTGACTGACCCCACCTTGCAGGTGTATAGGGACAAGGTGACAGCAGACACGCCTGGGGGGGAGGGCGAAAGGTTTATTTGGGACAACCAGCTGTTATATCGGGAGACGGATAAGCAGGTATCCGGGTCAGACCCGATTGTGATGAGGCAGTTAGTGGTACCTCAGCGGTACCGGGCGGAGTTACTACGGATAGCCCATGACATTCCGCTATCTGGACATTTAGGGGTCAGCAGGACCCGATACAGGTTAACCCAAAGTTTCTTTTGGCCGGGAATTAGCCAGGAGGTGCGCAGGTATTGCAACACGTGCGATACCTGTCAAAGGGTGGGGAAAAGGGGGGACCGGCGCAAGGCCAAGTTACATCCCCTCCCCATAATCGAGGAACCCTTTAGCAGGGTAGCAGTTGACCTAATAGGACCCCTCAACAAAGCAAGCCCGTCAGGTAAAAGATTTATCCTGACAGTAGTAGATTATGCCACCAGATATCCAGAGGCGGTGGCCCTGACGAATATACAGGCTGAGACAGTAGCCGAAGCCCTGATGAAGATATTCTCCCGGGTGGGACTCCCCAGGGAGATTGTCTCCGATCAGGGCACCCAGTTCACCGCCGAAGTCACGCAGCGCCTCTGGAAGTTTTGTGACATTAAGCCGGTCATTAGTTCCCCTTACCACCCCCAGACGAATGGGCTCTGCGAACGTTTCAACGGTACATTGAAACAAATGCTCCGAACCTTCGCAGAGACCCACAAGGACTGGGAGAAGTTCCTGCCACACCTCCTCTTTGCTTACTGGGAGGTGCCGCAGGAATCCACTGGGTTCTCCCCATTTGAACTATTGTTTGGCCGCAGGTACGAGGGCCTTTAGATTTGATCAGAGAGCATTGGGAGGGAGAACGGAGCACTGACGGCACCCCCATCATACCCTATGTGTTGGCATTCCGAGACCGCCTTGAGGCCTTAACTCAGACGGTACGCGAGAATTTGCAGGCGGCTCAGACACGCCAACGCACATGGTATGATCGGGGCGCCAGGGACCGTAGCTTTCAGGTCGGGCAGAAGGTGTTAATCTTAAAACCTGTCCGACACGATAAGCTGCAGGCCGCCTGGCAGGGCCCTTATAAGGTGGTGGAACAACGGTGTGACACCACTTATATAATCGGCTCGTGCGTTGGTACTGGGGGGCGACGCATGCTCCATGTGAACATGATGAAGCCCTACCAGGAGCGCTCGGAGGAAGTGACCGCTATATGTGCGCCTAACTCCGAGGAGTTTGACAGTTTACCTCTCCCGGATCTGCTGGGAGAGGGTCAGTTATCCGGGGACTTAGGGGAGGTCACCCTGGGGGATCGGTTGAGCCCACAGGAGCGGAGCGAGGTACAACAGCTGTTGAGGGAGAAGCAGGATATCTTCTCTAATGTACCTGGTTACACTCCTCTGGCCACTCACCGAGTAGACACCCCAGGGCAACTTCCCATGCGTCAGACCCTGTACCGCATCCCAGAAGCGGTACGGGCGAACATGCGCAAGGAGATAGATGAGATGCTCCAGCTGGGGGTGATTGAGCCCTCTGACAGCCCCTGGGCATCTCCGGTAGTGCTAGTGCCAAAGCGGGACGGCACGACCCGGTTCTGTGTAGACTACCGGAGATTAAATGAGAAGACGGTATCGGACGCCTATCCTATGCCCAGGATAGACGAACTCCTGGATCGGATGGCGAGGGGGCACTATCTCACCACAATTGACTTGTGTAAAGGGTATTGGCAAATACCCTTGGCACAAGACGCCATCCCTAAGTCGGCCTTTGTCACCCCATTCGGCTTGTACCAATTTAAGGTCATGCCGTTTGGGATGAAAAACGCCCCGGCTACTTTTCAGCGGATGGTGGACCGCCTCCTAGATGGGTTCCAGGATTATACCTGCGCATACCTCGAAGATATTGCCATTTTCAGCAATACCTGGCAGGAACACCTGACCCATATAGGAGCGGTCCTAGACAGGATTAGGGCCGCTGGTTTAACGCTGAAACCAGCCAAATGCAGCATAGGAATGGCTGAAGTACAGTACCTAGGTCATCGGGTAGGATGTGGCAAGCAAAAGCCGGAACCAGCCAAAGTAGAGGCTGTAGCTCAATGGCCCACCCCTAGGACTAAGACCCAGGTGTTAGCGTTCTTAGGAACGGCCGGATACTACCGGAAATTTGTCCCGAATTACAGTGCCCTGGCCAAACCTCTCACCGACTTGACACGTAAAAACCTACCCCGCCAAGTAACCTGGACCCCGGAGTGTGAACAGGCATTTCAGTTATTAAAAGATGCATTGACAAATGCCCCTGTCTTGGCAGCTCCCAATCCAACTAAACGTTTTCTTGTCCACACAGACGCTTCTATGTTTGGATTGGGAGCAGTATTAAGCCAAGTCGGGGCCGATGGCGGAGAACATCCCGTGGCTTACATCAGCCGGAAACTGTTACCTCGAGAAGTAAGCTACGCCGCCATCGAGAAAGAATGCCTGGCTGTGGTGTGGGCCCTGAAGAAATTACAGCCATATTTGTACGGACAAGCTTTTTCCCTGCTCACGGATCACAACCCGTTAGTATGGCTAAACCGGGTGGCTGGGGACAATGCCCGGCTGCTGCGCTGGAGTCTGGCGCTGCAGCCCTTTGACTTTAATATCCAGTACCGCCCGGGTAAACAGAATGGAAATGCTGATGGGTTGTCTCGGCAAATGGACCTAGAGAAATGATCCGTGAGCCTCCCCGGACATCCCCAAGCCGATCCGTGTTGGATCAGACTGTGTATGCCGGCTTGTGGGCAAGGGGGAGCAGTGTAGCGGATGGCACCAGGCAACCCTACAAAAATACTGTATAAAGCTGCATCCGTGTATCTGCTGTATTTTCTGTTTATTAAAGCCTTCCATTGTTTAGTTATGTCAGCCACCCAGTCTGACTACCTTGCTTCTGGCTCCAGATTAAAGTGGCTAGATACTGCTTTACTGGTGATGTGTTTAAGTTTTCTATTGTTTAATCAAGTGTTATCTGATTGCAGTTTGGTGTATATAAGTCTGTGTTGTTTGTCAAATAAAGTAGTTCAATCTTGCTGTAAAAGGCTTGTCAGTTATGCTCCTGAAACTGTGTGTCGTCCAGTTATTGGGATTGCTGTTGGGATATTGCTGTATTTGACCTGCTGGAAACACTGCCTTTGGATTTACTATTTACTTGTTCCTGAGTCTCACTTGGATTATAAGCGGAGATAACCTGGGTAATATTGCATCTCCGCTACAATACATTGCCCATGATGCATTATTTTCAAAGATGCTGACATATTTTCAGTGTCAAACTGCAGGAAGCGGAGTTTTCTAGACATTGTGTGTGGTTTGTGTCTTCCCTTGTTGCAGATGCTGTTACCTTTTCCACTAGCTGTGCATTAAGCCGCTGTAAAGCCTCCTCATTGCGCTCCGCTCGCTGTTTGTGGGCGCGGGCGGACTTTTTCAGAGCATCCTTGTCCGTGTCTACCTTCTGCTTCAGTTGACTGTACAGTTCCTTGAGCTGCTCAAATTCTTCCTTGTACTGACCTTCACTGCGTTCCAAGTTCTAAGAACGAATACAGTGAAGAAATCCTACGTCAAGGGTTGACGGGTTGCCATGGCCGGTCACTTTGGGCTACAACTAGATCACAAGGACTCGGTACAAATGATATATAAAAAGTTCCATCAAATATAATAATTTACATCACGTTTCTGTGCTGACGGATTAAATTACAACGATATAAAAAGTCAAAATTAAAGTAACATTAATGCTGCAGAAACCCCCCCCACAAACAAAACTACAAAACGTAGTATCAACTCCTCCCCTTTGTGGGACGATGAGTTTTAGAATGTTGGGGTTGCAGGAGGTCGCCGACCAGGCTCGAGAGGTTAGAGTGATAAACAGAGAATAATGTGAGTAGCTGTAGGGTGAAGAAGGCTAATTATAAATAATATTCTCTTACCCGCAGCTGTACAGACAGGCGGTTGTTCTCCCCCTCACTTTTTCTCAGCTGCCCTTGTAAATGGGCTCTTGTTGCCTCCAGAGACTTGGTGAATTCTGTTGTTGTTCTAACTAAGTCCTGCATTTAAACAAACAACAAAAACAACTTGTAGCAAACAAATGATCAATACAAAATGGCTGAAGGAAAAAAGTAAGACAGGTTCCCTGACCTTGTCAGTTTCCAGTCGAAGGAGGAGGTCATCTACTTCTTTTTCTTTTAGATCCAGCCTTGTCTGGAGATGCTGCACAAGAGGGGACATTAAGAAGGGTTATTAGGAATCAAAGTTGGGTTGCCAGACCAGCCATTTATTCCCCCTGAACATGTATAAATTCAGCATGCTTCCCTGCTGTATGAAATAAATCAATTAGTTAAAGGGACTGTATCACCTGAACATTGTTTTTACTGAGCATCAGGGCCACCATGAGACGGGCGACACATCATACCCGGGGGCCCAAAGCAGCTGCCCCGTGGGCCCCCGCTGGCCGCAACATGGGCCTGCTGCCCGCATGACTGTCTCACACAAAGAGAGTCACGATCGGGCAGTAGCCGGCAGTCCAGATCCAGTGGATGCGGACGCGGCTTTCTGTCACGACGGCTGTATTTCCAGCCTCCTGCATACAGCGTGCGGAAACACTGCGGAGTAGACTGCCTGGGACGCGCAACATCCAGGTAAGTACTGGGGGGAAGGGGGAATAGGGGGGATTTTTTTTATTGGGCAAATTATCAGTGGCATATTAATGGACAAATTATCAGAGGCATATTAATGGTCAAATTATCAGTGGCATATTAACCGTCAAATTATCAGTGGCATATTAATGGACAAATTATCAGCGGCATATTAATGGTCAAATTATCAGTGGCATATTAATCGTCAAATTATCAGTGGCATATTAATGGAAAAATTATCAGTGGCATATTAATGGTCAAATTATCAGTGGCATATTAATGGTCAAATTATCAGTGGGACATTAATGGTCAAATTATCAGTGGGACATTAATGGTCAAATTTCAGTGGGACATTAATGGTCAAATTTCAGTGGGACATTAATGGTCAAATTATCAGTGGCATATTAATGGACAAATCAGTGGCATATTAATGGACAAATTATCAGTGGCATATTAATGGACAAATTATCAGTGGCACATTAATGGATAAACTAACACTGGCATTTTAAGGGACACATTATCAGTAGCATATTAATGGTCAAATTATCAGTGGCAAAGAAAGGACAAGGTGAGACATTTCTAAAAGGCTGCTCGGTATATACATGTCTACAAATGACAGCTCCAAATAAAGAAGACATACCACTCTATCTGTGTCGGAGTCAGAGAGCTTCTTCAAGAGAAGTTGTTTCTGCATGTGTGTTTCTGTCTGAAATAAAGAAGAGAGTAAACATAACCTTTACACAGAGATTCTTCCTAGCAATTGATAAAATACAGAAACAGATACGTAAACACCTTACACTATCAAGTCAGAGTGTTGCCGTATTGTCCAGTTTATAGGCCGCACTTACATCCCCTAATTTAAGATTTTAAATTAGTGGTGAGGCCTTCAATCAGGGTTTAAGGATTCAGGATGGTGAGTGAGGAGAAATAATGTGCCCCGAGTGCTCGGTTTAGTCCGCAATGTGCCCCGAATGCTCGGCTTAGTCCGCAATTTGCCCCGCGTGCTCACCTTAGTCCGCAATGTGCCCCGAGTGCTCGCCTCGCCTTAGTCCGCAATGTGCCCCGAGTGCTCGCCTCGCCTTAGTCCGCAATGTGCCCCGCGTGCTCACCTTAGTCCGCAATGTGCCCCGCGTGCTCGCCTTAGTCCGCAATGTGCCCCGCGTGCTCGCCTTAGTCCGCAATGTGCCCCGCATGCTCGCCTTAGTCCGCAATGTGCCCCGCGTGCTCGCCTTAGTCCGCAATGTGCCCGCGTGCTTGCCTTAGTCCGCAATGTGCCCCGCGTGCTCGCCTTAGTCCGCAATGTGCCCCGCGTGCTCGCCTTAGTCCGCAATGTGCCCCGCGTGTTCGCCTTAGTCCGCAATGTGCCCCGCGTGCTCGCCTTAGTCCGCAATGTGCCCCGCATGCTCGCCTTAGTCCGCAATGTGCCCCGCGTGCTCGCCTTAGTCCGCAATGTGCCCGCGTGCTTGCCTTAGTCCGCAATGTCCCCCGAGTGCTCGCCTTAGTCCGCAATGTGCCCCGAGTGCTCGGCTTAGTCTGTTCGCACTACCAGACTTAGCCAATTAAGCAGAGTACTGCGGCAGCAGCCTGGTCCGTCTTTGAATGTGGTTCCCCAGGAACAAATGTGCTGCATCTGCGACCTATAAATCGGGACCATACCGAAGCAGTATTTTCTTAGTAAAACACAATACTTCACTGAAACCTATTTCTTTATTTCAGGGATCAGTGAAGCAAATTATTATTATGAAGATCTGTGCAGGGTTCTACAGTCAGTTCACTAACCTACTTGCTACAAAGCGATGGTGACGGTTAGTTTTTGATCCAGGTTTGTCTGTAATGTGACTGAGGCAGAACAAAAAATGATCTGTATGCTGTTGTAGCAAAATTGTAAACTTGCACATAGATTAAGAGAAAAATGTGTTTTAACTGCAACTCTGGTGTCTCTTGTTAATGACATCATCTTGAAGCCTGTATGTAAATGAACTACTTTCAAGGGGTAATTTGCATATCAAGCCACAAGGTGAACTCATAAACAGGATACATTGCAAACACATTTTTCATTTAATCTTTGCTTGCAATTCTGAAAATCCAATGTAAAGATCATTTTTATTTTCTTCTAATCACTGTATTAACAATATTTAGGTGACAGTGCCCATTTCTCTTCTCCGAGCCATACAGCTTCTGCTCCCTTCTATTACCCCGCGGTTCGGACTACTTTATTACAAGCGGATACTCACTTCCCTGCAATGCTGCTCACTGAGCAGGGATCGTAATGACCTGTTGGTGGCTTCAAACGTATTCAGTTTCTGAAGCAAAACCTCCTTCTGCCTGATGAGTAGGTTTACATCTGTGGAGTTCATGCTCTTCTCCTATACCACAAAACATACTGTTAGTTTCCTTCCTGTGAGCCAGTAAAGCCATCATAGAGTGAAGTATAGGATGCTTACAAGTCTCATCCTATGGATAGCATCCCGCATTATTGAAACCTGTTTAGCTGCCTCGGCCCCATCAATTTCCGCTTCCACCAGCTTGGAGAGGAGATGAGACTTCTCCTCCTGGAGCTCCTGCAATCTAGAAGGTTACACCATAAGGATGATTTACTACAAGGTGTGATAAAGACTACATGTGATCATCGTCTGGTATTCTTCACATTGAGCTGAGCCCACTTGGGAAAGAAATCTATACTAAGAAGCACCAAGGTTCCCTGAACTTGATCATTTATAACACACCTAACACACTTAGGTGTCGGTAGACAAGAACCATCCGTCCCATCTAGCCTGCGACATTTTCTAAATACTTTCATTAGTCCGAGCTGCCCCCTCGCTCTCCTTCCTTCTCAAACTTCAAAAAGATACTCAAAACTCATCTCTTTAACCCCTTCACGTCGGATGGTGCAATGGTCCTTAATGACCAAAGCACCATCCGGCGTCTGTGTGATACTGGCTGCCGATCATGAAGTGATCGGGGCAAGGAGCACGCAAGCAGGGACCCGATCAGGGTCTCTATAGACCCTGTCGCTCCCTGCCAACATCCTGCGAACACTCGGTTTGATATCCTATGCCGTCCTGCAGGTTTTTACAGTAAAATGGAGCCGATGCTCACTTTGAGGGTCAGTTCCATTTTCTGTGACAGAGTGAGGCCCCTCAAAGTGGGACGGGGTTAAAGAAGATTACTACCTGTTAATTACCAATCCCACCTAGCTCTCACTGTCCTCAGTCACTGTTAGTATCAGGTAGCTCTGATCCAGCTATAACGCACACAATTAATATCTGGCCAAACCCACCTAGTGCCAACCATCCACACTACTGTTACTACCACTACCTTCCCTCTGACCTCTTCACTCACCTTATGTTTCTCATGTCCCCAATTCCCTGTAGTTTGTAAGCTTGCGAGCAGGGCCCTCTACCTCATGTACTAGTCTGTTCTAGTTCGTCTAACACAGTATTTATTTCCCCTCTATGCTCGGCACCTAGCGCTACGTAATTGTTGGCGCTATATAAATGTAATGTGACATAAGTCCCGGACCTTATCTTATATCTAGGATGGATTTATATCTATCCCACACATGCTTAACCTACTTCACTGTGTTAACCTCTAGCACTTTCGCTGGAAGGCTATCCGTGCATTCACTACCCTCTCAGTGAAATAATCCGGCTGAATAACGTATTACTTTTAGTAATCAGCAATTAAATTACATTTTTAGGGCCTTCCTTCTTACAGCTCAGACTTTCTACATCAATGTATCCATATCAGGGCTTGACAAATATTTAGAGAAATTTTATTTTAATAAAATGACAGACCAACTAAAGAGCCTGCCTCGTTACGTTTTAGGAGTTAGGGAAATGGAACATCTATTTTAGGAGCCAGCAGGTGGCAGGTTAGGAGCCTGGGACTGGTCAGGCCCTGGCGTGTATTGTTCCAGTAATACTGTCCTACTTTGATGTGAATACATACAAGTAGAAGTCCTTCCCTTCCTTCTGTCGACACCGGCTTGTTTTCGTTCTTGAGTCTTCGTTTTCACTCTCCGCCAGCGACACTTCCGCCAGTTCGTCCTTCAGTCTCTTGGACGTGGCCAATGTCTCTTGACACCAGTCCACGAGGTGACCCTTCCTCTGTAACTCCACCTGTTCGCAAGCACAGTTGGCACATCGGCTTGTGTTCCTTTTTGTTTGTCTGGTTTCACTCGAGTGACACTTCTGGCAAGTGGGGTAACTCACCTCGTTCTTTAGAGTGCCCACTTCGCTCATTAAACTGTTGATTTTCCGGTCACAGCTGGTGATCTTGTCCCGGATCGACTCTTCTTGTTCCGTGGAAAGATCACTCAGCTGCAAAGCTGAAAACGACTTCTCCATATCTGGGGGCGTGATGTCCAAACGATGAGTCAGACCCTATGGAGAAGACGCAACAATTACTTGTGGTTGACCAATAGTTATGCTGCATGTTATCTGTTACCTGTACGTACAGGAAAACGACAATCCTTACTTCAAAATAGTCAAAAAAGGATGGAATAATTCTATATGAAATTCAACCTTTGATAATAAATTACTAACGATTATTCCTCCCACTTACACCATTAAAAAGACAAAAGTGCATATAAACTCCAAAGACAGGCAAATTCTTATATGACCACCCTGTAGCAGCTGTTAAAGGAACACTACCACCAAAAAAATGAAAAAAAAAAATAGCATTGTTGATTTCAGATATGTCTTTTGTTATTGTTTTGTGAGTTTATTTTATTAAATATTTTACTAAACAAGTATGACTGGGCACTGCCATTTTGTGAAATATAGTGTTTTTGGGTGCCACCCCCTAGTGACTTTACAGCACTAGTATGTCACTTTGGGGCTGGGGACACAGAATGAAGTCTATAAGTCAGAATTCTGACCATAGACTTGCATTGAATGGGAGGGTAATGTAACTATTACATCACAAGGGGGCGGAGTTATGATCCTGTTTGATCAGGTTAATCTCCTCACTTTGTGTTGGAAGGCAGGTAAAAAAGGGTTGTACACAGTCACCTAGTCCTGCCCACTATGATACACAGGAGCCAGTAAGAGAGCAGGGGAGTATCTGATGACATCATCATGCAGGCTTTGACCACAGTTGTACTGCACTGACTGCAGAATCTGTTCAATCCTCAGAACTGTAGGCTTAAATACCCAACTAAATCTATTCAGCCTTTCATCCATAGGTAAAATGAGAACCATTTATTTTTCTACCTTAACTGGGTAAATAAATAATCCTAGAATTATAATATTTCTGCTCTAACAGAGAAGAAAGGCAGCTTCCCCTTTGTGCCATCATAGTCATTTACATCAAGAATAAAGTACTTCATTTACAAAACCAAAATATATAAACACATAAACTGACATTGAAACAGTTTATTGTGCTATCACTGAGATGGAGGAAATTATGATATGATTGGAGGAAAGAGGGACTGATCTTCCTATATAGGGACACTTGGGAGATATGCCACAGGATCATGGCTCAGATATGATCTATTGAAGAAGGATCGGGGTGGGACCAAAGTTTCCAGTTTTTCGAATTTCCAAAAAGCCGTTAGGTACCACCATATTGCCCTCAGTGCAGACCTCACTTTGCCAATATCTGGCTACATATTCACAACTTTGGTAGCCAGCCATTGGCTCCCAGAATGTCTAACGCTATCTCTGTATAATAGGGGCCATATAACATAGCATTGGTTTTATATCATAACTTAGTTAAACTGAGAGAGAGAGATAGGTCTATCAGTGGCCTTAACATGGGTCCCAATGCATATGATGCACTTAGCCCCCTTCCCAAACCAGCCCCTCTCCCCTAACCCAATGAACGTGATAGCCCCCCATTTCCATTCATATTCCCCCCCCCCCACCACCACCTCTCTTCACGTACCCCAGGTATCGTCGATATAATCCTCTCTGCAGACCTCATTTTGGGGACACCTTTGTGTCTCTTCACTGAAAGCCACTGCCCCACAGAACATCTAAGTGTTTGGTGATATTACATATTGTCTGGATGGTATGGAGCCATACTATAAAGGACTCATGTCCGGCTGAGAGACGAGCATTGATATCAGTGGCCAGTAGGAGACAATGGATATGATGCACTATGATGTCATTGTCCCTAAGTGAGGTAGGAATTCATTGACTTCAGCCCAGAGCCACTGGAAGGCGAACAATGGAAAGCTCACATCAGAGGTGGTCCTTACCTCCCACTTAAAGCCCGAATCACGAACTGATGTCTTTCCCGGAGGGACCCATGGCACCTTGGTCTTCACTTTAGCACTGCGACGTAGGTTTCCAACCTCTCCTCTGATCTTAGGCTTTCCTCCCTTTGGCTTAAAGAGAGAAATGCTGTTAAGCTCCTTTGCTTCACCCTCCCGGGCGCCGTATAGATGAGCAGCCAGCGCTCATGGGAAATGTAGTTCCCAGAGCGCTGGCACGGGAAGGAGGGACTACATGTGACGGACAGATCATCTCAACAGCAGCGTGGAGCAGGTAAGTTTACCATTAGGAGAAAAATGTGTTTTAAATGTATCTGTGGAGTCTCCTGTTAAGACATCACCTGTGACTTAATACTACACATTTCCAATTGAAAATAACGTAATTTGCATATCAAGCCACAGGTGATGTCATAAACCCTACAAACACATTTAAAAACATATTTCTCCTAATTTAGGCGTATACTTGCAGCTTTGATAACACTAACGCTGTATTCTGTACATGCACAGTAAAAAGGTATGTTTAGGAGATACAGTCCATTTAAAAAGACAACACTCCTCTGATCGGGGTCTGTAGAGCGCGGGAGTGCAGAGCGAGACCCTCCTTTAGCTTGGGATCAACAAGGGGCACCTCTCTCTGAGCTAGCCAGTTGCCGACCAGACTGGGCTGTTTGCTTCCCAGGAAGCATGGGAGCTGCATGTCAGAGGATAAACTGGCGTGTACTATCAAAAGTACCAGCCAGTACATCCTCATACTAGGGACAACTAACTTCTATGTTAGAAGCACAAGTGAAAAATAAAGTTTAATGTCACTTTAAGCGTCTGCAGAATTGCTTGTGTTACTGTACCATCTGTGCTTTAAATTCATTTGTACAGAAAGAAGAACGAAATAGCTCTCTAATGACATATGAGTGTGTTTTCATGTGACATATGATTTCCATATTTTACATCTGATCCACCCAAATATATTTGGACTTACTACACTACATATGCATAGACCACACTATCCTACATCGCATATACAAATACTACACTACATAGGCATATACTAGTGTTATATAGAATTTTTTAAAAATTTTTTTACACATATCTGCACACCACTGTTCCCGCTGGCTGTATTTGGGGAAAGTATTACACTTTATTTCAGTTTTATATGTGGTAAAGTGTGACACAGAGATTCACATAAGGTTGCAGCAGAAAGGTAATATAGGTTATGCAGTAGTACAAAAAAAAAATTAAAAAAAAAAACAAATATATTGTATAATATATTGTACTGACAAATGGAGAATTCAGATAAAATAGCCCAAAAAAAAACCCAAAATCTGAATACTGATGGAATGATGTCATTCAAACTCATTATTATGTAAAATGATACAGTATCCCTCACACATTAAGGGATTTTTGTGGCTTATCCAATATCCATAAAGAGGCTCTAGCTACCAGTATACCTCTGCACAAGAACAAGTTATGTGCATATCAGAGGTACATCTGTCGCATCCATGAATTAGATTTTTTTGCTAATTTATACAAACGGAATATTTGCCATTAGGCATTTACCTACCTGTAGCTTGTTGGTGGTCCGTTGACTCTTCTTAATGTGGACGTGGATTGGTGTGCTTTCGTCCACGTGGACATGCAACGGAGGAGAAGGAGAGCGGTTCTTCATTGCTTTCTTCTAAGATATAATAGAAGATGGCAGAATTTCTATTTTTGGATGCCACCTGACTGAGCTGCCCATATTCTCATTATCCATATAAATGTATACTTTTGTTTGAATATAGTTAATTTTAAAAAAATAATTACCCTGCTTTTGTATTACTGCTAAACAACCAAATATTTTTTCTTTGGTTAACAGGCTATTCTTCCCCATTACTGTAAATAAACACATTTTTTGGGGGCCCGACACACGCACACACACATGCTTTTCTGATTATGCGGCCCACTTCAGTAAAAACTTGGACACCCCTACTCTAGAGATCTTGCACAGAGCAGGTAAATCTGCAAATAAAAAATACTTTTCTGGGCTTGTCCAATTTTCTGGGCTTGTCCAATGAATTACCCCTGTATTTAGGGAATAACTGCATATTACAGATATTTTGTCAAAAGGATCCAGGATGACAGGTGACAAAAAATATAAACATCTGAACAAACTACATATCTATAAAAAAAAAAGGGCTTTACTTTTATAGATTGCTTTTACCCCAGTAATGACAATGGGGGTTGCAGTATGTGTTTTATTGAATAGAATCTTAAATTTGGAACAAAATGCAAACAATAACAAAAATATTTTAAAGAGAATATGAGATGTGAAT
Organism: Pelodytes ibericus; assembly: GCA_036172795.1. NCBI lineage: Eukaryota > Metazoa > Chordata > Amphibia > Anura > Pelodytidae > Pelodytes > Pelodytes ibericus. Next base: position 85,192,207 of record CM069864.1, on the reverse strand, counting down.
ATGGTAAGAAAGGTAATAAAGTAATAAAATGTACCTACCTTGTGTCTTAATTATTTAAAAAGCTTGATGCAATTTAGAAACAAGATTGTACATCCCAGACTGTGCTGTTGTAAAGGATACTTGATTGTAGTAAGAATCACCAAAAGAAATCCCAGGTGACTCTCAAATCCTTAGCAAATAGTTCCCATGACTACTGATGCCTCCTGCAACTGCCTACATGCAAACACCCCAAGCCAACCAACGACCTAAAGGAAACAATGAAGAATGTCAACCAATACTGAAACAGGTTCAGATGTATTACAGCTGTCGTTTCAAAATAAATAAACACATAAATGGCAAAAAAAATATCAAGCAGGATATTTTTAAAGATCAGAGACACAGGTCTAAAAAAAATGTGTTTTTTTTTGTTTTTTTAAGTGGCCTAAACATTAACCCTTGCTGATAGATTGTGATACGGTAAATTTAAATCCCAAATATATACATATATATATATTAAAGGACGGGGTCCAGTATGTATGGTGATCAGCAGGGATAGGCATTAGTGGACAATTAACGGGGTCCGTGACTGACAATTTAATGATGTTCTATGGAGTTTCACAGACCCTTCTATGGACTCTTTGCCCATCCCTGGCGATGACAGTGTTTTATATCTTTCCACAGTGGCACCTGCAGCGATGCAATGAAGAAGCCATTTTGCAATGTAACACAAAATTAAAGGGGGGAGGCTGATCTACAGCTATACACAAACTAAGACATGCTATATATATATATATATATGAATTATAAGGGATGAGACATTGTGATTAATCTTGGCATCTATAAAGGTCTCCACTATCCATCCCCCAATGGAGCCCCCCATGCACGTACATGATAATGTTATGTGACAGCATCACTTATGCTAAAGGGGTTACACTAATTAATGCTTTTTCATAGCAAAGGGTATTTTTTTTTTACATAGAATATGATGTACATGTCCTGTATAGAGAGAGATGAATGATGGCTAAGCTCTGGCATTGTAACTACTGTGCACTCTGGCTCCCATAACGCTCAGCCAGGAGCTATTTTTGGAAAAACCCGTGGTATGGCTGCCTGCGCATCATGGGACCTGGAGTCCATAACAGGCTTACATGCCAAGAGTTAGTCATCATTGGTTCAAAGTCGCCAGATAGATCATGCATGGGCAGCAGTCATGTATGTGTGGGAGTTCCTCTCTTACCATGCGCTTTGTCCCCCACAGTTACCGATCCCCCCCCAATAAAAACTTTACACAATACGGTTACCCCCCACCTCAGCTGCTCACTGCGCTTATCTTCCGGGACACACTTACCCGCCATCTGATTGGTGAATTTGAACAGGGTCTCCTTGGTTCCTGTTCCAGGATTCGTCGGGCGTCACCATGACAACGAACGCCAACAACCGTCAAGGTACTCAACACTTGTCACTTGAGGGCGCGCACGTCACTTGAGGTGGACAAAATGGTGGCCAAAATAAAAGATGGCGGCACAGTGGCGTTTCGCGCGGCGGCGCAGGCCAGGCCCGGGTAGTTAGCTCGCGGACCTCGAAGAAGAAGAGGTCTGATTAAAGAGACCTGGATCTCACAGCAGCAGGATGTCTGTGCGTCTGGGTAGCGCGCAGACAGACATCCCCACCATGAAACTTTAACCAGGGCAATGGGTGGGCGGCATGTCCTGGTGGATGCCAAATGTGTGCAGTGGCAAGTCCTTGTGGAACATGGATACCTGGTGAATGCTATTGGGCACATTATGGGACAATAGAAGTGGCAAGTCCTGTGGGTTCAATCAGTGGTGTATCTTGGTTTTGTGCTAGGCAGACAAAATTCGCCCCCCCCCCCCCCCCCCCACGACATGCCCCATAACCCACATCAATCCATTACATGACCCCATCATATACCCCCATTATATACCTCCATTAACCCCATCACCCACATTACATGCCTCCGTCACCCCCATTACTTGCCCTATCACCCCCATTACATGCCTCCATTAACCCCATCACATGCCCTATCACCCCCATTATATTCCTCCATTACCCACATTACATGCCTCCATCACCCACCCCCATTACATGCCTTCATTAACCCCATCACCCCCCATTACATGCCTGCATCACCCCATCACATGCCCCCTCACCCCAGGACTTACCCTGGTGGCTAATGACAGGCAGCATGGTGTCCTACCATGCTGCCTGTTCAGCTCCCCACAGTGAGAGCGGATAGGTCATGTAACGCGGCGCGCATCGGGTCACGTGACCTGTCATCAATCCGCCCCCCCCCCCCCTAAGAAAAAACGCACGGTCAGCCCGTAAATACCGCACTGGGTACAATGACAAACGATGTTCAGGCAATGGAAGGAAATTAAAAACCAAGAAGTGCATTTTTGTTTCAATAACTAAGCAATATTTACTAGTAAAACATTTTTCCTAGAGTCACCTCAGATTTAGGACTTTTTTTCCCCCACTCCTTAACCTAGGTTTGTCACCCAGCCGGTATTTTACTGGCAGGCCGGTAAACAGATGGCTTGCTGCCAATGTTAAGTATTTGGAGGCAATAGCAAGGCCGGTATTTTTTGGTGGAAAAGTTGGCAGCCCTACCTTAAACCCTTTGTGCCGGATGGTGCTTTGGTCCTTAACGACCAAACAGGCGCCTTTGTGCTCCTGGCAGAGAACCAATAACACTACAGGCCCTGGGGGTCCCTGCCGAAATGCCGCGAGACTTTGCAAAGCCATGTGTGCTGCTTTTCAGTCAAATCTATCTGGCACTCACTTTGAGCATCAGCTACATTTTCTATGTCAGAGTGGCCTCATCTTACATTGGGGACCCCGCTGCAAGTCCCTGCAGCACAGTTCATTGCAGGGGTCCGTGATGAGCGGTTACACGCATGACGCTCTATGCCGTCATACAAGCTTTTGGGCACTGACAAATAGGACAATATGGAACGTCCTACTGACGGGAATGGGCTAAGATTTAAAGTTCTGGGGATTGGCTTTATTTAGGCATTTTCCAATCTTGGGGGGGAGTGGAGGGGGTTGCCTTGTATTCAAGCAAATATAGTACATTACAGTGTTAGCTTTTTGACTAGATAAAATACATTAGACCAACTGATTGCTGGTACATTTTAGAGACTCCTTACACCATGAGTATATAAAAAAAAAATGAAGGCAATTTGTAAAAATAAATATTTGGGCCCCTTAATGTTTGCTCATAGACTTATTCTTATACCGCTAATGTTGGAGGACATTAGGGGACATAACACAAGCATGTAGGAGCACATATATTTATTAAAACAAAACCATAGTTACAGGTGATGGAAAGCATATACACATTCAGACTCCAGGAAATATTGGGGGCACAAACTACTATATCTTCATATACACACATACATTTCATCAGGGGCAATGTGACGTAGTCCGGTCACGAAACGCGTGGGCGGCGGTTGTGTCTTGGTCCTGCACGGACGACTTTCCAGCGCTGTGCTACGATCCAACCCGGAAACAGGAGGCCCCACTTCCAGCATTACCATCGGAGCCCTGTGGCCGGTCACCATGTTGCTAGCTATCGTGATTTTTTTTTTTTTTGACCAATGATAAGTATGTAGCAGTCTACAAAGCGCAATAAATTAGTTTAAATGTTACACATGGTGTTGTTCTCTACTATTATTTCCAGATCTCACACCTAAAAGGTCCGATTTTGGATTCTTCCCTTCTGAATGGACATTCTGTTTGCGCACTTTTGAACGTTACTCAATATTGCTGGCTAACCTCAGAGCTGCTTGATTTGTTTGTCTATTTTACTAAGCATGTTTCCTATTTTCTTTTATATTTAGCCATATGACCCCTGCCGATGTATATTTAACACTGGTATGCACGTTGTATGGCGCCCTTTTTACATGTGAATTTGTTTTGGCAGCCGTTATAAACTTCTATAAATTTGTATTATTTACAAGCTTTTCTTAGCCCTATTCTACTAAGTGGCTTTATTTTCTATTTATTCTTTTTTTTACCAGTTTATTCTCTCTGCTTCTATATTCTTCCATTGCAGAAGCTTTCTTTATTTAACACATGCACCATTTTGCTGCTGTCTGTATTCAGCTTGGGAGTGTGTATGCAAGTGTAAAATTCTTTATACTGATTTCCGCAGTTTTTAAAAAAGGTATCCGTAGTATACCTACTCACCTTCCCACCCAGGCGATCTGATCTTTCCCCAAAAAACTTTCTTACCCTTTTAGGCAAAGTTATAGTCACAAAAAATTTGTGTTTTATCACACATTTTTATTTTTTGAGGCTGCAATGCCCCATGACAAATATTTACAGATGTTTTGTTTTTACAGAATCAATTTGGTTAAAGCAATAAAATGTTTGGACTTATTCATACATTGCTCATACTGTGAATGTAAAGAATAAAAAATAAAAAATCTAATTATTTAAAATAAAAAATGATTTGAAAAAAATAAATACGAAAATTGCTCTATACATCAAGTTAGAAAAATTGAATGCACATGCTTAAAATAAGAGAAATATAGGGTTCTAAAAATGGCATCACCTGTACACTACATTTCAATGGGAAATATGTCCCGTAATTTGCATATCCAAGCACACAGTGAGGTCATAAAAAGACATTTAAAACCGATTTTTCTCTTATTTTATGCAGTTCTGCCAACTCGACATATAGATCTTTTTTCTGAATTTTATGGTCTATATTCACAGTTTAAACAATGCATAAAGTCCCTTTGACAGAGTTTTCAGCCAGATTTATTTCACTGACCAGCAGTCTAAAACCGGTTTACTTACAGTAAAATGTATTTTTTGGAGGGAAAGAAAAAACATTTCAAGAGTGGGATAAGTTTGTGTTTGTAGTGGAATTTGACTGATGAGCAGTACCATACACCATCATATAATTAGCTTTATGCGAGGTACTTGCACTCTATTTAAATTAGACTCGTCAACAAAATACTGTTTAAACTGTTAATATAGTAATATAAAAAAAATGATCTATACATTGTGTTATTGCAAGCAAGGGCATAAATTATGAGAACATGTTTGTGTTGTCTCCTGTTAATGACATCACAAGGTTCATTTGCATATCAAGCCACAGGTGACACCACAGACACACTTAAAAGCATACAAGCTTAAATGAACACAATGTAGAGATCATTATTCTTTAAATTCACAGTATAAACAAATGTTTAGGTGACTAGAAACATAGAATGTGTCGGCAGATAAGAACCATTCGGTCCATCTAGTCTGCCCAATTTTTTTTTTTTTTTGAGTACTTTTATTAGTCCCCCGTTCCCATAGCTAGGATCTATCCCACGCATGCTTAAAATCCTTGACTGTATTTACCTCTAACACTTCTGCTGGAAGGCTATTCCATACATCCACTACCCTCTCAGTAAAGTAATACTTCCTGATATTACTTTTAAATCGTTGCCCCTCTAATTTAAGACTATGTCCTCTAGTTGTGGTAGTTTTTATTCTTTTAAATATACTCTCTTCCTTTACTGTGTTGATTCCCTTTATGACTAAATCTGTTTAAACCCAATCAAGCTAAACAACCACAGTTATGGGAACTTGTTCTATAGCCATCCATGATCTGCATTGATATTCATACGCTTTTTAAATGTATTTATTTAATCTATACAGAGGTAAAAAGTGCTATGCCAGCCATAGCCTGTTCCGTGCCAGCAGAGAGATACTTTGGAAATATATAAAGGAGTCACAGATATTGTTGGATCAGTCTCCTGGTTGAGATTATTTCCAATCTCTTAAAATGGCTGCCTCCACGACACCCAGAATCCTTTGTAGCCCCATCAGAAAAAGCAAGACTTGAAGTCGCCAATGACCTAATGCGATTGGCTTCTCTTCAGTAATAGATCAGGGGGAGACTTTGGATTTGCAATAGCCACAGTCATTCGTTGGTACCAGGGCTTGATTTTGGTGTGTGACATCATGTCATTAAAGGTATCCAACCCCTCTGTGACTCTCAGCACGCCATACACCGCCTGCAAAATTAGGAAAAAAACAAGTTACAACTCTCGAACAGACCCAAGAGGGATTCCAGTGATGCATCGTATTACATTCGAGAACATTCCTGTTACACAGGAGAATCAGACTCACCAGATCTGCAAGGTTCGGCTCTGATCCTCCCAAGAACAGTCTGTGTGGTCCGATGGCATCTACCCACTTATTGGCCGCTCTGTAAAGGTCGTCACGCACATCGTCTTGCATTTCATACCTAAAAACACACAAAACTATTTCAGCTACAACAGCAAAATTAAAACAAAAAGGTTCATTAAATGAAATGTAAAAAAAAAAAAAAAAATATCCTAAAAAGTGATAGGCCTTCACACAGACCTTTTCTTTAGCCTTTTGCCAATAATGTACATGGCCACTGCGCCTATGTATTTGCCAAACAGTCCTTCCACAGCGCCAAAGTTTCCTTCGCGAACAATGTAGTCAAAGGAAGCGAGAGACTCCCAGAGAGTGCGGTATACGTTCGGAGAAATTAGGTGGACCAGTCTGTCGTCGACCCAACCTCTCCACTTCATCTCTTCGCTGTCGGAGAAAAGTTGTGAATAGGGCATTAGAAAGAGCCAAAGATCTAAAACGGGTGGGGAAGCTGCGGCCCTACAGATGTTGCAGGACTACATTTCCCGTATTCTTAGCTGAAAAGAGCAATATGGGAGATGTAGTTCATCACCAGCTTCCCCACCATCTAAAATTAAAAAAAAAAAAAAAAGAAAAGATTGCAAACGAAAAAGTGTAGCACTAGCAAAGGAATCCAATCTCACAGACCCTATATGGAGCGCTAAGGAGGATAGCTAGAGATATCCGAATGTTATCATTCCGTTATACCCTTCTTATATACATGCATGATTCTCCGCGTCAGTACTGGTTCAGCGTCAAAGAAAAAAACCAATGCAACAAAATAGAAAATTGATCAAAGGAGTGGGCGTGACTTTACAAGTGATGTCATCAGTGGGAGTGGCTTAAAATGGAATAATGGCCCAATACATGAACTCTAATGCAAATAGTATAGAACATGCAAATGTTTTTGGGAACCCAATACTTCCACATAGTCAGCACTTTGTAACACCTCGTAAGAATAATGAGAAACTATAGGCACGATTCACTAAGAGAAAATTTAAAAAGAAAAATCAGCTCAACTACAAGTCCCTGATTTCTGCAGTTCACTTGTCAATTCAATTATAGTCAATTTGCCCCACGCAATTTAATGTGTTTGTTTTTAGGCCTTACTATATTATTGGTGCAGATACAATTTGAAATTTAGATGCACGAATTAAGCAATATCTGGAACTACGATAGATAAATTAGGACTAATTAAGATAGATAAATTTTCCCTCTGCAATAAATAATGTTATAATCGCTCTGTGACACAGCATCTTCAGCACCGAATGTTTGGTGTGTATCTCAGAGGATACTGTGGCTTAGTTCTATATGGTGAGTAGATGCATAGAAACCAATGGAATGTTCCTGCTGATTTACACATCACCCACAGTGTATTTCTATATTGCCTAGGTGTCCAACAGCGGTCCTCCAGCTGTTTCTGGACTACAACTATCATAATCCTCTGTCATTCCAGAAAGTTAGTGGAGAATTATGGGATTTGTAGTTCAGCAGCAGCCGAAGGGCCACAGTTGGACACCTAGGCTCTACTGTCTATGGTCTGAGTGTGCCATACTTACACCCAAGAGTCTTTGTTAGGATAGATCTTTGCCCTCTCCTGCTCGTCCAACATGAGCCAGTACTTGTTGTTGTATAGGGTCACTTCCTTTCCATTATCATCAATGTCTTTCATTGGAGGATAACAGGTCACAATCTCCTCCATACTTTTCTTCCTTTGAAAGATAGAAACTATGAATTGTCAGATAAACATGATTGATCGTAAGGAAGACACTTGTTTAAAAACCATCTTAATGAAAAAAATACTAAATTTCTACCAATAGGTTTAAGGGCCACTTCTACAAAAAAATTAAAATTATATTTTGTCGTCATTTGGTAGAGCAGGTTTTTTATTGAATGCTAATTATGCATAGTTTTGATGACGCAATCATATACAGAGGCTCCACCCCCCTTAGCTCTATTTTCAAAATTCTGACCATACAGCTGTATGCTTAATAAATAAAGCAAATTACTCAAGCCTGATGCATCACCAACTAAAAATAATTGGGAAGCACTACGCGTGTGCGATTGACATCATGCGCATGAGCAATGTGGGCACTGCTTACATGATGCACACAGTTGTACATACACATGTGCAGTGCATCCCCAAGTCTCAAGATGTAGATTGGTGATGCATTAATGGACTGTATTTTTCCAGGCTTATGTGAACCTATATTTAAAAAAGGTGAGCCTACATATGGGTTTTACTGTACCTAATGTTCATGAATTTTAATTTTTCGTTAACAATGACTGTTGGAGAAGCTCCCAAACTCTCTATTAGCCACCAAACACCCATATTACATACAGCAATTTCATACATCTCGCACTAGAAGGCTTTCCAGCTGCTTACTTGGACACCAGGAACGTTTTGATAGCACTGATGATAACGGAGGAGTCATTTAGTTGCTACGGGAAAACAACAGAACATAAACTTTAAAGGCTTGGTTGACTTATTCGCACAATGTATTATTAAAGCGATCTTAAGGATTAGATTATTTATTACAGCAAACCTAACAGACATTAAACCACACACAGCAATCAGAGTCTTTTGGAAATTAACTTTCAGTTTAGTTATACTAACCTCCAGCATGAAAGCAAAACAAATTACAAAATAACCCCACAGCACTACAAAATTAATCCAGAAACACAGCTAAATGACAAACAAGTAGGAAATAACTTACCACCACTGAAGAGCCAGAATCAGCTAATAGAATGGGAACTTTCCTGTAGTTAGAGAATTTGATTTCTTGTCTCATAACTGGATTCACTTCTACAATCTTGTACGGCACTTGGTAATGATCGAGGAAAGCCCTTACTTTACTGCAGAAGGGGCATGTTTTATACTGATAGAGTGTAATTTGCAACTTTCCATCAGGGCCCTGAAAACATAGAATTTGTTACACATCTGATTGGAGAAAACCTAATCCTACGCAAAAAAAAAGTTATATGGTAAAGATTAAATCATGTGCTGGGCATACACAACAAAGAGATGCACTGAAAATGCACACATGATAACACTCACATACATGATGCACACATGTGATGTGCTCATGTCCACTAATGTGTGTGCACAGATGTTGACACATTGGGATTATCCGTGCAACTTTATGGGAGCCAAATAATTGGGATTCCCTTCTTTAGAAACAAAACAGGAACCCCAGGAGAGGCTTTGCAAGAGATATGTTTAAAGAAACAGATGTAAAAAATGTAATGAAATGAATAAATACATTTACAGGTCATCACACAGTTATCATATACCTAAAGTACCCCTATCTGACACATTACAGTGCATGTGGTAAGGTATTGGATGAGATACTGTGATTGTATTAAAAGTGGAGCAATCGCCATGGAAACAAATGGAATGTTGCCCTGATTGCTCCACTTTTAGCACTTTGCTTTATACACTTGCAGGCGAATAAATAAAAGAGGATATCCATACCTCCTGATCATCTGCTCTCTGCTCCCCAAGGGAGTACTTTACAGTCTGGTAGACCCCTAGTGAGCCCCCTAAAATAAACACCATGCCCCAGATGTTTCTCCTCGGTTTCCCCCACCCTGCTCTATAGTACCGCCGGCCTGCACTGTGCATGGTCAGTATCTGAGATCCTGTCACAGCCAGGCTGCATCTCCCCACTGCTTGCTGCAAGGGAAGGTGACTTTGGATCCCTAAAGCTGAGAGACACGAGTAACTATTGGGAACCACCCCAGAACGGGCGAGGCAGCCACTGCTTCTCCCCAGCACCAGCCCTGCCATGCTCCCTGGGACTCTTGGTAACTGCTGCTGCACCAGACGCCATTTGATAGCACCCGTCCCCACTGCCCTGGAGGCTGCCATCTTTCCCTAAAGGCAAGCCCCGCCCCCCCTCTCACACGTGACTCTCTCGGCTTCTGGAACGAGCCACTAAGAGCGCTGACAATAGAACGCCGATGACGTCACTCGTCCTACTGTTATAGAATGTAGAGGTCACATGACTTCTAGTCACATGACGAGACCTGCAGCATGCCCGGACCTAATGGAGACGCCGTTGTTGCTGTGGGAGAGGTGTCTGGGGAGGAAGGTACTTTATTTGCACCTTACAAATATATTATAATGACAGTCCCTTCCCATCATGCTCAGCCAGCATCATTAGAACATCATGGCTGTCTAATCATGAGAACTCTCCTTAGGGATTGCTTCAAGGACTCATCAGGTCCCAAACCAGAATATGTAGACAAAAGTAATCCAGGAGGGAATCCCTCTCGGGGTTGGGATAAACTCGCGAATGTGGCATCCGAGAAAAACCCGGATGACCAGATCAAAAGGGCATAAGAATAAACAGAACCTCTGCGCCCGACGCGTTTCGTCGATTCGAAGCCGACTTCTTCAGGCGTAGGTTCCACTATTTGCGCTACCCTTGAAGAAGTTGGCTTCGGACGCGTTGGGTGCAGAGGTGCTGTTTATTCTTATGCCATTTTGATATGGTCTCTGGCCATCCCAGTTTTGTCGGATGCTCCATTCGTCTGTCGTCATGTATAGCTTGGAGGAAAGACGTCGTAACAGGGGGGGGGGGGGGGGGGGGGGGTATGATAGAGACATTTAAATACATAAAGGGAATCAACACAGTAAAGGAAGAGAGTATATTTAAAAGAAAAACTATCACGACTAGAGGACCTAGTCTAAAATTAGAGGGGCAACGGTTTAAAAGTAATATCAGGAAGTATTACTTTACTGAGAGGGTAGTGAATGTATGGAATAGCCTTCCAGCAGAAGTGGTAGAGGTAAACACAGTAAAGGATTTTAAGCATGCGTGGGATAGACACATGGCTATCCCAGATATAAGACCGGGAACGGGGGACTAATAAACGTATTCAGAAAAATTGGGCAGACTAGATGGACCGAATGGTTCTTATCTGCTGACACATTCTATGTTTCTATATCATCATTGACATCGCAGGGAATCCTATGTGCCGGACCTTTTGAACCCATATTGAGCTGGTTCTCAGTCCCATATGTGGATGTGAGTTGTTCTAAGTGGTGCACGTTTCATATATTTCTAACCAGTATTACGCTATGTATGTCGTATTTTCCTCCCCTATTTTCTACATGGCCAGCCAAGTCTCGTAAAGAGATGGGTAGTTTATCGTTTTATCAGATTAAAAAAAATATTTTAAATATGAAATCTTTATCTGGTTGCAAATAATTACAAATATAACTAGCAAGAATGAGTTGTTGCATTCAAAAATCATGATTTAAATCCAGTCTGACTAGTGGTTTTAAATGTATTTGATTTAAATCGGAGCCACCCTGCATCCAATATAACAATCTATCTACAGATCAGCATGTTGATGTAACACATATGTAGGCTTAATTTGTTTCCTTCAGATGTCCTCGATCCTTGTTGCAGGTCTTGCTCTCCATGTATTGTGCTCGGTATTCCAAATAGCCTGTGTAATGTTAAACACCACACCCTGTAGAATTCAGCTTTCTCCAGTTGTCGCAGGATATACCTTGTATCAAGGCGACTGGGATCCACCTCAAGAGACAAATATCTCGACCAAAAACAATACCCACTTTGATGGCAACAGAATCCGTATTAGGACATCTGTCCAAAAGTAACTTATCTTTAATGTAAAGATCGCATCAAAAGTATAGATGTTTTTATGTAGAAATACTTTAATGAAATACAAAAAAAAAAAAAAGACTGAACTATACAAGCAAAGGAAGATCTGATCCATCTAACCCAGGGCTTGACAAATTTAATTTGATTTTAGGAGCCAGCTAATTTTTTTAGGAACCAGACAATCACACCCCCCCGCTTCACATACACCCACCTCACTTGACAACCCAGCACTCAGCCCTTGACAAATTTAATTTGATTTTAGGAGCCAGCTAATTTTTTTTGGAACCAGACAATCATACAAGCAATTCATAAACACCCCCCCCCCCCTACTTCACATACACCCACCTCACTTGACAACCCAGCACTCAGCCGAAAGAGCAATGAAGATCGGCTGCAGCACGAATGTTCCCCCTCCCCTGCAATGAGGTAAAACATTCGTGCTGCAGTCAATCTTCATTGCTCTTTCGGCTGAGTGCTGGGTTGTCAAGTGACGACACCCAGCACTCACACATGTGTTGCGCAACGGGGCAGAGCTTGCCGTTTGTGCAACCCGCACAGACTTTCCCCTGCTCGCGCTGCAAAAAAACGAACGGCACCCGGGGTTTGTCGATCTAACCAAAAGTAATGTAGGAGCACAAGTAAAAGGTTAGTTGCTCCTAGTGTGAGGATAAACTGGCAGCCCGGTGACTGGCTCTCTCTGCTGATCTCATGCAAAAACAAGTGTTTCTCGCACTCTGCAGACCCCGACCAGATAATTGGGGCAATACAATTTATATTGTATGTTTAATATTTCTTCTCCAGATTATGCAGCTTTGGATTTCATGCTGGATCAGATTAATTTCTGCCTTGATCACCTAGAAGAGAAAAATGACCACTTGCACTCCCAGCTGCAAGACCTGCTCGAATCAAACCGCCAAGCAAGGCGTGACTTCCAACTGCAACAGCAGCTAAGCCAGAGCGACACTGGCAACACCCAGGAGAGGGGATCAGCGGGGGTGTAACTGCAGCACCGAACCCCTGCAACACAAGTCATGGCTGACAAATAACAAGGCACAATGTATAGAGGAAACTGGCTTTATTTAATGGATTTGGAACCAATCTCTCATGACTGCTAAAATCCACTCTCTCCCCCCCCTCCCCCTTATTTATTTGAAAATGCCTGCTCTACCTGTATTGGTCTGATGATCTTATCACAAGCTTTGTACACTGCCATAATCTTGCAACTTCTGAAACTAAACTGTCTTGTATACACCACGTATTGATTTATTTAATTAGTTTGTGATCTACATTCCCACCAATAGAGGGAGCTGTTTGTTTTCTTTTTTTAAAGTAACATTTAAGCAATCAGGCATCACTAGTAGAGTTGAAAAAATCTTCCATCTTGTCTCTTTCAAAATCTGCAAGTCATGTCTGAATTTTAGCAACTGGACTATCTGTGTGTAGTATTGTTGTTCCTATCCAAACAGCTGCTATTTGTGACTATTTTTAGACAAACATTTACAGGTCCGAATAATAAACAAAGTGTGGACATGTCTGAAATTTTAGAACCATCTTGATACATTATTCTAGCAGAATTCAAGTATAGTTTACCGTCATTCTTAACTGTTTAAGAGCAAATTTGGTAATGCAAAAATCACATTAGACATACTAAACCTTTTTAAAGAGGTATATCATTCGCCCCTGCCTCACAATATCATGTATACAATATATTACACCAAAGGTGTGCAACATGTTCAACCTCAACATGGCTTATATTGTAAATGTAGAGTTTAAAAAGAAAACATGATCTATACATTAACAAAATTACAAGCAAATGCATGAAAGAGAAATGTGTCTCCAGCTTATGACGACATCACCTTGTGGCTAGATATGCCACATGTCCTATCAAAGTACCGTATATACTCCAGTATAAGCCGAGTTTTTCAGCACATTTTTTGTGCTGAAAAATGCCCCCCCTCGGCTTATACTCGAGTCGGTGTCTGGGGGACCAAAAAAAATCTAAAACTTACCTCGTTCCTGCTCCAGCTGCGCGGTCAACAGCTGCGCGGTGTTTTTTAAAACAAACTTTATTGATCCGCGCGGCTGGAGGGGAGCTCACAACGCTTCCCTCACAGCCACGGAACTTCAGAGCACCGGGAGACGGAGCAGGAACGAGGTAAGTACTGGGGAAGGGGGGGAGCAGGGTGGCATAACGAGCATACTAAGGGGCAATATCCTGGCATATTAAAATGGCATATTGGGGGCAATATCCTGGCATATTAAAATGGCATATTGGGGGCAATATCCTGGCATATTAAAATGGCATATTGGGGGCAATATCCTGGCATATTAAATGGCATATTGGGGGCAATATCCTGGCATATTAAATGGCAGATTGGGGGCAATATTTTCCAGTAGCTGCCTCATTTGCCACCCTAGGCTTATGCTCGAGTCAATATTTTTTCCCAGTTCTTTGTGGTAAAATTAGGTGCCTCGGCTTATATTCGGGTCGGCTTATACTCAAGTATATACGGTAGTTAATTTGCATATCAAGCCACAGGTAATGTCTTAAACAGGCAAAAACATTCTCAGCAGCAATTGCAAGCAAATGCATAAAATAACACAATATATAGATTTTTTTTCCCTTCTATTCTCTATATTTACAGTTTAAGCAGTGTTTCAGATGACAGTCCTTTTTAAGTTTGTCTCCCCCTTCCCCTACTGGAGGTAATTGTGTATTTTCAGATAACTTAATGGAGTAGTACAAAGGCTAAACAAAAAAAAAAAAAAAAACACCCAAAAAACTCCAACTGGTACATTTTAAAAGTCGTCCTCATTTGGTGGCAGGATGGAGAGCATGGAATAACGATCTGTTGTTAGATTTACATGTATATATTACATCCTCTTGGGGCAACATTTGGAAATTACAATATGCAACTGCCAAAAATAAACACATTTTCCCCTCCTACAAAACATTAAAAAAAAAAAGAAGCCTTTTTTATGTTCCTTTCCTATTGTCAAAAGCCTTGTAAACAACTTTATTAATGTTACAAGGCCTGGGACGTCCTATCAAGAGAATATTATACTTTTATACTATGAGGCAATAATTCTTGCGTTTTGTTTTCCTGGGCCTGGTTTTAATGCTAGAGTGCTCTTTTGTGATCACCTATTCACTGGTGTCATGAATGACCTCACCAGAAACATTTCTTTAGCAAGGGACATGGATGGGACATGCATCTGAAACAGGTCACCTGTGTGGGCAAGTAGCAGTGTGTCTGTCCTCCTAATCACAGTTTGGCTAAACACACGTCGTAATAAACACCGATCAGCCATAACATTATGACCGACAGGTGGCAAGCCGGTGGAGGCAGTGTGATGCTTTGGGTAATGTTCTGCTGGGAAACCTTGGGTCCTGCCATGTGGATGTTACTTTGACACGTACCACCTACCTAAGCATTGTTACAGGCCATGTACACCCTTTTATGGGAAACAGTATTCCCTGATGGCGTTGGCCTTATTTCAGCAGGATAATGCTCCCTGCCACAAAGCAGAAATGGCTCAGGAATGGTTTGAGGAACACAACAAGGAGTTCAAGGTGTTTACTTGGCCTCCAAATTCCCCAGATCTCAATCGAGCATCTGTGGGATGTGTTGGACAAACATGTCCGATCCATGGAGGCCCCACCTAACAACTTACAGGACTTAAAGGATCTGCTGCCAGATACCACAGCACACCTTCAGGGTAATTTTGGTGGCAAAAAGGGGACCTATGCAATATTAAGCAGGGGGACATAATGTTATGTGAATAAATAAAGTGTGTGTGTGTGTGTGTGTGTGTGTGTGTGTATATACACACACACAGTAACAAACAAAAAGACACAAATTGCCCATGAGATTGGTGAAAGAGAATACCATAGAAAAGATACAGATTCTCTGCAATTGAAGGGGAGAAAAATCTTAATATATGACTTGTTATTATACAGAGGACCATGGCATGTGCCACAAGAGAAGGGAACCTACGTACAGACATGCAAACATATCTACCCTCAGATTTTGGGTGAAATTAGCCGCCTATATTTACAGTTTAATCACTACCCCCTTTAAAAAGAAAAAAACAAACAGTTCCTCACAGGTGAAGCCGAGTATTGGAGAGAAGTGGGATAGGTGTCCTCTTGTAAACTTAAGCGATTGCTCCATTGGAACTAAACTAATAGGCCATTTATTAATAAATTGAAAAGGTGACCTATTCACTTAAAGCTGTTTGGTTGGTAATCGGGATCGGTTTAATAATTTCCATTGCTGTTCTAGTAGAAAGAAACTTAAATATGTTGTAAAAAAGCAATGTTTCTACATTTAATAGCACCCGAAGAGGTGAAATCTACTCAGGTTTTGATAGGATGCTAAAATATATTTTTTACTTCTCACTGCGGTTTGGTTGCTGTGTACATCATCACTTCCTGCCGTACATGGAATGTGCTCTTCAGAGCATGCGCAACTAAGAAATGTTTCCCCCCCACACACACACCTTGCCGAAAACATGTCCGTTTCGGAAAAACCATGAAGCATCACAAACTTACAAAACGCTTTTCTAAGCCGAGAACGTTTTATTAAAGTTCAGGGCTGTCCAAATGCAGGCTTCTAATTTGTTGGACTACATCTAAATCGGTAAAAATCATATGCTTTCCCCTTTTGTGTCGGGGCTAGCGTGGTCTGAAGTCATGTGACTTATCTCTAAGTATACTATCATTTCACATTGTCCTACTTTAAGATTAAACTTACATTGCCTTATTCCCTATTTCGATCAACATTACAGACTCAAACAGTGTCTGGGGTGCAGTGAGAGGAACGGCTGTTTGTCAAGCAAGAGGAGTCGCTGTTGGTTGCAGATTTTTCCTCCGGTAACTTGGAAACTCCCACCGATTCCAACAGAGTTTCTTTTTCCAGCAGAGACCCTGCATCTTCTTCACTGGTATCCACCAGACCATCCGCTGATGTGCTGGGACCTCCAATAGCCATAGAGATGACCTCCGCTTCAGTAGTGAGCGCATTCTTATCCTGGTAGGCCAGGCTCGCTGGGATTGCACATTCCATGCCTTGCAAGGCTAGGTCACCATCTTTTGGCTCTGCCACTCTACACTGCTCTCTGCTGATGGGGGCAGCCGAGTCATCCTCCAGAGTCTCCACAGACTTGGCGTGAGGGCCAGATTCCTTCTGTGAGGCTGAGCGGCTCTTTAATACTTTGTACCGCTATGGGTGGGGGGAGAAAAAGCACTAAGTAAATAAAGGCATACCCTGCTTTAAGGACCTTCACTTTGAGGAGACTCGCAAGTAATAACATTGTTACAGTACAATGCACCACCGCAATGACTTTTCTACCGAGACTACGCTATACAGTGCGTCTCCTTGTTCCACCACCAGAGGTTCAGAGGAGGGCCATCCCGAGTATTAAGACATTTGTACTGTAGACTGTATAAGATAAGTGGGGGGAGGGGGGGGGGGGATATTGCTTCACTTTAAATACATTTTTCGTTTTAAATTAAGCACATTTCTGTTTTACATACATTAAGCACATTTCCGTTTTCCATACATGCTCTGGGCCAATTGCTATATGCTTAGGTTAATGAGGGGTACATGTCTGTAAATCTCAGCCTCTTAAAAAGGACTCACCTAAACATTTATACTGTGATTAAGAGAAATAAAACGAAGGTCTAGCCATGGTATTAGCAGAACTGAAAGCAAATGCACACATATATATATATATTTAAGAAAACTGTTTAAAATGTGAGGCATCTGCCATTTGTGACATCACCTGCGACTTGATATGCAAATACATTTTGCATAGGAACTTGTGTAATTTGCATATTGAGGAGACACATTTTCCAATGCGATTCTTCTAACACGATGTATAAGCCATGTCTGCTAATGTTTTATTCTCTGCCTTCACAGTATAAAACATATTAGAGCGATAGACCTTTAAAAAAAGGGAATTGCTAGGTAAGTGTTATTGAAATTATTACTAATGAACCTAGAAATTAAAAAAAATTTAGCAGTTTTTTGTTCCCAAGTGCTAAAAGTTTGTGGATGACCTGTTCCCCTTTCTGGTAGGAACATTTCATCAACATATTTACTGGAGAAATTTGCAGCAAATATGTTGATATTCAGTTATACTTACCGGTCTTCTGCCACCAACGGACATGTACAGGCATCTACACGCCCCCGGGAAACTATAACGTCACAATCCCACAATGCTTAGCGTGCGACATGCTAAACCAAGTGGAATGTCACTATTTGGGGCAGGCAGATGCACATGCATCCGCTCCACGGCCATCTTGGTTGCTCCATGGCGATGGAATTCAAAGTTAACACTTACATCTGCTGTCAACTTTTTTTTTTTTTAATTCCATATATATATATATATATATATATATATATATATATATATATATATATATACATATATATATATATACACACACACACACACACACACACACACACACACACACACACACACACACACAATGTCATATATAATTGAAGCAGTACATTTTAAGCTTGACTAGGGTAGAAGCCTACGCTTTAGGGATTGATACTCAAATTAAAATGAGATTGTCTAGTGTTAATTTTGCTGACTCCCTGCACACCTGATCTTAATGAGATATGCTCTAGATAGACAGACAGTTTCCAAGTCAACAGCTAAGAATGCAGATGGGAGGCATGGGAACAGAAATACATAGAATGATAGGAGATGCGCGTGATGAGAAAAGGGGATAAAAAGACAGAGAATGGCAAATAACAGAGGAAAGCAGGACCATGCAACGGCAGAAGGGTCTAACCTGAACGTTTTGATAATGCGTCAGGGACTTGCAGTGTGAAAGCCGGGCCGCAGAGTCACTAGAGTAGAATTTGTGACACAGCCTGCACAGATAACCAGCGACGGGGACGATAAAATCCAGGCCTGTGAAACGGGAGGGCAGATCACAAAGAATGGAGATCAAAAGCAAAAACAAAAAAAGAAACACACACACATCACACACACAAGAGAGAGTGTTTAAAAACACAGTGGGGTAAGGATCTCACAGAGTGGGAGAGAGAGAGAGAGGATGGAGGGCACATATGTGTGAGACGTATAGGATTAGTAAAGACGGGTTATGATTCCAGGAGAGGGACCGATAGTGATGTAGGATGAAGGTCTGGCCATCTTGATGTTGGTTTCCGCTAACTGTGGCAACTGCAAAAGCTTTTTGGTATGGAGACCAAACCATGTCCTCCGAATCCTTACTGTGAGATTAGATACTCACCATATGCAGTGTCTGGACTGTACTTCTCCCATCCTTCCTGTTCAGGCAAACCTGTGACTTCATCCGGAGCCTGCCAAGATATCAGCAGTGTATTAATCTCAGGCTATAAAGAGTACTTGCCGACGGGCCTTGTGCATTTGTGGGAAAGAATTCCCAGGTTAGTATGGCGTGAACAGAAGCCATCTGAAAGGAGTACGTGAGTTATACATATGCTCTTTAAAGTGCATTAATGATTCCATGACCTCCCTACAACTCATTCTGAAATCTGCTGTTCACCTGATCCACTGGCAGCATAGGCTTACCTGCAGGCCTTCTGTATCCCCAGAAGGGTCATCCTCACTTATTCCTTCTTCTTCCTCTTCCTCATCATCATCCTCTTCCTCGAAGCATCCAACAGCATCCACCGTAATCAGTTCCTCAGGCTCCTCTAAGCTCCACGGTTCCTTCTCGCCGAGCCTGACCTGCAGAGCAGTAGGAAACACACCACATAAGCGATGCTCAAACGCACAGTCGGCTCTCGTTGAGCATCATGGGAACTGTAGTCCACCAATGGTTTTCATTTAGCAAGCCAGCTGTTATTAATAAATGTCCCTCCTTAGGAATAATGGAATTCATGGCTTCCCATTGGATATTCAGTGGAAGAAAATGACCCCTTTCATGGTTATCCGGCAATATAATATAGAAACATAGAATGTGTCGCTGGCAGATAAGAACCATTCGGCCCATCTAGTCTGCCCAATTTTTCTAAATACTTTTATTAGTCCCCGGTTCCCTATCTTATATCTAGGATAGCCTTATACCTATCCCATGCATGCTTAAACTCCTTCACTGTATTAACCTCTACCACTTCTAATGGAAGGCTATTCCATACATCCACTACCCTCTCAGTAATGTAATACTTTCATTAGTCCCTGACCTTATCTTATATCTAGGATAGCCTTATACCTATCCCATGCATGCTTAAACTCCTTCACTGTATTAACCTCTACCACTTCTAATGGAAGGCTATTCCATACATCCACTACCCTCTCAGTAATGTAATACTTTCATTAGTCCCTGGCCTTATCTTATATCTAGGATAGCCTTATACCTATCCCATGCATACTTAAACTCCTTCACTGTATTAATCTCTACCACTTCTACTGGAAGGCTATTCCATACATCCACTACCCTCTCAGTAAAGTAATACTTTCATTAGTCCCTGGCCTTATCTTATATCTAGGATAGCCTTGTGCCTGTCCCACGCATGCTTAAACTCCTTCACTGTATTAACCTCTACCACTTCTACTGGAAGACTATTCCATACATCCACTACCCTCTCAGTAATGTAATACTTTCATTAGTCCCTGGCCTTATCTTATATCTAGGATAGCCTTATACCTATCCCATGCATGCTTAAACTCCTTCACTGTATTAACCTCTACCACTTCTACTGGAAGACTATTCCATGCATCCACTACCCTCTCAGTAATGTAATACTTTCATTAGTCCCTGGCCTTATCTTATATCTAGGATAGCCTTATACCTATCCCACGCATGCTTAAACCCCTTCACTGTATTAACCTCTACAACTTCTACTGGAAGACTATTCCATACATCCACTACCCTCTCAGTAAAGTAATACTTTCATTAGTCCCTGGCCTTATCTTATATCTAGGATAGCCTTGTGTCCATCCCACGCATGCTTAAACTCCTTCACTATATTAACCTCTACCACTTCTACTGGAAGACTATTCCATGCATTCACTACCCTCTCAGTAAAGTAATACTTCCTGATATTACTTTTAAACCGTTGCCCATCTAATTTTAGACTATGTCCTCTAGTTGTGGTGGTTAAGTTGAATTGAGATGAATATCTATTCATCTCAAATGTTTAAGGGCCAAAAATATCAATTCAGGAGACAGGGGAAGAGCATTTCCATAGAGTTCTACGCACAACAATAAACCTACGTTGGAAATCAGTAGCCTGGATTTTAGGAGCCAAGGCCTGTCAATCCCTGGGGCAGTATATGCAACAGAGTACATCAGTAGTGGCTTTGCACGTCCCATGTTGATGACTTCATCTGAGTAATCAAGTAAGGAGAGTGACTGGACCATGCAGTGCTGGTATCCTCACGGAAAGGCATACCAGTATATAAACCCATTATTTGTATCACCCCTTTGTTAGTTTAAGGTGGGACTTCCTCTTTGCTGAATGTCACCTTACCTCCTGGGATTTCTGCTTGTGCTCTGGAGATTTCATGTGCTCTACAAACTTGCGGGGGGTCTTAAAGTGGCGGCTGCAAACTGTGCAGAAAGGCCGCAGGGACCGTTTGGCCAGCTGAGGGTAAAAAAAGAGAAAGGGGTTGGTGTAAGTCCCATAAAACCCACACAGGAATTCTCTGAACCAAACCAGGCCAGCTGTTCCCAAGCCTTCTCTATAATCTGCAGGGCCCACGGAGAAGTATAATTAAAGGATTCTCAAACTTTCCATGCACCGTTTCCAGTTGGCAAGTTGCTTTGTGCTCTATCTGCTGCTCTTCTCTTTGATGGCCTCCTAACCAATCAGCTAAGAGCGCTTGACAGCATTTTCCAATGAGTGCCCCAAGCTTGGGCATTCCACCACCACTCCGTACCTTGTGTTCCCGTGTCCGGCGATGTTTGATGAGGTCAGAGCTGAAATGTATCTGGCAGACATTGCACCACCTTGACTTGTTCTTCTTCCTGGACATAGAAAACCACAGTGTGTCCTGAGTGTCAGCCCACAGACTGTGACCATTAGCCCAGATGACTGTTTAAAGACTCACCCATCTATTGCAGTTCCATTGTCATCCATCGCGGTGGGCATTAGGGTGACTAGACAGGCATTGCTGAGATGCTGAATATCCTGCAACTTCTGGTGGTGCCGAGGGGTTACCAAATGAGACTGGAAAGCCTGGTAGAACAAAAAGGGGCACGTTTACAAAGATTAAAATATTCCCTTATATTTCTTTCTTAGAATCACTCATGGAAGATCTTGGAGGCACAGCATGCACGGTTGGCCACAGGCTTGGGGCCTAGGGTGCACTAGGGGTCAGGATAGGACCTAAAAACAGTGATAAGTAACCTTGGTATTGCAGATGTTCAAGAACTACATATCCCATGGGTAGCAATCAGCCATAAGGCCCACTGAGCATCATGGGATAAGGTAAGTTTCCCAATCACTGAACTAATCACTCGAATGAGGGGCGGAAATTATTTAGAAATAACTATTGCTGGCTGAGCATTATGGGATGTGTAGGCCACAGGGAGATCTTTCGGCTTGCTGAGCATTATGGGATATGGAGGCCACAGGGAGATCTTTCGGCTTGCTGAGCATTATGGGATATGGAGGCCACAGGGAGATCTCTCAACTGGCTGAGCATTATGGGATATGGAGGCCACAGGGAGATCTCTCAACTGGCTGAGCATTATGGGATATGGAGGCCACAGGGAGATCTCTCGGCTTGCTGAGCATTATGAGATATGGAGGCCACAGGGAGATCTCTCAGCTGGCTGAGCATTATGGGATATGGAAGCCACAGGGAGATCTCTCAGCTGGCTGAGCATTATGGCATTTGGAGGCCACAGGAAAATCTCTCAGCTGGCAGAGCATTAGGGAGGCCACAGGACGATCTCTCAGCTGGCAGAGCATTGTGGGATATGGAGGCCACAGGACGATCTCTCAGCTGGCAGAGCACTATGGGATATGGAGGCCACAGGAAGATCTCTCAGCTGGCAGAGCATTAGGGAGGCCACAGGACGATCTCTCAGCTGGCAGAGCATTGTGGGATATGGAGGCCACAGGAAGATCTCTCAGCTGGCAGAGCATTAGGGAGGCCACAGGACGATCTCTCAGCTGGCAGAGAATTGTGGGATATGGAGGCCACAGGAAGATCTCTCAGCTGGCAGAGCATTAGGGAGGCCACAGGACGATCTCTCAGCTGGCAGAGCACTATGGGATATGGAGGCCACAGGACGATCTCTCAGCTGGCAGAGCATTGTGGGATATGGAGGCCACAGGACGATCTCTCAGCTGGCAGAGAATTGTGGGATATGGAGGCCACAGGAAGATCTCTCAGCTGGCAGAGCATTAGGGAGGCCACAGGACGATCTCTCAGCTGGCAGAGCACTATGGGATATGGAGGCCACAGGACGATCTCTCAGCTGGCAGAGCATTGTGGGATATGGAGGCCACAGGACGATCTCTCAGCTGGCAGAGAATTGTGGGATATGGAGGCCACAGGAAGATCTCTCAGCTGGCAGAGCATTAGGGAGGCCACAGGACGATCTCTCAGCTGGCAGACCACAGTATGAATCCCCTTCATTACAGGTTCCATTTAATGGGTTGGTAATGCGTTACCTGGAGGCTATGGAAGTTGCTCTTGCAGATGTAGCAGCAGAACCTGGGTCCAGCCTGGGTGGAGCTGCCGCCTTGTCCTGTGCATTTAGGTTTTAGCATTGTGGTGCTTATTGTGCGGCTCTGACTTCTCTGCTGGATGGTGACCTTCAGCGCACGACCCCCACTAACACTCTAAAAAAACAACAAAAGAAAAAACAAAGATGGTATTTAGTGAAGATCATAGAGCTACACGTCATGCAAAAATCTGAAGAAAGAACGAAAACAGTAAAGTGTATTCACTGGATCCCCAACAATAAAGTAAATATGTTTTCTGCACTTACCTCTGTGGTCTGGGACTCCACACAGCGCTCTGTTTTCATTTCTCCTTCTCCTGTTGTATTTATGACATATTAGTATTTTAGAAGTTAGCTCAATAATTTGAAATTTATACCCCCCAATGATGATTCTTTAAAATAAAACCATTATTCACTGCTGATTTCTCTTAGATAAAAGCAAAGCTCTATAGCAGGGGTCTCCAAACGGTAGTCTTCCAGCTGTGGCAAGACTACATCTCCCATAGTGCTCTGCAAGCCTCCTTGATGAAAGAACATTTGGGAGATGTAGTCCTGCAACGGCTGGATGGACTACAGGATGGAGGGAATACAGGGCCACTACTAGCCATGGAAATGAGATCTACTGGACGCTTCAAGTAGATCCGACTGGCCAGACATACAGGGTGACTACTAGCCATAGAAACTAGATCTATTGGACACACCACGAAGGGCCGGCTTCTTTTCTAAAAGTGGGCTTACAATCTAGGCTATAATGCCTACTGAAAAATTATATTGGAGTTATTCTCTCTAGAGTGCAAGCCGGACTCTCTACCTCATTTATCTCTGCTGTCATCTATCCCAGAGATGATTCAAAGTTATTTCTTTTTTTTTTTTTTAATTTTTTTAAATATCTAATTCTTTATTACATTTTTTTCAAGATTCAAAGTTACTCTTAAATGACCTCCACGTACCTTCTGCAGAGAACGCAGCTTCCTCCGCACTGGTTAGGGAGCTGTCAAAAAGGTACAAATTAATTCATCAGAGAAAGCAGAAAGGGGGGGGGGGGGTGGAGGGGAAGCATTGTGTTATTTGAACAGTCTATTCCATCTACAGCCTTCCTCTCAGCAACAGTAAGAAAGAAGTCTAAACGGATTTAAAATCTCTATTATAATGAGAGGCTTGTGGTTGGAATTATGATGAGGTGGGTGGCGGGATACGACGACTGAAAACAGTAAATGAGAATACTGATGAAAGCAGCACAGGGTATCAATACTTGAGCCGTCCTTAACCGGAGACACCACAGACAGATACCGATTCGCTACATTCAGCATAAACAATGTTTAGGTGACAGTTTTTTTATATGTTTTAAAGGACAGCTGTCAGCAAAAATCAAGTTCTGTTTAACAAAAAGTGTTGGTATTTTAAATAGAAATGCTTTAATAAAAAGATACACATAAAGTACCTTACTGAGCCCTCTTTGCCCTGTATAGCTGTATCAGGGGGCAGACATGTTGTTTAGAATCTTGGGTCAGATGCATGAAGATCTGACCCAAGATGTCAGCTCCTGGCAGAGCTATACACAGCAAAG
This sequence comes from Pelodytes ibericus, assembly GCA_036172795.1. Taxonomy (NCBI): domain Eukaryota; kingdom Metazoa; phylum Chordata; class Amphibia; order Anura; family Pelodytidae; genus Pelodytes; species Pelodytes ibericus. Next base: position 85,167,150 of record CM069864.1, on the reverse strand, counting down.
AGCGCTCAACAAGGTACTTTATTATTTTATTAACTGATTTCATTTTAAAATGTCTACAGTCAGTCAATTAAACATAATGGGTTTTTTTGCCGTCAGTTGTCATTTAGTAAAATCCATTATTCTTTTGGAGCAGATCATGTATGAAGCATGTTCAGCTTTTCTGGTAACCTTCCTAAGTAACACACTGCATAACCAAACAGCCAATTGAATTCAGCGATCTCTCAACTTACACCTCGCTCATTTTATATGACTTTAGAGAAAAAATGAAGATGGCTGCCCAGGGAGCCTCGGTCTGGATATCTGTTTTTGTCATGTAGATCAGATGCTTTAAAAAAAAGTCAAATGATAACAAATGATGTATTGTGTCAGCATTATAAGCAAAAAAAAAAAAAATGTGGGGTCTCTAAATCTATGTATTTGCTTGCAACTCTGCTAATATATAGACCACTATTGTTTTTGCTCTATACATTCATAGTAAATATGTTTTTGGTCCCTTTAAAGTATGAGGATCATGGGATATGTAGTTTCCAAACATCTAGTAGAAATCACCAGTCTAGACACTCCCTTTATATTAAAATGGTCCCTCTCTGGTATTATGCAGGGAAGGGTGGATTATATAGGAAACATACTGATATATGAGGAATGGAGCAACATAAAGATATGAGGAAGAGCAGCTACACATGCAGTCTACATGTAGACAGCGAGAGTGTCTGAAACCATACAACAAGAAAGTGATAGGATGAAGCCGTAAGTTAATGCAGCGCCATCTAAATTTCGTTTTAGCGTTACCTCCTTGCTTTCTTGGCTGAAGGTTCAAGGGGGCCGATAATGCTGCAGTCAGTTAGATTTTCGGAGTCTGCAATGACAAGGTTGAGAAAGCCCACAGGGTACAGAAGCCAGTAATGATGAAAAGAAAAAGAAAAGGGATGGGGGATGCCACCAGCAGACAACACAGTGGGGATTAAAGAGCAAAGGGAGAGTCAGGGCCTGTATGTCTTGATTACTGGTTAGTTTTACATCAAATATGTCGGGGCAGTAAAATAATATATCCTGCATATCTTCGACAGCCCAGTTATAGTACATTATTAAAGGACAAACGCCAGCAGAAAAATTAAGTTTTGTTTCATTAAAGTATAGGTATTTTAAATATAAATAAATAATGAAAGAACCCAAATAAAAGTACCTTCCCTAGTCCTCTTTGCTTCATATAATTATACGGGGGCGGCCATGTTGTTCGGAATCTTGGGTTAGAACATCATGCCAAGATTCCAAACATGTCCGCAAAGAGGACTCATTAAGGTACTTCATTTATACGGTTTCATTACAGAATTTCTAGTTAAAAGTGCCTACACTTGAAGCAATCTGTAAATGAAACATAACTTTATTTTAAGCCAGCAGCTGTTCTTGATGTCAATCTCCATCTGGTGAGGGAAAATGAGACGGGAGAGGGGTTTCACACAGGTTTTAGTGAAAGTACAAGATGGAGGTCAAGGCTCATGCTGTGAAGCGGGGGGGAAAAGTGTGCTTGTCTGAAATGGAAGTGTATTCATGGAAAACCATCAAAGAAGACGTGGTACAGAATTCAGTGAAAAGGAATAGTGAGAATACGCGAAGCAGACTAAATATACTAATTACAGAAATGGGCCAAAATGGTTGAAAGGTAAGAAAGGAAACCAAACGATACACATATGAAAATCAGTGTGTTATCATTGGGGAGTCTATGGTGTAGAACAATAGAACAGACCCAGATCTTATAATGGGGACGAAGGGAGGGCTGTAAGGTTTAAATGAAAGATCAAGTGTAGGCATGTTAAAATGAAGTGCTCTATTTGAAAGAATTTGAATAAAGTACCATATTGATACCTCTTTTTGCCTGTTTAAAGGTGGGACAAGCAGTTTGGAATCAGATCTTCTTTAATCTGACCCAAAATGAAGAAGGATCTGAACATGGCAGGACCGTCATGGTGCCAGCACAGAATGGGGCCTTTATTTGTATTCGTTCATTAAATAATTTCTATGTAACTCCCCTCACTTGATGAAGTCAATACAACACAAGTTCATTGTTGTCCTTTAAAGAACTCCTTAAAAGGTCAAGGCTTCACCAAAGATGTTTAGAGAAAAAGTCAAATAATAGGTGTTGAGGCATCGAAATATATACCACCCGTGTATAAACTTGTGTTATTTAGACTTTTGGAATTCTGATACAATGAGAAAGGTCTATAGAGACCTGCTCTAAAACATACGTCATGATAAAGACCACCACTTTCACCAACATTTTGAGTGAGGGATTCCAATGCATGGTTACTGGGCATCTATGAAAGCCTAAAACACCGCCTGCAACGCCCAATATCAATACACATTCCCTTTGGCCAATAAAGAGCGTTAGTGCTTCTCACCCTCTGAAGAGCTAACATTCTCATCTGCTTCGGACACAGCAGGTGGCAGCTCTGTTTCTTCTCTGGCGGAATGCTTGTCATTATCTCTGGCCTGGAAGGTCGAGGCCTGCTCCCCTTCCCTCTTACGATCATAACTCCTGTAACGGTCCTACATGGAGAAAATGGAGACTTTTACAGTTCTAGGAATTCTGATTCTTATTCCAGCTGTGTTTCTGCAACAGATGGAGGCTGGAGCAAGAGCATTTGTGTGAAATGAGGAACCGCACGTTGTACAGGTTAAACCCTGCCAGAAGCATCAAGGTTAGTTTGGGCCTGAAATGTCCCTTTAACAATATTTTTTTTTTTAACTTAAACTTTCATACAAAAGCTAAAAGGAGCGCAATGTTCTTGTGTTTTAACCAGGCTCTCTCTAACCTTTTGGTACATGCGGTGTTGCTGTTGGAAGGGCAGCGAAGGGAACGCCATACTTGGACCCTTCATGGTCATTCCCAAGGGAGGTGTTCCCAGGATGGACTGTCTTGCAGCAGCCGGGAAGAAGTGAGGCATGGGAGGAGCTCCCATGCTGAGGCCACGAAGATTACCTGCAAAAAATAAATAGGTAAACAATGTGACAGCCACATGGAAGCAAATTTGGGATAATTACCTGGCATTTTACAGTTTATGTTTGCAGCCAACGCCACTTCCAAGGAATTCATTCTATTGTATGAAAATAAAGGGGACTTGTATAATTACCCTGCATTTGCTGCATGAGCAGAGCCCGCTGTAACATAGGGTGGGCGTTCAGGAGCCGCGCTGGATTGGCTGTGGTCAGGTTCAGCATCTGCTGGGGTTGTTGATGCTGGACAGAAGGCTGCATCGTCCTGTTGGGAGAAAGCAGTTCCAGTGAGAGTTGGCAGTGTAAGCCTTATTGATTAAACCTATTACAGCAACTACATGTGAAGTAATCAGCAGGAACATTCTATTGGTGTCCATGGTGACTGGACCATTTATAGAGGTTATTTGGTTATGTCCTGAATGTTTTTGCCCAGGGGGTCAGATCTGTCAACGGAAACCCTCCAAGTAAAAGAAAATACAACTATTAAATGTAAATAAAAGTGGAACTAGTAAGCTATTGATTTAACCCCTTGAGGACACAAGGGGTACAGTCTAGGACACTGGCTGTTTTTACACTTCTGCAGTGTTTGTGTTTAGCTGTCATTTTCCTCTCTCATTTCATGTGCCCACACATACTGTATACTGTTTTTAATGCCATAAAAAGGGATTTTGTAACATACTATAAATTTCATCATATAATAAATCATAATATATCATGATGAAAAGAAAAAACACTTTTTCAAACTTTTACACATCTACAAATGTAAAAAATCCTGCTAGATAGATTAATATAATTAATAATATTTGTCTTGAATTTAGAAATACCCAATGTTGTTTTTGCAAGTTATAGGGCAATAACTCCAAGCAGTGTTTTTTTCCTAACCTTTTTTCTCCTAGTGACCTTTTCACCCCAACCCTAGATTTCTTTTTTTATTTTTTTTTTACTCAGTTTAATGTTGCCGACTGCCTCTAGAGACAGACTAGCAACAGCAAAAAGCGATGGAAGTGATATCAGATCATTTCCATCACTCTTGTCAGCCAGCTAAAGGGCAGCTCCATATTGGAGGGACATCCCGCCTTCCGATATGGTGCAGGGCATCATCTTGCAGGCTTTGGCAACAGTTGTAAATTGAGACTGGCTGGAAGATTTTGGATGATGTTGCATCATAGGAAATATTTACAAAATGGAGCCAGGAGATAAACATCTAATTTTTATATTTCCTTTTATATGCAATTAATTCAATCATTACATTTTTTTTTAAACAGTGGCATATGATTTATATATGCATGTCTTAAATGACCAGGTTATCTAGTTACATCATATGCAAGTGGTAGTGTCCCTTAAAGATATCAATAGCTTATGTAACTTGTTTAATATTTTTGGTGTGGTCTTCAAAGAATGAGTGTTATATACGTGAAAAGATTTCGGCAGCCTTGGCAGGAACATCTATCAAGTTAGCTGCATCCATCTCAAGGACTTTGCCCACTATATGTGGTGGAATCATGATCCAATGACTAACTGGAATACTGATACCCATGGTATAAACTTACCTGGGCGCTGGATGCTGATGCTGCACTGGATGCTGCTGCTGTTGTTGCTGCTGCTGCAGAAGATGCTGAAGCTGCATCAACTGATGGAATTGCTGCTGTTGGTTAAACATCTTTGCAGCCTAGGGAAAACAAACAAACAGATTGCATAAAATACATGCATGCTTCAACCAGCATCCAACTAACAAGTCTCCTTGTCCAAAACACTGCCTATTCGGTGAATGTAGAGGATAATAAAATCATCTCTATATTGTAATTGCAAAAAGACTTAAAGAAAAAAAAAGTTACGGATTACGACCATGTGGCCTTATTTGCAACTTACACATTTGAAATTGAATTCAAAATTCAACATCAACTCTATTATTTGATGTTATATGTACAATAAGAAGAAACTGCAGACAAAAAAAGATTTCATACAAGATTATGTCATAACTTTCATTCCATAGCGGCGGTCTCTTCTATAACATCTTCAGCGTCCCTCTTGCTCCACAGCCTAGCTGCCTATGGTTACATGACTATATTGGCTAGTCAAAGGAATCAAATTATTCCCTCACTGGGACTAAAACTCTCCTCCAACCTCATCACCACTTCTCACTCGCGTCTCCAAGATTTCGCCCGTGCTGCCCCCTCTCTCTGGAACTCCCTTCCGCAGAGCATCCAGCCCTCCTTTTCAAACTTTAAAAAGTCCCTCAAAAGTCATCTCTTTAAAGAAGCTTACTACCCAACCCACTAGAACACCTGTCACTTTACCTCTAGCAGATCCCACCTAGCTGAAACACACACTACTCATCTTTGGCCTATCTCACCTAGTGCTTCCCATCCACACTATTGTTACTACAACTTCGATCCCTCTGGCCTCTTCAACCCCTTATGTGTCTTATTGACCCCACTCCCTCTAGATTGTAAGCTTGCGAGCAAGGTTCTCTACCTCATGTACCAGTCTGCTCTAGTTTGTCTAACTTAAGTATGTAGTTCCCTTGTATGCTCTGTACCTAGCGCTACATAAATTGTTGTCGCTATATAAATAAATGGTAATAAAATGTAATGTAATTCACCAAAAAATGCTGTGTGATCTTTGTCGAAGACACCGCTTTAAAAAATTTCTAAAAAAGATCAAAATCATCTTTAAAATTTAGAAACTGTCAGAGCTCTCAGTCAGAACTGTTCGGAAAAAGAAAAGAAGGATAACATAAAAAATTTTTTTTTAAAAGTATCTTTTTTTATGACTGTATTTACTCAAGGATCATGGGTATAATGTATACTCTAGTAGCCAGTGTGCAATGTATGCAAGACCCTTGGGATCCATAAAGCAGGGCTTCACAAATATTTGTAGGATTTAAGAACCAGCCAAGACAATTCAGGAACCAGAGTAAATCACTTTAGGAGCCAGGGAAATGAAACAACTATAGAGAACATGTAAAACAATCAAAAAAGTTACTAGCCAGCAGTAGGAAGTTTTGTAGCCGTGGCTCCCTGGGATTTGGCAAGGCCTGCCATAGGACTATTGTCCACTAGCATTATTCCTAGCTCAAAACATGCTCTGTTAACATTTAACTCTTCCCATTAATAACACGTGTGCCCAATATATTTGTGCCACATCCGGTATATTCCTTGCACATGTCACATATATAAATTCTTCCAGTAGTTAAAAATACATATTTAAGCTCCTCATCTTATTACATGTATACCATTAGCCAGTGCTCCCATTTTACACAGCACCATGCGGATCCATTTTATTATTATATGTTGAGTATTCCTTATCCATAATGGTCAGTTATTCCAAATTGTGATGCCTCATATCACAGTAAAAGTGATTTATTTGATCTATACAGTATTTACTTTGATATTACTGTATATCATGACTGCGGAGAGGCTTTAATACATCTTATTGGTGAAAGTGATCTGTTATCCAATATACTTCTGATCCCAAGCACTTCAGATAAGGAATACTCAACCTGCATAAAGCACCAACTTCCACAAAGCTGTACCATGGGGTGGTAAAAACAATGTTTAGGTGATTTGGTCCCTTTAAGTTGGAAATTCCCTCATCAATCCCCTGCAATGGTCTCTTCCATGAATAAAGCCATGTATATATCCGTTGTGCCCCCTCTGTACCACTCTTTCTCCTGTGCATCCATGGGTACCCATACTACCCAACAAATGGATAAAAGAGGTACTTTGGTGGATGGAGGGTATACACTAAATGTGTAGCCATGCACAGGGAATTTTTGTATGACTTTTACGAATTGAGAACATTTATGATATTTGATAAATCATTTAGAATTAAATGAATGCATTTTAATTACAGAAGTAAATCTATAAACACATTTAATGCATTTGAAATACACTGTTTGATGAGTTTTATTGTTTGGGAGCTTTGTGGTTCACTCACACATCTAAACATCTCCTTGAAAATAGGGACTGTCCTTCCTAAATATGGTCACTTGAGAAGCATCATGGTGTACCTACCCTGTACAGCCTATGCACCTCTACACCTGTGCCTATATATCCCATGCAACGGCCCCCCCTGTATACATATTCCATGCACCAACCCCACCCCCCTCTGTATGCATATCCCATGCACCCCTCCCCCCTCTGTATGCATATCCCATACACCCCCCTGTTTGTATATCCCATGCAACCCCCCCGACCCCCTGTGTATGTATATCCCATGCAACCCCCCCCCGACCCCCTGTGTATGTATATCCCATGCAACCCCCCCCCGACCCCCTGTGTATGTATATCCCATGCAACCCCCCCCCGACCCCCTGTGTATGTATATCCCATGCAACCCCCCCCCGACCCCCTGTGTATGTATATCCCATGCAACCCCCCCCCGACCCCCTGTGTATGTATATCCCATGCAACCCCCCCCCCGACCCCCTGTGTATGTATATCCCATGCAACCCCCCCCCGACCCCCTGTGTATGTATATCCCATGCAACCCCCCCCCGACCCCCTGTGTATGTATATCCCATGCAACCCCCCCCCCGACCCCCTGTGTATGTATATCCCATGCAACCCCCCCCCGACCCCCTGTGTATGTATATCCCATGCAACCCCCCCCCCCGACCCCCTGTGTATGTATATCCCATGCAACCGCCCCCCGACCCCCTGTGTATGTATATCCCATGCAACCTCCCCCCGACCCCCTGTGTATGTATATCCCATGCAACCTCCCCCCGACCCCCTGTGTATGTATATCCCATGCAACCTCCCCCCGACCCCCTGTGTATGTATATCCCATGCAACCCCCCCCCCCCCGACCCCCTGTGTATGTATATCCCATGCAACCCCCCCGCCCACCCCCTGTGTAAGTATATCCCATGCACCCCCCCACCCCCTGTGTAAGTATATCCCATACAAGCCCCCCCGTGTATGTATATCCCATGATGCACCCCCACACATCACGCACTGACATCCATTGTCCGTTCCATGTCGCTCTTACCGGCTGGATGAACGTGTTATATAAGAGGCGCTGTCTGAGCCGTGTCCCCGGGATTATCAGCTCACACACCTCCTCTCATTCTCCTTGTGTTCCTCTGCTCCAGGCCTCCTCCTACGACACAATAACATTAACAATGAAAGACGACTCCCCGGGACTGCACTGAGCGCCCCCTCCTGGCCTGGAGGACTCTCTGCACCGTGTCACATGGGAAAGGGAGCTTTACTCTGCTACAAGCCTGTGACACAGTTCAAGTAGAGTCAAGATGTGTCCCTGTAGTGTGGGAATGAGTTACACAGTGCAAGCTTTTATGTTTCACTGAAATTGTCTTGCACAATTATCTGTTCTGCCAGTAAAGCATTACTGCTAACAGTTCTGGATTTTCTTGCACAGTCCCTGTAATTAAGGCCTTGGATTGTCACCTTTTCACTCCCTAGAATTAATGTTATTATTTTTTTTACAGGCCTGACTTGGTGGCAAACCCGGAACCATCACTTTTATCCGTATCCCAGAATGGTTGCCACTTGTGCAAAATGCACATTCATAGTTTTGACGTAATGCCGCTAAGGTTACCAGCCAGTATTTTACAGACATGCCAGTAAAAAAATTGGCTTGAAGCCAATGTTAAATCTATGACGGCAACAACAAGGCGGTATGTTTTTTTTTTTTAAAAGGGGTCACCCTAAATGTTGCCCGATGAGTCCCGATTTGGGAGCTATGTCCTGCTCTACTGCCGCGCTCTCTACCTCTGTCCCGCTTTTCAAACCAGAGGTAGAGCAAAGATGGGACATATGATAGCAGGGTCGGAAAAAAACAGGACTGGCCATCCCATCACATCCGGGATTGTTATCTCTATATGTAATTATATTGTACAGCATATGACTTAGCGTATATTTAATTCAATTTCTTTTATGCTGCCACCATATATGGCTGAGGAGGAAACTAAAGGCTTTCAAAACACACAAAGAAGATGCAGAATAAGCCCAATTTTTGGAGTTCAGTCTTAATTCAGAATGGATCTCTAGTTTCTAATACCTGCCCAAGATTAAAAAGATATTTTGATTGATGCCCGTTTATGCCATGGCATGCCTGCCAATCTCCCGGGATCCAGGATGCAGCAGGGCAGAGCCCAAAGTGGTAGGGGTTACATGACATCACATGTCATTGCTTGGCCCTGCAAGACTGAGCTCCAGCCTACAGAGTCGGAAGATTGTTTTGGCTTTAAGCGAGGAAGGATGCTACTGGGATTAAGGGGGAGCCTGAGAAGTCACTGGGACAGCCCCTGGTCCCATGGCATGAAGGGGGGCAAGAGACCAATGGGGCAGCCCACAGCGCCATGGCATTAATGGGTCATATCATATCTATGGGATCAGGGGCCCATTGCCAAGTCTCTTACCCAAATCATTTATTTGGGCCCTAATGGCTGGGGACATTTGCTCAGTCCCAATCTAATTTAGGGAGTATGGGCTATTTGTCCAGATCCATGATTGTTAAGGAGTCCGGGGGCCATACCAGCAGCCCCGACACGCTGACACTCAACCTCCCAAGCTCCTCCCCCTGGGGGTCTCAATTTGCACCAGGCAGAAGTTGTGAGGTATGCCTGTTAATGACATTGAATCACTTTTGCCTGTAAATTAACTACAAAACGCATTTTCTTTTATCCCTTAACGCAATCATTGGAATCTACCCCAATATATGCAGGCACCATAATAAACTCCATGTTTGGATCTGTCTCTGAACATATCAGGCGTGTGTCTGACTGCAGATCCACTGTAGCTATGAATAGCGCCCTCGCTGGGAGATCACTCCAGGATTCAGTGGCTATGATCTACCCCCATCTGCCAGTATGTAAGATGACCAGATGGTCTAGCAAGATTTTCCAAATCTCATAGAAAACACACACACACACCACAATGTTTCTCCATAACCTATAAATGGAGATTGTGGATAAAGAGCAGAGTTCTATGCATGGTTAAATCAGCAGGGATATTCCACTGGTCTCTATGCTGATTATTGCAGGTTTTTTTCAACTTCTACCAGATTTGCTCTATATACACGTCACTCTTGTTCAGAAAAAGTGCAAGTTGTTTTCACCCCAGCTAGCTGCAGGATCTGACAGAGGTCGGATAGTTGAATAATAGTTTAGGTTGAAAAAAAGATTTGCGTCAGATCAAAATTCAACCTTTTTCTTATTCCTTGTTTATCGCTGTTGATCCAAAAAAAGTAAAAAAAATAAATAAATAAAAACACACCTTATTTCAGCAATTACGAATTCTGTTTCAATGGGGGGAAAAAATCCTTTTTTACTCCAAGGGGCAATATGAATGCCTATACGAACATACAAAGCCCTATATGTTCTGCTTCTTTAAAAAAGTATCCAGGATGCTTTTAAACGCATCTAATGTATTTGCTAATACCACCTCTTCAGGCAGTGAATTCCATACCTTTATTGTCCTTACTGTAAATAATCCCTTCCACTGTGGTAAACTAAATCTTAGTGGGTGATCTCTTGTCCTTTGTACTGTTCTGCTAATGAACAGATCTCTAGCGAGCCCCTTTGTATCCTCAAAGATGCTGGTTCCTTAGCATGTACAAATTTAACTTTTCTAACTTTCTTCATAACTAAAACTTTCCATTCCCCATTATTACGGTCGTTTTGTAGCCCTCCTCTGCACTCTCTAGTTCCATAATGTCTTTTTTTTTTATGTTTTAGACAGAGCACTCCATTTGGTATCTTTCTCCCTGCAGTGACACTGCATACATAGCAAAGACTCTAGTCCACTTGGGCTAGGGTGGAACCATCAGTAATCGATTCGAATGGGGGGGGGGGGGGGGGCGATTGGGCAAAGTTGGGAGCTATGCAAATTACAGTAAATGAATAAAACAGAAATGGGGTCACCCTACTTGGTACCTAAACGCCTCTGGAATGTGCACCTATGGAGAGGGAGCACCTCCATTCTGTAATTTGGAATCAGTTGCGAGAATCACAACCCGTTCAGGTTTTAATATGGACATTTTTTTAAATTAAAACATGTATTAGGAATCAGTGAACGTGATGTTGCTTAGATGGCAAGGATACTGACATCGGAGGAGCAGGCGTGACAGCTGAATCTAGGGGTGGATTTTTTTACGTACCATCTGTGGGATTTTGACAAGAAAAAAAAAATTAAATAATAATAAATAAATAAATAAAAAACACATTGGGATCCTTTCCATTTTATCCTTATGGCAATCAAGCTGTATGTTCCCAAATAACGATCTAACCCAAAACAGTAAAGCACAGTTAGTGCTTAAATGAACAATTTCAGGGAGAAACTATTGATTAGTTCAGGGTAACATGGGCAAAATATCAAAGCAGGAATGGACTCGGGGCGTGTAGAAATCCGCTATTTATTGAAGGAAACCGGTGAGACAAATCCATGGAATCAATAACAGTCACAGTGATATCGGGAGGAGGCAGAGCTCAACTTCTGACAGCCCAACGCATTTCACACTATTAGTGCAAAATATCCCCCCCAGTACCCCTACTACCTTCTCCCCATTGTTGTGGTAACAGACCAGCATGCACCTGAGCATCATGGGAAGTTTACAATAGCTGGGGTGGTAAAAATTAGCCACAATTACCCCAGTCTACAATCCCTATGCTAATCAGCCAGTTATGGGCTGGCTGTATGTCATGGGAGCTGCGGTGTAACAATCCCAGTCTGTAACTACAAATCCAATAAAGTTACGCTAGAATATTATTGTAGATTCAGTCGACAGTCATCTTACTGTAAACCCATTGCCCCCTCCCCCTCGAACAGCCCCGTCCACAGTTAGCAATGCCACATGCTTAACATCATGGGAGTTGCAGTCAACAAAAGTTACTGTTGTGTTGTTTGGTGCAGCTCTGTGTGATGCACTGCAAACATTGGGAAGTATTGCAAAAAGGACCATAAAGGCCTGGTTCCAAAAAAGAACACTTGGTAGTTACCCTTGGCACTACAGGTGCTGTTATAACATGTGTCATAATGTTTAGCCAACCAAATGGATGGCTGAGGATCATGAGATGTGCATTCTACAGCAGCTGCAGTACCAATCCATAATCATATAATACCTGACCTTTGGCATCCTAGTTGTTGAGTACTCTCCTTCCCATGATGCTTAACACACTGGCTGAGAGTCATGGGAAATGTAGTCTGAACAGCTGGAGTATTAGCTCAATTTTTATTGTATAATCTAGCCCTCTGGTTGGTTTTGCATGTAAAGGGTTACAATATAATGATATTACCAGGTATCATCTCCTGCACAGGCAGGGGAAACATGAATAAAGAGGAGGGAATAAACAGAAACCAGCCAATCCCAAGGTAAAGGAAGTCAGAGTGACTGGGTGGGAGACCAGTAGGATGAGAGGAGGGATCTAAGGGAAGCTGGCCAATAGGGTGAAAGACAGATCGTTAGTGGCCAATGGGGTGAATGAAATCAATGGCAGTTGGAAGAAGCTAATGGAACTTAGGCAATACCATGATGAAAGGGGTTTAGTAGTTAGTGAGGGAAATAATAAAATGAATAATAATTTAACTAATCATCCAACCTGGCAAGTAAGAATATTTAAAAAAAGGATTCATAAGCTATAGGGCTCAAATAGCAGTCAGTGGACCCTGCAGTGTGTCCACTCAGGGCATTTCCCTCCTTTTGCTCTGTGGTAAAGTCCTGAGAGAGGACATGATTATTTCAAGATGGCTGCCCCCTGTAAGGTAAATGCGGAAGGTGTTTTTTTTTTTGTTTTTTTACTATTTTACTGTGCAAATTAGGAAAAGTGACCAGTTGTTTTGTCAAAGGCTCCTGCCTCTGTTACTTAAGGGACTGTATCACCTGAACACGGTTTTTACTGTAAAATGATCTATCCATTGTATTAGCAAAACTGCAAGCAAATGCCTAAATTAGGAGAAAATGTGTTTTAAATATGTCTGTGGAGTCTCCTGCTTATGACATCACCTGTGGCTAGGGTTGCCACCTTTTCTTCCGGCCATGCGACTTCCTCCATAGACTTAACATTGGGGTGAAGCCTATTTTTTACCGGCCTGCTGGTAAAATACCGGCCAGGTGGCAACCCTATCTGTGGCTTGGTATGCAAATTACTAAATTCCCACTGAAAAGCAGTTCATTTGCATATCAAGCCACAGATGATGTCATAAACAGGTAGGGTTGCCACCTTTTCTTCAAATTGGGGTCAAGCCAATTTTTTACCGGCCAGGTGGCTACCCTATAAGCAGGAGACTCCACAGACTTTTAAAAAAAATTTAAAACACCTTTTATCCTAAGTGCCTGTGCTTGCAATTTTGCTAACACAATGTATAGATATTTTTTGATGCTCTACACCAGGGGTCCTCAAACTTTTTAAACAGGGGGCCAGTTCACTGTCCCTCAGACCGTTGGAGGGCCGGACTATAGTAAAAACAAAAACTATGAAGAAATTCCTATGCACACTGCATATATCTTATTTTGAAGTGAAGAAACAAAACGGGAACAAATACAATATTTAAAATGAAGTAAAGTTAAATCAACAAACTTACCAGTATTTCAATGGGAATAGTGTGCCAGTCAGATGCCCAGGGATATTATGCCAGTCAGAGTCCAGTAATATTATGCCAGTTAGATTCCCAGGAATATTATGCCAGTCAGATGCCCAGGAATATTATGCCAGTCAGAGCCCAGTAATATTGTGCCAGTCAGATGCCCAGGAATATTATGCCGGTCAGAGCCCAGGAATATTATGCCAGTCAGTTTCCCAGGAATATTATGCCAGTCAGATGCCCAGGAATATTATGCCAGTCAGAGCCCAGGAATAGTGTGCCTGTCAGATGCCCAGGAATATTATGCCATTCAGATGCCCAGGAATATTATGCCATTCAGATGCCCAGGAATAGAGTGCCAGTAAGAGCCCAGGAATATTATGCCATTCAGATGCCCAGGAATAGAGTGCCAGTAAGAGCCCAGGAATATTATGCCAGTCAGATGCCCAGGAATAGTGTGCCAGTCAGAGGCCCAGGAATAGTGTGCCAGTCAGAATCCCAGGAATAGTGTGCCATTCAGATGCCCAGGAATATTATGCCATTCAGATGCCCAGGAATATTATGCCATTCAGATGCCCAGGAATAGTGTGCCAGTCAGATGTCCAGGAATATTATGCCATTCAGATGCCCAGGAATAGTGTGCCAGTCAGATGCCCAGGAATAGTGTGCCAGTCAGATGCCCAGGAATATTATGCCAGTCAGATGCCCAGGAATAGTGTGCCAGTCAGATGCCCAGGAATATTATGCCATTCAGATGCCCAGGAATAGTGTGCCAGTCAGATTCCCAGGAATATTATGCCAGTCAGATGCCCAGGAATAGTGTGCTTTCAGATGCCCAGGAATATTGTGCCAGTCAGATGCCCAGGAATATTATGCCAGTCAGATGCCCAGGAATATTATGCCAGTCAGATGCCCAGGAATATGATGCCAGTCAGAGCCCAAGAAAATTATGCCAGTCAGATGCCCAGGAATAGTGTGCCATTCAGATGCCCAGGAATATTATGCCATTCAGATGCCCAGGAATAGTGTGCCAGTCAGATGCCCAGGAATATTACAGTGCTCGTTATACCTCCCTCCTCCCCCCCCTTCCCCATCACTTACCTCCAGCTGCTGTGTCCCCGGCCGGACATCTCGCGCAGTGTTCCCTCCTCCCTGCACGGAGGAGGGAAACAGTTACCGGATGTGACGAAACGTCACATCCGGTCGCGGTGATTTTTTTTTTTTCCGTTTTCCTACAGCCGCATCTTCTGCGGCTGCAAGAAAGAAAAAAAAAAAAGTAAACAGCGGGGAGCGGGCCGGATAAATGTGCTCGGCGGGCCGCATGTGGCCCGCGGGCCGTAGTTTGAGGACCCCTGCTCTACACAGTCACAGTAAAATCAATGTTTAGATGATACCGTCCCTTTAACTCCTTCGTGACGCATGGCAATTGCGCCCCCAAACGACGCAAGCACCAATACGTCACGATTTGTTCCTGGTCACAAGGTGACACTATGGCAAAAAGCCAAAATATAGCGAAATGTGTGACGTCACGGTGGTGTGCTCGAACCCGGAAGTGGCAAATGTGTAGGGAGCCGCGATGAGCTGTTTAACGCTGGGTGTACTATGCTGTCCTATCGTCTTTTAGCCCTGTATAATCAGGACGACGTAGTACATCCTAGCGTCGGGAAGGGGTTAATCCCCCTGTACCTTGGTAGGTATATTTTATTTTATTAAAAACAACATGAACAGTTTGTTATCCGAGGACCTTTAATAAACATTTCCAGCAAAGTTCATACAATGTTTCAATTTCCAAAAGTAATTAGGAGAAGGGATATTTAGGGGTTAGGGTTGGAAATTAGGGAATTATAGTGTAATGCCTAAATTAGGAGACAAATGTGATTTAAAAGTGTCCGCGGAGTCTCCTACTTATGACATCACCTGTGGGTTGATCTGCAAATGAACTGCTTTTCAATGACAAATGTGTAATTTGCAGCATGTAACATGTACATATGGCCATTAAAAGCAGCTGAGGTGATAGCCCTTCTTTTATTTATTTACAAAATGAGGGATAGAGGAGGAAACTTAAAAATCAAGGATTCCCTGCATGGAAAACAAACCTGCGCCATGTGCATGTGAAACACTACCAGATGCATTGAAGTTAATTTGATGCCTGTAATGTTCCTTTAACATAATAACGAGACAGGATTCACATTCACCCATAGGTGGCGCCAACCTATTAGGATTATAACTCTCTGACAAGAGACCACCTTTTTATCTGCACTTATTAGAGCTAGGGCAGGGAGAGAGTCCCTATTACAGCAAGAAACAGATTTATCACTAGACTAGTGCAATATTATATTAATGCATTTTTTTTTTAATCAGCTTGTTAACCTAGATATTGCTTTCCTTAAATTACTGATCACATAATGTGATATATTGTGTGCAATACCAAAATAAATATACTGAAACCCCAAAAATTATATGTGATTTTTGTTTCTTAATTTTTTTTTTACTAAATAGATAGATAGATGCAAGATTCCTCCAAATCATTCCTGTTATATAAATGCAGTATTTTTTTCCCTATGGAATCCAGGTGACAGGCACAATACCAGATCCAGTCCTGGCTTTTCCTTGTCATCCTCTAGTCGGCTAGCAACACTATAACAAGATCTAAGGGCTGGCTGCAGCTCATTGGTTGGAACCCTGTCTCTGCATTGTACAGTACTATACACAGATATACAGTATATTGATTTCAAGTCATGCTTACAGAATGAGTAGGGAGCCCAGAAAGGCGTCGTGCCATAGGTGCCAAGGATGCTAGGGGCTGTCATGCCAATCTGTGCTGTGATATGTGATTTAATTACAACAAGACTCAGTGTACAGTATTATATACAGGATATTTGTATAGGGTCTGATCAGGACCATACTGCCATTAAAGCATAGCATATCATTGGCTTTAAAAAAAAAAAAAATTACTAGACCCCTTTATTGGCACACCTGGTACATATGACAGCACCATTTTTACAGAACACTAGCTTCCAAAAAAAATAATATAAAAAAAAAAACAAAAAACGAAATATTACCCATGATCCTCCAAAACAGCCAATGGCTAACATAATGTCTTGTAACAGCAAGCGCCCTCTGCTGGCAGCAAAGTGTCGTTGCCGTTTAAATCCCCCAGGAGCTGCTTGCTAGATGCTCATGAGCTGGCATTAGAGCAGGGAGAAGATCCTGAGGAGGAGAAGCAGGACCTTGTTAGATCTAAGGGGTCCTGCCACATCTTTCCCCCCCCCTCTCCTCCTCTCCTTCAGTCACCGGGGACCAGGTGTGAGAGAAGAGGCGTGCAATACACAAGGGCTGAGAGAGCTAGGAAGCAGCCTTCAAGATGGGGAACAGAGGGATGGAAGAGCTTATTCCGCTAGTAAACCGACTCCAAGATGCCTTCTCAGCCATCGGGCAGAATGCTAATCTGGACCTGCCCCAGATTGCGGTTGTCGGGGGTCAGAGCGCAGGCAAGAGCTCTGTACTGGAGAATTTTGTTGGCAAGTAAGTGTCTGATCTCAAGAGTCCAGCCTTCATTGCAAGCTGCATCACAGAGCTTACAATCAGATTTCACCTCTTCTCCTAGCATTGTGATGTCTCACCTTTTGGCACAGCATAACTGTGTTCCACACCAAAGTTTAGCCATCAGTGTGTTAGAGCTTGCCCAGACCTGGTCTGTACACATCCAAGGTCTGGATCTGCCTCTTACTATATGGATAAATAATGAATAGCTGCAGAAGATGACACCCCAGGGTCAGATTCACCTTATGCAGGATGGGAGAGAGGCTAATTTGTGCACACACTATATAACAAAAAAAATCTATTATTATATTGTCTGGCACCATCCCCTTCTCTCTGATCAGCATAATATGGTACAATCCCACATACAATATGTGTGCATCTTGATTGTACAATATATGAAGACAAGGATACAAAGCAGTGGAGGGGGAGGTACTGGGGACTACAGTATGTCTTCTGCAATGGAGGAGAAGGGGGAAGGGATCCAGGACCAATGTCATCTGTCTACTATTATAGATGCTCAGCTTCTCCTGACCCCTTAAAATGCAAATATTCAGTAAAATCCATGTATGCATTACATCAGCTTTCATAAATATATGTGTACAGTCACTGCTTACTGCTATGGATCGGCTGAGTGAAGATGATTTCTAATCTCCCTATTATTTTCATATAAATAATCATTCTAGCATACATGTATGGGTAAATGTAAATCATCAGTACTGTTCCTATATATGTGTGTGTGGCTGTGTATGTATAAATGTATATGCAAATAAATATATTTATATATGTATATGTGTGTGTTTATATATATTTATTTATTTTATGTGTGTGTCAGTTCAGCAAAGATAAATATAATATCTGTATGTTCTATATCAGTGTATATGTAAAATAATCATCTAGTAAATGTATGTTTGCATGCATGATTAAGATCAGTATATTGTTACAAATGTACTGTATTACTGATGTACAAGGTCCGGCATGTTTCTAGCAGTCCGTCATGGTATGTGTTTATATGTAGTACCTAAAATCTAGGTTCACTTGTGGAATGAGAGCATTGGGTTAGCCGTGCACTCCAGTCATATACAGAGATATAATGAGGTCTGTGGCTAATGCAGTAGTGAGGGCTTGTTGCTTTGTCTGGGATGATTGGAGGGGATCCTAGTGATTCTGAGGATATGTCCTTTCAAGGTGACCTTATAGAGCGCAGTCTATGTCTATATGGGCGTCCGTGATCCATAGAGCTTTATATCTCCTAAGTATACCATTTTTGGGTTTGGGAGACATCCATTGGAGGTCTATGTTGTACATACACAAAGCAGGATGTATCACTGTATTGTGGATCTTGACCTTCAGTGGATGCATCTTTGACATCAACACAACAAAATTCACAATGCAGCAGAGACAGGACTGTTTACACGGCCTCAGATCAATACGCTCAATCTTATACAAAGACCTACAAGGAAGCTGCATCAGGGCTGCCTTTGGGGCGAAAGGGTTACATGAAATTACACATCACTGTGAACATTAAGTCTTTGGGGATTTGGTGGCAGCAAACTGCAGTCAGCTGGTGCCATTACAGTCCGTGTACATGTGTGAGACTTCACGGATCACGTATGTTCCCGTGCATGGTCCATGACACCCACCAAGATATATTTATCTTTCTGTATTTCACTTGTTTCTCAGCGATATATATTCTTATATTTACTACTCTGCAGATCTTATATATACCCCACCCCTCCAATTTATTCACCAATATACAATAAAATCTGCATTAGTACATGGTCCATTTAAACCGCAGATAATTGATCTGTATTAGCAGATCCAGTGCCTGTGATCTCACCCGTAGTGATGCATAATCCATTAAAATGGTGAATTATCCCTCTCGGGAAGAGACCTTGATTATGCACCAAAACTGAATACTCACTAGCTATGTCCCCTGCTAATGCAGCATTATCCGTCTATCTAGGCTCGATAGCAGTATCTTCTTCTACATATTGCTCCATTATTCTTTCTTGTTTTTGAGTTGTGAGTTCACTATACGCACACTCCTCGTGCGTGATGCAGGGCTGAGCACAGAGTCAACAATACCTTGGTGCACAATTATTGTGGATCATTCCCATCTCTTCTCTTGTCTTTTTTCTTCTCCTCTCTGGGGTCTCTTTACATTTGTGGTCTGCATCATCACCATCTGTCTCACTTGTGGTTTCCATCATCCCACCACCTTTTCCTACATGTTGTTTGTATTTTACCCCATCTTAAGGTTTGCATATTTACTCTCTACTTCCTTGTGGTTTCCAATATTATGTCTATATCCCCTTTGAGCCTTCTATTTCCTGTGATACCCCTCATTGTTTTTCTTACCTATATATACTTTGTGCTTACCATATCCCCTTCTGTCCCTATTGGGGCTTCCATCTTAGACCAATATATCCGCTTGTGGTTATTATCTTCCACCTATGTTCCCCTTGTAGTTTGTATCTACCCTACTGTCCCTCCTATGTTCCTTGTCATCCACCTCTGTTCCTCTTGGGATTTTCCATCATTCCTCCTCTGTCCCTCTTGGGTTTCCCTGTCAGCCCCTCTCTGTCACTCTTGTGGTTTCCTGTCATTTCCCCTCTGTTCGTCTTGGGGTTTCCTGTCATTCCCCCTCTGTCGCTCTTGAGGTTTCTGGAATTCCACCTCTGTACCTGTTGGGGTTTCCACTCATCCCCCTCTGTCCCTGTTGGGGTTTCCAGTCATCTCCCCTCTGTCCCACTTGGGGTTTCCAGTCATCCCCCCTCTGTCCCTCTTGGGGATTTCCCATCATCCCCCTTCTGTCCCTCTTGGGGTTTCCCATCATTACCCCTCTGTCCATCTTGTGGTTTCTGTCATTCTCCCTCTGTTACTCTTGTGATTTCTGTTATTCTCCCTCTGTTACTCTTGTTTTTTCTGTCAATCACTCGCTGTCCCTCTTGTGGATTTTGTCATTCTCCCTCTGTTGCTCTTGGGGTTTCCCAATTCTCATCATTACCCCCTAAGAGTCTTTTGGGTTTTCTCCATCATTTTCAGATCTATTCCTCTTGGGAATTCCTGTCAGTCGCCCTCTGTCCCTATTGGGGTTTGCATATATATTCTCTGTCCCTCTTGGGGTTTCCATATATGTTATCTGCCACTCTTGGGGTTTCCATATATGTTCTCTGTCCCTCTTGGGGTTTCCATATATGTTCTCTGTCCCTCTTGGGGTTTCCATATATGTTCTCTGTCCCTCTTGGGGTTTCCATATATGTTCTCTGTCCCTCTTGGGGTTTCCATATATGTTCTCTGTCCCTCTTGGGGTTTCCATATATGTTCTCTGTCCCTCTTGGGGTTTCCATATATGTTCTCTGTCCCTCTTGGGGTTTCCATATATGTTCTCTGTCCCTCTTGGGGTTTCCATATATGTTCTCTGTCCCTCTTGGCGTTTCCATATATGTTCTCTGTCCCTCTTGGCGTTTCCATATATGTTCTCTGTCCCTCTTGGGGTTTCCATATATGTTCTCTGTCCCTCTTGGGGTTTCCATATATGTTATCTGTCCCTCTTGGGGTTTCCATATATGTTATCTGTCCCTCTTGGGGTTTCCATATATGTTCTCTTACCTCTTGTGTTTCCTGACATTCCCCCTCTTTCCCTCTTGTGGTCCCCACCTTAATCATGTTTCCATTTTCCTTTTGATTGTGTCTTTCCAAACATAGTAGTTTAGGTTGAAAAAAGACTTGCGTCCATCAAGTTCAAACATTTTTCTATCCCATACTGTATTTAAACTTACAACCACAATGGAGAATGTGTGATTTGCATCTCCTGCCACAAAGTGAGGTCATAAACATCTCCTGCCGCAAGGTGATGTCATCAACATCTCCTGCCGCAAGGTGATGTCATAAACATCTCCTGCCACAAGGTGAGGTCATAATCATCTCCTGCCACAATGTGATGTCATAAACATCTCCTGCCACAAAGTGAGGTCATAAACATCTCCTGCCGCAAGGTGATGTCATCAACATCTCCTGCCGCAAGGTGATGTCATAAACATCTCCTGCCACAAGGTGAGGTCATAATCATCTCCTGCCACAATGTGATGTCATAAACATCTCCTGCCACAAAGTGAGGTCATAAACATCTCCTGCCGCAAGGTGATGTCATAAACATCTCCTGCCGCAAGGTGATGTCATAAACATCTCCTGCCACAAGGTGAGGTCATAAACATCTCCTGCCGCAAGGTGATGTCATAAACATCTCCTGCCACAAGGTGAGGTCATAAACATGTCCTGCCACAAAGTGAGGTCATAAACATCTCCTGCCACAAGGTGATGTCATAAACATCTCCTGCCGCAAGGTGATGTCATAAACATCTCCTGCCACAAGGTGAGGTCATAAACATGTCCTGCCACAAAGTGAGGTCATAAACATCTCCTGCCGCAAGGTGATGTCATAAACATCTCCTGTCACAAGGTGAGGTCATAAACATCTCCTGCCATAAGGTGAGGTCATAAACATCTCCTGCCGCGAGGTGATGTCATAAACAGTAGACAGCGCAGACAGCTTGTTAAAACCCTTTCCTCCTTATTTATGCATGTGCATGCAATTCTGCTGCCACAATATTTTCATTGGCCTTTTAGACCTGGTTTTGTTTTTGTTTTTTTGGGAGGGGGGGGGGGGGGGTGCTGCTTTTGCTAAAATAAACCAACTTAAAATCCAATGATATAGACACAGGATACAGAATGCGGCTCTGGGTTGATTCAGAGAAGAATACCTAGGTTAGCTTATTTTTAAATTTGTTGTTTATGACATCACCTTGTGGCAGGAGATGTTTATGACATCACTTTGCGGCAGGAGATGTTTATGACATCACTTTGCGACAGGAGATGTTTATGACATCAGCTCACGGCAGGAGATGTTTATGACATCACATCGCGGCAGGAGATGTTTATGACATCACCTCACGGCAGGAGATGTTTATGATGTCACATTGCGGCAGGAGATGTTTATGACGTAGCCTTGGGCAGGAGATGTTTATGACATCACCTTGTGGCAGGAGATCTTTATGAAATCACCTTGTGGCAGGAGATTTTTATGACCTCGCCTTGCGGCAGGAGATGTTTATGACCTCACCTTGCGGCAGGAGATGTTTATGACATCACTTTGCGGCAGGAGATGTTTATGACCTCACCTTGCTGCAGGAGACGTTTATAACATCACCTCGCGGCAGGAGATGTTTATGACATCAGCTCGCGGCAGGAGATGTTTATGACATCACATCGCGGCAGGAGATGTTTATGGCATCACCTCACGGCAGGAGATTTTTATGACATCAGCTCACGGCAGGAGATGTTTATGACACCACCTCGCAGCAGGAGATGTTTATGACATCACCTCGCGGCAGGAGATGTTTATGACATCACCTCGCGGCAGGAGATGTTTATTACATCACGTCGCAGACCTCGCGGCAGGAGATGTTTATGACATCACCTCGCGGCAGGAGATGTTTATGACATCACCTCGCGGCAGGAGATGTTTATGACATCACCTCGCGGCAGGAGATGTTTATTACATCACGTCGCAGACCTCGCGGCAGGAGATGTTTATGACATCATCTCGCGGCAGGAAATGTTTATGGCATCGCCTCGTGGCAGGAGATGATTATGACATCACATTGCGGCAGGAGATGATTATGACATCACCTTGAGGCAGGAGATGTTTATGTCATCAGCTCGGGGCATGAGATGCAAATCACTCATTCTCCATTGTAGCAGTAAATTTGAATACAGTATTACAAGATGATGTAATGAAAAGGAGACAGAAAAGACAATTACCGTTAGTTTGTAGCACAATGTATTATACTGTTATTCTCTACAGTAACAATGACCACTGTATGACTGGCACAGCTTCCATTAAACTGGGGGGGGGCGGGTTGGTGTCCAAGTTTATACTAAAGTGAACCAGATAATAAGGATATGCAAAGGGTCACATGAATAGAAACACAGGTATATATGGACCACAATTTATAGGGCTCAGGGAATGTGTTTAGTTAAGACACCTGGGCAGTGGTTTAAAACCTGCGGATCCTACAGCTGTGATCTCCAGCATTGTGTACAATACTCCAAATGAGAATACAACAGCGCCAGTACTTCCCTCTTCCTTAAACTAGCGCCTCTCCCCTATACTGACTGTACAACCAAAATAAAACTGACATATTGGTGCACTAGGCTTGTCACACACTCTATTATTCGTTTCAATGTATGGCCCTCACTCACTTCTTGTGCACACACACCACCATCTAAGCACACCAATATTACCCCTCCCCCCCTTCGTTTTCATTCTCCTTAAAACCACCAAATTAACACCAGGATGCTTCCCTTCCCCTGACTACATCCTGCCCTGCCAATTTTTCCAGCCTTCCTCTGGTCACGCTTCACTATGCGTCATTGTCACTGTTTGCAAGTCGTTCGCACCTCCTGGCAGGTGTCACATGCGTCTGCTGCGTCCTGACAACATGTTCTAGGTGAAAAGACCCACAGAAAGACGTGGACTCTCTTGTGTTTCCCTCAGTGCTCTTCTCTCTTTAAGGGACAACTGCTGGCAAAAAAACCCCACTTCTGTTTAATAGATTGCATGTGTTAAATGGAAACTGCTTTAATGAAAGAATAGCTCTGTAAGTGGGCTGACATGTTGGTTGGAATCTCAAGGAATACCCAGAGGAAGGAGGATATGACAGATCTGTCCCAAGATTCTAAACATGTCTGCCCACTGATAGAGCTATAGGGAGCAAGGAGGGTTCAATACAGGGCATGAAGGAGCAGAGCCTAAAGGGGCAGAGTTACGCGATACCACACGACATCATGAGTTGTTGCGTGACCCCCGCAGTATGGAGCTCTGGGCTACCCAGTATAGACACCAGGTGCCTGGAGCCTATTTACTCACATGTAATGCACAACAGACACAGCTTAAACACAATGCTTCCTGGACTATCAGCAGCAATGCCAGAACAGTTCCAAATTATCCCGGGCACATGATCCCAAATCCGGGACTGTTGGCAGCTATGTAAGGTACTTTGAATGCTTTCTTTGATTACAACATTTATTTTTAAAATATCTACACCTGATACAAACTTTCAGTTAAACATAAAGCATTTTATTAACCTATAGTTGCCCTTTCAATATGGACTCTGCCTGTCTCGCCATCGACACAGGGGACGGCTGAATTTCGGCTTCCAGGACATCTATTCCCATCAGCATCATCCAGCCAGGCTGGATGCACATTCACACTAGATTACACACAAGACCAAGACTACTACCTGTCTACAATAACATTTCATTTTTTTTATTTTTTTTTTAAATATATTCTCTTGATGAGAATGATGTGAGTTAGAATCGACCAATAGCCAGCTTGCTTCAGTTTATTCATTAATTAAGAATGAATTCACTTATGCTGGCTGGCATTGCTGGGAGTTGAAGCTTTAGATGGTGAGCTCTATTATGCACTGATGTTCTCTTTTTTTTTAATTTTCCATCCCTACATATTTTCCTATTAACCTCTCCTTATATTAAATGTTAACTACCTCTCCCTGATTATCCCCTCTCGACCCCTTTGTTATTCCAAGCCCCGCCCACTTATTCCCCTGTGTCTACCCTCTTTCTGAGGCTAATTCCCAATGCACTATTGCTGCCCCTCTTATTTTCTTGTCTCTCTCCTTTTTTATTTTTCTCTACTCCCCCTCACCCTAATTTCTCTACTCTCTCTACTCTCTCTCACCAACTCCATCTCCCCTCTCAGCTTTTTCGTTGTTCTTTCTCCCTTGCTGTGACATTTATGTATAATGACAGTATCACATCCCTTCGCTGCTTTACTAGCTGGTTACTATGGCAACTGATGATTTTTTTTATTTTTTGCACTCTCCCATCAGTTTCTAGGAAGGAATAAGACAGAGTCTCCTAAGGGCCCAGCTTGACATGTTACTTTGCAAAATTTATAGGGTGTCAGAATTTTGGGGTGCTGAGTCAATTTATCTTAACCCCTGAAACTATGAAATACTTATTCTAATTTGAGGAGACACGTTACCATCAGTCTAGGGTATAATCATCTTTAAACTGGACTCACCACATTACCCTGTGTACTAATCAATCAAGTGTAAACCTATTTCAAATTCATTTAAAAAAAAAATGTTTTAAAAAAAACCTTTTTCGCCAGCCAGGCCAATCACATCTTCTTTTACATTGTGAAATAACGCACTAATTACACAACCATTTATTATAGATTTAAAAAAAAAAAAAAACAAGGAGCTATTCAGGTAAAGGGAGCAAGGTGTCTGCTGGGAAATTCCCACTAGAGCTCATAATATGTGTTTTTATTATGTGAGTATTAAAAAAAAGTAGTGCAGTAAAATGTTCTCTGTCCTATAGGTGCCAATTTTCAAATGTATGTTTTTTTTCCTGCTGTACTTTTGGAATAAAGACATGGATCTGAGTATACCTTTTATACGTTGAATTAGTCTACTGTGCTATTAGCTCAATGGGCCTTGCACTCCATTATTCCAGTGAAGAGATACATATAAAATGGCACTGAAAGAATAAGTAGGCCTAAAAATTCCATCTATCAAAAGTGAAACGCTGACCTATAGCCCCTTCATCATAAGCTCAAAGCCCAATGATTAATATGTACCACACAGTGATATCTGCAATGTTCATTTTATGCATATATTTCTAAATATTTTATTGTCTTTGGTCATGTGAATTGAAATAAATAAAAAAGAATGAGAAAAAAAAAAGTGAAACGCGTCAGCTGTGAAAATGCCAGAATTACTAGACTAGGCAAAGTCATAACAATATGCAGCAGGTGCAATGCACCCAGGAAGGTATCTTCAAGTGGGTACATGAAGTACACTCTGTCCAGTGTCACAAACACCAGTTTGCTAGTGGTGGGAGGGAGTTGAGAAGCTGTTTCTGCACCAGAGACCTTAACGGTTGTGCTCTACCTCGGGAAACATGACTAGCAGTAGCTGAGTTGGCATGGGTATTTAATCAAGGTGAGGAAGCATTTGTTGTAGACATAAAATCACTCGACACTCCAGCTTGCAAACTTGTATCCACTTTATAACACATTGATGAAGGGTAGTCTCCAGTACGATGGACAGGCAACAAGAGAACCAGAAAAACAAAACTCTACGCATTTCGCGTCCGTACTGGTGCTTTAGCCTCCAGAGGAACCAATCGTCTGAACCTTGAGTAGGGTGGCGAGTGCCGTGTATCAATAAATTTAACATCCCCCTCCTAAAAGCTGTTTGGGTTTAATTTTTGGGAAAGAATTGTGAATAGACTTTTTTTGATTGTGTGCTGATAGGATGCTCTTCTCAGAGGCAGTATGAGGACGTAAGTTACATAAATGAAAGGGGTGTTTCAAAGTTTGATATTCCATCAGGTCTTAGAGTCCTATTTCCACTTGGTGGTGTATTTTATTTCTTTTGTAGTGTACAATGTGTCCCTGAGAAGATTGTGAGAATTCCAGGCTTTTAAAAGATACAGCCATACTTATAGGTGCTACAGCAGTGTTGAACTTGCCAACCTCTGTTTATATCTATCGTTAAACACACGCAGGGCAGAGTCTCACGCGTTTCGCCAATGACGGCGCACTCCATGTGTTTGCTGTTGTTTTACTGTTTCAGGCATTTGCAATAAAGTATACTTTTATTTTTATACAATTTTTGTGGACTCCATTGTAATTCTGCAAGGACCTGTATCCCGAGGTGCAAAAGCACTGTTAGTACTTCTTAGGGTTGCCATCTTTTCTGCAAAAAAAAAAATACCGGCCTTGCTGCTGTCTCCATAGACTTAACATTGACCTGATGCCAGTTTTTTTACCGGCCTGCCGGTAAACATACCGGCCAGGTGGCAACCCTAGTACCTTTTGATCTCCGAGGCAGTGGGTTGGGACCACTGTAAGTGCCCAAGTCTGCCAAACGGTTGATCTTTTTTCTTGCATCCAGCAATATTCAAGGGTAACAAAGACCCATACCTGCCAACAAGTGTATTTATTTAATAGAGACAGTCCCTATTTTGTATCCAAATACCTTTGTCCCTCTTCATTTGTCCCTATATTTTAGGATCTGAGAATCTTTGTGTGTGAGAGTGGATTACAGAGCTCCAGAGCTAAAAATGTATCAGTAATTGGCCCCCCACAGCCACTCTTTTCTATAAGTAATGTTTAGAGGTTTGTATACCTGGTTTCCCCAGTTTGTTATTTACCTACCAAACCTGTGAGAGATTGATGGTCATAGCTGCCTTCTCTCAGTAACAGGCAAACACATCACTATTGAGGATTAAAACTCAGCACGGAAAGTTTACTGCTCTTAAACGGATCTCCTTTCTGTGTTGTTCAAACAATAAAGTTCTATATACCGACACCTGGAAAGGTTACCAGATACTACGTACCTTGGACTCCCAACTTTCTATATTTTGTGCTTTCAAAGAAGAAAAACTACCACAACAAAGTCTTAAATTAGAGGGGTAAAGGTTTAAAAGTAGTATCAGAAAGTATTACTTTACTGAGAGGGTAGTGGATGTATGGAATAGTCTTCCAGTAGAAATGGTAGAGGTTAATACAGTGAAGGAGTTTAAGCATGCGTGGGATAGGTATAAGGCTATCCTTGATATAAGAGAAGGCCAGGGACTAATGAAAGTATTACTTTACTGAGAGGGTAGTGGATGTATGGAATAGTCTTCCAGTAGAAATGGTAGAGGTTAATACAGTAAAGGAGTTTAAGCATGCATGGGATAGGTATAAGGCTATCCTAGATATAAGATAAGGCCAGGGACTAATGAAAGTATTCCTTTACTGAGAGGGTAGTGGATACATGGAATAGTCTTCCAGTAGAAGTGGTAGAGGTTAATACAGTGAAGGAGTTTAAGCATGCGTGGGATAGGTATAAGGCTATCCTAGATATAAGATAAGGCCAGGGACTAATGAAAGTATTACTTTACTGAGAGGGTAGTGGATCTATGGAATAGCCTTCCAGTAGAAGTGGTAGAGGTTAATACAGTGAAGGAGTTTAAGCATGCGTGGGATAGGTATAAAGCTATCCTAGATATAAGATAAGGCCAGGGACTAATGAAAGTATTACTTTACTGAGAGGGTAGTGGATACATGGAATAGTCTTCCAGTAGAAGTGGTAGAGGTTAATACAGTGAAGGAGTTTAAGCATGCGTGGGATAGGTATAAGGCTATCCTAGATATAAGATAAGGCCAGGGACTAATGAAAGTATTACTTTACTGAGAGGGTAGTGGATGCATGGAATAGCCTTCCAGTAGAAGTGGTAGAGGTAAACACAGTGAAGGAGTTTAAGCATGCGTGGGATAGGTATACGGCTATCCCAGATATGAGATAGGGAACCGGGGACTAATAAAAGTATTTAGAAAATTGGGCAGACTAGATGGACCGAATGGTTCTTATCTGCTGACACATTCTATGTTCATAGTGAGACCCGGCATAAAATGCTGGTCCATCAAAATCATGTTGATGAGAAATTGCTGTTGAATAATAGAGCATGCTTGGGTCACCAGCATTGGATATCCAGTGGGACTAAAGGCAAACATTTTAATTTCCTTAAACGAATAACCACTCTAAGATGTTGATTTTTCTATGATTTAGCATTGCCAAATTATTACAGTTTTACTGCAGCATATTCTACTTAGAGAGTTCTATGTGACAGACCTGACAGCTGTGCTGTGCAGTGTAGAGACACTGCCCTCTGTCTCAAAATGAACAACCCCAGCTGAAGGAATATTTGCTTTTTGATGATATGATATACTGCAACATCCTTGGAAATACAAATTTGCCTGTGAGCTCAAGGGGGGCAACAAATGAAACATTTAAAGGTCACTGTGCGATCAAGAAATTCTCAGAGCAAGCAAAACGTTTTGAAATGGAATCCGTCTTTCGGAATAAGTGCTTAAATGAACAGTTAATATCTGGTGAACGGATTGTAAATTAATTCACCCTGCAAGATGAGTCATCATGCGGACAAACAACCACTACAGACAATGCTGTTAAATCATCTGTACAAATGTAATATATGTACCTTAAATAAACACTAACGAAGTCAGCTATGGAACATTTGGCCTTTTGTTTCTAATTACTTTGTTGTACATAGATTTATTATTGTTATTATTATTATTATTATGTAATTGCACAAGTTGTATATAGAAGTCATTTACTGTATTGCATGTGCTTCCCCCAAAAGACAATGACATGTAGTGGAGGGAGGTAGCCCTATATTATATATGTTTATAACTGTGCCCCTGTTACAGGTGATCACTCTATTTATAGTGGTCTTAAATAGAGTTGACCGGACACCTGGATGTTCAAATTTGGCCGAACTTTGGAAAAAAGTCCGGGTTCGGGGTGGAACTTGACCCCGAACTTGACCCCGAACCTGAACCCCAGTGAAGTCAATGGGGACCCGAACTTTTGGCCACTAAAATGCCTCTAAAAAGGCCTGGAAAGGGCTAGAGGGCTGCAAAATAAAGTAAAATGTGGGTGAGTGTCCACATTCATACGAATAGGTCAATTGACCTATTCTTATGAATGGGGACTCTATTTCGGTTTATAGAATAGCAATAGCATTACATGTATTACATAAACCGAAAGACATTCGGTTTATAGACTTTCGTTTTATAGAATACATGTAATGCTATTGCTATTCTATAAACCGAAAGTCTATAAACCGAATGTCGTTCGATTTATAGACTTTAGGCTTATGGAATATATGTAATACTATTGGATTTCTATAAACCGAAATAGTGTCCCCATTCATAAGAATTTCTTATGAATGGGGACTCTATTTCGATTTATAGAAAGCCAACATACAATGTAATCGCCAAACTCCAACACGGACATACAGTGAAATGTCCGTATTCGGGGTCCAAAAACCATAAAGTTCGGTACGAACCCGAACAGTGCGGTTCGGGTTCGCTCAACACTAGTCTTAAACCCAAGATTTTTAAAAAATATATATGAAAATTAATTTCTCCCTGTTTTATATAATTTGGGATGGTATTTCTGCAAAGTCCCATTGACAAGAGTCATAGTCTGTGTCAAAAAAACAAACACATTTTTGGGAGAAGCTCCTGCTACACTGAGACGGACCACCGACTGTCTGTCACTCATGTCAGTGTTGTGAATAGTTAGAAAGTATGATACTGAAGTTGGAGTGAGTGTGTAAACATTGTAGTTTAGGTTGAAAAAAGCCCTGCATCCATCAAGTTCAACCCTTTATCTAATCCTTGTGTACTGCTGTTGATCCAAAATAAAAGCCCTTATTTCATCAGTTTCCAATTTTGCTTTCAATAGGGAAAAATATTCTTCTTGACTCCAAATAGCAATCGGATTTCTCCTTGAACTAAATAAATATTAATGCCGATACTAACATACTTACCCCTCTATGTTCTGCTTCATTAAAAAAGTAACCAGACCCTTTTTAAAGGCATCTGATATATTTGCAAGCACCACCTATTCAGGCAGCGAATCCCATACCTTTTATTGTCCTTACCGAATTTCGTTATACATCTTCTACACTAGCTACAATATTTCAATTAAACATAAGTTCATTTTTTTTCTATAGTTGTCCTTTAAGGATGCTTTCATAGCTGCCAACATCAGCCATGTTTCCAGGGACACATATTTGTTCCACATGCTGCAGAAAGAGCATGCAAAGTGCAGCCCAGCAGTATGTAGGATGGATATACACACAGACAGAATCCAATTAATTAATCAGGGTGGAGACCTCATAGGACCTTCCATGATTAATTAATTGGATCAGTATGTGCGTATATGCATCTTACATACTGCTGGGCTGCACTTTGCATGCTCTTTCTGCAGCATGTGGAACAAATATGTGTCCCTGGAAACATGGCCGATGTTGGCAACTATGATGCATTGTTTAGCACCAGCTAGGGTTGCCACCTGGCCAGTATTTTACCGGCAGGCAGGTAAAAAAATTGGCATCAGGCCAATGTTAAATCTATTAAGACATTAGCAAGGCCGGTATTTTTCTGAACAAAAGGTGGCAACCCTAGCACCAGCTCTGGCTTTGTACTTACCTGCTGTCCTGTGCTGTGTGTATGATATAGGGTACAGTGCTGTGTTATACTGACTTGCTATGCATTGTAATAACCTATGAGAAAAGGGCTGTGTGCTACATGGACTAAGCGAGTACAGTCCTGTGTCTGTGAAGTGCCAAGGGTTTGTATTACCATTCTGGAATGAACTGTGTGTCTAGCCCCCTCACTCCTCCTCCATCCTGGCTGGCTGGCTGGCAGCCAATAAGTGATCAATAATTAAGAGAACGGTGTGGAGACAGGAATGAGGAGCACATATGAGGGGATATTGATTTGGTTTAAGAGTTATAAAATATGTATCCAATATCTGAAACGGCTACTGGAAATATCATCAAGACATTCCTCTGTATAGGACATGATGGAACTTTTGTAAAACGGTTGACGTTACTGGCTTTTAAATACGGATGGGAGCAGCCATCTTGGTTTTCTAGTTGACATTGGGCAAATGCTTACTGTGTCACGGTATAGAAACTGCATAAAAGCAAGGATTTCTTTTAAAACAGTTTTGTATCTTGTACCTTGAGCATCCAATCACACCTTCTGACCTGCTACCGTTTTCTTACTATTAATAAAAAATACATCTTGCCTTAACCCTGCCCACTGTCTGCGTCCCAGCATACAGGTGTATGACCAGCCATTTTTTCTTTTTGTTGAGATAAATAGCCTTTTAATATGCTGCCCTGCAGAATGCATACATTTATGTGTGTTCACATGGAAAATCAGTTAATTAATACTTGTATTTCTATTGTGGCCCCTCCTTCATTACTTAATGTGTTGCCAATAGACATACATTGTGTCGGGGAACATGTCAAAATGATCAACACTCTAGTAGAACGGTAGGAACAGCACCCAAAATCATGTATGATGCCCGAACCAGGGCTCCACACAATCGGAAAAAAAATGTGCATTATACAGGTAGGTCATTCTTAAGTCAGAAGGGTCCTGTTAAAGATTGGGAGAATCAGTACTTTTTATTTTGGAAGGATTTTGAAAACTTTCTGTTAGTAGTTCATTAACCTTTCCAGTTCTCTGAACGACCTGTACATATAGAGATAGAGATGAACTTTGCTATCTACGGAAGCCCAGAGAGGCCATTTATTTTTTACGGGTATACTCCATATATGCCCACAAACTGGCCGATTCCATGCCAAAATCTCCCTTGGCCGAATGCTGCCGGAATGCACCAAAGTGGTAGCCTCGGTCCTCCCCATAGATTTTCAGCTTATTTACAGAGTACCTCGGGTATTACAGAAATAGACAAAATATTTGCATACAAGTCATTTGGAGGCTATAGCCTCAATAGCCGAAGTCCTCCCAAAAAGGCCAAGAAATAAAAAAAAATGAAAATCTGCAAAGAACAAAATGAATTAAAAAAACAATTAAACATTTTACTAAATAGATGAAAATAAACAGAAAAATAAATTATTTTTTTTGTGTGACATTTTAAAAAATTCTTATTATAATAGAACTATATTATTATAACATATAACATTATAGTCTGTTTAGTTTGTTTAGAATGTTGGCCCCAATGGCCCAAGACTCCGAGCAACATGTCAGCCTCCTGATGGAACTGTAGAGATCACTGAGCTCTCAAAAACATTATTACATTACTTTATGAAAGCATTTAATTTTTAAACATATAAGCCTGCCGCAATCTTGTATTTAAACATAAGTTCCTTTTTGCCTCATTTAAAGTTATCCTTTAAATGACTGATATTCAGCTGTGTATCGGGAAGGTTAGCTGACGAAGGACCTGGTGAGCCAAGGTATACTGTGACACTGCCTGTTGTACATGATGATTAATCAAGGGGTATATGGTTACAAACCGGAAAGCACAAGGGCAGCACAGGGTGAAGAGTGCAGACGTAGATAACAGAGGACACAATGGTGACCGCAAAGCGAGATATGACATCACAACTATACATGCTTGTATGTTTTGTTTACTTCCTTTCTTAATTGTTTTTTTTTTAGGGACTTCCTGCCCCGAGGATCTGGCATTGTAACCAGGAGACCCCTCGTCTTGCAGCTGGTAAACAGTCCCACAGGTGAGAAGCCAGAGGGAGTGCGTTGACGAGATTTTAGCAGGTCTGGTGGGCCCTTGCAGTGGTGCATTTAAGTTTTGTGCTTCTCTAGGCCTGACTAAACTCCTGCACCCCCCACCCCCCCCACAACCCTCATTAGTTGCACCCATTTCCGTCAAGTTTGCCCCCCCTTGGTCACATAACTTTTCCACCACACCATATTTTCCCCTCATACCTTGCAACAGTGCCAGATTGCACCCCACATCGCCTTTCCACGGCACTATTTGCTCCCTACAGCCCTTTTTAACTGCATCTAGGGTTGCCACCCATCCAGATTTTTTTCCCCCCCAAGAAGTCAACAAACAAATTGCTGGCCAATGTTAAGTCTATGGAGGAAATAGCAAGACTGGTCATTTTTGTTTTGGATAAAAGGTGGCAACACTGATTGTACCAGAATGCTACCTAGTGGGGGCAGCCTGGACGTCTGTGCAGGCAGTGTAAGGCAGTGAGGGAGGATGTACCACCAACAATGGTACAATAGTGGCACTGGCTCTGGTGTCTCACCAAATCAGGTTGCTGCCTGAGGCCTAGTCAGCCTAGACAGAAATACAACATATTCTCTTTTCCTTTCCTGAGGCCTTTTTCCCTCTCTTACATGCCAAATCCTTGTCCTCTCTTATGATGGTACGTGCACCCACTGGGTACAAGGACCCGTAAGCAAGGCTCAGTAATCCCAGGAAAGGGGGGATGATCACTTTCTGAACTACACCTCCCTGGCTAAGCATGGTGGGAGTTGTAATCCGGCCACACCTAAGTAGATGCACTCCAACCCTAAAGCATTCCTGCCGTGGCAGACTACATTTCCCATGATGCTTAGCCACCATAAGAATTGAGGTCCATAGCAGTTGGTTTCACAATACTTAGCCATCATTGACATTACCAGGACACTAGCCATATTGGCTGCAAGTAGTGGTTTCTGTGAATGCTTATTATTATACTTGACACAGTCAGTTGCCCTTAAAGTACCATTGTGCTAGCCCACAATATGGCTGTGAGTTGCTAATACCAGATTTAAATCCCAAAACTTCCATGCACACATACACATTTTGGAACCTCCAGCATCTGTGTGGGAGCCCTCTGATTGGCTCTGACAGATCCCTCGGAATGCCACCTTCAGGAAGAATGAATGTGGGAGGATCTAACCCTGTTTAATTGTTTTCCTATGTACTCATCTATCTTTGTGTTGGGCTCTAGAATTTGGCGAGTTCTTACACTGTAAGGGGAGGAAGTTCACTGACTTTGATGAGATCCGTTTGGAAATCGAGGCTGAAACTGACCGGGTCACCGGAACGAACAAGGGCATCTCCCCTGTGCCAATCAACCTTCGCGTATATTCTCCTAACGGTGAGCAGGACCAGGCCCCGTTGACCAACCATGTAGTCTTCTCCACCACTTTTACCTTCAGTATAAACTCCAACTAGTTCTATTTTGTACATCAGCAGTTGCGCGTACCCCTTCTCTAACGCTTTGGTTCTTTCATCTCTTTTCCTTAGTGCTTAACTTGACCCTTGTTGACCTTCCTGGAATGACAAAGATCGCAGTGGGTGACCAGCCGGTTGACATTGAGTTCCAAATCCGGGAAATGCTCATGCAGTTTGTCACTAAAGAGAACTGCCTGATCCTGGCAGTATCCCCAGCAAACTCTGATCTGGCAAATTCGGATGCTTTGAAAATTGCCAAAGAGGTGGATCCCCAGGGTAAGTTTACGACACTGGTGTGCATTCGCGTGTTTGCACATCTGTAGCTGCTCGTGCTTCTCCATGCCATAGTACGTAGGTGTCCAACCCAGCTGTTGGCCCCCCAGATGTTCCTGGACTGCAACTACCATGATTCTTTGTAAATCTTAAAGGCTATTGAGGGATCATGGGATTTGTAGTGCATATGCAGCTGGAGGGTCACCGGTAGACACCTAGGCCCTAGTAGCACATGCAGGAATAAGTCCCAATCTGTGTGTGAGTATATTGACCACCTTCTGTACAACCACTTTTTGACTTGACTATGCCGCATCTCAATTCTAGGACAACGCACAATTGGTGTCGTAACCAAACTGGACCTGATGGATGAAGGTACCGATGCTAGAGATATCCTGGAGAACAAATTGCTGCCTTTGCGGAGAGGTGAGGGGGCGCCAAAAGACAATTACACAAATCATCAGTCACCAATTTCATTGTCTAACTGGGGTGGGGTGAAGACGAGACCAAATGATAAAAGATGCTCTACATTCTTAGATACATGCTCCCTATCCGAAAATGTCCCACAGTGCCCACACAAAGGCCTCTAGCTTCCCGGCCATCTTCAAAACATAAGGCTGGCTATTAATAAGAATTAAACGACGTGGTGTTATCCACTCACGTGTTTTAAGAAATTAAACTGGTAATAACAGGGTTCGAGTTTTGGTCCCGGTCACTGCTGCTGACACATTACTATTGTACTACGTTTAAAATGTCAGACAGTAGAAGAAATATAAAACTGTACGTGCAGAATTCCAAATATGACCACCAGTGCCAGTGTAGGATAAGGAGCAGCCATTTTGGAATTCTTTCTGTGTTCCATCTAGATTCTTTTCTTTCTTTTTTTTTATTTTTTTTATATAACCCTTGTTGCACAGTGTCGGTATATGTGATACGGGACTGGCAATATTATAGACATCCTATGTTAGTGTTTACAGCCAATTCATATTTCTGCATTGGTAAGTGATCAATTTACTGTATTCTAAGGAGGCGAACATGTTCTCCACAGGTTATATTGGAGTAGTGAACCGAAGCCAGAAGGATATTGATGGAAAGAAAGATATCCAAGCTGCATTGGCCGCTGAAAGGAAATTCTTCCTATCCCACCCATCATATCGCCATCTTTCAGAGCGCATGGGCACTCCCTACTTGCAGAAATCTCTGAATCAGGTAGGACTTAAAAATGTTGGATTCTGCCTGAATCCACGTGAAGGCCCCAAGGCGTAGATGAGTTCACGTGGATACTAAACCCTTTTTATTACACCCGTGTACTGTGATAGAGCTTATACACGTCTTAGCTGGTTCTGGGTGCCTTGAAGGAACTCCCTGTGGGGTCACGCCTGCTTTGTCTGGTGAGGCCCGTAACGTCCATTCTCAAATACCGTTATCTTCCAGATGGTCAGAGAAGGTATACTTGACCAAGGTCTAAACATCCTTAACCAATTTTTGAATGGTTCTTCCAGAGAGGCGATTGGTAGTCATTTGGAAGTCTCAGGCGGGCTACCAGGCTTTCAAGACCGAGATTATCGATGTTCGCCATCTGAGACACCGAACAAATTTCGAGCTTGAAAGGAGATTCGATTGATATGCCCACACACCAATGACGGAGAGACAGTCTCCGCCATTGGCACCCTCTGCTGCCACAGAGTGCTGCTCTGCCAAATGGCAGCCCCCTAGTCTTACACCATTCAGGAGACAGTTCTAATAAGGCAGAAGTGGCCTTCTGCCTGGTTAAAACAAATTTTAGGGATAGTCCCCATCTTTCCCTGATGAATTTTGAGACATTCATTTTATTAGCTCATTAGGAAACTAACCTACACATATTTGGTAACATATTGCCCAAATAGCTCAGCCCTCTGAGGATCCAAGCCTTACCTTATTGACTTCAACTCATACTGGTTACTCTTGTTCCGCAGCAACTGACCAACCACATCAGAGATACTCTACCCGGATTGCGCAACAAGCTTCAGAGCCAGCTGCTGTCCATTGAGAAGGAAGTGGACGAGTACAAGAACTTCCGCCCAGATGACCCCGCCCGTAAAACCAAAGCTCTGCTCCAGTGAGTGATGTCGGCAAACTACCAACACCCACAATGTTCCCTATAACTCACTTTAAATAGGAAAGAGAGAAGCTGGAAGACTGCTTTACAGAAAGGGAAGTTGTGGCTTGGAATAGCCTTGTAGCAGATGTGGTATCAGCATATTAAATAAAAGATTAAGAAAATGCATGGAATATGCATAAGACAGCACTCCAAAACAGAGCATTATACATCAGAAAACGGGCCATGCTTTACTCCGGCCCTCTTGGGATCAATGTGGACCCTGTTGATATTCTCGCCCCCTCTCTTTCATTATTTTTACATTTCTCACCTGCTCAAACCCCCTTCTTCTTCAGGATGGTGCAGCAGTTTGCCGTTGACTTTGAGAAACGGATTGAGGGTTCCGGCGATCAGATTGATACTTACGAGCTTTCAGGGGGAGCCAGGATCAACAGAATATTCCACGAGCGATTCCCATTTGAGCTGGTTAAGGTAGGAAGACCTCTAGGGTTAGGGTTAGGGTCATGACCCATGACTGATTAGAACATTGCCTTACAGTGTAAATCGACTGCAGTCCTGCAGAGTTCCGTGCTAAGTCCAGGGAGAGGTGCAGGGTTCCACTGAACCTGTTAGTTTCTTGCAGCTACTGATATTGCTTCTGTATTCTTATTGAGTTCAGCTAAAGAAAACTATAACCCCATCGAAGTTATTGTGGACTCTGTTCTGAACAGGACAAGGTTTTTTTGTTGAACCTTGGTGTATTTGAGGATTTCTGCCCTAGCTAAGCCAACTTATCACCAAGGAGCACCAGGATCCGAGCAGTAACAGAACTCATTGAAAGTCAGGGATGTTCACCAACACCATTGTACTCCAGAGTGGACAAGCCGACGATGAGTGTGGTAGTGTGACCTCCATCGACACCTCCCCTTCGTATACAGTGGCACAGAACAGAACAATGTGTCTAATTTCTTCCAAAATACTACTCTTCTCATTCAATTTGCGCTATAGCAAGTCTCTCTCAATCACTAATTGACTTTTCTTTGATTACAGATGGAGTTTGATGAGAAGGAGCTGAGAAGAGAGATCAGCTACGCCATCAAGAACATCCATGGCATCAGGCATGTATACCAAATCTGCATGTGTCACACTGATGCCCTCTGACCCTTACATAGATCCCTTCCCTGTAGGACTTCCTTAATTTCTAACATGAGTTTCTACTCGATAATTCTCATACCATCCTTTTACAACTGGCCAATATTTTGCTTACAATGCTTCTAACTTGGGATACTTTGGCTCTCTAGCTGATGTTAAACATGGGGCATGGGATCCATCGACTGCTGGCGAACGGCACCGCGCCTAGCCGCTCACTGATCCCTTTTGTAGAACTTTTAGGCTCAGCCACTGGGAGGATAAGGCAGATGTAATATCCAAAAATTAGCCTCGATGCACAGTTCTGCATGCTCCATGTAGGCATCTTTTGATTAGGTAGGGGCACAACTGCATAATTATATCAGATGAATCAATTCATACTAAGCCTCTTATAATGGAAATATATAGCATGAAAGCAATGTGGCGCCAGGCTAAACCACTGGGGCGTCTAGGGGCCATCCTGATTACGTGAAGTGAGAGATATGTTTTGGAAACAGCCCCCTCCCACCATTAAAGGGCTAGATTACCCTTTTATAGTCCGTGCCAACGCATTTTTGTAGTGCTCCATGTGAACTGCAACGATGGGCTTGTTTAGGACTACCCCTACGCACCTCTTTTGGACATTTGTACAATCTAGGTGGGCTAATATTGAGAGAAACATTACTCAGACCCCGTGGCATAATTCTCAGTGGAGGGGTATATCTTATACAATCTAGCCTTTTTTTGGTGCATAACAAAGTCAATTTGAGGACTCCCTAAGAGGCGGCCATAAATATTATACCTTGTCCCTTGAAGGTATAATATTTATGAACCGGGATGTAGGAGGTCAACATGAGG
This sequence comes from Pelodytes ibericus, assembly GCA_036172795.1. Classification (NCBI taxonomy): domain Eukaryota; kingdom Metazoa; phylum Chordata; class Amphibia; order Anura; family Pelodytidae; genus Pelodytes; species Pelodytes ibericus. The sequence goes on along the minus strand of CM069864.1, from coordinate 85,128,115 downwards.
TTGCTCAAGCCTTCAGAAGGAGATCTGCCCATCGGTTTATATTTGGAAGCCGAGTTATCATTCCCATTTTCCATCTTCTGTGAACTAGAAGAATCCATTAGAATCCTTCCCGCGATTCTCACACACTCCATTTATGTTGCGCTTTACGAGTGTTTATTGATATACCTTCATCTACATGGTTTGCATCACCAGATAATATCAAGGACCCACCTTGTAATCAAACTGCCTTGTGGTTACCAGTGGCACTGCCTTACTAGCCAAATATTAACCCTCTAAAACCTTTCTATCCTGCTTATTACCTAACCTTACCTCAACGGGTGTTTAGAACTGGGCTCTTCACACCTGACATGGCCTTCGAAACCATCGTGAAGAAGCAAGTGAAGAAGATCAAGGAGCCCTGCTTGAAGTGCGTCGACATGGTCATTTCCGAGCTTATCAGTACTGTTAGACAGTGCACCAAGAAGGTAACCCTTCTGACACTCAGGAATGAGAACTAGTGCCGGGCCTTGTGTGATGCCAGCCAAATCTCAGCATGAACTGACCAATCAGCCAATCAGAGAGCAAGGAAACTAATCCGGGCCAATAAGTATGGTCTTGGAGTCCTGTGTTCTCAGACGCAAAGAATCTGATTGGCTAAGGCTAACCCATGCCAATACATATGACCTTGGATTCCTGTGCTCTAAGACGCAAATAATCTGATTGGCTGAGACATTTTTGTGTGTGCGCATGCTCTTTATTGCCCAGCTTTTGTTTTTACCCCATGCATGTATTACATACCCTGTCTCAAAAAGCCTCCAGTGACAACAGAAATGTGAGACTGTGTGAAGATGTGTGTAAGAGGGCTTAGTTGGTATAATCCACTCACAAGGCTTAATGTGGTTTCTTTAGCCCCCTGGATTCTTTGTACCTTTAGGGTAAGGGACACACTTATTACACTTGATCTGTTGGAAGGCCAATATATTCTCTAAAGGCATTCAGATATTCAAGTCCACTTTTTTTATTTTAAAGGTTATGTTCTTCCACTCTCTATTACGTCTGCACAAATACATGTCCTCCTCCTGTTCTCAACTTTAATGGCCCTTTTTATACCCCTCTTTGCTGTTCACAGTTCCTCATTTGGCACAAAGCATTGCAGGAACAAATGAAAGCATGTTTCTATAAAATCAAAAATATCAATAATGATCTTAGTAGGAGAATGGAAGTACACTTCATATTACAAAAGGCTGGACCAAACCATTTAGCAAGCTCTGAAGGTTATATCTGGGTTTCTTCTATTACATCCTACGTCAACTTTGTGGCCTACTTTTCTCGCCCGTCCTTTTGACGGCTTTAAGAGCATCCCGTTACTTTTTTGGTTTCTCTCGTGTATTTATCCATGTCCGATTGGCAGGGAATAGCTATCCAAAGACAAAATGTGAAGACCAGCCCTGCGAAACAGCTTTTTTAGGATACTACAATGCCAGGGGGCTGCACCCACTGACTTACTCCGCATCGAGGTAATCCTAGTAGGCCCAAAAACTAGAGTAGATTTATCTTACAAGCTGTATCAGGCCTTCAGTAATTTTATCAGACTTTAAACTCTTTGATGTCGCAGGAGAGCTCAGTCTCTTGGTCAGTTCATATTACATTAACATTTATTTGTGTAACGCCAACAATTTACATAGCGCTAGTTACAATGGATAAAGGAGGACTATATACCAAGAACAGACTGATACATGAGAGCCTGCTCGCAAGCTTACATACTAGACCAAAACCTCTCATTTATATTATATTTATACTATAGTTGCCAACCTTAAATTCATGCTGTGCTCCCACAACTCTGCCATCTCAATCCTAACGCTCCATTCCCAATCCTAATATCAAACCTTTTCATGGAACCCCAAATGTCTCTTCTCAACATTTGACCATCTCCTCTGCTTCTCCACCCTGCTCCCTACTTGCCTCTAATTTCCAAAAAAAACAAATTGACGCTATCAGGTGTAACTTGACCTCCTGCAATTTGCTCCAACTCCCTCCTTCCACGTTACCTTCCCCAAAACCACTCTGAATATCTTCTCCCCTGTAGCTGAGAAAGTGGTAGTCAATCTGCTTTCCTACTCGAAACCTACTACTTGTGCTAGACCGCGTCCCGCCTCACCTTGTCTGTGCTCAATCACCTCTACTCTTACCTCCAACTCTAACTCATCTCATCAACTTCTCTCTGTCCCCTGGAATAGTACCGTCAAACTTAAAGCAAGCCCAAATCATACCTGTATTGAGAAAAGCTTCCTTAGACCCCACACTTCCATCTAACTACCGTCCCATATCCCTTCGCCCCTTTGTGTCCAAGTTGTTGGAGAAAACTGTGCACTCGCATGTAACCGACTCTCTGACCAGTAATGATCTACTTGATTCTTTTCAATCTGACTTTAGACCCTTACACGCTACTGAAACAGTAAAATTACTCACTGTTCGCCAAATCCAAAGCCTCTTCTCCGTACTAAACCTCTTAGATCTGTCTGCGGCCTTTGACCAACGCCTCCTTCTATCCAGACTATCCTTAATCACAGGTGGTGCGGCACTCTCTTGGATCAAGTCGTATCCATCTGGGTGCTCCTTCTCATTGACACTTGCTGCGCTCTCTGTTGGTGGTCCGCAGGGGTCAGTCTTTGGGCCTTTACTGTTTTCCCTGTATGCCTCCTCTCTTATCTATCGTTTGACTTCCATTACCACCTGTATGCAGACCACACCCAGATCTACCTCTCCTCCCCTGAGCCCACGCCCTGATGTCTGGTGGTTGCTGTTGATTCGGCTCTCTCCTTCATTCCCCATATTCAGTCTCTACCCAAATTTTGTCATCTGCACCTAAGGAACATTGCATGCATCCGCCTGTTCCTCAGTGAGGAGCCTGCCAAAATCCCAATGCACTCCCCTGCAATCTATTCATAATACAGCTCCCAGGCTCATCTTTCTCACTTGCCATTACAATTTGGCTGCTCCTCTCTGCAACGCCCTCCTCTGGCTTCCCGTCTGCTCTAGGATAAAATTCTATCTTTAACCTACAAAGCCCTCCATTGCTCGGCCCCTCCCTACATTGCCTTCTTCTTTAACTGATGCAACCCTGCATTACCTATGTGCTCCTCAATTGGACTTAGGCTCTCCTCCAATCTCATCAACACCCTTCCACAGAGCATCCAGTTTTTCAAACTTTAAAAAGTCCCTTAAAACTCACCTCTTTAAAGAAACTTGCTACTCATCCCACAAGAATACACAATAATAAACCTCCAGCCAATCCCACCTAGCTCTCACGGTCCTCAAACACTGTTAGAAGATTACATCCCATCCAACTAGAACACACATAATTAATCTTTAGCCCAACCCACTGAGCTCCATTCCTAATACTGTTACTTCCATCACCTTCCCTGTGACCTCTTCACTCACCCTATGTTTCTCATGTCCACTGCTCCCTCTAGATTGTAAGCTTGCAAGGGCTCTCTACCTCATGTATCAGCCTGTTCTCCTTTGTCTAACTTAGTATGTAGCCCCACTTTTTTTTTTAGTTGGCTCCTTTCCTCTACTGTACCAGTCACTTTTTTCGTAATCTGTTATTTGTAAGAAGACTCTCCATTTGTCAAGCGTCGATTTATAAAATCGAACAATGAAAGAGTACATTTTTAGGTTCCAGCTCAACCAATCTAAGGCATGAAAACCCAATGTCATAGTGTCTCCCCCCATCCCTTAAGCAGGAGATAATTTATGTAACAAAAATGTATTTGTCCAATAGAATTGGACGGACTGAGGCGTTCATTTAATAATTTACAGTGTTCCATTTAAATAGAGATATTGGCTGTTTTCCAGAAGTTAAGCAAGTGTCAATTTCAATCTATCTTCTCCTTTAACCCATGAACTATGGTGTTGGGCCCTCTGGCAGCAAACGATACTTATCTTTACACGATGGTTTCCAAGCAGCTTCTAATTGCTGGTATTCCGGTTGGATATTGAAACATTTGCCTTATCCTTCCACCCTATGCTGAATTAGACTTGTTTAGGTTGCCCCTAATAGAGGTAAGAGGCGAAGGAGAGCCAGTCTCCTTTTTTGTAGGCATTCCCATGCCATAGTCGTAGGACTACAGCTACTGTTATGCTCAATTCACCACTAAGTGGCAGAGCATTCTGGGAGCTGTTGTCCAACCACAGCCGAAGGGCTGCCATTTTTAAATAGCCCACCATCTGCCACATGACATGCCCGAGCGGTGTCCTCCTACTGCCAGATTCCTGATCACCTTTCATTTTATCCTCATGTATATCTCTGGTTTTCTCTTTTCTTCCCTCATTCTGTATCTCCTGTTTCCATCCCTTTCTCCATGGTTAATTTCCATCTTTATTCAACCTTTTTACCCACCACGATGTCTTTTTGTGCCTTTTTTTTCCCTACGGAACTTTCCACTTTTCTTTCCTCTCTCTTTAACCACGCCCACCTTTGTTCCATTTGATTTTTTTTTTTTTATACCCCACCTACATTTTCATTCCCTTACATCTCGGTGTCTGTCCAACCACTCTTCCCCTTGGGGTCTGCTTGCTCACTCGACACAGGACTGGACTCTTCACTCCTGACCTCGCTTTTGAAGCCATAGTGAAAAAACAGGTGCAAAAGCTGAAGGAGCCGAGCCTGAAGTGTGTGGATATGGTAGTAAGTGAGCTGACCTCCACCATCCGCAAGTGTAGTGAAAAGGTAAACAATTAACAAAAAAAAAATTAAATTAATAAGTAAAAAATCTTCTGGGAGGCAAAACATAATTATACATAAACATACCACGTTTCTCTCAAGATTAGGCTTACCTGTGTTCCTTCAACCAGTCCCAGGAATTATGTCCCCCTATCTGTGGTATCTTCTGTTAATTACCCCTCTTGTATGGTATGTTCCTCGCCCTCGAGGCCCCACCCCTGAGGAAAGGATACATAGGTCCAGAACAGAAGAGAGTAAGTTGAGTCGACATTCTTGATAGCTGTGGGCTGCTAGATGCCTGCGCGGAGAGGGTCTACCTGAGACCTGGTCCAGTTGTTCACCCTAGGTGTGCATGGGACAGCCAGGATTCCTTGCACCTAAGTCCAACCATCCCGGCTGACGTTGCGGAAGATGAATGCCGCTCTCCAACGTTCAGTAGACAAGCTTCCGACATCCGCAACCTCAATCTCGTATTTACTCATGAAGTGTAACTGTTTAGACCCAAATAATTCATCTGATCACACGGAGGCTGTACATGGGAGCCTAGCTGCCAAAAATGAGTCAATTATTTTGATCATTACCTCAGTAGAGTTTAGAACAGGAGGAATAAAAATATTACCTGACGATGCAATCTGCCCATTGTTTTCCAATGCATTGTGGTTGTCTGCAGTCTACAGACTGCCAGTGGAGCTTGCTCCAGGATTAACATTGACTTTGCAAGCCTGCTTGCTGCTAATATTAATTGATATGACCTTTTCAAAATTGTTCCCATTAGCACATACATGCTCTACTTGTCTACTTGTACAAGAACAGCCACAAAGCCCACCCACTCCTCTTATTTTTTTTTTTTTTTGTTATTCTTACATAAAAGTACATTTTACGTAATATATAATTGCCCATCCTGACCTTTACTGCTGCTGTAAGAAACAGGTTAAGCCTTGTCTGTAACATAACCTAATGGCTGGTGGAAGGCTGGAGGTCTTGCTGTTCCTGTTAGAAAGCACCCTACAATTAAATGTTTTATAGGCCCCACTGGTGTCACACAGGGTAATAACTTGGCCCACCTTAAAACAGGGGGGGGGGTGTAGCATAGTTACGCAAAAGGGACTGCCATGCCCTTTGCAGTGCTGTTAGGAATAAGCGGTTTTCCTTTTGTGAAATCCGAGTTTGATCCTTAACAGAGTGGTTCACCTGCACAACACATTACTAGATGATGTAAAGGGCGATCTCATTGGCAGGGAAGAAGGAATGTGTGGCTGTGCTATGTGATTGAATCCAAATGTAATTCTAATCACGGTGGCTTCCCTTTTTCCTCCTTCCGGGACGGGCTCAGCCAATCCTACATGAAAACTTTCTCGCACCAATAAATAATCCTTCTATTTCTCAGTTATTATATTTTATACCTATTAGCCTATTGGTTTTTTTATTTACCTATTTTTTTTTTATATTGACTCCACATGTTCTTAAACAGTTGCAGTATAAGAGGAAGATTTCTATTGGCTTAGGCTGGTACCGGAAGATACCACTGTATTGTCACTAGTCTGAATGGAATGAACCATTCTGCATGTTTGTATTGTGTCATTTGTTTGTCTGTGGCTCTCCTCTCTGTGTCCTGCTTGTTTCTGCTTAGTTTTAACCTAATCTATATATTAATTTGCTTCACAACCGTGTTCCTCAATCCTCCAGGCACTGCTTTTTACAATTTATTTTATATAATTCTGCTAAAATTCAATATATATATATCTATATATATACATGTATGTTCTTATGTCAGGATGCTATATCTCACTGCACTGTTGCAACATCTCTCCCAACCTCTGCTCCCCCCGACAAATATGGACGCCAGGGGCGGAGCTTGGAAGGTTGAGTGTCAGCGCTACTGTGGGTTTGCGTTACCAAATACCAAAGTCCCAGGGAGCTTTACCTCTTTCCTAAAAAAAAACAAAAAACGGGACAGAGGTAGTGCTTGGTTAGGACAGAGTGCCAAAATCTGGACTGTCTATAGTTGAGCTATCTACACATGAGGTCGAGAGCCCTGCTCGCAGGCTTACAATCTAAAGATATATGGCAGACCTTTAATCAGTGACATGTTATTGTATAGTAAGAATTTAAGTAAATGGACGATTGATGGGAATTTACTTAAAAACAAAGCTTTTTATTAGAACTTCTCTTATCTAGCCTTCAATCTTTGATTGAGAAACACTGGTTTTATTCTTCCTGTCTAGGAATACTAATATTTAAAAATCAAAAAATGTTCTTGTATATCTTGTGTCCAACTGGTCTGTCCAGCCCTTATTATATATATTTACATGCCATTAAATATTTATCATAAAAGTAACACTGCATGTGAGAAGTGTATTGAGATTTGGTGATGGTCAATCTGTTTCCAATATTTGGCCTACTTTTATTTTGTAATTCTTTGGTTTCAGTTCCATCATGCCTAGGAAATATACCCGATTGTATTTGTATTTCTAGATGTAAGATGTTTCATGAAGGATTAAACCCTTTAAAATGTGTTGATCAGGTCACATGCAACTTTAAAACTCTTCAACAGATATTTAATTTTAATTTCTAGAAACTGACCAACAGCTACTTCAGGTTCAGTGGCAGTACATTATCCACAAAAACGAGGCCACACACTACACATTCATAGTGGTGATCCTGCCTGATAGTCTTCGTTTTACTACGGCTTAAACTTTAATATCTCTTGAATGATGCATCTAGGAACATAATTCATAAAGGGACTTTAATCTGGCCTTTTGAAGTGGCTTTAAGACTTGCGGTATGACCAGGATGACCTTCTGTAACCAGTGATATTTAGAGAAAATGTATACAACTAGGCTGCAGTGTATTCCTGGGTACAGGGGAAGTCTGGCCAACCTAGATAAGATGGATGATAGATCCGTTGCAGGTGGCAAGTAGTCAGAGTTCAGAAAATTAGCTTTTATATTGTTCTCTGCCACTAGTCATCTTTGTGTAGCTAATGGCATCGTAAACATCCTAGTAGAATCCTATTTTTGTCTTCTACAGGAAAGTTGGGGAATTTCCCTTATGTTCCAAATTTCCATTATTATTTTTTTGTTGGTGTCCCTTGAGTAGGAAACAGGATGACCTGTCACTGGAGCAAAAGGAATTTTGCCGTCCACACCATTCAAATATAATATAGTCAATATTCTTTTGCCCTGGACATTTTTGCAATAGTTCTAAAGAGTTCTAACATAATACACACACTGTGCACTAAACACTTTTATTTTGAAGGATGTCAATTTTTACGTTATTTTCTGGAGAGTTTTGAAAGGTAACGTGGACACCATGATTTACTATGTTCTGTTATTTGGGGGAAAAGTGCGAATTAGCAGCCGAAAATAAGACCTATTTATATTCGGCTGTGGTGGTATGGTTTATGGTCCACTCCGGCAGATGGGAGCTGAGATCCCTAATAATTCTTAAAAGCAACAAAAATAACAGGGTCAGGTTGAAAGATTTTAGATGTCCACTGGACTATTTACCAGTGTTTCCATTCGTCCCCTCCCCCCCCCCCCCCAAAAAAAAGAAAAACTCCAGAGAAGATTCTCTTTACAACACTTTATATTTATACAATAAATAGAGTTAAATGGTTGGAACATTTTTATGGGTTGCCATGACAACTGCTGACGTTTTGGCACATTCTGTTGGTTTCCATGACGTTTGCTGAAGTTTCCGAGCATTCTATTGGTTTCCATGACGATTACTGAAGTTTCAGAGCATTCTATTGGTTTCCATGACGTTTGCTGGAGTTTCAGAGCATTCTATTGGTTTCCATGACGTTTGCTGAAGTTTCAGAGCATTCTAATGGTTTCCATGACGATTGCTGAATATTTTAGAACTCTGCTTTCTATACATAACCGATCATGTGCCAATCAGGAATAGAATGTGTTATTTTGACCTTTATTCAATAAAAATGTAGTAATAATACATAACAATTCAAACATCCTTAACACATAAACTACAGATTGCAGCTATCACCAGGGGGATGGAGCAAAGATACCATCTCCGCCTTCATTCCCTACTCTGTAGAGTATTGTGAAGCCGGAAGGGGTGAGAGGTGCTCTTTTCTCCCAATCCCCTAAATCACCAGGAATGACCAGAACTGTGTGTCTAAGTCTAGGCTATATGTTGCCCATCATAGTCTGTATGATACCCACGCAGATCTGCTTTCTCACCAACAGCTCAGCCAATACCCCCACCTGCGTGAAGAGATGGAAAGGATCGTCACCACCTACATCCGTGAGAGAGAGGGTCGGACAAAGGAGCAGGTGATGTTCTCTCCGAAATTAATTTATTTTTAGGAGCCTTAACTCAAAATGGATTGGGTTCATTTATTTAGTGGCTTTAATACATTCCAATTTAAAGTATTTTGTTTGCACACCAATCCATGCGTGATGTCATAATCATGAGACTCCACAGGCACAATAAAAATGTGTATAATAATCTAAGTATGTCCATGCAATTCTGGTACCACCATGGCTGTTATGTAGAAATAATGGCGCTGTTTGTTTTTTGTTCTTGCGTCAGTGTGGCATATATAAAACTGTCAGAGTGGGATGTATACATAAGAATATTACAATTAATTATATGATTTATTACAGGTGGAAATCATTTTGTACATAGGGGTAGACATTAATTATCTTATAATCATGTTTATATATAACAGCCAATGTACAGATTATCTGTCAGTATTTTTTTTTTCTCTGCATGCACACTATAAACAATGCATGTCGGATGGAGTCCCATTAAATGTATAGGCAATGCTTAACACTACAGCTGGTGTGGGGTACAACTCCCATGGTGCCAGCTGAGGTTCATGGGAGTGACGGTCCACTGAAGGTTGACTGTTCACAGACTTAAAGGACAACTTGAAGCAAACAATGAAGTTGTGTTTAATTGAAAGATGATATCAAGTGTAGGTATTTTATAAAGAAATCTTTACTCCATATAGCTCTACCAGGAGCAGGGGCGTACCTAGAGCATTTGGCACCCGGGTCGGACCCTGCGTGTGGCCCCCCCCCCCCCCATAATAAAAATGTAAGAAAACACCCACAATTTTTTCAATGTTTGAAATTTGTACAATTATAGATACCAGGAATAGTGTGCCATTCAGAGCCCAGTAATATTGTGCCAGTCAGATACCAGTAATATTGTGCCAGTCAGATACCAGTAATATTGTGCCAGTCAGAGCCCAGTAATATTGTGCCAGTCAGATGCCTGTAATAGTGTGCCAGTCAGAACCCAGTAATAGTGTGCCAGTCAGAACCCAGTAATAGTGTGCCACTCAGAGCCCAGTAATAGTGTGCCAGTCAGAACCCAGTAATATTGTGCCAGCCAGAGGCCAGTAATATAGTGCCAGTCTGTGCCCAGTAATATTGTGCCAGTCAGTGCCCAGTAATATAGTGCCAGCCAGAGCCCAGTAATATAGTGCCAGTCAGATACCCAGTAATATAGTGCCAGCCAGAGCCCAGTAATATTATGCCAGTCACAGTCCAGTAATATTATGCCAGTCACAGTCCAGTAATATTATGCCAGTCAGATGCCCAGTAATATTATGTCAGTCAGTGCCCAGTAATATTATGCCAGTCATTGCCCAGTAATATTATGCCAGTCAGATGCCCAGTAATATTATGCCAGTCATTGCCCAGTAATAATATGCTAGTCAGTGCCCAGTAATATTATGCCAGTCAGATGCCCAGTAATATTATGCCAGTCATTGCCCAGTAATATTATGCCAGTCAGATGCCCAGTAATATTATGCCACTCAGAGCCCAGGAATATTGTGCTCGTTTAAACCCCCCCTCCTCCCCCCCTTCCCCATCACTTACCGAAGCAGGTCTGTCTGTGGACCCCGACGCCTCCTCCGTGCAGTCTTCTCTTCCCTCCTGCACGGAGGAGGGAAACACAGTCGCCGGATGTGACGTATCGTCACATCCGGTCGCTGTGGTTTTTTTTGTTTTTTTTGTTTTAAACCCGGCGGCCGCATCCAGAGTATTCGGCCGCCTGAACACAAAAAAAAAAAAGGTAAGCAGCGCGGGGGGTGCCGGCAGGGGAGGGCTGGCAGCCTTAGGCCTGGGGGGCAAATCCAGTCAAGTGGCCCATTGCACCATCGAATCGCCTCCCCATCCACGGCCATCTTTTCCTTGTTTTATAATGAATATTGCCAGGATTTTCCCCCACAATATGCCAGGATTTGCCATTTAATATGCTAGAATTTTCCCTTACAAAATGCAAGGATTATGCCCCTCAGTATGCCAGGATTATGCCCCTCAATATGCCAGGATTATGCCCCTCAATATGCCAGGATTTTCTCCTCAATATGCCAAGATGATGCCCCCTCAATATGCCAGGATTTTCCCCTAAATATGCCAGGATTATGCCCCTCAATATGCCAGGATTATGCCCCTCAATATGCCAGGATTTAGACACCCAATATGCCAGGATTTTCCCCTCAATATGCCAAGATGATGCCCCCTCAATATGCCAGGATTTACCCCTCAATATGCCAGGATTATGCCCCTCAATATGCTAGGATTTAGACACCCAATATCCCAAAATTTGGGCACCCCCCCCCCTACCCACGTTGCACACCTACGACATGACCCATAACCCACGTTGCACACCAGGACATGCCCCATCACCACATTTACATGCCTCCACCACCCCATTACATACACATTTCCAATATTATTTGCCATTAATATTCCCCAGCCAATTTGTCCCATAATATGCCAGGGTTATTCTGCAATTTAATATAACTCAGTAAATTTGCCCAATAATATTCCAAGGTTATCTGCAATTTAATATGCCCCTGCTAATTTGCCCAATATGCCAGTGTTAATTGCCATTTAATATTCCCCAGCCATTTTGCCCAATAATATGCCAGTCTTATTCTGCCATTTAATATTCCCCAGACGATTTGTCCAATAATATGCCAGTGTTATTCTGCCATGTAATATTCCCCAGCCAATTTGCCCAATAATATGCCAGTCTTATTTGCCATGTAATATTCCCCAGCCAATTTGCCCAATAATATGCCAGTCTTATTTGCCATGTAATATGCCCCAGCCAATTTGCCCAATAATATGCCAGTCTTATTTGCCATGTAATATTCCCCAGCCAATTTGCCCAATAATATGCCAGTCTTATTTGCCATGTAATATGCCCCAGCCAATTTGCCCAATAATATGCCAGTGTTATTTGCCATGTAATATGCCCCAGCCAATTTGCCCAATAATATGCCAGTCTTATTTGCCATGTAATATGCCCCAGCCAATTTGCCCAATAATATGCCAGTCTTATTTGCCATGTAATATTCCCCAGCCAATTTGCCCAATAATATGCCAGTCTTATTTGCCATGTAATATTCCCCAGCCAATTTGCCCAATAATATGCCAGTCTTATTTGCCATGTAATATTCCCCAGCCAATTTGCCCAATAATATGCCAGTCTTATTTGCCATGTAATATGCCCCAGCCAATTTGCCCAATAATATGCCAGTGTTTTTTGCCCCCCCCCCTTACCTTTTTCCCTGGTGGCTAGTGGCAGGACTTCCCTGGTGGCTAGTGGCAGGAGGACTTACCTGGTGGCTAGTGGCAGGCAGCATGGTCCCTCCATGCTGCCTGTTCGGCCTCCAGGCGGTTGTGCCGACAGGTCACGTGATCGGCGCGCGTCTGACGTCAGAGCGCCGATCACGTGACTGTCGGCACTTCCGAGTCGGCACACTGCACGGGGAGCCGAACAGGCAGCACGGAGGTTTCTCTGTGCTGCCTGTTCGGCTCCCCGTGCAGCTTTGCAGGCAGAGCGGAGGTGAGAGGGGATCTTCCGATCCCTTCTCACCTCAGTCTCTGCCTGCAAGCGCGTTTTTTTTTTTTTTTTAAAACACTGGCCCAGCGGCTGTGTTTTCCAAAGCTTATTGCCACCCTGCCCCCCGGCCCAGCCCGCCCCTGGGTGCCGGCAGCACCGGTGGCACCCCCATACTCCGTGGCACCCGGGGCGGTCCGCCCCCCCCCGCCCACCCCTTAGTACGCCACTGACCAGGAGGCAGACATTTTGTTTAGAATCTTTGGTCAGGTCTTTGTTCATCTGAACCAAGGTGAGTGAAGATCTGACCCAAGATTCTAAACAACATGTCTGCCCCCTGAGAGAACAATATGGAGTAAAGATTCTAACCAACATGTCTGCCCCCTGAGAGAACGATATGGAGTAAAGATTCTAACCAACATGTCTGCCCCCTGAGAGAACTATATGGAGTAAAGAAGGCTTAATAAGGAACTTTATTTGTATTCTTTCATTAAAGATTTTCTTTAGAAATCATTTACACTTGATACAGTCTTTCAATTAAACATAAGTTATTTTTTTGCTACAGTTGTCCTTTAAACAATGATTTCTACTAGTAGCCATGCTTTTTTTTTTTTTAAAGTAGGTCACATGATCAGAAATGCATATGCCTGTTGGGATGCAATCACTGTATATCCACCATCTTGCTGTGGGCCCAATTCATTCAGGGATCTTTTGGTATCTCTGCTTCTACAGGTCATGCTGCTGATAGACATAGAGCTGTCCTACATGAACACTAATCATGAAGATTTCATTGGCTTTGCTAAGTAAGTGACCCCTTCTCTCTGATAATTGGTTGCCTCTGACATTCCAAATAAAAGTGTAACAGTGGCCAGTCTGGTGGTGTTAACATGATTATACGCAGACACTGTGGTGTATTTAGACTTTGTGCGATTATAGGCCAACTAAACTCATGCACCCCAAACCCTCCAAGTTGCACCCCTTCCTCTTCAGTCTGTCACCCTAGTCCTAGAAAGACAACACTCCCCAGACAACTATAGCAAAATATTAGCATAGTGATAGAGATGTTTTTGTTTTTTTTCCCCAGCAGGGAAATGTATGACTATATAACTTTTAGGTAAATTGATGATCCTTCCCCTTTAAGAAGAAAGTCACATGTTTAAAGATGGATGACATCACTAGTTTGTAATGCGGTGCTGTGCATCATAATCACAGCTGGGAGCTTTAGCTGTATTAACCCATTGCACATTTTCTACACAGGCTCTCTCTTAAGTCAGCGATGGCAATCCTTGGCACTGCAGCTGTGTGGGAAATACATATCCCACGGTGTTCAGTCATGCGCAAGGCACTGGGTAGCTCCTCTGCTGCAGCGAAATTACCATTTTGTGGCCCTATCCCACTAGTGGATGCACAACATAACCTGGAACTGAGCAGCTTTGATCAGGAAAAGATATTCAGTGTGTGATAATAGCCGGGAATTAATCTTAGTATCTGCACGCCCATTTCACTTAATGTAATGACACTGTGGTTCCGCACAGTCATTATGTTGCATGCTATATGACATAATAACAGTATAGAGCAAGCTTGGTTGCAGAGCACACAATCCATGGAGGGCCTGTAGAGGCAGGTGACCGGTCCTTATGCTCTCTATTGTAGTGCCCAACAGAGGAGCAACCAAATGAGTAAGAAGAAGGCTTCCGGAAACCAGGTGAGTGGAAATATTACCAACAATCCTTTGCTGACTGGATTCCAACCAATCACATTTGTACCCGAGTCATTGGGGCGTGAATGAAAAATGGCCGCTTTGAAGTCATCGGATTATAGGCACAAGGTTTACATTGTTAGTAACATATACTGATGAACTAGTGGTCTTGAAAAAAGGTTAAGAATTTAAAATGAACAATTGTTTGGTTTTTTATCATGTTTTTAATTTTGAACACAATGTTGCAGATGAGGGAGATGCAGCTTATAGATGACCCAGAGTTAGATGTTTTGGATCTCTTATAATTCCGTATGGAACTTTCTATTGGCTGGGCGGATGTTAATAAGCTCACAGTCAATGGGAACAGTTTAATGAATACCTGTTTTTTAATAAAAAAAAAATTAGAATGTTGGTGTGTTTTCAAAAATGTGTTTTCAAAATATATATATTTTTTTTAAATTTTAGTTTCTGAAAGGTACCTAATGTTGTTGGTCGAGATTATTATTATTATTTTTTAATTGGCAAGATTACAAACCGAAAAATTTTAAGTAAAATATATAATTTCATGAGCAAGAAGGGAACCAGCTTTTAGTTCGAATTAAATAGTTAGCCACCTGCTTTTTTTCTATTTTTCTTCCATAAGATGTAATTTGACATCCACAAAATCCTATTGTGATGATATCTTCATGACCAAAATAAGTGTGCAACACTTACATTTGAATAGACTATTATGTTAAAAGTCTTATGGTCTGTGACAGGTAAGCCCCTTTAGTCTGCTAAGTCAATATTTGTCGTTTATTCAAGATTTTCCCATTTTTCTGATTAGTTCAAGTGGGGTGTATAGTGCACAGTCTGCCTCTGGCATCTTCTAGGTTCTGTAACTATGAGTACCTGTTTTAACCACATAAACCTGTTTTACATTATTGTGTTATAACTATTCCCACTTGGTTTTAGTTTTTTTTTTTATTTGCTGGCAGCTGCTGTGTTTTTTCATCTAAAAAGGGTTAGATAACCTTTGCTCATAAGCTGTTTCAAACTACATTTCCCAGCATGCCTGGTCAGCCTTTGTATGTCTAAGCATGCTGGGATGTGTAGTCAACAACAGTTGTGGTGCTAGAGGATGACTCTGTCTTGTGCCTGGTCTTGATTTATGCAATATTTCAAAGTTGCCACAGAATTATTTAGCAGGTTTCAATGTCAGCAATTCTGCAGGGGGGGAGGATCAGGGTACCCATGACATATATACTCTGCGGTCATTAAACTTTGCAACACTGGGGACCGCAGGCTTGGCGAATGTGTGGTGTGTAATAAGCGTGTGAGCCGGAATGGCGGCATGTCATGCACTGGGCTGTGGGATCTGCAGCAACTCATGACTGGTTCTGCACCCCGCTCTGCTAGTAATATATTCTCCCTTTTCTTGTGCTCCTTTTTCCTCTCCACTTCGCTGCTGTTGCTA
The DNA here is from genome assembly GCA_036172795.1 of Pelodytes ibericus. Lineage (NCBI taxonomy): Eukaryota > Metazoa > Chordata > Amphibia > Anura > Pelodytidae > Pelodytes > Pelodytes ibericus. Next base: position 85,112,425 of record CM069864.1, on the reverse strand, counting down.
TGGTTACCCTGTGCAGGATGAAATCCTGGTGAGTAGTCAGGCAGCGACTGAGGCCCACGAGCGATGAAAGTGCATCTGGGTAGCCAACCCCAAGTCCCTCCAAAGCCTTAAATTGGAAGGAGGGTCTAATATACAGAGACATATAGACTAATTAATAATACAGAGATATTTTTTTTTTTTTTACCATTCAATAAAATATAAATATATTATTTTTGACACACTCCTATATATACAGTTGCATGACTAAAGATCCATGGAAGCAATGACTTCAGTATACATTTTCCATAAACGTTCCCCCAGTTAAGGGAAACATCTGGTTTCTGTAGCTTAAGTGTCAGACCCATTGCACAAGCAACTTCTCTGCACTTTGCTTATGGAGCAGACCTGAGCTGGGGTCACGTCAGGTTTCCCCAAATGTTCTGTGCTATCTATTATATTGAGTATGCAGTCTGTATTAGACACCATTGAAGTGCGCAGACGGGACTACAACAAAACCAGGACGGCAAAGCCATTCTTAAATATATTTCCTGGAACCCCAGATGCACCCATCTCTTTGTGCCCTGTCTCCCCCCCTCCCCCCCCCCCGTGTTGTCCTCATATTCCCCTCCTCTTGTTTCTCCCCTGCTATGAGCACTGTATGCAAGAGACTGACTCCAGTGATCTGTTCAGGACCTGTGGTTTTAGATCACACTCTAGGATGCTCTCCACCCCTGTGAGGTTTACAGTGGCCATTCTCTACATCCGTGTCACCTGCATTCAAGCAGGGATTTTGACAATCGGGTATCATTTCGAAAAAAAAGCACATACTTGAAAAATACAAAATGAGTCCGCCAATCAGCCTCAGCGTCCAACTGTGCCCCCTCCGCCCCCCCCCCCAACTTCTGCGGAACTACAAATCCCATAATGCCTCAGCAGCATTTGACTAAGGCAGAGAATTATGGGGGTTGTAGTACAGAAAGAGCTGAAGGGCCACCATTGAAAGTTGGTGTTCAAACACTCAATAGTTTCCAATATTTGTATTATGCTTGAGTGAAGACCAGCCAGCTCTGTGAAGGGTCAGCACTGCTGCCTCTACCAGACCCCCCCCCCCCCCCCCCCCCCGTCTTGACTGTGTTTACCTCTACCACTTCTACTGGAAGACTATTCCATACATCCACTACCCTCTCAGTAAAGTAATACTTTCATTAGTCCCTGGCCTTATCTTATATCTAGGATAGCCTTATGCTTATCCCACGCATGCTTAAACTCCTTCACTGTATTAACCTCTACCACTTCTACTGGAAGGCTATTCCATACATCCACTACCCTCTCAGTAATGTAATACTTTCATTAGTCCCTGGCCTTATCTTATATCTAGGATAGCCTTATACCTATCCCACGCATGCTTAAACTCCTTCACTGTATTAACCTCTACCACTTCTACTGGAAGACTATTCCATACATCCACTACCCTCTCAGTGAAGTAATACTTTCATTAGTCCCTGGCCTTATCTTATATCTAGGATAGCCTTATACCTATCCCACGCATGCTTAAACTCCTTCACTGTATTAACCTCTACCACTTCTACTGGAAGACTATTCCATACATCCACTACCCTCTCAGTAATGTAATACTTTCATTAGTCCCTGGCATTATCTTATATCTAGGATAGCCTTATACCTATCCCACGCATGCTTAAACTCCTTCACTGTATTAACCTCTACCACTTCTACTGGAAGACTATTCCATGTATCCACTACCCTCTCAGTAAAGTAATACTTTCATTAGTCCCTGGCCTTATCTTATATCTAGGATAGCCTTATACCTATCCCACGCATGCTTAAACTCCTTCACTGTATTAACCTCTACCACTTCTACTGGAAGACTATTCCATGCATCCACTACCCTCTCAGTAATGTAATACTTTCATTAGTCCCTGGTCTTATCTTATATCTAGGATAGCCTTATACCTATCCCACGCATGCTTAAACTCCTTCACTGTATTAACCTCTACCACTTCTACTGGAAGACTATTCCATACATCCACTACCCTCTCAGTAAAGTAATACTTTCATTAGTCCCTGACCTTATCTTAGATCTAGGATAGCCTTATACCTATCCCACGCATGCTTAAACTCCTTCACTGTATTAACCTCTACCACTTCTACTGGAAGGCTATTCCATACATCCACTACCCTCTCAGTAATGTAATACTTTCATTAGTCCCTGGCCTTATCTTATATCTAGGATAGCCTTATACCTATCCCACGCATGCTTAAACTCCTTCACTGTATTAAACTCTACCACTTCTACTGGAAGACTATTCCATACATCCACTACCTTCTCAGTAATGTAATACTTTCATTAGTCCCTGACCTTATCTTATATCTAGGATAGCCTTATACCTATCCCACGCATGCTTAAACTCCTTCACTGTATTAACCTCTACCACTTCCGCTGGAAGGCTATTCCATGCTTCCACTACCCTCCCAGTAAAGTAATACTTCCTGATATTACTTTTAAATCTTTGCCCCTCTAAGTTAAGACTATGTCCTCTAGTTGTGGTAGTTTTCCTTCTTTTAAATATACTCTCCTTTTGATTCAATCATAAACCAGCACTTTTAACATTATTTTTTTGAAACATTGCAGAGAAATACTAAAAGTTAACCCAGGCCTGGAGATCATCTCTTGCACACACTGGTTGTTGGGCTGCTAATTCATCCATTGCATTACATGCTTTTGCTTGAATTTTTACAAAGGAATCATGTTCATTTCCTTGGCTGCCTTTCCTGTCCATTGAAACAGTTAAAAAAAAAAAGAAGAGTGCCTTGTGTTGGGTGAATGTTTTTTTTTAACCTTGGAGTACTTTTATTAATCATTTAGTACTGGGCTGGGGTTTTACCCCCATAGTATTTACCCCCCAGTATAAACTAGATCACCAGTCCACATGATGGCTGGGGTGGGATTTGCTGTGTTGTGTGCTGAGTTGTTGTTTTTTTTGAGTGTTTCGTTTTGGGGTATGTGCATGCCAGTCCTGTTCATGCTTGTCGAGTTATTTTGTGCACCAAAATGACATGCTGGCCAGAGGCGGAACTATGGCGCCTGGATAGGGCTGCCATCTGGCCGGTATTTTACCGCCAGGCCGGTAAAAAATGGGCATCGGGCTTGAGTTAAGTCTATGGAGACTGTACCAAGGCCGGTATTTTTTTGAAGAAAAGGTGGCAACCCTACGCCTGGATCATGTGGCGGTATTAAGATGGCCCTTATGAAACAGCAGTGATCTATACTTTGTAAACTTTTTTTACATTTTTTTATATGGGCTGCTTAAAGTTGAGCTGTCAGTTAAGAAATGGTTGCGTTTTTTCTTTTATTGCATTTATTAGTGTGTGAAAAGATAAAAAAAATTATGGAATTCCAGAGAGACCATATATTTTTAATATTGTTCTGACTTGTTATCTCAAGAAAACAAGTCAGAAAAATATATTTAAAAAAATACATGGCCTCTCTGGTCTTCCCGTAAACAATCTATATCTTGTATTTATATTTTTGAAACAGTTCAGTGTTTTTTTTTAAGATGTTCCCAGAAAACAAAAAGAATAGGTTTTCTTACACACTTGGCTCCTGTGTGTAGAACTCTCTTGCTGTGTCTGACAGCATGCACCAAACCTCCTCCTGATTGGCTGCTCCTGTTTTTTATTTTTTAAAGGGACTCTGTCACCAAAACATTTAAAAAAAAAACAAACAGATTAAATTAAATATTTATACGTAAAACAGCACAAAAGAGAAAATTACTTATAATTTTTTTAATGCACATTAAAGTTCAATAATTATTAAAAAAAATAATCAACCAGTGTGTCTTAAATGATAACTATACTTACAATGTTTGCAGACAAACAGCACACAGAATCCTTACAGAACACACACAGGTTGTTGTAGTTTTTCCCAGAGGGGCGGAGCTTGGGAGGCTGAGTGTAAGTGCAAGCAAGCGCGGTAGTACAGTCAGTTGTCCTGATACCTCTACTCGCCTTCTCCTGTGTCTAAGACATCGGAGAATGAGATCCGGACCGGTCCTGGATCCCCCTTTCCCGCCGAGCTCTACCCCTGTACTGAAAAGCATGACTGAGATAGAGCTCGGCATGCCAGCTCCGCCAAATCAGGAGTGTTCCGCACAAAGTTGGGCAGTTGGGGGTATGGTTGGGGGGGGGGGGGGCTAAACAGGCCTTAACTAGGACCCCTATGATGGTTGCATGTGAAAACAATAGTCTCTCTCTCAGCAAAAGCAGAGAGAGACAACCAGACCCTGATCAGACGCGAGCAGTGAGACCCCACGTTCATTGGTTGAGCATACCATGCGCCAGCATTCAGACGAGCTCTGCCTCCACTTAGAGGCAGATCTCAGAGTAAACCAGCATATATCTGCAAAGATACATAGAACCATTCGGTCCATCTAGTATGCCCACTTTTCTAAATACTTTTATTAGTCCCCAGTTCCCGGTCTTATAGCTAGGCTAGCCATGCTTAAACTCCTTCACTGTGTTTACCTCTACCACTTCCACTGGAAGGCTATTCCATGCATCCACTACCCTCTCAGTATAGTAATGCTTCATGATATTACTTTTAAACATTTACCCCTCAAATGTAAGACTATGTCCTCTTGCTGTGGTAGTTTTTCTTCTATTCTACTCTACTCCTTTACTGTGTTGATTAACTTTATGTACCAATAAAAATGTTGGCTGGATGGACCAACACTACTAATAACACAATGTATAGATCTTTTTTTTTTTTTTAACCCATTTACAATCCATAGTTTGAGCAATGTTTAGGTGACAGAGCCCCCTTCGGTCTTTCTACCATGCTTTATAGAACTCAATAAAAAGTAGGACTTTGCACAGAAGACGTGGGTTAGAAAATGTGCACTTTTTATGCAAAACCTGTTTCATTTAGGTTTAAATTTTATAATAAAGGATTTTAAAAAAAAAGCTGCTGACCAGTTTAAACAAAACATATGCCCATGTGTAATGCTGTAGTGGTCAATGTGAAACGACAGTTCCACTTTAAGGCATCTGGGTCCCGCTGTACCAATTCTAGTTCCGCCTCTGAATCTCACCCCATCATTTCTCGTGCTTCTGCTTTTTATTCTTTTTCTTTCCGTGGCTTCAAAAACGTGTGATGTGCAGAAAAACGTGGAGCCGGTGTCAATCTCCAGACCTCCCTTCCACATGGTGGCAGCACTTCAAAAGCTTAGAACTTGATTGGTTCGGATGACAATCTGAACTTGTCGGAAACCTTTAAAAAAAGAATAATAATAATAATATTAACAATTAGCAACTGTCAATCCATGTAATTGTTGATCAATTTTGCCAAGTGTAAACATAATCGTTAAACCAACATTTTTTTTATATGTGTACTTCAATATGGTTTATGTCTCATTTTTTTCCCCAATATGTAAAAATAAACTGGGGAACACGACAAACAGACAAGGGTAACGTCTGTCTTTGTGTAGCACTCGTATCCCACGACTACTAATCCACTCTCTGTTGGACAGGTCATCCGCAAGGGGTGGCTGACCATCAACAACATCGGAATAATGAAAGGCGGGGCCAAGGAGTATTGGTTTGTCCTGACGGCAGAGAATCTCTCCTGGTACAAAGATGACGAGGTAAGTGTGGGCTGTTAATTTCCAAGTTTTTTTTTAATATATACTCTCACCTCTTAATTGGGCCAAGGCTACTCAAGAGATGATATGTACTTGGGCCAAAAACGAGGGATAGATTCAGTGGTTCATTGTTTTTTTTTAGAATAAGGGGCGCGTAAAACCAGTATCAGGGCCTAATTTTAACTCCTATAATACAAGACTCCATAATCTGTCCCACACTGGTCTAACCCATTCTCGTGCTGTACTGGCTGGAGAGGAGAGCTTTGCTTTGCTCTCCCTTGTAATGCGATCGGCCCCTTGGCCTTCAAAGAGTGGCTATCGTAAATAGGCCAGAGAGCCAGACCAGCAACTTGACACTCTGACCCCATGTGCCTGATGTATGACCCCCATCATTCTCTGCACCCCCATGCACCTACAATTCCAACCAATGAGCAAAATCCACTAGATCACTGGATTGCAGTCACCAGAATTTTGGCATGGCCACATTGATGGCCAAAAGGAGGAAACTAAACGAAACAAAAAACATCTATTGAGTTGGAAACTTTATGTTGAACTGTGCCCCTCTAGCTGCTAATGAACTAAAAAGAACCCCCTCCTTGGTTGCATATTACATTTTCCTCCTTCCTATATCAGGGGGCAACCTCCTGTTTTTTGTACATTTCTGTTAATGAACAGGTCACTGGAGAGCTCTTTAAATTGGCATGTTCATATAATGTTATAATATCCCTTCCTAAGACGTTGTTTTTTTAGTCTCTTTTCATAACTAAGATCTTCCAATCCCCATATTAATTTTGTAGCCCTCTTTGCACTCTCCAGTTCCATAATGTCCTTTTTAAAGGACTGGTGCCCAGAATTGCACCATATTGCACCATATAGTCAAGATGACATCTTACTATTGATTTGTAAAGAGGCAAAAGTATATCCTCCTCTCGTGAATCAATACATGTCAATATCTTATTGACTTTTGCAGCAATATAGAAAAAAGAAAAAGGACGAGCAAAAATAGTGCCAACAAAGTATATAATAGCTATGTGTATATATAAAGTGGGTGTCCACTGTGAACTTGCAGCTGCTGACTGGCATTGGGCACTGTTGCCAAGATTGTTGTCTACAATTATTCCTAAATCCATCTCGTTACAATTTTTTCCCCAGAGAGATGCAATTCAGAAGTATATGTAGCATTAATATGTTTCACAACATATACTTAAAATGGAATATATTTGGTAAATTAATCATAGTACGTATAGTTAATAAAAACAGCTGGCAGCCGCAGTTGTGGGTAGACAATGTTGCTTATTGTGTAACACTGTTTTTTTTTAAAGCACAACCTTTTCCTGTAAACTCTATTTATTTACATTGCCTTAAAAACCATGCTTCTCTGCACAGTCAGTTCAATTCAGTTTCTGGCCAAAATTTGCAAATCCTGGAAACTGCTGACATGTGCATTTCTTTCCCCCCTTTGCTGCCGTACCCACAATTACTCCCAGCTGTAGCAGATGAATATCTCCCTCCCTGGAATTTCCTTCCAAAGCCTTCTTCAGCGCAGACAATTGTTCTCGGAGCCCTAGATTTGAGCGCTGTATTCACATATACACGTCATGTATGTAAAGATCATATTGCTACATGCATTTTATTTTTTTTAAACATTCCCTGGAAATAGACTTTGACCCATATAGGGTTGCCACCTTTTCTTCAAAAAAATACCGGCATTGGTACTGTCTCTATAGACTTAACATTGGCCTGATGACAATTTTTTACCGGCCTGCCGGTAAAATACCGGCCAGGTGGCAACCCTAGACCCATACTAAATGTGATCATGACTAAAGATGGACACAAATAAACCAAAATATCTGTGTTTATTACAATATAATACAGGCCTTGGGATAAGCACTAGCCTATGTATCCTGATTTTTTTTTTAACCCCCATTGAGCTCCATCATTTAAAGGTATATGCCCCTTGATAACACATCGTGTCAGGTTTTTTTTGCCGACGCACTCCTATATTCTTAATTAACGGTTTTGGACTGCAACAAATGCCACTGTCCACATCTACCTCTTTTGGTTAATGCTCTGAAACATTTGTACGCCTGGCACTCTGACTTTAGGCATGGTTTTGGGCCTATGCCGGGTGTACAATGCAGCATCCTTCTCTGCACAAGGGCCCCGGTTTCTGCTACTGTGGCTGGAAACCTGCGATGTCTACTTAGGCTGGAGGGCTGCCAGCAGCAGTAATTAGAAACACTTGGAGGGCAGGCAGTAGCCAGTAATCCTGAGATGACTTTTTCCATCTCCTGCCTCAGAGTCACATTTCACTCCTATGCATTAACTATTTCCTCCCTGCCAGTATGTTAAAGAGGAATCCAGGGGGATGGGGGGGGGGGCTCTTATGGTTGAGAGAAGTTCTTGTCCTAAGACGACACTTGTTGGCCGCGAATAACATCATGCACAGTAAAGACTGTGTGTTTTCCTGAATTCACATCATCTAAGATTTCCTAGGCTTCTACCATCGCTTCTCGATGGGAGAGGTGAGCGAGGTCGGCACTCCCACCGTGCGCCGGCATGGGAGGCAAACCCCCAAAGGACCGCTCTGAGCAGAAATACATGATTACGTGATGACTCCTCCGCATGATACACACCATAAATCCAGGGATAGGCTGCTCCTTGCCTGTTCAGCCGCGGTGGGCCGCAAGTCCCAATGTTTGGCTGGCTAAGCGTCTAGGAATTGTAGTACACGGCAGCTAGCAGACTAGTGATTACCTAGCTGTAAGATGCGCACAATACAACCATGGATGAAGAGCAAAAACAAAGAAAAGGTTACTATCTGTAGTCCCATGGCTGAAAAAATTGTTTGTATTTGGCTAAGTTTTGTGGGAGTTGCAGTTCACTAACCGTTGAAAGTCCTGACTAATGTAATGTCATTTTATTAAAAAAAAAAATTACAAAGTCCTGACTTGACAACTTCTGCTCTATTCCCTGGCGTAAGTAATTTACACATCCACTATGTTTTTTGTTTTAATTTCAGCATATTTCCAGCCAAAAGAAAACATGACACAAACCCCAGGTTTTACAGCTTTTACACCAGTTCCAATCTGCTTTCCTAGTGTCAGCAGCACTGTGCATATCCTGCTGGTTGTAACATTTATAGGCCTTTACCGGACCAATTGTGGCGATAGCAAAGAAACCTAACTAGTTCTTAAAAGGACTCCATCACTTGTAGGGGAATAAAAAAAAAACATCTATGTATTGTTTTACATCTTCATTGCATACGCTAGCACTTCAGTTTGAGAATAAAAAAAACTTTGTATGTGTGTCTGTTGTGTGTTTGTCTACACATTTGCTTTCAATTCTGCTAACGTCGCGTATAGACAACATTTTTATTCACAGCATATGTTTTGTCTACAGGAAAAGGAAAAGAAATACATGTTGCCACTGGACAACCTGAAACTGAGAGATATTGAAAAGGGATTCATGTCCAGCAAGCATATCTTCGCCCTTTTCAACACCGAGCAAAGGTGAGTGGCAGCCGGCGTTCGAAGAGGTAACTCCCCTTCAGTGGGCTACCATTTTATGGGTGGGACATTAGCGGAACTCTGCATGAGGTGTGGGTGGGTCTATGTTTTAGCCCCTCCCACCTTGGGGGGGGGGGGGGTAACCATTTTGTTCGTCTTACAGGAAATCACGGCCTAGGTGTTTTATAGTAGTTTAAATACAGAACGAGCCTGATTTGTCTATGGGCAGGCTCAGTGAATCTCTGGCACAGTCAGCAGCATACTACATGTGGCCCTTCAGTTAGGTGCCATGCTCAAGGCTGGCCAATTCCGGCCTGGTATTGGTGGCGTTTTTAAAGATTGCCTAATTGTCGCCTATTATAGACCTGAGTGCGGCACCTTAAAAATATAACAACGTTACAAAGATATGGTTCTGAATTTAATATTTCTAATAATAATCTTATATACTGCTTTGTAAAGATCCTTGTTTATTTTACAATTAGAAAATAGTTACGAGATGAAGCTACACGAACTTTATTCTAAAATCACTAGTGCACGTGTTGATTTAGTGTAACAGTAAGTATACAGTTCCGTTAAGTGCTTGGAAAGCATTGTCTCAAGTCTAGAAGAGAGCTCCGTTTTTGGATGTGGGGAAGGAAGGAAGGTTTAATATCGCTTTCCTAACGGAGATAGTCACTGAATCCCATCTCGTGTAATCTCATTTGAAACAATGTGATTTCCTCCTAGAGGAAAGATGGACATGAATGGGGGTTAGTTGGAGGCCAATTCTTGGCTCCAGAAACTGTCTCGCCTATGCGGCTAGTGACTGGCGCTACCCAGCATCTGGCCGGTAGTAGCGCTATACATTGCTGCACACCATTATATCTGCTTGTGCCATTTTTATACATAATCCCCCCTCCGGTCTGGGGGGTTGCGGTTTGTATTGTAACTGGCGTGGTTAGGTTAGTAATAAGTATTACATGTCGCTTCTGTGGCTATTACCTAGCGGGGAAGGTCTCTGCCCCTCATAATGATTTGAGATGATGTCATATTGCAAACTTAACTTCTGAATTCTGGTGAGACACAGGAGATCTAGAACTATGAGACTGGGAGGGGGGAATTAGACGTAGTGCGAGCGTACGGAGGGGGTGCAAGTATATTATAAAAAGCCCTTCTAATTTAATGCCTGCTGTTTGCATTTTCGCTGCCCCCTCACTTATGAATTTATTATATCGTATTATTGTTTTATAAGCGTCTTGCCCACTAGCATACCAGTCTAGAAGCTCTACCACCCACCCCGTGCACAATGTGTAGAGCTACCATAGGCCGACTCTAGCATTCCAACATTCCAGATGCTGCAGACTACAACTTCCAGGATGCTTTGCCAGCTCCCAATGATTTGTACCATGAATAGCATGTGTGTGTGAACAAAGGGCTTTTTAAGGAAGGACACCTGTGTGCACCCTTGTTTGGCTCTTCCCCTTCAAAATGAGAAACAAAGGAACTGTCCTAATCCAGTAGAGGGTACCTGGCAAAAATCTTCTAAAAGGCAAGCAATCGGCAGGAACATTCTACTGTTTTTTTGAAGAAAAAAAGAAAAAAAAAAAAAAACAGCTAAACACAAACACCCCAGAAATGTCAAAACAGCCTTGTCATCAAGGGAAAGACAAGGTCAAAAGGTCTTGTCACTAAGGGGTTAAAATGCAGTCTTTCAGTTAAACTTATTTTATCTTTAACCATTTACTGTATTCCCTTGCATGTGAAGAAATGTGTACAAGGATTACCGTCAGCTGGAGTTGGCCTGTGAGACCCAGGAAGAGGTGGACAGCTGGAAGGCGTCTTTCCTGCGCGCTGGTGTTTACCCAGAAAGAGTTGAGGTACGTCCAAATGAATAGCCCACCTATCTATCAAGTACATCACCTCCATAGAGAATGCTTTCACGGAGACCGTAGGATTACCTTCCCGGATTCACTGCATGGTTTCCAAATCCAATGGGAAGTCCCCAACGAGGAGACTCTGCTGCCAGACCCCCCAAAGTCATACATTGGAATCTGTGTAGCTCGGACCGGGAGCAGGGTTGGGCAGGAGTACCCCAGGTTCATAATGAAGTGGCTTGCGGTCCAGCAGATTATCTTGTGTGCTAAATACTCTGGCACAATGTACAAAGGAACCATTTCTGCTTTGTATATACATAGTGCATTCTGGGTATATGTGTATATATATATATATATATATATACGTTAATGAATTTTTTTCAATCCTGTGACTTCCCCGATATCTATTATTTTTCATATATATATAAATGTATGTGTGTGTGTGTGTGTGTAACCTCCCTTAGAGAGTCTTGCTGGCTGAAGGTCTTGAGCATTGTGGTCCAACTCTAGCACGACTCACATGCGACATTCCCTGATACATATAACCTTGCTGGCAAGGATATTGAGAGTTGTGATGTAACAAAAATGGGCAGAAGCAAGTGCTCATATACTGCCATCAAGCCGTTACATCATTATATGCTCTGTGGTCTACTATATAACCTGCATCCCTCATATCAAGACTATATAACTCTCTCATAAGGCACTCAAACTGTGTTGGTTGGACTATTGCTCAAGGGAAGCAAATATACCTGAATTACCAGAAAAATACTTGATATATACTGCCGAGTTATACTCAATACTAAAAGATTGCTTGCAGGGCTGGATATATATGTTTATACAGGTTGAGTATACCTTATCTAAAATGATTGGTACCAGAAGTGGGATAACGGATCATTTTCACCAATAAGATGTATTAAAGCCTCTCCGCACTCATGAAATACAGTAGTCTCAGTGGAAATACTGTATAAAGCAAATAAATCACTGTGATGTAGCTGTGATGTGAGGCATCGTTGGGAACCTGCCGCTGGCGTGTCAGGTCTGCACACGTGTCATTGTATGACCCTTTGTGGGCGTGGGGGAATCAGAGCATGCATGGAAAGGCTAGATCACAGCTTAAAGGGGGCTGGACGCTGAATACACTGTTGTGCGCTTGTATTCTGACAGAGGTGAGGAATTTGCAACTAGTGTCAAAATCTGAATTTATTTTGTGAATTATTGATCATTTTGGATAAGGGATACTCATCCTGTGCTCCCAAGGTTCCTCTCACACCGTAAAAATATTTTTGAATAAAAAAAAGAAAGCGTTGAGGATAAGTAATCAGTGAATTGTGGGTGTGTTATGGCCAAAAAGGGTGGAGCATTGGGCGGGTCGGAGTGGGCTGAGCAAAAATGGAACCCACATTTCATCTTATGGACTTAATTAACATGAAGTGGGGTTCTAGGCCATGGCTTAGTGTTCCTAATTAATTAGAGAAAGGGAGAGACCCCCTCTCGAGTACCAAGTTCGACACCGGTCATTGTTTAATGTTTCAGGGCCCTTGTGTATACCTGGAAGAGAGCTGTATTCAGCACCTCACACCTGTTGACTTTATGGTCTACTCAACAAAGAAAGAATTCATTCAGCTGCACTGGAGAATTTTTCCAACTCAGCTACTTAGGTCTAAAGTTTGAAATTCCCATCTCAATTCCCTGTAATTCTCTCTTTATTGAGCAGACCGGTCTGTTATATAAAGGCCTGGGGATTCCTCCTTAACCACTAACTCTGGTGTTTTTTTTGTCCCTTTCTGTCTGTTTTTTTTTTGTTTTTATTTTTATTCTGTTTGTTGCTCAATCTGATCTCAAAGGACAAGGATAAAGTAAGTTTGGCACCGCCCCAGGAGAGCCCTGATGCTCTCACCTACAGATTTCTTTAACTACTTCATTTTTCCTTTCTTTTTTTTTTTCTTCCCCCCCTGAGGGGAGTGCGCAGCCCAATCCGGATATTTCAGTGTGTGTGGGGGGTTACTATCTTACCTCGCTGCCCTCGTCATTTTTTGTTTTTTTTATCCTCAGTTTGGTCTTTCTCCGAATCTAGTCAGAGCTTTTTAATTTGGGGTCTCTTCCCCCTTTCTCTGACGTCCTCCCGGTCTCTCCATTTAACATTCTTTTTATTTTGCATGCCTGACACAACACACTGAACCGGACAACCCAGTTTCCTTCTACTCCTATCTATAGTTCAGAAGATCCCTTCGTGGTTTGTAAGGAGCCCCCCAACTCCCCGATGTCAGTGTTTACAGCGCCAAAGAAAGACTTTTGCAGATTTGTACAGGAATGTAGAAATCAATAGGCTCCGCCCACTTTGTGGCATCACAAATCAACACCATATGCAAACTAAGCATTTGCAAATAGCAACGCATGGTCCGATCACAGAGGGCATTTTAGGGTTTTTGTTCACATTCTAACATCTGTTTAAAGACTTTTTCCAGATGTTTTTAAAGGACAACTGTAGCAAAAAATGTATGTATATTTAATTGGAAGATTGTATCAAGTGTAGATGATTTATAAAGCCTTTAATGAAAGAATACAAATTAAGTAGTTTATTAAGCCTTCTTTACTCCATATAGTTCTCTCAGGGGGCAGACATGTTGGTTAGAATCTTTACTCCATATCGTTCTCTCTGGGGGCAGACATGTTGGTTAGAATCTTTACTCCATATCGTTCTCTCAGGGGGCGGACATGTTGGTTAGAATCTTTACTCCATATCATTCTCTCAGGGGGCAGACATGTTGGTTAGAATCTTTACTCCATATCATTCTCTCAGGGGGCAGACATGTTGGTTAGAATCTTTACTCCATATCGTTCTCTCAGGGCGCAGACATGTTGGTTACAATCTTTACTCCATATCGTTCTCTCAGGGGGCAGACATGTTGGTTAGAATCTTTACTCCATATCGTTCTCTCAGGGGGCGGACATGTTGGTTAGAATCTTTACTCCATATTGTTCTCTCAGGGGGCAGACATGTTGGTTAGAATCTTTACTCCATATAGTCCTCTCAGGGGGCAGACATGTTGGTTAGAATCTTTACTCCATATCGTTCTCTCAGGGGGCAGACATGTTGGTTAGAATCTTTACTCCATATAGCTCTCTCAGAGGGCAGACATGTTGGTTAGAATCTTTACTCCATATCGTTCTCTCTGGGGGCAGACATATTGTTTAGAATCTTTACTCCATATCGTTCTCTCAGGGGGCAGACATGTTGTTTAGAATCTTTACTCCATATCGTTCTCTCAGGGTGCAGACATGTTGGTTAGAATCTTTACTCCATATAGTTCTCTCAGGGGGCAGACATGTTGGTTAGAATCTTTACTCCATATAGTTCTCTCAGGGAGCGGACATGTTGGTTAGAATCTTTACTCCATATAGTTCTCTCTGGGGGCAGACATGTTGGTTAGAATCTTTACTCCATATAGTTCTCTCAGGGAGCGGACATGTTGGTTAGAATCTTTACTCCATATAGTTCTCTCAGGGAGCGGACATGTTGGTTAGAATCTTTACTCCATATAGTTCTCTCTGGGGGCAGACATGTTGGTTAGAATCTTTACTCCATATTGTTCTCTCAGGGGGCAGACATGTTGGTTAGAATCTTTACTCCATATAGTCCTCTCAGGGGGCAGACATGTTGGTTAGAATCTTTACTCCATATCGTTCTCTCAGGGGGCAGACATGTTGGTTAGAATCTTTACTCCATATAGCTCTCTCAGAGGGCAGACATGTTGGTTAGAATCTTTACTCCATATCGTTCTCTCTGGGGGCAGACATATTGTTTAGAATCTTTACTCCATATCATTCTCTCAGGGGGCAGACATGTTGTTTAGAATCTTTACTCCATATCGTTCTCTCAGGGGGCAGACATGTTGGTTAGAATCTTTACTCCATATAGTTCTCTCAGGGGGCAGACATGTTGGTTAGAATCTTTACTCCATATAGTTCTCTCAGGGAGCGGACATGTTGGTTAGAATCTTTACTCCATATAGTTCTCTCTGGGGGCAGACATGTTGGTTAGAATCTTTACTCCATATAGTTCTCTCAGGGAGCGGACATGTTGGTTAGAATCTTTACTCCATATAGTTCTCTCAGGGAGCGGACATGTTGGTTAGAATCTTTACTCCATATAGTTCTCTCTGGGGGCAGACATGTTGGTTAGAATCTTTACTCCATATCGTTCTCTCAGGGGGCAGACATGTTGGTTAGAATCTTGGGTCAGATCTTCACACACCTTGGTTCAGATGAACAAAGATCTGACCAAAGATTCTAAACAAAATGTCTGCCTCCTGGTAGAGCTATATGGAGTAAAGATGGCTCAATAAGGTTCTTTATTTGTATTCTTTCATTAAAGCATTTCTATATAAAATGCCTACACTTGATGCCATCTTTCAATTAAACAGAACTTCATTTATTGCTTCAGTTATCCTTTAAAGCCAACGACAAGTCTCTAAAGTTGCATCTTTCATGGCCGTCATGCCCTTTACCTGTCTCTCCAAAATATTTGATGATGATAATTAGAATTACCTGCTGGTCCTCTGGCTTTTCCGGTTCAGTGTCAGTAACAGACTATGCCATGGATGCCTTTGTACCAAAGTCGGCTGCCCCCCCATCCTCAGCCTCTTTTGCTTTCTCTCTCACCTTCTGCAGTCCAGCGAGACAGAGGAGAATGGTTCCGATAGCTTCATGCATTCCATGGACCCTCAACTTGAGAGGCAGGTGGAGACTATCCGCAACCTGGTGGATTCCTACATGGGCATCGTCAACAAGACTATCCGTGACTTGATGCCCAAAACTATCATGCATCTCATGATCAACAATGTAAGTAACCTGGGCTTCATTAAGGGTACTGGCGCCCCCTACTGGAGGGTTGGGTGCAAAACTGCAAGAAAATGCCTGAAACTATGTGTAGATCATTTTTTTTTAAAACAGTGTTTAGGTGACAAAGACCCTTTAGAATAATTATAAATGTTAAATGGGTGAATTAGGATGATATGGGTGAAATTGTGGAAAAATGATGCCCAGCCTGATATTTGGGCACTTAGGGAAAATCTATAATGGTGGGGCGGTGGGATACAGCATGCTTAGTCATGGGCTGGTAGACTGAACTGGCATCTAAGATGCACTAAACGATGGAGAGGCCAGCATGTGGCAAGTCCGTTATAATTTGTACAAAAGAAAATGATATGCTGAAAACATACACGAAGGAAGGTTGGATAGAACACAAAGTACCTACGCGTTTTTCGCCCACTCGGCTTAATCATCGCACAAGTCCTGTAATCTTTTTTGTTTGTTTGTTTGTTTTGCTGTAAAGACCAAGGATTTCATCCATTCTGAGCTACTGGCCAATCTCTACTCTTGCGGAGATCAGAATACTCTGATGGAGGAGTCTGCAGAACAGGCCCAACATCGGGACGAGATGTTACGCATGTACCATGCCTTGAAGGAGGCCCTGAATATTATCGGTGACATCAACACCACCACTTCCAGCACCCCGATGCCGCCCCCTGTGGATGACTCGTGGCTACAGGTGCAGAATGTGGGCACAGGACGTAGGTAAGGACCAGATTTCTAGCTGGTTGCGATTTTTTTTTTTTTTTTGGCCACCAAACTGCACGAGGTAAGGAACTCATCTGATCCATACAAGGCTTGCCAACTTCATGGCAGCAGGTTCCAGAGATTCCACATGACCCAGGGTCAGAGCAATGCACTGTGCATAGCAACACAACTGGGTAATCCCCAAATCCTGGCCCGTCGAGGGTCCTTGAGGACAGGTTTTAGAAGCACTGCTCTCGTGCACAGTTGTTTTCTTGGGCTTATTGATGCACTGATTGTATTGTACGGCAAGAATAAGCAAGGTGGGAAAATGAGGGGGCCCTTTAAGATGTCTAACTTGGATTCCAACAGAAGATAATATTCACTATCACTGCATTAAATAGAAGACCATAATTTGGCAGTTTCCCTCCAGAATTTCCACCCCCTCAACCCTACATAGTGACAAAAAAAGCCGACTTCTAGACATGTGGATGGTACAGAAAGAGCAACTGTCTGCAAACCACTGTGTAACTGAAAGATGGCATCAAGTGTGGGATTTTTAACTAGAAAACGCTTTAATGGAAGAAAATAAATAAAAGTACCTCATTGAGCCCCGTTTGTTTCATTTCGTTTTATCAGGGGCGGACATGTTGTTTAGCATCTTGGGTCAGATCTTCCTTCACCTGACTTAAGATGTCTGCTCCCTGATAGTGCTATAAGGTGCAGACAGGGCTCCTTAAGTTACTGTATAGGTGCTACTCAATAAAGGCAGAATCGCAGGGAATTGAGATGGGAACTGCAAACTTAAAGCCAAAGTAGCGGAGTTGAACATTTTCCCCAATGCAGCTGAATGGGAGAATTTTTCCCAACTGGGCTAATTTGGCCTAAAGTTTGACATTTCATTATCAGTTATTTGTATTGTTTCATGAAGGCATTTCTATAGTTACGCTTGATGCAATCTTTCATTTAAATAAAACATTTATGTCAGCGGTTGTGCTTGCCAGACTGCCATGACCTTAATATATGTACAAGTCAAGCATGGCGTCTAATACCTTCTACTATTCTTACAGCAGGTCTCCCACATCCAGTCCCACCCCCCAAAGAAGAGCTCCTGCGGTTCCCCCCTCTAGGCCTGGCTCTCGAGGCCCAGCACCGGGGCCCCCTCCTGCTGGCAGCACTCTGGGGAGTGCACCTCCTGTGCCCTCCAGACCTGGAGCTTCCCCAGACCCATTTGGGCCACCTCCACAGATCCCATCCAGGCCCAACCGTGCTCCCCCCGGTGTCCCTAGGTAAGTGTTCTTGATATCTGGAAAGCAATGGGATTTTGAAAAGGAAACATTGGTGAAGATTATACCTTAGACCGGTTTAGCGTATTATTTTAAAGTGTACCTATCGCCAGAACATGAACATCTGCCTATATGTTGTGCTTTTAAAAGGGTTCCGCAGCTTTTGGAAAACGTGTCCCCTTGCACTTACAGTAATCGGGCTCAGGTGCTTAGAACATGGTGTCTTCCCAGCATGCACCTGAACTATTCTTTAATGGCTGCTCACTGCTAGATAAATGCCGCCTTTAACACTATCTTAAAAACCTCAGAATATTCAACCAGTACAATGAGGAACTTTATCAGGAGTCCAGTGGCCCGAGCAGGACGTTGGCCGTTCGGGGGAATCAGAAAGTGATTGGCCGTTCGGGGGAATCAGAAAGTGATTGGCCGTCCCAAAAATGGGTGTGGCCAGGATAAAGTGGGTGGAGCTAAATGCCACTGACCATTCCCTGAAGGCCCAGCGCTAGCTGTCCCACTCGTCAGGTCCCCTGCAATACATACAGGCAGTTTGCATGATCTGTTACTCTATGTAACATGTTTATAAAGTGATAGGTTCACTTTAAATGTAATGCTTGGTACATTTATCTTTTACTACATGTTCATTACATTAGTCAGGTTAATGTAAAGATCTGTATATATTATTGCTAACATGCTTCCATATTCTTGTGCGGGGAAGATGCAGCCCCTCCCAGCTATTGCTGAACTACAACCCCCATGATCCTTGAGTCTTGAGACTGCCTTGCAAGCTCAGGAGCACAGTGATCGTACCTCTTTCCTGCCTCTCTTCCAGATCAGGGTCACTCTAATGCCTGATAAAGAGATAAGGACAGTGGAACTGCACACTGGCAACCTCTAGCATCTCCAGATAGCTGTGGACTACAGTTCCCATGATGCTCAGAGCAGCACACTTTGTAGTCCACAATGGCTGGAATGCTATTGGTTGCCGGTGGTGCAGAAACTGATGGAGACGGCTTCCTTATCTCACATTTAGGCAACTCCACGGAGCAAAGAGCAGGTCGTAAGAACACAAAAAATGGTGCTACTGGATAGTATGTTGATTTTGTATGTTGCCCGAGAGAATGTAGATTAATTATAGGGGCTCCGTCAACTGAACCTTGTTTTGTGATTGTAGAGAATAAAAACGCATCAGAAATGTTTAGCAGGCAAACAAATGCGTAAATGATGTCAAACGTGTCTATGGATCATGACATCACCTGTGGCCTGATATGCAAAAGACGGTGATGTCATAAATCGACTCCACAGCCGTATTTTAAATATTTCCCCCGCTTTTGCCATTTGTTTGCCATTCTGCTAATTACTATAGTGATCTATTCTTTACATTCACAGTAAAAAAAAAAAAAATGTGTTATGTTGACTGTCCCTTTAAGATCAAATCTGGGGCGGGGTATTAAAAGTGGTCCAGTCACCATGGGAACCAACTGGATGTCCCTGCTGATTTATTCCAGGGTTTGGAACTCTATTCCAGAATTGAACTTCATGAAAATGATTTATATTGATGGTTAGGGTTCTCCGTATACTACTCTATGTAAATCCCACCTACACTGCCCCCTGCTGTTTGCTTTCTTTGCTAACTATTTTCTCTAAACCCTCCTGGTCTCTCCCTTCAAGGCAAAGGGTTAGTTTTGATGTCTCCAGCTTTTCAAAACACAGCCTTCTTTACTAACTGCATTGTGATCACCGCCGGCCTCCCCGTCTAACCACTCCTTGCTTTGCAGCAGAGATACAAGGGGATTCTGGCCCTTCGCCTCTCTTCGATCCCACTAACAAAGGGGGATTTGGAGAAGGATGGTGGATACACTAGACATGCACAGTAAAAATGTAGAAACAGTGTGGAACATGACAGGTATTCACAGTAACCACAGTAACCAAAGGCTGCGTACGCATGGTTCAAAACCAAAAAAAATAAAATAGAAAGTTAGGCCGCAATCTTTTGGTTTGGACTACAACTCCCATCACCCCATAAACTTAGAAGAGCGTTTTGACCACAGAAAAGGCCCAGTCTAGATAGAACATGGATGATTACCGTACTCTGTTAATTATCCTATGTGAATTATCTGGCACCATCCCCCTCACACCCAGATTTAGCCCTAGGCTCATCCACCTCATTGATGTCCAACTTGAGTTTGTGGGTCAGACGTGGCAAGGTGTTTCATACGCCCCCCCTACCTTCCTGTCTCAAAATCCAGTTTACTACTTCATTAAAGAAACCGTGTCATCTAAACATTGTTTTTACTGTGAACGTAGAGTGTAATATATGATTGAAAATGATCTATACATTGCGTAATAGTCCTAATAAATTAGTAGAAAATGTATCTGTGGAGTCTGCTGCTTATGACATCACTTGTGGCACGGGATGCAAATGAACTGCATTTCAGTGGGAAATGTGTAATTTGTATACCGTGTCACAGGTGATGTCATAAGCAGGAGACTCCACAGATACATTTATAAACACATTTTTCTCCTCATTTAGGCCTTTGCTTGCAATTCTGCCAACACAATGTATAGATCATTTTCAAATACCTTTTTATTCCCTACATTCACAGTATAAAACAATGATACAGTCCCTTAAAATGAATGTCCATCACCTAACATGAGAATCCATATGGTATGCAATGCAAAGTTGGACAACACTGATCTATGTGAAGGATGCATGTGTCAGTCACCATGCATGGAGATCATCAAACCATCCACACCTGGTACCCATCTCTCCTCCTCCGCAAGCTTTCACTGCTTCCCATCTCACAGAACATCTTCTCTATTCTATATACCGCACGCTCCTCCTCCTAATTTCCCCCAATGTTCTGAAACAGAAAGAGAAGCAGACAAGGATGTAAATGATTGCATATTCTGTATATTTGGCGTGCCAGGTGTCATTTCCTCCTGTGTATACTCATTTGTGCGGTTCCTGAGCAGGGACCGGTTTAAAGACACAAAAGGAAGAGAGAACTGGAAAGAAAACTAGAAATAGTTAGAAAGACAAGAATTTTTCACCTATACGTGTGCTAGCTAAACTGCAAGCACATTAGCAATGCCCAGAATTTAATCCCAGAGTGCCTTGCACTAGACATATGGTAAGAGAAACCAATACTTCAGGGCTGTATTAGAATCACTGCAGTGTGCCCTGTTAGGCCTCTTTAAGAGGATAAAAAATGTTGGGTTTTTTGGGGAATTTTCCCCTCAGTTCCCAAGATATTACAGTTTTATTCTAGTCCCTCATTTAATAAACTGTTCTTGCTGCTGAGACTCTTGCTTCCTTGGTGACCTTGCAGTATATCAGTCACCTCCTGTTCAGGAACATTTGCAGGATGATACAATGGGGTCTATTAATATGAAAGTGAACTCTATAAAAAATGAGGCATTATTAGAGAATAGACCCCAATGTATCACTGAGGGAATAACACGGTCAATAGACAGAATCTCTACAGCACGCACAGTTTGCCACACGGAGGCCTTCGAACATACGTGAATCGATAAAACCTTAATATTTCAGAACAGTTAATCATAGAAACCATATTCAGAAAGCATTTGATGGCAACCAGATAATGAATGTCCAGCCTTCATAATGCAAAATAAAATGACACCAGCTTTTCTTATGATTGGGATATTAACCCAATCAGCCCTTTCCTTTGTCCCCTTTGAGCCCTGGCTCTTTTGTATATAGAATGAGGCTTCATTGGCCCCTCTGGTTTCATTACTGGCATCATATTAACATAACTTATCCCCAATAGCTGCATGCATACTGCTGTATACTGAAGACACAAGCATCCTCCAGTGTCTTAGTAACAAGAGCTATTGGTAAACCAGTTATTTTGCCCTCAGTGATTTTTTTTTTCCACTCCCAGTTGTACCAGCACCATTTTGAAAAGAAAAAAAAGTTCTCTAGTGATTAGATAATTACTAAATTATTATAATTTCAGCACAATTCGGATAAAAGGCCAACTTCTCTTTGTAGACAGACAAAACATACTACTTGTAACTTACAGCTGTGGCCTGGCTCTAATAATAAGTCACAGTTCTGCTACCCAAGAGGTTCTGCAGATGCCGAGACCTTCACCACGGCTGATTTTAAACAATTTGAACTTATTTGCAGTCAGTCATTCTCCAGGCTTGGGCAACAAAATCCCTTACTGGTTTTTTTTTCTTTGTTGGAGGTTACCACTCCCAGCTTGCTCAGCCAGCCTTTGCCTATTTGATGTAGCCAGACAGCAGCCTTTGCTAGTGTATTTCATGGTGCAGTTCATACAGACATCAGACATGTTTCCACACTGCGTGCTTCGTGTGAGCTGCTAGCAGGGTTTAGAAATGGCTACAAATCCGGGCTGATTTGCTGAATGCATGCATGTGCGTGTGTATGCAGGCATGTGCGTGTGTAAGCATGAACATGTATTCTCCTAAGCGTGTGAATATAGATGCAGCAGGGCACGCGTGTTTGCTGATCATGGATGTGTGCGGCAAGATGTATGTTAGCTCTGTATGTAAGAGATCCTGGCTTGAGTGTACCGTTTTACTTCATCGGTCTTGTGAGATTAAACGGCACTTGGTATAGCCACACAGTATCCTCATTTAAAGGAAATGTACAGATCAATAAATCAATGTACCAGATAGAAATACAAATTGTATATAAAGCCACAGATGGATTATTATCAGGAGACGGCACTGTTATTTAATAGACCGGTTTCTCTTCATTTATTGTACAGACCATTGTTACTCTCTATATTCACATTATAGGGGATTGAGTTCCTTTACCCTGCCTGCTTTTCCACTGACTACATTTATTATTTCTATAAAATAATATACTCCCTCCATGCCCCCCAGTGAGGCCTCCATGCCCCCCCAGTGAGGGGGATGAGGACCTCTTTTTGGTGGATTGGAGGGAGCCATTTTCTTTTTGAACAACTAGCAGTTCAAGGTGAGATTAGGAGAAAGAGCTGCTCCGGTAACAGAAACACATAGGGCCTTGTCATTTAATTACATCTTATAATGGTAATATTACATTTCCTTTAAAGGGGATATATGCTAACCTATGGGCCTGTGTGTGCTATGTTATTGTATAGGTTTGTGTGCACCGTTGTCATGGTATGTGTTGTGTGATTGTGTATTCCTGCCACTGGCAGTACGATTTTACACAAGTGAACTATGCAAGAATCAGCTATTCATACTAGGAAACATTCTCCCACTCAATAAATGCCTGATTTCTGCAGTTCCCTTGACAATGACTGTACGTTTTGTCTTCTCATTTTGACTTTGAGTGTCGCTTGTCTTTTGTAAAACTGTATATAAAAGTGAGTGTATGTGTCACACACTTGACAGGTAATCTGTTTAGATACTGGTGATCTAGTGTGTATCAGAGAGTGGCTATATGCGTGTCTCTTTATCTCACGACGACTACATTTGTTGGCTGTATGTTTATATGTGTCTCTTTACCACACAGTCATTGTATCTGTTGGCTGTATATTTATGTGTCTCTATCACACATTGATTTTTATTTGTTGGCTGTATGTTTATGTGTGTCTCTTTATCACACAGTGACTGTATGTGTGTCTCTTTATCACACAGTGACTGTATGTGTGTCTCTTTATCACACAGTGACTGTATGTGTGTCTCTTTATCACACAGTGACTGTATGTGTGTCTCTTTATCACACAGTGACTGTATGTGTGTCTCTTTATCACACAGTGACTGTATGTGTATGTGTGTCTCTATCACACAGTGACTGTATGTGTGTCTCTTTATCACACAGCGACTGTATGTGTGTCTTTATCACACAGTGACTGTATGTGTGTCTCTTTATCACACAGTGACTGTATGTGTGTCTCTTTATCACACAGTGACTGTATGTGTGTCTCTTTATCACACAGTGACTGTATGTGTGTCTCTTTATCACACAGCGACTGTATGTGTGTCTTTATCACACAGTGACTGTATGTGTGTCTCTTTATCACACAGTGACTGTATGTGTGTCTCTTTATCACACAGCGACTGTATGTGTGTCTCTATCACACAGCGACTGTATGTGTGTCTTTATCACACAATGACTGTATGTATGTGTGTCTCTTTATCACACAGTGACTATGTATATGTGTCTCTTTATCACACGACTGTATGTATGTGTGTTTCTTTACCACACAGTGACTGTATGTTTGTGTGTCTCTTTACCACACAGTGACTGTATGTTTGTGAGTCTCTTTACCACACAGTGACTGTATGTTTGTTTGTCTCTTTATCACACAGCGACTGGATGTATGTGTGTCTCTTTACCACACAGTGACTGCATGTTTGTGTGTCTCTTTACAACACAGTGACTGTATGTGTATGTGTGTCTCTTTATCACACAGTGACTGTATGTATGTGTGTCTCTATCACACAGTGACTGTATGTTTGTGTCTCTTTACCACACAGTGACTGTATGTGTGTCTCTTTATCACAGTGACTGTATGTGTGTCTCTTTATCACACAGTGACTGTATGTGTGTCTCTTTATCACAGTGACTGTATGTGTGTCTCTTTACCACACAGCGACTGTATGTATGTGTGTCTCTTTATCACACAGCGACTGTATGTATGTGTGTCTCTTTATCACACAGCGAATGTATATTTATGTGTGTCTCTATCACACAGCGACTGTATATTTATGTGTGTGTCTCTTTACCACACAGTGATTGTATGGTTATATGTGTTTAGCTAACAATAATTATATGTATATGTTTATCACCAGAGTGACTGCATGTGTGTGTGTGTGTGTGTGTGTGTGTGTATTTTCTCATGGGCTGGTTGCTTTTGGTATGTGCACACGTGTGCGTTATCATCTACATGGGCCACATGGTTGTATATGCAGGTGTGTCCCCTGGTGTGTTTGTGGCAGCCCTCAGTCTCTGACTTCATGTTATCTTTCAGAATAACTATCAGTGACCCTTGAGGAGCACTCGTCACGGTATGTGTCTCACGCCTCTAGTCATATGACCCGTGTGCCTCCTGTCCCCCACCAGTCACAACCTCCATGCGTGTAATACACAGCTCCCTACTCATTTCACCGTCTCTCGCCCTGTTGCCAGGCAGATTTTACACCGCCACTTCTGTCAACCAATGGAAGAGCAGCTTAGAGTCCAGTCATGTGGTCCAGACCTGTATCCATTGGCTGATGGTACAAAGGGGATAAATGACCAGTGCTTATTAATACATTTATATGGTAAGGTACACTTCAAATTATGGTCTGGACCAATGGCTAGTCAGGACTGCAAGCTGGCCTCCTTAACCCTTGGCAAACCTAGAGATCCAGTTCCATCCACATCAACCACTGATTGATCAGACAGGACAGGGTTGTATCCCCAATATGATATTAAACTGTTCATGACTTTTTGCATAAACTGTGTTTGAAATAGGTGTACAGGATCCAATGTGTACGTTATGCATCAATTACTAGTAAATGTATCAAGAATAAAAAAGGTTTTTACATGTTTGCACCCCCCTTTTGCCAACATCATCAACCAGATGGTCTACGTACATGAAATCATGAACATCAAGGGTACAATACAGTGTATCCAGTGCTTTAGTAGAATTGTAAGCAAACGCATAAATTAAGGTGAAATTGTGTTTCGGATGTGACCGTGGCGTCTCCTGTTTATGACATCACTGGGGGCTCGACCCATACATGATCTACATTTAATAGGATAGGTGTCATTTGCATTTCAAGTCACAAGGTGATATCATCCACAAGAGACCGCACCGATGCATTTCACACACACAAAAAAAACCTCTTAATCTATACATCTGCTTTCAGTTCTCCTAGCTGGATTGTTTTTACTGCATTTACAGTATACATAATGTGTAGAGGGACAGTAACAGGTTAGATTTAACACATACACAGTAACAATGAGGCCTACAATTCTGAGTTTGAAAACGGTCCTACTTTCCACCAAATGCAGGAGTCACAGGAAATCCAGGTGAATTCATATACTGCTTCCTTGGTTTGACTCCTGCCCTCTAAGCTCCTCCAGTATAAATACTTTGTTCCTCCCTTCTCCCCTAATTCCTTTCCTCCCCAAGCTCGCATACAGGTCCCGATCTTGTCTCTAACTCCGATTTCCCTCCCCAACAGAGATGGGATCATCTGACCTTCAGCTGCTGAGGACACCAAGCTGAAGGTCAGAGGATGGTCTTATCCCTACTCTATTTTTTTCTCTCCCCTCCCTGTCTTTGCAGCTTCACCACGTTTGTTCCTCCCTCTGTTGTTCTTCAATATTAAAATGTGTTCTGCTTCATTTCAAAAGATTAGCAATATGCCTGGCAACTTGGTCACCCCTCGCCTTCTCATGCTCACCCCCCCACCAACGCTCTAACCCTCCCCCCCCCCCGCATGCCTTTTGTATTGATAGTGATTGTATTTGTGGCATTTTCTGCTTTTATTCTGCAAGACACAGTCAGCCCTCCTAGACCTGACACGGGGTGGCCCACGTCGTCAGTAGAGGCTCTAATTGAATCCGTGGGACATAAAGTAACTGCGCCAACTATGCTGGCTAGAGAAATGTGGGCAATAATCAAATTATAATGCCAGCTTTGCACATAGACATTATAAAGATTTTTTTACAAGGAAATACAATTTGTTAGTGATCATGAATCCGATTATTGTTCAGGGCACCCCAGCATTCCTCTGTATAATGCATTTTTCAAAGTGGCACAGAGGCGGCATGAGGGCACCTCCCAGTGCGCTTATTAAGTACTACACTAGGTAATGGAGCCGAGATCTCTTGCTCCCAATGTTATAACGCACTGATGCTAAGCCCTGTGGTATCGGCCTGATTTCAACTGCCAAATTTCCATAGACCACCCATCATTCCTCCCCCTTCCCCCCCGTAACGCTGGATGACGGCGCTGTGACTTGGGAAGAGGCTACTGGTCTCTAGTGGTCTCTAGTTGGGGGCTATGCTTATATAGTGACAATACTAGGTTCCACTCTAAATGAGGGTTACATCCAATTCCAACACATGCACATGTATCTCACCCAAGATCCAGTAATCCTGTGTGGTCAATGTGGCCGTGTAATGGAAAGTTACATGAAACCAATCCGTCTAAAAGCCGATTACCCAATGTACAAAATATAAACAAACCAGGCCCACAGACAGGCTGCTGTGTATTGTGGATTCATTTAGAAAATCATCTTTTTCAGCTGTAAGCATTGCCTGGAGACGACTTAGAAATAGTTTTTAGCGCAGTATAGATGTCACATTTCATAAGACCGGAACTTTTTAAAATGAGATTTACATTTTTGGGGGATTAAAAAAAAATAAAAATAAAATACTTTCATTAGGATATATTTAACCATACTTCCCAACACCTTGACCCCAGAACGCAGGGGGTGGAGCTTAGGAGGTCAAGTGCGGTAGGTGCCGTCACGCCAACTGGGGGCGCTGATGCGTAGGTGCAGTAACCAGTCTCCGGTGTCTACAGACTGCGGCCCCAAGTCTCACTGACCCCCCAAAAATCGTAAAAGGTCCCACAGTCGGCAGGCATATTAACCTCATTGCCAGGGAAGAGTCTTACTCCCAAGATCTCTTTAAAGATCCATCGAGTGAAGAAGTCTGATCATATGTTTAAAAACCTTCGAATAATAAAAAAAGACATAAACTGAGATCAGCAATATTGATGTCTAAAACGGTTCCCTAATTATATGAAATATGACATCTATTCTACAGCAAAGTCAAAGAGGTGAATTAACCTTCTATGGTATTGTCGGATCCAATAGTGAAATTCATTAAAACAGAATTTCATACTTATTTAAATGCTATTGAAATGTAAATCACCCTACTGTACGACGGATCCATTCAGCAATTCTCTTCTGTATTTTATTGTATTTATGCCCATAATCTCAGCTCTGATACAAATATACGTCAATATGGCCACAAACTATAACTTACTATATCCAAATTTAAAAGGAACCTATCATAAAGTGGTTCCAAAGTAATATTTCTACTTCATTCTACCTCTAACAAATTATAGCTGAACACATTAGACTGGTTAGATGTAATTAGCAGCGTCTCTACAGAGATAGAGCTATAAAAAGATCCTCTCCTGACGACTTGACCTTTAAGGAACCTTATGCCATAAAATGGCATCCAGCTGTAGTTTATAGCAGAGAGGAAGCAGATAAAACATGTGATGTGCTAGAGAACCAATAAGGGAAGAGAATGCATTTGAATAATGTTTGCCACATGGCATTAAAATACAAACAACATATATTTGTTTTTTCCTTTTGCAAGTCAATTCACACAGCATCTCTCCAGCGGATAGGGAAGGGGAGAGGGGGTTTGGGTGGTCCGGGTTCATGTTGTGACCAATTCTAATCATTGCTCTGTGCTCTCTTGTCTGTTTTTTTTATTTTTATTTCCATTCAGCAGGAAGGCTCCCGCTTCACCTACACGACCCACCATAATCCGACCTGCTGACCCGTCCCTCTTAGATTAAATATCGGAGGCCTGGCAACTGAACACAGCTTTTTGTTTTTGTTTTTTTTGTACCCCTGCTCATTCCACCACTTACAGGCACGGTGCACGCCTCTCCATCACCGTCTTGTAAACCCTTTGGCTCAGTGTGACTGCTATGTATTGTGCTGTACAGGTGTAGTTCTTTAGACCAGGCTTGAACGATATTGTGATGTGAATCTTTAGTGTTAGAAGGGGTGAGTAATGTACCCTCTCTGCCACTAAATGTTTAAACAAACTGTAATGTCTGGTCATTGGCTTTCAGATGTCACTCTGCACATATCATTCCACCAGCTTGCAGACCATGATAACCTCTTTGTGTCTCTATCAATGCAGTAGTAGGATTTGGCATCTGTAAAATATGGATTTCAATCAAAATACTGCCAAATAACGAATATACCACACATCCTCGAAGCCTACCTGTGACCCCAGCCAGAGTTTCTGCTCCCCTTTTGCGCGCTGTCTTTGGTTGGATTTCTAAAAACAGGGCCATTTACAAGCAAGTAGTTACCCGTGTCACCAAAAGGATGCTACAAAGAACATGTTTTCATACCTTAAAAGATAACTAAACTTTATGTTTTACTTGTGCTTCTAATACAGAACCCCTAGACTGAGGGATAAACAAACATGCACTTTTGACAGTAAATGCCATTTATCGTTTGACTGGCAGCTGCCATGTTTTCCTGAGATGCAAGCAGCCCAGTCTGGTCGGCGACTGTCTCTCTCTGTTACTGCAGAGAGAGACCCTCCTTTTTCCATGGGATCAGTAGAAGGGATCTTACCTATGAGCCCTCTGCTCTTCCTATGCAAAACCCGAGTAGCAGAGCGAGACCGCCGGATCTGACAGACCCACACCAGACGAGTAGGGGAAGACCCCGCTCTGACTGGCTGTGCACACAGATGACACCATCAGTGCATGCCAGCCTCCAGACCAGCTTTGAGAGTCAGCTGAGAGTAAAGACACATGTATGTATTTATATACACTTCAGGTTTAATTGAGAGAAGCATGGCATATTTTTTTTTTTAACCTTGCTTCCTTCAGGAAAGCAAGAGTTAAAAAAAACCCAAAACATTTAATTCTCCTCTAAACCTGGTTTCATTGGGGGAAGATATTTTATGGGACACACATTCCTTTTTGAGCACTTTTTGGACAGGAAGTGCTCAAAGCAAAGGAGATCTAGTGTAATCAACAAAGACATGTAATTTTACCTAACCAGTTTTAAATGAGAACTATAACTTAATTCCTTCCCCGAAATTAAGTAAATTCAATTTATGGAAAATTGCTGCCACATTTCCAAATACAAGCCAACGGAACAACACTGCTTTCAATAAGATGTATGAGCAAGAGATAATGCTTTTGACCAGCACTTTTTGATGACATCACAGACATGGCTGCGCAGCTTGCCACTGACCTCTGGAATCGAGCTCCACCTCAGTTTATTTGCTCACCTGTTTCTTCTGCCACAAAACTGCTCGGTGTTTATGGTTGGCTGACAGTGGTGTGTATTAGAATTCCACAGGGCCGATTCCCACAGACCTAGGGGAAAAAAACCAAAAAAAACAAAACAATGTATAGAGCAGTATAAAACTGGACACATTTTCTTAAACCACAATGAGGCAGGTGCTACATGTCTCACCGTCTTAAACATAAGTTTATATCTTTCAGTGGGTTCAAAAGACCTTAATTAAAAAGATACCTTGATTTATTTCATTTTAAAGATGAATGTTTTTGTTCTCCAACCAGACTTCAGAGCCAAGAGGGGAAACGCAAAGACCCCTTTCGTTTTAGAAATATTTTAACTGCATCAAGAAATTGATGCTCTACGAAGCAGATTTCTCTGGCAGTCACACAGGTAAACCATTTACCTAATCCACCCAGGTGCAATCAGAAAAAGGATGCTGGAGGGCTGCTACACCATAATATCCAGTATTGGACCAATGAGTGGTTCATAGCTACAATTTAACGGTTCTACACTATGTAACGGTAAACGGTGGAGAAGGAGGGGGGCTTAAAAAAAAAAAAATCCTGTAGGATTTAGTTGTAGGCATAGGATACCAACCAACAGGAGTGTGCAATTGTTAACCTGGAGGTGTCAGGTGTGACAGACGCATTTCACTCCGATGCGTAATACATTTAGTATCTATTTTGTTTGTGTGTACATGCGTAAGGATTTATGCAATTTATCTTGCCTCTCGCACTAAGAATCATTAACAATGCAACTTTGCCCCCCCCACAAAACAATAATACGCAAGAGACTGTGCTATCCAGACTGTCCCAAAGAGTGAGCAGCCCGGCCAGATCATTGCTGTGCAGTGAGAATGCTGGTCTGCTCAAAAAAAAAAAAATTGCCAAGAGTAAAAAAAAAAAAAAAAAGAAAGCACGTATCTGGCTCTGCAAGGTCACATTTGCGCTACAGAGGTAGCAACTCACCAACCGAACTCCCAGGTCTTCCTGGTGCAAAATCTACTGGGGGGGATTACAGGCAATGAGCCGCGGTGTAAAGTGTATACCTTGTTTTAAAAAAAAAAAAAATGTATGTCTTATTTTTTTTCCCTTCCCCTCTCTTTCCTTTCTGTCTTTTAATTGTCGTTAGAGCCACGAGAATTAGTCCATCAAGGCCAGAATCTCCTAAACCTCAGTATGATGCGTAAGCCTCCTTTTTTGGGCTGAGACTGTTGCCTGCTTCCTACTCTGTCCCGTCTTTTTGGAATATGTGACATCACACTATGTATTCTCTTGTAAAACGGTTTTCTTCTCTATACGCATATCAAAAAAAAAAAAAAAAAAAAGTGTTTATTGATATCAACAACAAAAAAAAAGTGTCATCTGTTAAACTATAAGGATCTTATCATGTCTATGGTAGTAGCATATCCTTCTATAAATATATTATAAATAATTCTATATATATATATTGAGATCTTAAATATACGTCTTCAAGCTATGTAAGCCGGCGTGCTTCCATGTGAATTAAGAAGAAAAAAAAAAAAAGAGAAAAAAAAAAATAAACCACAGTCTTTAGAAGACAAAAAAACAAACAAAAAAATATGTCTGGAAAAATTACTAAATGTCTGTCTTTTGGCAGCTGGTTCTGTATCTTTGCATGTGAAGGAGTCTTGTCAGAAGACTTTTTGGTGCTGGTGTTTAGATGTGATATGTCAGAGCAATGAATAAAATATGTTTCTGTAAAAAATAATAATATGTAGACCTATTTAATGGGACCGATGTGGGTAATGTATAAAAAAAAAAACCGAATGGATTGTGTCGCAAATGCAAAAATGTAAAGACGAGCTTTTATATA
Source organism: Pelodytes ibericus (assembly GCA_036172795.1). NCBI lineage: Eukaryota > Metazoa > Chordata > Amphibia > Anura > Pelodytidae > Pelodytes > Pelodytes ibericus. Next base: position 85,080,752 of record CM069864.1, on the reverse strand, counting down.
GTCGTCTTAAAAGGTTATAGTATCACCTCAACATGGTTCATTCTGTGAATAAAGAATCAAAAACGCTTGGTAATGATCTATACATTGTGTAAGCAAGAGCATAAATTAGGAGAAAAATGTCTGTGTTGTCTCTTGGTTATGACATCACCTGTGGCCTGATATGCAAATTACACTGAACAGTTATTTTGCATATCAAGCCACAGGGGATGTCATAAAAAGGAGACTCCACAGACACATTTAATTGGAGTTTTGCTAACACAATGTATAGATCATTTTCAATCAGTTTTTTTTATATTCTCCACCTTCACAGTAGAAGCAATGTTTAGGTTATACAGACCCTTTTAACAGCATTCTAAAGTGTTTTTACTTGGAACACTACTTAGGCACGGTCTTCTCAGAGAGCTGCAGGTCACATGGTAGATTAGAAGTCTGATTGGCGATCGGTGAGTCACATGCCAGATAAATCCTGGCCAATAATAATCTCACCAGCTGTGAGGAGAATCTCCTGCATCTATTGGCTGTGTATGAAACAATTGACAAGATTGCACACAGCTGACGGACAGAGACGCTTGTTTGGACAGCAGCTCTGTGAAACGTCAGCCACTCTAACTTTGCACAGACTTAGTAAGGGGTGTTATCTTTGAAAGACTGCACTAGAGAGGAGCACATGTTAAAACGCAGTTTTAATCTGGCACGAGCAAAAAAAAAACAAAATAACTAACTTACCTTCTACAGGCTCTCTTCACAGGAATTGAGCCTTCCAAGGTGACATCAACTGCTTTGTTTAAACAATGACACAGAATGGGGCATGTCCACTGAATGTGGTGCTTGTACCAACCTTCAACACGCAGGCAGTTTGAGTCCAAGGATTGAACAGGTCTTTCTGCAATATAAATAAATAACAGCAGATTGATGATCACTCCATCAACCCTAAAAATGGACACCTAAAGAAAAAAAAAAAAGTACAAGTGAAACACTGCAAGGTGCATCAAACTTTATATCATGCCAGCAGAATTATTGGAAACTAAATTACAAAATACCTGTAAATGGGCATAAGGTTGGAATAGTCTAGTAGATGACATGTTCAAGCAGATTTCATACAAATATGAATATGTGCTGATGGGGAGTGTACAACCGATACAAATAATGTTACTGTACACACCTTGGGACATCAGTGTTTCAAATGCTCGCAGACCTTCCCCTTCTTAGACTGTTCAAAATATGTGTGGGACTGGACAAGCTACAGGTAAGAGTGCCTTTAATTAGTTATGCAGCTATACCGCCCCTGAATTAACCTGTATGGGAGTCAGAGAACCCGGAGTGTACAAAGATACACATTAAAATTGCAGAAATAAGACGTAAACCAGTGTGTGATTTGCTGAATACTTTTATTCAGGAGAAGAAAAAAAACAAAATTCCAACAAGATTGAATCATTTCGGCAACAGAACAGAAAGTGCAGCACCCCTGTCCTTGATTTAACACCCAATAAATTATAATAACCCACAATCCCTCTGTTAATAGGTTTCCAATCAGATGACAGACCAGCTTCTATAGAAGCTCCTTGGATTTTATAGTACAAGTAACCAGTAGCCTTGCAGCTCAAAATACTGCAAAGATCCAGCATTAGTTCCAGGAATTTACAAAATGTTACACACATACACTATGTACAGGGAAAAAAAAAAGCGTCTGTATGCAGAGGATGCAAGCATTCTGCCCCACCACCCCTGAAGATTACCTGTGCAAAACCCCAAGGAGTCAAGAAAAACAGTAATGCCTTTAGCGCTGGTGATTCCCTTTGGCTCACAACTGCAGACTGCACTCTGAATGTAACAAAAGAATTCTGCACACAGTGTCTTAGAAGTATGCCAGCTGCTAACGTGCTACTACACCGATCATGGAAGCTGTAGCTCATTAGCAGCTTGGGTGGCGAGGCTACTGCCAATGGCTGAAAATGCACGTGTTATACGATATAAAAGAAAAAAAAAAAGTAGTATGTCGAACGCTAAACACAGATTCCACAGCTTTCTAGCTGCTCTATTAAATCCCCTTTCTGCCACCAATAGGAAAGCGCAGTTTTGGAGATAATGGAAAGGGCATTGTAATGGGAATTGTATAATAATGAACTCAAAAAGGCTGGAAAGGTTTTGTAAAGTGCTAAACATACCTGCAGGGCAGCCGGATCTCCCCGCGTCCCCAAATAGTAAATCAAATTTACAGTAGTGTTACCTTACTGCGCATTACAGTGAAGCATCACACAGAGCCTCTCCCTATGGTAACATTTTAGATGAAACAAACTGCATGCGTTTTGCATGGCTACTTTGAGGTTTTTATACACTCCTGCTGAACTTTACAAATTTCTTTTTTAAAATTACACCCACCAAAAATTATAAATCTGAAAAAATAATAAACATGACTGACTTGGATTTTAAGATGTTACAAACATCTTCTAATACAAAAAAAAACAAAAAAAACACAACTTCTTTAAAAATAAATTCCTTCAAAAATCACCTGCATTTTGTCATTCTATCATCTCTTTTCTTCTAGCTCCAAATACTTTATTTCTATAACCTTTGCTGTTCAGATCTTTTAAAATGCTCCTTGTCTAAAACCCCCTTTTGGTTCACCCATTATGTGGGGTCACACAGAAGACAACGAGCGGGGTTATGTATAAAAAGGTCAATTATGGGGTAAAGTGGTCTAATCAGCAGGAACATTTCACTGGTTTCCATGGTGACTGCTCCACTTTCAGAAGTTTGCTCCACAATTGATTTTTTTCTACATAGCCCCTAGCTTGATCTTTGCATCTGTCACGGCAAACTCACCAACACTATGGCTTTGGAACACATGCTCTTTACACTTTTGGGAGCCGTGAACCGATCGGCACGCACTTATAGGTTATTCCCAGTGGACTCCGCAATCATTGTGGCGGATAAGCAAACACTAGCTGAAGATCAACACGACATCTCGTCTCTTCAACACAAGAAGCAGGTGGGGGGTTTGTGGCAAACTATATGGTATGCACTTTATCAACAGGCCCCACGCGACAGGGCAGCACTGGTAGGATCCACAGTCCCCAGTCCTGCACAAGCATCACATGAAACTTACACTGCACCCAAACTAGTAGAGTCCATGCTACCTTTATCTCAAGCGTTAGTGTTAAGTTGTGTAATAAGCAGACCGCAGTGATCGTACAGGGGATCATAGTGAATACCTCACTGACCAGCCCAAGGAGGTGCAACTTTCTGAAAAGAACCGTTCATCAAATCTGTGTTGGTGGATGCAGGTAGGCCAAAAAGGATTCTGGAATACTGTATATCCCTTTATCTTACAACCTAGTAACGGAAGAACCAATCCTTCCCGAGAGCCAGATCTTTGGCGAGGTTAGCAATAGTTCTAATCCCTTATAGTCCCCCCAGCATCTGAAGTACAAGCCAATGTCCACCCCACACACATCCCTGCAACCAACTCTCCTGTGCACTTGGAGAACGGAGTCACAAGAAATGGAGCGGGTGAGGAGAGGTTGGTCCGACAGGGCAGGAACAAGTCAATAGTTTCTCTCTCTCTCTCTCTCTCTCACACCACCAAGATTCGGACCTCGTCGTGTTCATCGGCACGGTAAAAGAAAGGGATGCAGGGATTTTGGAGCAAGGAACCGGGTCTTTCCTGGGGGTTCTGGATTTCCCGCAGGAGCTGCATAATCTGTTTTGCAGTAGGGTCCTCAGTGCCAGAGGCTGGGCTTGCTCCATCTGGGTGGGATGAAGATAAGGATCCTGCCTCCGTTTTCTCCTCTTCTGGATCTTCTGATAAACTGACCTCTTCTAGAGCTGTAAGAAAACACCATGCATTTAGCAGAGTACGTCACAAAGCCAGCAAACACAAGTCAAATAACATGCTGTGTTATATCTATACACTGCTACCGGCTATCAATACCAGTGATAATCAAGTAATTAGGGGATTCACTGAGAGACCTTAGTTTTCCTATGCCACAAAACAGTGGGGAACCATAACTAGCACCCCCCTGATGATGGCTTGTGAACAGAAGCGTGGTCCCTCTGCACTAGCAGCGAGACACAACCAGATCCAACAGACCCTGATTAGACCTGTACGCGAAGCCCCCTTGTTAATTGGCTGAGCGCACACGGTCATACTTTTCAATTAAAAGGAGCGGTAAAAAGTTTAGTGGCGCATCTATTACCCTCACTATGCCCATGGCAGCTCACCTCCATTATCAGGTACAGTTATCTCCATGGGTCTCTCAGCGTCTGCTGGTAAGGCCGTCGCTCCAGTCCCCCTTGCTGCTTCTACAAACTTTCCATACCATTCATTCCTTTCAGCCACCAGTCTCATGACCAGAACCTGGAGTTCCAATAGTTTGGCCTGTAACGGGGAAGCGAATATAAAAATACAGGAATAAGAATATAACATTTAAAAAGAAAAAAAATAAACAAATATATGTGTATTCCCGTGAGATGCCCTTGAAATAGCACAACGCTGGCCGGTCAGCTGCTGACTAAAGACCTGATGGGTTTTAGATTCATACTTTTGTTTTGTACTTCATTATTAAATATGGTATTATGCTTGAATCATGATGCAGGATTATACTTTAGGATGGATTTCTCGTCAACTCACTTTCATCTCCTCCTTGTCTTGTGCAAGTCGGCTGATGTACTCTTCTTTCTCTCTATGACGCTGCTTTAGGATGGCTCTCTGGCTTTGGTACAGGGCGATGTACTCACCTAGAAGGACAGGTACAGCCCTTGTAAAACAATGCTTGCTAGAGTGCAACAGAGACTCTATGGGTCTACAGTAAAAGTAACACTCAAGGATTACGGTGTGGCAGTGATCCTGGTGGAGTCTCTACTGGACCAAGAAGTCACAGACAGGTAGGGGGGTACTTGTCACAGTGCCCTCAGTGGCTAAACCAAGAACCACAGGTAGGTAGGGGGTATGGCCAGTCCTCTGTAAAGCGCTTACCGATTGTGTCCGTCTCCCCCGATAACTGGATACACCGATGTTCTAACTCTTCCACACGTTCCCTCAGCTCCACCCTCTCCTGCATCAGGTCCGTGAATCGGAACTGGAAACAGATAACTTCCCGTCAGTATGTAAATTAACGTTATGCAAGGCTGTTTAACTAAAAGGGATTAGCCAGAACTATCACAAGTTACGGGAAACAATAATCCTTTGGTAGAACTGTTCCCAAACAATATACACCCTGGCTAAATTCTCCAAAACATCGCTACTATGCGCACTGGTATGGAGTGTCACAGGGTCAGGAACTGAACAAACAATATCCTGATAATGTATAGAATCAAATAAAACGTCCATTTGTTTGACCCAAACATTGTGCTAAACAATGTATGGACCAGGATTGTCTACTACTTCCTGTCTATACACCGTGTGACTTCCTGTCCACAGTCTTCAAGTTCCCAGCGCAGTTAACATTCCTTTCACAGTAAAAACCATTGTCTCTCCTTCTCCTGTGAGCGAAACCCACCTGTAGCTTGTCCATTGCACTCTGTAAGGCATCGTACACCTCCCTGGGCACGTTCTCCGCATTGACATCTGTGAATAAGCAGCGCAGACAGACATGAGGAGCCAACAGACCACAGGGAACAAACACCGTACAGCAGCAAAACTTTACATGGGCAGACGAGATGGGGGGCTCACGTGAAGGGTCAAAGAAGTGGAGATGAGGGAGAGGGTGCTGAGATAAGGCGAACACTGTTGGAGGAGCAGTCACAGGGAAGTGCCGGCTGAAGGGAAAGGGATGGTGCGGCGGCTAAGGGAAATGGGGTGGTGCGCTAAAGTGTGATCTAAGTGACCAAATTCTGGCTGAGAATCATGGTTGTTCACAGCAGCTGAAGTTCCAAAGATTAGTTAACACAGCCAAAAAGGTTACAAGAGGGGGTAATACAGGACGGCTCGGAGAAGAGAGCACAAGATGATTTTCCTGGTTGCAGGGCGGAGTAAAGAGGTTTAATTTTGGGACCCTGGATGTCTTCATTAGAATAACTGCATGCAGGTATTACACATTAAACAAAATACAAATGTCACAATGTCCGTGACTGGGAGTCATATGACGCGGGTCAGCCTTATCGACCGACTGACCTCATGTATTTCCCAAACTTTTTTGCAATTTTGCAAGGAGTCCTTCATACGTTCACTAATGGGTCTATCCACTAAAATTCGAGGTTTTAGCTTGAGGAGGTGGACCAAGTCAAATTCTGCACCCGAGTTTGAATTAGGGGGAAAAAAACCCCCCAGGTTTCGAATCTTCCCCATTGAAAGTAATGGGAGGTGAAATGATCAAAGCTTTCTTTAAGTCAAACTCGGGTGGCGGATTTGACTTGAAAATGAAAATCAACCTCCAAAATCGACCTCCTCGAGTGAAAACTCAAATTTTAGAGAATAGAAGGGTTTATGGTGATTATTCTCAGTAGTTAGTGAATGGACCCTCTCCTCTGCTATGGTTGAATTTATACCTCCAGCTCTGAGATATACATTACCTGCGGAGTACTGCAAGGAACCAGACAGTTGCTGCCGGCTCAGGTCAGTCACCTGCTGCAGGAGATCCCGACAGTATCGCTTCTGCTCCACCAGCTGTCTCTCCACCTCCTCCCGCTCGCCTTGTAACTTCGCGATTGCAGAGGTCAGGAAAGTCATCTGATGAGAAAGACCGGCAGGAAGATCAGGAGAGGACATCGAAACACAGAATGTGTCGGCAGGTAAGAACCATTCAGCCCAATTTCCTAAATACTTTTATTAGTCCCTGGCCTTGTATCTTATATCTAGCATGACTGAGTGTTTGTTTTGGTAGACTAAATAGGCCAATTTGGTTGGTATCTACCATAACAGTCTGTTTGTTTAGTTTTTTTTGTGGACTTTTACATAGTTTGGTGCATCTTTCCATCCTGTATAATAATTCCATTATTTACAGATAAGCTGGAAATCTTCCCCATTGTGGCAGCCAGGTTTTATACATATACTTTTAATGTGCATGGACAGAAGCAAACATGAAAGGGGGCTAGGGGGGGGGAGACAAACGTCCGGCGTCGCCCCCCTCACAGATTAGACTCAGGAGGGACACTTACCATTTCTTCCCTGCTCTCAAAATCTTCTGGAATAACTAGGGAAGTCTTGGGCAACTCATCTTCATAAACCTCACTCTCCACCCCATCTCCTGGAGGTAACACACAGATACGGATGAGAATTAGAGAGCGCACGGTCCCTCAGATCGGACACTACCCACAGCCCAAGAAAGGTCCTCCTTACCTTCCATCCTGTTGAACACCCGGTTTTCTGGCTCATTTCGGATCTGAAGCACTTGCGCCCGGAGTTCCTGGTTCTCCTTGGTGAGGACTTCTAGATTTGCCTGCAATCGAAGGGCAATCATTAGGTGGACAAGTCGCTGCTGCTGCAGATTCTACCACCCACTGTTGCCATGCAGATGATGGGATATGTAGTATGGCAATGTCCCCTTACTAGACAGCCAATACACACCCTGCTTTGCTGCAGTTCCTTCAGGTGCATTTCTGCACTGACTTTCCCTTGCACCTCCTCGTGCTGCAGCCTGTCCATGAGCTGGGCCTGCAGGAGGTACTGCTTCTGGATTTCCTCCTTCTCTATGGACAGCTGTTGGTACGCCGCGCTGTACTGCTGCAGGTGGGCCGAGATCTCGTCACGTTGAGCCTGTAGCAGCCTCGATTCCTCTTCCTTTGCAGCAAGCTAAAAAGAAAAAAACCGTGGGCGGTGTGAGACTGAACCAACACCCCAAAATGAAGGGACCAAAAAGGCATCTCGCGATAGAAGACTCACCTGCTCTTTGAAATCGCCCAGGGTCTCCTGTAACTGCCCCAACTTCTTTGCCAGCTCCTTCTTCACATGCTGCTCAGTCTGTAGCCCGCTGGTTATTTCCAAGTTCTCATTGGTCTGAAAGATGAAAACAGAGCAGAGCGGAGTGAGTTCACAGACCAACGTGGGAGGTCCAAAGAACACCTGACCAGGAAGTGACACAGGTGAAGGGGAACCAAACTATTCAGCTGCAAACAAGTTACCTACATAACCTTAATTTCGTCAAAGAAAATTAATATAACACAGCAGGGTGGGTGCATTTTTAAAAATTCCCCCCAAATAAGTACTGTAAGCCTGTACTTTAGGCCTTTGAGCAGCTCTGCAACACCAACGGTTTTAGGTCCAGACATAGCAACTTTTCACGGGGCCAATAGTTAAAGGGACCCTTGTTGATGGGGCAGACTGAGAATTTGTTGGGGGGGGGGGGGGGGGGGGGGGCGCTACTAAACTACTAAACATGCAGTGGCCTTCTGTGTGTCACAATCTTTTTTACATGGTCCCTAGAAAGGACTGTCCCCTGACACATGGAAACCTAATTTCTTTCAAGGGGATTATTGATAAAAGTCCTTTCCCGGGCAAAGTTCTAGAAGTGGAGCAGTCACCATGGAAACCAATGGAACATTCCAGCAGTCGGGACTATTTTTTAAGAATCTTTACAAACATATCTCACTGGGAGACAGAACCACAAAGAACCACTGCCATAACCTCCCAGGCTCCTTGCTACCCCTGCTCAAGGAAGCGGGCCATGAACAAAGCGTCCAGACAGTGTGCTGTGTACAGACTGGGATGCACATGTAGTTAACATGTAACGGACAATATCTACCAGTTTAACAAATCCGTTCTGCAGTTCAGCGAGATGCTCTTTCAGCTGCCTGTTCTGGGTAAGCGCTCTGCTGATAGTGGCCTTGTCGCTCTGCATGTTTTCCAGGATCTGCTGCTTGTCCACATTGTCCTCGCTCTGCCGCTGTAAGGTTTTCTCCAGCTCCAGCAGCCTTTCCTCCTGCTCTTGGTTGAGTCGGCTCAGCTGGCTGTTGTCCTGAACCTGGGCCTGGTACCTGGACTGCAGTTCGTGAAGCTCCTGCTGCAGTTTTTCGCATTCCCGCTGCAGGGTCAGCTCGCCCTCCGATGGTCCGTCAGGCGCAGGCGGTTCTGCATCTGTGGGCTCAGCAGCTGCAACGCATGACAGAGGGAATTTAAATAAAGACTCGGCTTATCCTGTGTAACACGAGGAGGTGGGAAAGAGTCACACAGGCAGGAAGTCACATCCGACGATATTAGTCAAGCAATTCACCTACCTGATGCCAGAAGCAGCTCTGTTACTCTGGTTTCCAACTTCTCAACCTGCATCCAGGCCGTTTCCTTCTCTTGGCCCAGCGTCTGGATCTGGAGTAGATGAGAACATATTATTATTAAAGTGCATCAATAGAGAATCATGTTTATGTTACAGCACATGTGCAATTTACACTATCCCTTTAAATTGGACACATTCCATCTGTTACCATGGTGATGCTCAGTTGGGTCAATTTACCATAAAGTAGTAATCAGTTGAGTGAACTGCAAGTGGGAAAACAATTTCCAGCTTTTCTATTAATGCCTGAATGTTGCAGTTCACTCCTCAGATCACAATAGTTTCATTTTAAGTGAATAGATCCTAATATTGCTGTTGATCTGGGCTCTGTCTGGGGTCACTTACGCCCAAGAGGAATGCAATGTGGAAGATTATTCTGTGTTATTAATTTGTACATACATTGAACGGGGTAGATCAGTGGGCTCATGTGACAACTGTAGAGCCTGATCAAATTCCCCCAAGGTTGCAGGTTCAATTCCAGAGAAATCTCTATGTACCTTTCCTGGTTAAACACTTATTTTTTTTTATGTTTTAATAGCTGTGCCCCATTCCCAATGGATTTGTATTAATGTGTTTGTTTTCTAGTACCGGATTTGTGACAGATTTTCTATTTGTTTTTTAGTTACTGTATTTGAATCCTTTTTAATACTTCATAATACTCCACTGTCATCCATCATTTTTTGGGTAGGCGGGGGGATTTTAATTAACACTTGCCTGTTCAGACAGCTGCTGTACCCGTTCTTGCCACACAGCCCCCTCCTCATTCAGTTTCTCTACATACTGGTCCCGCTCGGCTCTCAGCTGTTGGAGAGAATCTGACAGCTGAATGAGAGAATAGAGAACAATACAAAACAGGTCATACCACTATGAAAAGAAGGCACATGGTAAAAAAAATAAAAACAAAAAACATAAAATGTTACATTTTACATTACAGGCTGTAATGACCAAATATAATGGCTATATGCATTATTATGATTATTAAGCCATTAACCCACATGAGGGTGTTGGATTTGGAGCTTCGTTGAAAGGGTTCCCATTATCCTCTGAAGCGGTTCTATAACAAACACTAACCAATGGTGAGCAGTAGTTACCTGTGTTAGCTGTGCTCCCAGTTGATCTCTCTCTTCCAGAACCATCCGAAGCTGCTGGTTTGTGTCCGGAGCCCCCGTCTGACTCGAAAACTTCGGAAAAGGATATTGCACATTCATAAATCAAAGCCAAAAGAAGCCTGTGCTACAAACAAAACACTAAAGAAAGGTGGATCCCTTGTCCAGCATGCACGCACGCACGTCATTGGCTTAGACGTGTTAATAAGCACTTCCTGTGCTGTTACAGGTTTAAGGCCTGATATCTGGCACAGAGTCCTTCTAAATAGCCTGTGCTGTGTGTGTGTAGAAGAGACCATGGTTAAGTGCCTGTCACAGGAAGGATACTTGACAGTCTACTAAATAAAGAGAAGATTGCCGGCAATCTAGAATGGAATTTCAAACTTAAGGCCAAAGTAGCAGAGTCGTAAATAAATATTCTCCCATTCAGCTCCATTTGAGACGTTTTCCAACTCCGTTGAAATTCTCGTCTCAAGTCTCTCTTTGAGTAGACCCTTGCGTTGTTTTTCATAATTTTCTTTGCTACGAGTCAAATAAATTTATATTTTTTATTTTTTTTTTGCAGCTACAGTAAGGTTTCTTTGTGGCAAGTTTCTACGGCAGCAGAACTTCCAGCAACAGTAAGACTGTGATAGCTGATCCCAAATCTGCCATGATCCCTGGCCCCCCTGTACCTGTTGGATCATGAGTTCCGCCATCTCCAGCTTTTTGTGCAGATCCCCCACATCCAGCCGCATGCTGGCGTTCTCCGAGAGCACAGCGTTAAGCTTCTCCGACATTTCCGAGTTTTGCTGCTTTAACTCCTCGCTGCTCTTGCTGTACAAGGAAAAAAAAACAGACAGCAGGTTAACCCACTTGTCAGCCGGACGACAGACCTTTAAGTTCCTCCTCCATTAAAGCTCATTTAGAAACTTACCTAATTTTTAAGGATTCTAATCGAAGGTTGTCCCGCTCCCTCTCCAGGTCCTTGTAGAGCTGTAAAGTAAAGAGGGGAGAGGAAATTAACACTGTTTAATCCAATGCAGAACATTTTGTTGGGAAAGGACAGAGACTTAGTTAAATCACCTTGGTGTAACATTTAATACATAACCGTGTACCCATCATGTAAAAAACGACATGGGGAGGGGGTAATTCACCCAAAGGCAAGTTGCAGGTGAGATGAACATTTCATTGTATCAAATTAGCAATACGTTGTGTGGGGACAAACCTGAGGAGTTTACCCCGCTAAGCCAACGCCCCAGGTTTGTCCCTACACAATGTATAGCTCCTCCTCTCATCTTTTAGTAAATAGCCCCATGATATGATTTGGCAGAGGAAACAAAAATCTAACCAATCTCCTAGCAGATGTAAAGGATGGGAAGATCATATACCCCCATGCCTCAGAATAGAACCTATATGGAAGAACGGACAAAAACTAAGGCACAAATGTGCGTGCGTCCGCCTCCAAACGGCGATGTGCGCTTTCCACAATGCTTTGCTTATACACACACTGCAGGGTACAAAATGTCAGCATTTGTGGGAGAAGCAGATGCGTAAGCGTCCGCGCCTGCCCACGGCGAGACAGGAGGGGGCTTGCAGGTCAGGAGGAGGCAGTCTCATTCAGGTAAGTATGCATCTCTTGATCTACAAGGGCACATACCTACCATAATCTGGTGGATGACTAGTTCAGGGATGGAAACGAGGAAGTATGTTTAAGATCATATACCTTTTCAGCCTGTTTCTGCTGTGTGGAGATGGATGAAAGCGTGCGTTCCAGCTCAGACACTCTCTGTCTGGTGGACTGCAGACGCATGGCAAGATCTTCCGATTCCGCTGAGAAGATAAAGCATACGTTTAATCACCACACCTGGGGACATTCCTGTGACTCCCCCCCCCCCCCCCCCCCCCCGCTTTCCTCGGAAATAACAAGGGCCAGGGGAAAAGTACTTTAAAAAGTAATAGTACTCAAACCAAAGTTTGCAGGATTGTCCCCACGTTATTTTGGAAAGCAGAGCAGAGAGGGTGAAGCCAACACCTTCATTCCTGGTGCCCAAAGACATAATAAATGGTTTTAAAGGAACACTCACAAATGGTTCCGTTTGTGGATTTCAAAGTTAACTTTTTTTTCCGATACTAATATCCTTCTCCACCCATTAAACACAGGGAATGCATACTGCAAGCAAGCATGCCTAGAGGGTGGTAAGATTGGGGGCACTTGCTCCTCCCTGAAAATTCAAACTGGCCCCCTGCAGCAGCAGCAAGGGAGAGCCCATGGCCAGTATTGGAACGTATCCCTAGGAAGACTTTAATAAGTTCCGTGCCTTATGTGGTTTACAAAAATACAGCAAGGTATACTCCGACCTTCAACAAACTAAAGACCAGCTGTAAGATAAAGTTAGGTTATATTAAACTGAAAGAGGCTGTAAGTAATTAAAGCAATACCTGAAAACCACGTGTAATTAGCAGGTTTGAGAACCTACCTCCTTTCTGACGTGCTGCCTGCTGGGTGAAAGACAAGGCAGTTTGCAGTTCAGATTTTTCGGACACCAGGATGCCAATGGTCTGTATGTGAACCTGGAAAAAAAGGCAGGGATCTGTGTGTGGGTCTTGGATTCGGAGAATTGTATCTAGGTACAGTTTATTAATGTCTGCTTGGTGTCCTAAAAACAGTATTTAATATGTGTGGGTACATTAAGTGAGAAAGAGGAAAATTACAGCTAAACACAAACACTGCAGAAATGTTAACAGCCCTTGTTACAAGAGGTACACACACACAAACCTTCACAACTGTTCTGTCACTAAGGGGGTGAATGAAATTTTACTCCTATGGCTCCAAAAACTGAAATGAACAGGCTACAAATGTTGATCGATTTATCACAGCGCGCCTACTGATTTTAAGAAGTAAAGTGAAGTGAGGAGATCCTAGGGAGCTTGGAGAGTAATGCCATGTGTCTCACCTGCAGTTGTTCCCTCAGAGCAGCCTGCTCCTTGGAAAACTTCTGATCATAACCTTTCTTTTCCTAAAAGAGAAAAAAAAAAAAACCAAAAAAAAGAGATAAAAATTATTTATTTTAAAACTTGCCAACATATTCTGCAGTGCTGTATAAATCTGGGATTGGTTAGAAGGTCATAACAGGCCTCACTTCAACAAATAGTGACACATGTGGCTCAGGAGCTGACAATCACTGCAGGGAGCGGGTCTTAGTGTTTTTGCTTTGTTCATTTTACATTTTATTTCGTTTTATAAAGCAACTATATAGCATTTACAGACTCTAATAATGTGGGCGGAGGGGAGGCCACAAAAATTGGTTCTTAATCTTGCTCATTTTGAAGCACAAATCTTTACCGATCTCTACAATTTTGAAAAGCTTTACCTTTTCCAGCTGATCAACAGCTTGCTGGTTCTGCTGCTTCTGTTTCAATAAAAAGTGAAAAAAGAAAAAAAACATTAGAGACTGAACATATTATCTATGACTATAATTGTATTGTACAAATGTCAGCAGTGAGAAGTCTACTTATAGCAAAGCCATGTTTACAAGGGGTTTAAAAATGTGGTCCTCTAGCTGTTGAAGAACTACATCTTCTATACTTCTTATCTGCCAGAGTATTATGGGAGATAGCAGCTGGGTGCCACAGTTGAACACCAAGCTGAATAAAGTGCAAGCTTCCCGGTTTGCTCTAAAACTTTAAAAACACTCTAAAAAGTCAATGCTTTTCAAGGTTCAAGTTGCTTTCTATCCAACTAGATCATGTCTCTCATTCTGATCACTAGAAACTGAATAAGAATGTGACAAGATCGCTAGGTAATAAAAAACCCAAGTGTAACGTAGAAGAATACCCACTAGGGATGCAGATTTCTACGGTTTAAATACTCTGCAACTGGAGAGGGAGGGTCCGTGTCAAGGAGAACATTGGGATAAATCATGCCCCAGGTTATGTGAAGGCAGCATGCTAACAAGGCGTGTAACAATAGTATAGCAGGAAGAAACCTCATGGTACCCTCTCAAGGCATCTCGTTACATCATCAATTTAACAAGGACTCCTTTGTGTAGGAGTGTATTAATCCCTGATTGTTACCAAGCAGGATAGGTTTGGTTATGGGTCCCTGCTAGATGACCTGCCCTGTAGGTAACACCTGTCTGATGATGTAATGTATTCCAGTAGGGACAAGCATGGCACAAGCTGCATACGATGAAGGTCAGGAGGTGAGAGGTCATTTATTGTCACAGCAATCTCTGGCTCTTACCAGTTCCTCTATCTTTGTACTGAGCTGTTTGTTTGTGAGATTGCTGGAGTCCAGGGCAGCAGCCATGTCCTGGTAACGAGACTGCAGCGCATGCATTCAGTTTGGACGGGGGGAGCAGAGAACAGGCCGGAACAACCAAAAAGGAGAAAGAAAAGGGAAAGGGGGGGGGGGGGACGGACGTGTGAGACATTAGGTAGAAAATGTAGCCCTATATCAAAATAATTTTTTTTCTAGTCCTGAACCAGTTAAACACAACAACCTGTAACATAAATGAAAATGCTGCATGGTTCCTCCCTTACCTCTCTACTGCCATCTACTCCGTGAAGGAGGCAGAGAGCTGGGCACTGCACATACCGGGAGCATGAGCTATGCACTGAACTTGTGTAAGCACTAAGCCAAAAGAAAGGGTCCCGCTGCTGAACTACAACTCCCACAATACCGAAGGAGCAAAATATGGGGCATAGGCATCATGGGAATTTTATTTGAGCCACAGCTGAAGGTCGACTGATTGCACGGCACACAGAACAGGAAGGAGACTGGGAAAAAAAATCTCAAAAATACTAGCGACTGTTCACGCACGGATCAATCTAAACCTTGATTCATACAGCCACTTCACGTATTATTTCCTCCTGAAACGACGGTTCTCATCAAACACAGCGCGTGTGAATACGAAGACAGGAGAAATAAGTTGGCACAGAGACTGAAAGCTGGGGCAGATTTGGGAGAACTCACCTCCAGGTCGGGGTTGGTAGAGGAAATGACGTTTTCTCCATTAACATAGGAGTTAGTCTGACATAAAAGTAAATAAAAAAAAAAAAAATAAATAAATAGATTTTAGAAAACAAAAATCAGATTGATGATCAACGACTTATGGAAAAGAGGTCTCGGCTTCCCTTGCCCCAACCCCCTCGCAAGTGGATCCGTCTTGTCTGTTGGTATGTTGTCATGTTAGCTTTTTTGGATGGATAATAGTGTACGGTTAATCACACTTTAAATGAGGGTTTCAGTAAAAAGAAAAACAAACAAAACACAAAAAAAAGCTGGAGGCCTTGGAACACCTATTTCATGATAAGGTTCGGTGACCCCTCATTGTACTTTGTCCAAATCTTAATGTGTAGGCCACCTTGAGGAACTGTATAACATCCCTGCTGCGTTAGTGGTTTTTCTTCATTCTGTGTACCCCCCCCCCATTTCAGGTATATGTATTTTAAGAAAAAAAAAAAAACAATAAAAATAGATCAGAAAAAACACACACACAAAAAAAAAAAACAAGGAATAGAATGTAAGAACTACTACAATTTTGTTGTAACCCATATCAATTTCTGTATTAGCTTGACTTATATTTTAACTTTACCTTTGTACCATTACTCAATACACACAGTTATTTGTGTACTATTGATACATTTATATACACCTTTGCATTGTTTTTGGTAATTTTTTGTTTTCTGACATTTTATCCAAGATTAGAGAATTTCCCAGGAAGTGATGGCATCTACACCCCCACCCCACCCTCGATCAGCTGTTCTGCATTCTACACCGAAGGTGTGGAACGACAAACCTGCATACAAATCGATTGGACCGGGGGGGGGGGGGGGGGGGGGTAGGGTAAGGGATAACTCAATAGATCAAAGTTAACCCTTGAAAATGTCAGAACTAGAAGGCAAACTCGATTTTTTTTTTTATGTACTCTGTATGATATTTGTACTATATATTTTTTTTTTTTTACCATTTACTTTCAGCCGTAATGTTGTTTATTGTTCTTTTGAGAAAACCTATTAATATAAATAAATTGAGCAGTGCAGGGAATAGAGAGAAGGCCTCACCTGTGATACCAGCCCATTCAGTTGCTCGGACAGTTGCCGCAGACTGTCTGTTGATGAGAGAGACCTGCGGGAGAAAATGAGACATTTATATAATCTAACTGAGGTTTCAGAAAGAAAAAAGTCCCCCCTGCCCCTTGGAGTATATTGTTTGGATTAAATAGCTATCGTTATTTCTGTTATTGGTCACAAGAGGGCGCTGTAATGTTATTGTAACCGGTCGATAAGATCACATATTTTATAAACACATTAACCCTGTATTAATCTGACTCAGGAGGCTATCTTTGTCTCGGCTAGCTGGCATTTCACTGAACATTGCTGGGTGGGAGTAGTGAGACTGGCCATCCGTCAGAGGTGCATGCTTAGATCAATGGCACTGCACACAGCCAATAAATGGGAGAGGTCAGGAATACAACATGGAGGGTTTGTCATTAGAAAATAAATGGGAATTATTTTTGTATGGTCCTCCATAGGAGCATCATTCAAAAGACTTTATAAATCAGACAAACATAGCTTTCTGTCTGAATAAATGTTATCATGGAGGGTTTATCCCTCTTTATCATGTTTTTTTTTTATTGGTTGTAGGCATTAATCAAATTCAACTGCAGTTACATTAAAGGCTAAAGATCTCTCACCTGTTTTCATCTGTAGATATCTTCACACCATCATGGTCATTCTGCTAAAAACCAAACAAAAATAGTTTCAAACAGAGGGAGAAAGAAGCAAAGTAAGAGGGACGACTGACAATGCTGAGGGACGACTGACAATGCACAATGCTGAGGGACGACTGACAATGCACAATGCTGAGGGACGACTGACAATGCACAGGGACGACTGACAATGCACAATGCTGAGGGACGACTGACAATGCACAGGGACGACTGACAATGCACAATGCTGAGGGACGACTGACAATGCACAATGCTGAGGGACGACTGACAATGCACAATGCTGAGGGACGACTGACAATGCACAATGCTGAGGGACGACGCACAATGCTGAGGGACGACTGACAATGCACAATGCTGAGGGACGACTGACAATGCACAATGCTGAGGGACGACTGACAATGCACAATGCTGAGGGACGACTGACAATGCACAATGCTGAGGGACGACTGACAATGCACAATGCTGAGGGACGACTGACAATGCTGAGGGACGACTGACAATGCTGAGGGACGACTGACAATGCTGAGGGACGACTGACAATGCTGAGGGACGACTGACAATGCTGAGGGACGACTGACAATGCTGAGGGACGACTGACAATGCTGAGGGACGACTGACAATGCACAATGCTGAGGGACGACTGACAATGCTGAGGGACGACTGACAATGCACCTACTGAAAGGATGAAGAAATAGCCCAACTTCCAAAACGCCATGCGGAAAGCACCCCCCCCCCCCCCTAAAACCACTTCACAGAGAGACCACCACGTGTGTAGACAGATAAAGACGCTGAACAGGAGATCACATCTACAGCTAGAACAATCTTTGTCTGGTAATAAGACAAAGTGAAAGCAGAGTAGTGCCACAAGCCAAGTCTGTGATGGCGAACCTTGGCACTGCAGATGTATGGGACCCATAGGACATGTTCCCTAAACAATCTGCAATACTAAAGTTAGCGGTCACTGAACTAGGGTCTATGACGTTTCCTCGAGGCCTGTTCAGAGCAGCTGTTTCCGCCTGGATGGAATAAACCTTAAGTGGCGCTGAAACAGCCGCGCCGAACTGGTCGAACTGGATCGTCCAATTCCGCCGAGCTAAAGGGTGAAAGAAAGCACAGGGAAAGTGGCAGTTAAGGTTAGCAGAGGGGCAGTGTGCGGTAGCCACACACCTGGGCCTCTTGGTTATCGGAATATGGTATGGTGGGTATATGATAGGCCGCGGAGCCATCCTCCATTAATGTGTCCACACTGACAACAGAGACATCGTCATCCAAGAGCGCCTGTTAGAACACACAACGCGGGTTTAGTCACATACCAGGACCAATAAAAACAAATAAACAAAACAGACACATGGACAACTGACATGTCCTTGTTACAACTACCGCACAGCAGAGTTACACTGTTAAGACCCAGTTAGTACCGAATACGAAATGTTTAAAAATAAATAAAGAGAGAAACAGTAAAAAAAAATTAACTAAATCTACTATTGCTACAAAAAAAAAAAAAAAAGCAATCCATTTGAAATGGGCTACAGTACGTTCTAGTTTTCTGATGCAAAAAAAAAAAAAAATCATATTTTCTTACATTATTTACTAGAATATAAATAGCAATTATGGGCTAAAGTTCCATAAGTGGAACAATCGGCAGGAACATTGCTCTGGTTTCCATGGTTACTGCCTTTTCCCCCCTAGAAGTTAGCTCCAGAATTTCTCTTGATCGGTAAACCCAAGGGAGTTCTATATGGAATTGGTCATGAAGGTCGTGGGTCAGGAGCAGCATCTGGAGGAGTGATGGCATCTAGACATCCCTTGGTAAACTATTCTATACTTTTAAGAAGTAGAGCTAAATCAATACATACATGTACCCGTAGGGAAAGCTTTGTATGAACTCATAGCAATGACGATCGACAGCAGGGAGAAGACTGAGCCTACATAATTGTTTAAGGGAATTTCCTTGCCGTGTGCTAAAATTAAGATTCCATGTAATTCATTTAATCCCAGTAGAGGAGTCTGTGGATTTGCCAGGCCTGAGTCATTTGGTGTATGTAGATCCAGTTTGGTGTGTGGGGTGACAGCTGTGATGTTGGGTGTGTAGGGAGGAGGGTTAGACAGGTGATAAATGCACTGCAGGTTACAGCAATGACTGTAAAATAAACACCTCTCCGAGTCAGCCGCTGGTCACCCACTGAAATGAATGAGGGGCATCAAGTACCCAGACTGCACTGTCTGTAGAATTATACAAAACAATTTTTTTTCTGTGCGTTGTACATGTTTGTATTATATTTGAGATTCACTTTTTTTTTTTTCAAATTAAATAAAATTACAATTTCATTGAACATAACCTCACAGGGGCATCAAAATTCAGTGACATCAGTGAGAGAGTACATGGGAGTTGGACTATCTCCCTATGTAGCAGTTTTTCTGCTACCCCCAAGATCTCAAAAGTGCCAAGATTTGGAGCAAAACGCGTAGGTGTTTGATTATCCTTTTCCTGTACTTTAATATTAAAGAGCTATATAGATTGTATTAGCTGAACTTAAACGTCTTGGAGGCATTGCCACCAAGGTTATGTAACAGCAGAGAGATCCCAGTCTCCACTTTCCAGAAACTGGGGCAGCAGACACTGTGCGGAAGCACTGACACGCCCCACCCAAGTCCTTCAGCACCCCCGGGATTACCGCACAGTGGGATGGGTGACGGGGGTGGGAGGAATATGTCCATTTCCTTGCAATTTAACCAACAAAATATACAAATCAATGTTCATTCTCTACGTTCAACATACAAAAAAAGAAAATAAAAAAAAAAAGGTATTTTTGGCCCTAGCTTTCAATCAGCAGGGGAACATTAACTCACCCCAGTGTCCGATACAGAAACCAAGACTGCCTCACACAGATAGGATTACTTTCAATGCACACAACTGGGGTAAATACAATAGGTCATCTACTGTTCGCAGAGTTGGCGGGTTGCCTTGTCGTTAAACAGTTAACGCCGCAGTGAATATGCAATGAAGACGTACTTAATCCCCACTCGAAATCACGTGAGAAACAGAAGATTCGAGCGCTCAGCCATGCCGCTCTTGGAGTTTACATACTGCCAGTGTGGGAGAATGTCAGCTTGCTGGCGGTGACAAATGTCTGGAGAGAAGGTACTCTGATACGCTTCAACTGGAACAATCTCATTTTCCTGCCAGGGTTATTTTAAAGCCATGAGTTGGCAAAGAGGGGCAATCTTTCACCAGTAAGGGACAGCGACGGATAAAAGAAAGTGGGGCCGAAGCGTGAAAAGCAAACTGTGCAAAGTAAAGAGGTGTAATCCCTCGCTCCGGTATCAAATTGCTCTGACATGCCAACATTTCTGAGAATGTAAATACTCTGCACCAATGCTGCAGAACTCAAACCCAACCAACAATTTGACCAGATAATGCTGCAAGAAGGCTAGAACGGCCTGGAACATCTACAGCAGGGGACAAAGACGCATTCACCAGTGCTTGAATAAGAAACTCTAATAGGAGCCAGGGTAATTACTTTTAGAGCCAGGGAAACGGTACTACCATGGAGTTTTATGTAAAAAGGCCAAAAGGGGTAGGAGCCAGGTTTTTAGGAGATCTGGGTTTGTTAAAACCTCAGCCATAAAATGAGATCTGGCTTCTGTGTTTTTAGCAGGTATTAAAGTGATAAAGCGATCGACACACAAATAACTTGCAAATCTTTGTAATTAAGGTTTTCATAGTTATATGAAATTACAATATTTTTCTAATAATTTTTTAATGTAAAACAATCGTTAACGTAAAACGTATCTCTAGTAATTGGCAGTTTAGCCGCTGTATTAACAAGACATTTAACATTAAATTAAGAGATCGGTCTAAAATACATTAGCACATCATGGCAAAGATGGTGTGCGCATATTCTGATAAGTGACTCTGCAGGCAAATAGTAAACTTATGATGTCACATATTAAGTTATTTGGAATTTTGCCATTTAAAAATCCTTTCTGGACTCCAAAGGAAACCAATCAGATTTTTCCTTGAAATCAGGAAGCTCTAAAATATGAATCTATTCTCCATATCCAAATACTTTTTGAAGGCATCTGTTGTATTTGCTAGCTCCACCTCTCTTGGCAGTGGATTCTATACCTTTAGTGTCCTTACTGTAAAGAACCCCTTCCTTTGAAGAGCTCCGCAGTTGGATCCCTGCTTGTTGTCTAGTCCTGCCATACAGTCACACTGGCAACACTGTTGATTTGTTGTTTTTAAAAAAAATAGCTTTAGTAGATAAATATATAAAATGTGGACGAGAACACCATAAATCTACCCCAGAGTGCCGCACACTGCACTCTAGAGCACCGCTCATCGGAAGAGTGGCTATAAATATATAGCTAATGGTAATGCCAGGAAGACAAGATTCAAGTGACAATATTTAGGTATCAGGACAGGAACAGCGAGGCTACACCTTTGTGTGCATCTACCACTATGAATCCTTCTTGAGTGCTATCTCATGGCTAGAGAACATGAGAACACACAGTAAGTGGTTTTCACAGGCTTAGTGCACTACTGATTAGCTAAACTACACAAAGTATATAGTTGGGTGAAGAGGGTTACGGGAAACGGAGCACCTATAAAAATATGATGACGACATCAAGGTCACCAATCTCTTATACTAAGGGATCTACTCAATAAAGAGAAGAATAGCAGGGAATTTTAAACGTAAGGCTGCATTGGAGACTTTTTTTCCCCAACTCAGGTCTCTGCAATAGTTCTCTTTATTGAGTAGAGCCTTTTGTCTTTCATTGCTAGAGTAAGAACCTGGCATTGCCTCTGGCGACGGTGATGGTAAAGACAAACCTGTCAATTTGTGGACCAATGTGTTTTATCAGTAAGGAAAATGAAGCTAGACAGAGAACAGAGGCCTAAAAAATGATTCAAACGGTGATTAGAGGCCTGTGATCGAAAACACTGAATTTGGTCTCATAAAAAGCATTGAAATAGTGGTTTTAACCATGTGAGTGAACCTCAGCAGCATTTGATTCTTCTATACAGAGGAGCCAGTAGAACAAGCTTTTCCTGCTTACGACAGATAATGAGAATATAAATACTTGCTCATTTCTGGGTGGGTAGTATTATAGATTTTGCAGTTATACGAATAAGTCAGTCATTCAAAGAGAACATGCTTCATCAAGAGCAAACGTAGAAATAAATACAAAATCTACCATTTATTTTTTGGTGTGTCTGTAACAACTAAACCCCCCCCCCCCCCCCCCCCCCCCCCCCCCCCGTTGCATCCACAGCACCAATAACATTATAGGATACTATTGGCTTCTACATTTGAAAGCAGTAGAACCTATATACCAAGGCATCCAACTGCATGTTCCACCAGTCCCTAGACTACAACTTCCATAATACTTTAACATTCTGAGAAAATGAGTAAGCTCTTAGTTTGAGCACAAAACGCGTAGGGCATTTCACACTCTAGGAGCGCTCGCTTGCTTGTTCCCATCTGCGTTTTGCATTACTTTAGCTGGAATAACATTTGATTATATAAGTGGATGCGGAAATAAAAATGGAAATATACCCAACTTTCATTTTTCGTGGTTTTAGTCTGCAGTTGGATGCCGAAGGGCCAGCAAATTGTATAGCTAGTTATAGGCGCTCTTCATAAGGTGATCTTTAAACATTCCATAAAATCAGGCATATCCACAGTGAGGCTAATATTTCCATGATGGAAAAATCAAATCATAAAAAAAAAAACATATATACAAAAACCACACAAGATAACTGAACATTTACAACAGCAGCAAGACAGAGATGGTACAGTTCAAGAGAGGGGGGCACAGACAATGCAAGCAGCAAGGACATGTCAGACCCTCTTCATCATGCCACCTCACCTTCATGGAGCCCAATGAAGGGATGGACACCCCATTGGATCTGTGAAGATCTGACACCAGCCCCTTGAGTAAGGCCTGAATCTACAGACAACGAGAGAGGCAGAGAGAGAGAGAGGGAGAGAAAGAGAGAGGAAGGGAAAAGAGAAATTGCTGAGGATGGAGAAGCAGAGACAGGCAGCACGGGATAACCATATCTAACCCGTGTGAACACGCAGAGGAACATTCGTTAATAACAATCCTAACCTTGCTGGAAAGGCAGGGGCTTTAGAGCTAAATCACTGGACTTGCAAATTGCTAATGCCATACAATAATCACTTAAAAGGATTGTATCACCTAAACATAGTTTTTACAGAGCATGTAGACTAGAGGATAAAAAAAATTGGTTAAAAATGATCTATACATTGTAACATAGTAATTTAGGTTGAAAAAAAAAAGACACAAGTCCATCAAGATCAACCCTTCTACCCATCATTCCAGCTTTTGATCCAAAAGAAGGCAAAAACCCCTAAGGAAGCTATTTTCGAAAAATTCCTTCTTGACTCCAAAGGGCAATCAGATTGTGTTAGCAAAAGTGCAAGAAAATGCCAAAATTAGGAGAAAAATGTGTTTAAATGTGTCTGTGAACATATGTATGACATCACCTGTAGCCCAGGGCTCGACAAACCCCGGGCGCCAGGTCGCCATGGCGACCAGGAAATCAGACCTGGCGCCTGGGTGCTGTTTGTCACAGGGAGCCCTTGCCGGCTGCCATCCCTTTTACTTTCAGCGCGAGGGGAGAAAGTCTGTGCGGATCACACAGACTGTAAGCTCCGCCCCCTCGCGCAACACGTTGTAGTGCCGATTGTCACGTGACAACACATGCAGGAACCGAAAGAGGATCGGGCTCCAGCATAAATGTCCCCCTCCCCTGCAATGAGGTAAGCAGCAGGGAGGGAGGACACCCTAAGAAATACATTTTTGTTCTTTGGTCTGTGTGTATGTATGTGTGAATGTAACTGGCTGTGTATGTATGTGTGAATGTAACTGGCTATGTATGTATGAGTGAATGTAACTGGCTATGTATGTATGTATGTGTGAATGTAACTGGCTGTGTATGTATGTGTGAATGTAACTGGCTGTGTATGTATGAGTGAATGTAACTGGCTATGTATGTATGTGTGAATGTAACTGGCTGTGTATGTATGTATGTGTGAATGTAACTGGCTGTGTATGTATGTGTGAATGTAACTGGCTATGTATGTATGTATGTATGTGTGAATGTAACTGGCTGTGTATGTATGAGTGAATGTAACTAGCTATGTATGTATGAGTGAATGTAACTGGCTATGTATGTATGTATGTATGTATGTATGAGTGAATGTAACTGGCTATGTATGTATGTATGTATGTATGTGTGAATGTAACTGGCTGTGTATGTATGTGTGAATGTAACTGGCTATGTATGTATGTGTGAATGTAACTGGCTATGTATGTATGTGTGAATGTAACTGGCTATGTATGTATGTATGTATGAGTGAATGTAACTGGCTATGTATGTATGAGTGAATGTAACTGGCTATGTATGTATGAGTGAATGTAACTAGCTATGTATGTATGAGTGAATGTAACTGGCTATGTATGTATGTATGTATGAGTGAATGTAACTGGCTATGTATGTATGTATGTATGTATGTATGTGTGAATGTAACTGGCTGTGTATGTATGTGTGAATGTAACTGGCTATGTATGTATGTGTGAATGTAACTGGCTATGTATGTATAAGTGAATGTAACTGGCTATGTATGTATGTGTGAATGTAACTGGCTATGTATGTATAAGTGAATGTAACTGGCTATGTATGTATGAGTGAATGTAACTAGCTATGTATGTATGTATGAGTGAATGTAACTGGCTATGTATGTATGTATGTATGTATGTATGTATGTATGAGTGAATGTAACTGGCTATGTATGTATGTATGTATGTATGTATGTGTGAATGTAACTGGCTGTGTATGTATGTGTGAATGTAACTGGCTATGTATGTATGTGTGAATCTAACTGGCTATGTATGTATGAGTGAATGTAACTGGCTATGTATGTATGAGTGAATGTAACTAGCTATGTATGTATGAGTGAATGTAACTGGCTATGTATGTATGTATGTATGTATGTATGAGTGAATGTAACTGGCTATGTATGTATGTATGTATGTATGTGTGAATGTAACTGGCTGTGTATGTATGTGTGAATGTAACTGGCTATGTATGTATGTGTGAATGTAACTGGCTATGTATGTATGTGTGAATGTAACTGGCTATGTATGTATGTATGTATGAGTGAATGTAACTGGCTATGTATGTATGAGTGAATGTAACTGGCTATGTATGTATGAGTGAATGTAACTGGCTATGTATGTATGAGTGAATGTAACTGGCTATGTATGTATGAGTGAATGTAACTGGCTATGTATGTATGAGTGATTGTAACTGGCTATGTATGTATGTGTGAATGTAACTGGCTATGTATGTATGTGTGAATGTAACTGGCTATGTATGTATGTGTGAATGTAACTGGCTATGTATGTATGTGTGAATGTAACTGGCTATGTATGTATGTGTGAATGTAACTGGCTATGTATGTATGTGTGAATGTAACTGGCTATGTATGTATGTGTGAATGTAACTGGCTATGTATGTATGTGTGAATGTAACTGGCTATGTATGTATGAGTGAATGTAACTGGCTGTGGATGTATGTGTGAATGTAACTGGCTGTGTATGTATGCGTGAATGTAACTGGCTATGTATGTATGTGTGAATGTAACTGGCTGTGTATGTATGTGTGAATGTAACTGGCTGTGTATGTATGTGTGAATGTAACTGGCTGTGTATGTATGTGTGAATGTAACTGGCTGTGTATGTATGAGTGAATGTAAATGCCTGTGTATGTATGAGTGAATGTAACTGGCTGTGTATGTGAGGTGGGTGTATGCGACTGTCTCCGTGCGTTTATGATATTGTGATGTGCCGTTGTCTGGCTCCTAAATTTTTTAGCTGGCTCCTAAAACTAAATTAAATTTGTCAAGCCCTGCTGTAGCCTGATATGCAAATGAACTGCTTTACAATGAGAATTCTGTAATTTGCACATCAGGCCACAGATGATGTCATAAACAGCAGACTCCACAGACACATTTAAAGCGCATTTTTCTCCTAATTTATATGCACTTTTGCCAACACACTGTATAGATAATTCTTCATCATTTTGTATTCTCTACATTTACAGTAAAAACCAATGTTTAGGCGATACAGTCCCTTTGGACATCAAGATGAACAACTCTGGGATTTTAAGCATGCGTGCGATAGACACAAGGCTATCCTAGCTATAAGACCGGGAATGGGGGACTAATCAAAGTATTCAAAAAAAAAAATCGGGCAGACTAGATGGACCGAATGGTTCTTATCTGCCGACACAGTCTGTGTTTCTATGTTTCTGCTCGTTCCTTTGCTAGTGGAGTTTAAAATTCAAATGTGACTCCATTTGTCAAAGCATGCAGGGCCAGTGATAGATATTGGATACACAATCATTTCCAGCTCTGGGCAACCTCAGAAGAATGAAAGATCTTATGGTTGGTGCATTAACCTACTGAGCCATCTCACCAGCTACTTTACTGTATGTAATGACATAGTGTAAACATGTGGCCACAAGCCGATTAATCTTTTCCTACCTGTGGAAGGAGGAGGGTGTAATGAATAAATGACCAGCACCTCTGGTAACCAGTTAAATGTTACAGAATATATACACAATCTGCTTACAGCAGTTTGTTCTCATTGGAATGGGTTATTTTACTCTACTTTTGTATCTGTACCATAATCTCTGGTCCAGCAATGAACTCGGAGTCAGGCAGGGTCAAATTTAGATTTAAAATCATCCTGAACTGATAATTGTTCTTATTTGTCAATTTCATTTTTAACGTTAAATGGCATTTGTCTCATTTCTGAATCTGCTCTGTGGTTATTACTGAGCTGAGAGCCAAGCCTTAACCGGTCTCAAAAATGTCCAATATAAAAGTAATTCACATCCTTTGTCACTGTTCTATCAAATTGGCCAAAAAATAATAAAAACCAACAACAAAATGTAAGAAAAAAAACTAAAGAACATGTAGAATATTATCTTCTTTGCTCTACTACTTCACGTAAGGCTTTTCTTTCCATATGACCGGGCCAGCTGAATCTGAAATGTACTCTGCTGGGGTTACTCAATGTCACCACTAACAATGAGGGAAGATAAAATGGTATTCTAAAAATAAAAGCAATGTTTTACTTACTGGGTCAGGGGACAGTCTGGTTGGCGTGTCAGGGCGGCTGTTTGGGTCCTTGGATTTCTTCTTCTTTTTACCCCCGCTAGGAGCCGGAGGGGTTGTCTTCTTCTGAAATTGTTTCAACTGGAGGGAGAAATAATAAGAAGCTGGGATTGTAGTATTCAGAAATATATCAAAACAGCAACTGTACTTTTATGATAAACATTCTAAAAATAATAAACAAAAATAGTAAAAAAAAAAAAAAAAGCAGTAAGCGGTCAAATTGTAATGTATTGGTCATTGATTTTTACAATTAAAACAGTGTTTTATACAGCAATTGTAGAAAATTGAAAATGGTCTATACATTGTGTCAGTAGAATTCAAAGCAAAAGCATAGATTAAGAGAAAATGTTAATTGTATCTGTGGCGTCTCCTATTCATGACATCATATTGTGACTTGGCATGCAAATTACCCATTTCTCATGGAAAGTAGAAACATAGAAACATAGAATGTGTCGGCAGATAAGAACCATTCGGTCCATCTAGTCTGCCCAATTTTTTTTTTTTTTTTGAGTACTTTTATTAGTCCCCCGTTCCCGGTCTTATAGCTAGGATAGCCTTGTGTCTATCCCACGCATGCTTAAAATCCTTGACTGTGTTTACCTCTACCACTTCTGCTGGCAGGCTATTCCATACATCCACTACCCTCTCAGTAAAGTAATACTTCCTGATATTACTTTTAAATCGTTGCCCCTCTAATTTAAGACTATGTCCTCTAGTTGTGGTAGTTTTTCTTCTTTTAAATATACTCTCTTCCTTTACTGTGTAGCACTTGTACGAAAAGGCGCCATCTGGTTTTAGTGCAGATCATTAAACTTGTTCTAATTACCCTTCTAGTAGTAATAGTCTTGAATATGATAGTACAGATTACTCTGAAACAGACTGGACAAATGTTTTGATTGTATTATACACGGAAGCAGGAACCTGCTGTGTTTAAGGGTGCCATGATGCTTTAAAACAGGCGCTAACCTGTGGCCCTCCAGATGTTGCAGGACTACATTTCCCATACTCTTCTGCCAGCCTCTTAGCATTGTGGGAGACGTAGTTCATCGGCAGGTGGTGGGCCACAGTTGCTGCACTCCTGCTTTAAAGCTTTTAACCTTTTTTGTATTTCCCACTTGTGCTTTTGAGAGTACATGCCAGTATATCCTCTGACCGGCAGCTGCCATGTTTCCCTGAGACTGCCAGGAGTTGTTGTAGCTCGACTGCCAGATACGGTCTGTTGTGGGAGGAAAAAAAATATATCTGCAACCTCATGAAAACAAGCTGGGCTACAAGACCCTGTTCATTGTGGATTGAAGCAAGGAACAGTGTGAGCAACAAACAATAGAGTTATTGTAAAAAAAAAAAAAAAAAAAAATCTAAGCTTAGGTAAGAAATGGATTATGTTCCTAAAGCAAATTGCAAAAAATGTGCAGTATAGACAGTACCACAGGCCATCACACCCCCTTGATTGCTAGTGCTATAGTGGCAGTTTATCGTGACCTATCGCGGCCTCCACGGCAATCAGTTAATGGAAGCCTTCCTCCTGGTGTCCTACAGGGGGGGAAATGGGCAGGACAAGCCACAGCTCAAAGATTTGTAGAATGGAAAAAAGCTATAATTCTACAAGAGTAGCGATTGCTTTTTTTTTTTTTTTAAAGTGGAAAACCAAATAATTACATTTTAGGTCTCACAGTCCCCAGAGGGGTTTAAAAGGGACTGTATCGCCTACACCATGTTTTTACTGCGAATGTAGGGTATACAAAATAAGAAAAGGATTGAAAATGATCAAAACATTGTATTGGAAAATTGCAAGCAAATGCCTAAATTAGGAGAAAAAACGTGTTTTCAATGTGTCTGTGGAGTCTCCTGCTTATGACATCACCCTTGACACGGTATGCAAATGAACTGCTTTTAAATGGGAAATGTGTAATTTGCATATCAGGCCACAGGTGATGTCATAAGCAGGAGACTCCACAGACACATTTAAAACACGTTTCTCCTAATTTAGGCGTTTGCTTGCAGTACTTGCCAATACAATGTATAGATCATTTATAGACGAATCATTACTTTTTGGTCAGTCATGAATGTAAACAAGGGGTGTGGCCAATTGCATTAAAACACAAACATTGAATTCTACTTTAGAAGGATAAATGGGGCATCAAAAGTTATAATATCTCTAGAAGAAAAAACAAAAACAGTGAGAACTTGCAGTTAAACACACACAAACAAACAAAAAAAAACCCATGTCCTTAACCCCTTTGTGACGCATGGTGCTTGGGTCCCAGACAACGCAAGCACCAAAACGTCACAATTTGTTCCTGGCCACCGTTCTCCTAGCGTCGGGAAGGGGTTATAAAAGATCAACCGTTCACCTACTGCCAATTGAATATACATGTGTTCTGTTTAAATGTCCACGACGGACATATCCCACCCAGGCCAACATTGTAGCAACATTGCCCGCTTTATCCCCGATCTGTCTACACCAGCGATACTAAATGGTTGTGCCCCAAAGAATATAAAACACCTAACGCCTAATGTGAGCTGGGCGTGTGTGGAGGCGGTGTTCTGCTCACACACTCCCCACCAATTGGATTAATTCTGCAGCTGGATGCTCCCTCTCATTCCTCGTTTGAATCTCCCAGTTCCACATAGTTTCCCACTTTCCCATTGGATGTTGAGCAGATCGGTCTGCGTTTCCTCGCTTTCTATTGGCCAATGTATCCTGGCCTCCACCCAGCTATGGAAAGTGTCGTGTCTGCGGGAGTGTGCGCAGAGGTGTGTATATCCATAATTATAAGCAGTTATTCCTCTACACCAGTGATTCTCAATGGCTTGGCTTTGCCAAGAGAAAAAACAACATCTGCCACCTAATGTATGGGTTTGCCGCAATATCCGTCATAGCGAAACAGTGTGCCGTGAAAAGTGTACCCAAAACGCTAGGCATAATTGACAGTCAGTCAATATTATCAAGCTTCCCTCTTGCAAGTATTCAGCCTGTCCTGTGCGTGCATGTAAACACTTTAAAACAGGATCCTCTAGGGTTGGAAGCTAATCTTTCCCACAAGTTTAACTACCCCACCGCCATTTCCATAAACCTCTGGCTCGTCTACTTCAAAACATTGTGCATTTTCCAGTCATTGTCCTCCGCCTTCCCTCATGATACTGCAGGTGTAAAAACCTGAACAGCCACTCCTAGGATATATTAATCCTCCTCCCCTCCCTTTATATCCTAGATGTCCATATGCAGCTCTTCCGCTGAAGATGAACTACAAATCCCTTATTTTCCACTTCAGGACCGTGCACCGCCAACTCTACATCAACGATCAATATCATCTTATTTTTGGTGCATCACAGGCTTCTGCATTTGTCGATGCTTAGCAAATATCAATCCACAAAACAAGTAGAGTATGTGTACTTCAGGATTTTATTTATCTTCATCTTTATTTTGTATAATAAAAACAATGTTTCAGCGTGAATTTAACCCTTCATTGGGTGCATGTTACCTCTTAACCATCCTTTCACTAATCTTCCAGCCAGTCCCCTCAGCCACAAATATTCCTTAATTTTCCTGCCAGATCTCTGTCACCTTAAAATCTAAACAGATCACTTCTCCAGTCTGTCACTTCTTGAGCACTTTAACTTCCAGTCTGTCACATATCCAACTGGTCTCTGAGCCAACCACTCACGGCCAATTTATTCAGGGATACATATTAAAAATGCACAATTCAGGGCTGCATTAAATTTAAGCAATGGAGGCTTAGATGTTGGTTTAGTTTTTTTTTTCATATAGGAAATAACAATGATTTTGTCATCCTGGTTGCCTCGATCAGCTTTATTTTCTGGCCTGTTACCTGTCTACCAAACCACTTCACCTGTCCCCACTTCTCTCTCCCCTCTCTTAGCCTAAGGTCTGCCACCCTCCTTCCCTCAGCTCCGCCACCCTCCTTCCCTCAGGTCTGTCACCCCTCCACGCTCCTAACCCCAGGTCTGTCGTTCCTCCGCACCCCAGGTCTGTCACCCCTCCAACCCTATGTCTGTCACCCCTCCAACCCTATGTCTGTCACCCCTCCAACCCTATGTCTGTCACCCCTCCAACCCTATGTCTGTCACCCCTCCAACCCTATGTCTGTCACCCCTCCAACCCTATGTCTGTCACTCCTCCGCACCCCAGGCCTGTCACCCCTCCGCACCCCAGGCCTGTCACCCCTCCGCACCCCAGGCCTGTCACCCCTCCGCACCCCAGGCCTGTCACCCCTCCGCACCCCAGGCCTGTCACCCCTCCGCACCCCAGGCCTGTCACCCCTCCGCACCCCAGGCCTGTCACCCCTCCGCACCCCAGGCCTGTCACCCCTCCGCACCCCAGGCCTGTCACCCCTCCCCACCCCAGGCCTGTCACCCCTCCACACCCCAGGTCTGTCACTCCTCAAACCCTATGTCTGTCGCCCCTCCACACCTCAGGTCTCTCACCCCTGCACCAAAACAAATCTCTGGCCTATCAACTGGTCTGCCTGTTATCAACATCCCACCACCGTCAGGGGAGTCACTACTCCATCCCCCTGCTATCTAATGACTGGTTTCCTCACTCTAACGTTCAGAACCTGCTCAATTCTTGCACTACACACTTTCAAGGCAGCCGTCCAGGTCCTACCCTGACATGTCACCTCCCCCACCCCGTCTCCACGTATCCTCGTCAGCCAGCCCCTCACGCCTGTCAGCGGCCGTTCCACCTCGGCCTTTCTTCCATTCGCTTCCTCCCACGCTCACCCCCCATCTCCCGTGCACTAATTTACCTTCTTTTTAGCCGACGCCAGTTTAATCTGCCTGCTCTCGTCTGCCATCCTGGCTCCGGCCGGGGGAACACGTCACCGCGGGCCCACAATACACCGCGACGCGCGCTCCCCAACTCCCCGCGTTCCCGAGCTGGCGAGCATTCTGACAGGAGGACACGCGCCGTGACGTCACCGCCAGCTGTACCATCCTGGGGGGCGTGGGTGGCATCACAGCACCACTTAACCGACTGTTCCATTTGACCACTCTATCTTTATTATTACTATGACTATGATAGGTGTATAGACAGACAACGCTGACCAATGCTTTACTGGCAGATAATTATTATATTAGTTATTATGAATATATTCACATGTATATATATATATATCTCTTTCTATCTATCTATCTATCTATCTATATATATATATATATATATATATATATATATATATATATATTCAGTGTCCACAGCTAACAGTGACTGCTGGTCGTCCTCAATCACTCAGCTTGCAGAATATCCTTTATAATAAAGTCTAATACATATTATTTTAAATACACAAATTCCTATACATTTCACCCCGTAATCATTTGCTTAATAGAATAGGACTGATTGTATTACTAATTAGAATATAGTATATATAAATAGATAGATAGATAGATATAGATAGATAGATAGATATAAAGATATATAGTATCATTTATTTAGACAGTGTTTTAATAATACAGTATGCATGTATACTATTTGTATCATAAATTACCTGTAGCCTTTTTTTAATATATATATATATATATATTAATATACATAGATACTTATATAAAGTATTCCTTTAACCCCAGTATATTAATTTAATAGAATAGGACTGATTGTATTACTAAATATAATATAGTATATATATAGATATAAAGATATATAGTATCAGACAGAGGCTGCCTGTCACCTTTTGATTATGTCACCCCTTGGGTGTGTAGCATCATGTTGGGTGACAGGTAAATGACTCTCCCCAGCAGCGTTGGGCTGCATTGGTCACGTGGTTGCTCGGCTGCACGGTCACGTGACCTGTGTCAGCTGACACAGCACCTCTGGTTCGCCGTACCCCTGTTTAGTCGGCGGGCGGGATTTGTTAAGACTGACGTCAAAGGCGCCGGCATATGATGTCACAGCCTGCTAGATCTAGTGCCTTACAGCAGGAAAGCGGCATACTGGCTTCACCCAGTGCAGGGGGGTCCAGTTTGGAGATATCTACCCCAGTTTCCTCTAAGGCTTGTGGGCAGAGGAGCAGCTATCGCAGGTGAGTGGCACCCGGAGCCCACCTGCATTGTAATGCATACCTCCCAAGTGGCCTCTATTTAGGAGGGACAGTCCTTATTCTGCACCCAAATCCCCCTGTCTCTCTTTCCTCCTGTATTGTGTGTCTGTGGGAGGGGCAGAAGGGGAGGTTATGGGCGGGGCTTTACAGCACATATACAGTGACTTTAATGCCAATTAGAAATTATTTATGTTATCTGATGTCATTTAATATAACAATAAATTGTTTTATTTGCTCAAATTGTTATAAAGACACATTTACCGAATTGTAAACAATTTTATTGTGTGTTTTATTGCTCTGGAGCTTAGCATACCTCCCAACACTTAACCCTTTGGACCCTGGAGAAGATAACTGTGTTTTACATTGCACCTATAGGTATTCAAAGGGTTAAAGGGACTGAATCACCTGAACATTTGTTTTTTTTTTACTGTGAATTTGGTGAATAAATAATAATTGAAAATGATCTATACATTGTGTTAGGAAAACAGCAAGCAAATGTCTGAATTAGGAGGAGACAAATGTGTTTTGAAAGTGTCTGTGGCGTCTCCTGTTTATGACATCACCTGTGGCATGGTATGCAAATGAACTGGTTTTCGCTGGGAAATCTGTAATTTGAATATTAGGCCACAGGGGACTGCACAGACACATTTTTAAAACACAATGTATAGATCATTTTTTTTTTTTTTTATGCTCTACATACACTTCAGAACAATATCCAGGTGATACAGTCCCTTTTAATAAAGGCAGATACAACAGTGACTGTACCATTTGTTACTTCCCTTTCTTGAACATGATTAAGTCATTATTGTGCAGCATTTTAAAAGTTGTTTGTTTGTTTTTTAGCAATGGAATTCAAACAATTACGTACTTAATTTGTGGTATTTAGAGGGGAAAGAAAGCATTGTTCATTTATGAATTAATTATAATTATGTTTGTAGCTAGACTGGTTTTGTAAACTTTATTTTTTTTTATTTTTTTTTAATGGGTTTGATCTTTTAAGCAGTGCAGATACTGTGAGTGAACAGAGTTAAACATGATCGTTTGTGTGGCCATAAATACAAGCACATGCATAGATCAGGAGAAAAGTCATTCTGTGTGTTCTCCTAGTTATGACTTCACTCGCAGTTTAAGATGCAAATTACAAGTCTCCAACTGAATGTAGGTCATTTGCATACGGGTCACAAGGGGAGCTTGTATGTAAATAATAATTGTTTCTCTTGAGCCATGCAGTGATGTCATTCATACGCATATGGGTCATCTCTTGCTGACTTGCTTAACCCTTTCTGTCCGTTACACTCTAGAACACCGCTTGGAATCCGAAGAAATTTCAACAAGGGGTTCAAATCGCCTGTATGTATCATGGGAAATGACCTGTGTATATTTTTTTTTAAATTTTACTGCTTCATATAATATCTGGGTGAGATGTGGCTCCCATTTGTTTGTTTTCTCTCATATAATATTGTAACCCCTTCCTGTCTGATGGCACTCTGCTCCCTAAGGACCAAAGCGACAAACAAACAAGCATCTTTTTAGGTCCCGGCCCTGATCAGAGTGACACAATCACGGTCTTAGAGACTCTGTGGGTCCCTGCTGAAACATCGCAAGACTTCCTGATGTCACATGTGACGTTTTGGTGGCCTGGCCAAAGTTCAGACACGTGGCGTTTTGGTAAAATGTATCCAACGCCCACTTTGAGCTACATTTTACATGTCAGACTGAGGCTGCTCAAGGTGGCCTCATCGGACAGAGGGGATCCCGCTGCGGCATCTGCAGTACAGCTCATTGCTGGCGGCCGCAATGAACTGTTACAGTTAGGACGTTCAGCAAATAATCTGTTTTTGCCCCTACATAGAATAATTAATCAAACTCAATCAAAAAAAAAAAAAAATTAGCAAAGAGAACAATGTCCTAAAATATAAGCCAGCTGTATAAAATTAATTAGTGATGTGCAGTCTCCATGGAAACCAATGGAATGTTGTCACTGATTTGCTCCTTTTTTTTTTTTTTATATAGAGCTTTGCCCCAGACCTGCTTTTTTTACACATAACTCCCAATGGCTTTTTATTTAAAAAAAAAAAAAAAAATCTACCCTGCTTCATTTTGTATGTTTCAAATTATTCTTTCATAATAAATCTTTCCAATACAGGTCCAGTCTCCAGCCTGCAACCAGCCATGCCAAGGCTCGGAGAAGAATCTGCAAACTGAAATTCTGGAACTTAAAGAGAAAGAAGCTGCTTTAGATCAAGAAATATCCCAGCTGGAGTCACAGTAAGTTATCCTAAAACATCCCTCTATTGTTGGTATGGGTCTGTGCATATATGTGTTTCTATATATCAATGGATATTGAACTGGGGATGAATAGGATATCTGTCCCAAATATAATTAATCCATTTTGCAAACAACCATCCTTAATGGGTTTATTTAAAGGGGCAATATCACTTACATAATATGTAATTGCATTTAAAACAAACCCATATATAAGACCTATAGCACTGTTTGTTTGTTTTTAAATAAATTAATTGCATATAAAAGTAAAAATAAAATTAGGCATCCATTTTGAGAATTTTACCCATGATGGAACATTGTCCAAAATCTTCAAGCAAGTCTCACTTTCCAACTGTGGCCAAAGCCTGAGTGTTGATGTCATAAGATACTCTCCTGCTCTCCTACTGGCTCCTGTGTATCATAGTGGGCAGGACTAGGTGGCTGTGTGCAACTTCTTTTTTTATTACCTGCCTTCCAACACAAAGAGAGGAGATTAACCTAATCAAACAGGATAATAACTCCACCCCCTTGTGATGTAATAGTTACATTCCCCTCCCATTCAATGCAAGTCTATGATCAGAATTCTGACTTCTGTGTCCCCAGCCCCAAAGTGAGATACTAGTGCTGTAAAGTCACTGGGGGTGGCACCAAAAAAAACCCACAATATTTCACAAAATGGCGGTGCCCAGTCACACTTGTTTAGTAAAATAGTTATTAAAATAACAACAAAAAGAAGACATAACTGAAATCGACAATGAAAAATTAACCCTTTTTAATTTTTTTGGTTTGTTTTCAGTTAACACTATCGGGGGGAGCAGCGGAAGTTGGGAGGAGGTTCATTGATTTTTAATTAAGGAACGTACGAAATTAACTTGGTAGTTTTTAATTAACTTCAAAGACCAGAAGACGTTCCCTCTCGGGGGTTGTAAATAATTTTGATGGGGATAAAAGATGACTGACTCCACCAAAGGAGAGTTGTATTTTATTATAGGGAGAAAGTCTGGGTAACCGAGCAGCAGGGTATTGAGCTGAAAAGAGACATAACCGTAGCAGTGTTCAAATATCCTGGTGTAATAATGTCCTGGGCAGACTTTGAATGAAGGAAGAAAACTCTCCGTGGAAGGACAAAGTTTTAGTTTTTCTCTCTGTTGCTGTAGCCTGAGTATATATTGTATAGTATAATCGGACCCTATGTCTGGATAAGGTGATTCACATAATTACTTGGAAAGGTGGGACGCAGCGGCCAAACACCTTTTTAAACACAACGCAGGGGGCAGTAAACTAGAAATAAAACCCCTCATTTCTACATCTTCGATGACCTCATTCTAAATAACCTCACCAATTAATGTCTCCCTTTTTTTTTTTTTTTATTCCCCTAGAGGATACAATATGGCTGAACTAGAGGAACATATCTCACTTCTCCACCAATACAACGAGTTGAAAGACGCGGGGCAGATGCTCTTGGGCCGACTTGGTGAGATTCATCGTGACACTTTTATTGTCCACAGGCAGCAATCCTACAATTAGATTCTGGGGTCTACTTGAATTGTACTTGATGCTCGTCATTGAATCACGCGGATTATTTGTTTGGTCTTGATTGCTCGTTAGGGATTTGCGCTGGATTATGAGGCGTAACAACCTGGAAACTTGTATTTATATATTGGCACCGCACCTGTGGACGGTTACAATTTATAGAAACCTAGAATATGCAGATAAAGAACCATTGGGTCCGTCTAGTCTGCCCAATTTTCTAAATACTTACATTAGTCCCTGGCCTTATCTTATATCTAGGATAGCCTTATACCTATCCCATGCACGCTTAAACTCCTTCACTGTATTAACCTCTACCACTTCTACTAGAAGGCTATTCCATACATCCACTACCTTCTCAGTAAAGTAATACTTTCATTAGTCCCTGGCCTTATCTTATATCTAGGATAGCCTTATGCCCATCCCACGCATCCTTAAACTACATTTGATTTCCCATCATGCTCCACAAATAAAAGATATAGCACAAATAGTACAATCTACAACTATGTGTGCTAAATAGTTTACAACTCTGTTTTGAGCTGAACCTTTGCTGTAAAGAGCAAAAAAAATAGTGTATACATAAAAATAGATAAAAAAAAAAAAAAAATTCCCCGATCATATTTACTTATGTGCTATTCTGCAGGTGTAATTCTTTCTAACTGTTCTTTTTGAGTAAAGTCATTTAAGAAGAATAGTATAAATTTGGAGCGCTTAAAAAAAAAAAAAAAAAAAATATACATAAGCCAATAAATGACACCCACTGCTGTACATATATGTCAAAATACTTTAATTTAAGAATAGTGGTCCGGAGATATGATGGTCTGTAAAACTCCGGATTTGCCTCATATATGATCCCTTGCATATGGTTCTTGAATGGCCTTTGCTCAGTCAGCATAAATATCAGAAAGCGTAATGGCAAAACCATAAAGGTCTACTCGGTAAAGAGAGTATTGCAGGGAATTGAAATGGGAATTTTAAACTTTAGCCCAAAGTAGCCAATTTGGGGGGGGGGGGATTTCCCCCATCAGCTGCGTTGAAGACTTTTCCCAACTCCGGCCTAAGTTTAAAATTCTCATCTCTCTTCCCTGCAAATGTCTCTCTGTTGAGTAGACTGTATAGTGTACACTGTGTATGTGCAAGATATCACCCCCAAAACACCTCCAAAATCCCACTTACACTTTCGGAAAAGCTGTGTAATTTTGTTTTTTTAAACTGTTTATAGCTAATTTTCCAAAAATCTGAAGTGATTTGTTTCTCTCGAGTCATTAGTATCCAGTAGCTTTAATGCAGAGCTTCAAAATCTCTTCCCTTCCTTTTGTATCCACCCATCTGATTTTAAATAATATTACGTATAAACAAATGCTCATCGGTCCAAAACACTGTATTTCCTGATAATTAACACTATATGTAGATGAAAACATATCAAAGACTTGTTTTTTTTATATATAGATTTATTCCACAGCTGTTCTCAGAGGTGTGACCACTAAAGACCTCTACGCAGAGTTTGGAATGGAGATGGAGGACTGAGAAGTTGAAAGGATCTCTTGCATCAAGAACCTCTGCCTTAAGACATAGAACAGTTATCTGTTGTGTTTAGAACTCCCTGGCTCTTCTCTGACCTTGTTCTTTTTTTCAAGGTCATAGTTCAGAGACCCTGTGACAGGGATAGAGCAAACTTGCTGGAGGGACTGTTGTGCTGGCTGGGATCACAAAGACTATGGGCTGTACCAATAGAGAGACCGACATTGCCATTTTTTCCCCATTTGACACTTATGGAAAAATGTATATTTCAGGACTATAGACAGTCCTCATTCTACCCATTTCAGCCCTGCAGTATGGATTCTTTTACAAGTTTCATAGAGTAAAACCAGAATGTAGCCCCCCTCTGTGCTGGTCTTTTTGGTGCTGCGCTATTAGGGAATCTACCTATTTATTGTTAAACATTAAATTTAAAAATATATATATATTTTTTTTTTTTTTTTTAAAGAATTGTAAATATTTGCTTATATATTTGTTGTAAGGGAGACATCTTGGTGGCCATAGGAGATGGGGAGGTGGGGTGACCAGGATCTGGACATTTTCCCAAAAAAATACATATTAAATTGAGGGCCACTCTCCCCTGAAAAATTAATTGAAACAAATTAACACAAATTAAAATGCATTCATTTTGTTCAAATTGTGTGATTTCTTTTTTTATTTCCTTTTCCTGTATTTTTGCAGGCTTTCTCCTTGTGAATGCTTAATGTACATGGAATACCAGTGTTCACGGATGTTCTGCTGCATGCTATTCATGCGTGAGTGTGGGGTCATCTTTGAGCATGCCTAGCACATCCCCCTTTTTTTTTTTTTTTTTTTCTTGAATGTACAGCTGTATGCTCGAACATTTTTAGTACAAGCAAAGAGTGGTGCAAAAACCATGCCTATAACCATGCACCAAAAAAAACACATCAAGTGCGTTTAAATTATTTGTTTTCACCTGTGGTTCTGTTATAAAACCGCAAGTGCCAATTTCTGTGGCCCTAGTATGAGATTACAATAGGATGTACTATTTAATGCACAAGCTGTTTGATCCTTTACTGTGAAGCCGGCTGTGCTGAATGCTGACTGTATCTCTATGCCAATTCAATGAGGGACCCTCGTGTAAATATAATCCGTAAACTACCCCTAGTGATTATATGGTAGTAGAGAGACCCTTGTTTTTACATAAAACAGTTTTACACTTGAGTTTATAAATATATATATATATATATATATATATATATATATATAAATTTATTTAAACACTCATTATTTATTATTTTTTATTTTATTGTACCAAATACCAAGATCTGTTTAAATTTGGGGCATAATATCCACCCAGTAGAGGTAGTAAAGCATAGTCCAGGGACACATATTTGTTCCACATGCTGCATAAAGAGCATGCCAAGTGCAGCCTGGCAGTATGTAGGATGGATATACGCACAGACACAATCCCATTAATTAATCAGGGTGCAGATCTCATAGAACCTACCCTGATTAATTGGATTGTGTCTGTGCGTATATCCATCCTACATACTGCCAGGCTGCACTTTGCATGCTCTTTCTGCAGCATGTGGAACCAATACGTCCCTGGAAACATGGCCATTGTTGGCAACTATGCCAACTAAAGGATAGTGAAAACCCCACTGCTTCAAAAAATTATAGCATCATGGCTGCTGGTCAGAGGATAAGCTCTCTTAAAACATATCTTCCAGCTTATCCTCCTACCAATGCCACTCATTTCCTCACTTGTGCTTCTATACAAGAACAAGTAGAACAAAAAAAAAAGTTTTGTAATATTATTTTCCATGTTATGAAATAAATGTGCTTTTCCTATGGGTCTGCCACTAGGCGGCAGCAGTAGTCATGCAACTGTGTATTGGGAGGAACTAACTTTGTACTTCGATCTGTGTTTAGTTCTATTACAGATCTGCTCAATATATGAATACAGTGAACTAATACGAAGGGCTTTGTGTGTTTTAACCCCAGGAGAGCCTGCTGTGAGAGCACTGCAGGAGTTCATTACAGTCAGGGTCTTAATCCTGCCAGCAAGCCTATGCAGCATAGGGTGCAAGAAGTGCAGCATGGAGTAGTACTGTGTTTGCAAACAAACTGGTTACTTCCCACACTGATCTTTAAGCTATATCAGTACAGGGTAAAGAAGTACTGGCAGGTGAACACGTGGCAGGGGGGGTGGGTTATTAGAGGAACCAAGAAGTTTGCTGTAAAAATAAATAAATAAAAATGCGACTCTGGTGGGACTCGAACCCACAACCTTTGAATGCCTTCAGCCACTC
The DNA here is from genome assembly GCA_036172795.1 of Pelodytes ibericus. Lineage (NCBI taxonomy): Eukaryota > Metazoa > Chordata > Amphibia > Anura > Pelodytidae > Pelodytes > Pelodytes ibericus. The sequence continues at coordinate 85,039,841 of CM069864.1, read as the reverse complement.
TAGAAGTCCAATGCGCTATCCATTGCGCCACAGAGCCCTTGAGTTTAAATTCCCACCCTTCACTCACATGTGTCTGTCTGTGCACTGGTCGGTGTATATTGTTTGTTTCTAGTTTGCTCTGTTGTATTTGGAACTTACTGTGGACTGGAGGCTTCTTGATAAATGCATTGAAGTCAACAGGTGTAGCCAACTCACTTATTGAGCCTTTTTGTCACATTGTTGGAAATCAATGCTTACTTACATATAAGAGATTTTTTTAATGATTATTATTTGTATAGCTTTGTATTAGAAACCTGAGCAAATGTAGTTTTTAAAAAATAATTATTATTATTTGCATTGAGCATTTAAGCATTAAAGGGATTGTATTGCCTGAACATGGATTTCGTAGAGAATAAAAAATGATTTAAAATGATCTATACATTGTGTTGGCAAAATTGCAAGTAAATGCCTAAATTAGGAGAAAAATGGGTTTTAAATGTGACTCTGGAGTCTCCTGCTTATGACATCACCTGTGGCAGTGTATGCAAATTACACATTTCCCATTGAAAAGCAGTTAATTTGCATAACGTGCCACAATAAATGCAGTACAGCCTGGGGGACATATATCATACCGCCCAACTGTCCCGCTATACACGGGACAGTCCCAAATTTCGCAGGTGATCCCGCTGTCCCGTCGAGCTCTGCCTCTGTCTCATTCACAGCGGGACTTCAGACAGGATGCCCCCTGTGAAGATGGAGGTCTCCGGTGTCTGGGACACATGCCACACACCTGTGTGGTAGCGCTGATTTTTTTACCTCCCAAGCTCCGCCCACCAGTGTTCCAATTTGCCTGGGGCAAGAGTTGGGAGGTATGATATATCACTAGGTGACGAGGTTTGCCACCCAGCCGATATGTTACCAGCCGGCCAGTAAAAGATTTGTTTGAGTCCGTGCAGGTAGTAGTAAATGGAGGTTAAAATTTGACCCAGTTGGTACGTCTACCAGTGTTAAAACCCACCAAAATAACAAGAAAATGTCTTTAAAAAATGTAAAGCGTGGCAACTTAATAAACACTGTGTACCAGCAGATTCAGAGATATGAAATATTCCTGTTTATTTTTTACTTACAGGAATTAGCATTATTCACTGCTTTATTAATGAAAGAGGGAACTTAGAGAGGAATTGCAAAATGAAGCCCAAAATAGCCGAGTTTGACGTATAGCCGACGAGGAGCATTTTTCCAAATCGGCTACTTTGGCCTTAAGTTTGCAAAGGGCACAAAGACTGATGGGATATACTGATGGCATATACTGATGGGATATACTGATGGCATATACTGATGGGATATACTGATGGCAAATACTGATGGCATATACTGATGGGATATACTGATGGCAAATACTGATGGGATATACTGATGGCAAATACTGATGGGATATACTGATGGCAAATACTGATGGGATATACTGATGGCATATACTGATGGGATATACTGATGGCATATACTGATGGGATATACTGATGGCATATACTGATGGGATATACTGATGGCATATACTGATGGGATATACTGATGGCAAATACTGATGGCAAATACTGATGGGATATACTGATGGCAAATACTGATGGGATATACTGATGGCATATACTGATGGGATATACTGATGGCAAATACTGATGGGATATACTGATGGCAAATACTGATGGGATATACTGATGGCAAATACTGATGGGATATACTGATGGCATATACTGATGGGATATACTGATGGCAAATACTGATGGGATATACTGATGGGATATACTGAAGGGATATATAAATAGTTTAAATTGCTGTGATACATTTTTTTTGGGGACCCTGGAGAAGATAAACCACATTTTAAATTTCTGCTAACAGAATATAAAGATAATTTTCAATAGTTTTTTTATTCTCTTAATTCACAGTAAAAGCAATGTTTAGGTGTGCAGTTAGCCTCATATATTGAGAATAGTTACTACTGGTATCAAGTCAAATATTCAGTATAGTTACTATAGGTATCCAGTTAGCCTCATATATTGAGAATAGTTACTACTGGTATCAAGTCAAATATTCAGTATAGTTACTATAGGTATCCAGTTAGCCTCATATATTGAGAATAGTTACTACTGGTATCAAGTCAAATATTCAGTATAGTTACTATAGGTATCCAGTTAGCCTCATATATTCAGTATAGTTACTATAGGTATGCAGTTAGCCTCGTATATTCAGTATAGTTACTATAGGTATGCAGTTAGCCTCGTATATTGAGTATAGTTACTACTGGTATCAAGTCATATATTCAGTATAGTTACTATAGGTATGCAGTTAGCCTTGTATATTCAGTATAGTTACTATAGGTATGCAGTTAGCCTCGTATATTCAGTATAGTTACTATAGGTATGCAGTTAGCCTCGTATATTCAGTATAGATACTATAGGTATGCAGTTAGCCTCGTATATTCAGAATAGTTACTATAGGTATGCAGTTAGCCTCGTATATTCAGTATAGTTACTATAGGTATGCAGTTAGCCTCATATATTGAGTATAGTTACTATAGGTATGCAGTTAGCCTCGTATATTCAGTATAGATACTATAGGTATGCAGTTAGCCTCGTATATTCAGAATAGTTACTATAGGTATGCAGTTAGCCTCGTATATTCAGTATAGTTACTATAGGTATGCAGTTAGCCTCATATATTGAGTATAGTTACTATAGGTATGCAGTTAGCCTCGTATATTCAGTATAGATACTATAGGATTGGTATACAGTTAGCCTTGTAAATTGAGTATAGTTACTATAGGTATGCAGTTAGCCTCGTATATTCAGTATAGATACTATAGGATTGGTATACAGTTAGCCTTGTAAATTGAGTATAGTTACTATAGGTATGCAGTTAGCCTCGTATATTCAGTATAGATACTATAGGATTGGTATACAGTTAGCCTTGTAAATTGAGTATAGTTACTATAGGTATGCAGTTAGCCTCGTATATTCAGTATAGTTACTATAGGTATGCAGTTAGCCTCGTATATTCAGTATAGATACTACAGGTATGCAGTTAGCCTCGTATATTCAGTATAGTTACTATAAGATACAGTCAGTCTATATTTCACAAATAATTTAGAATTTACAAAAACAACAATCAACTAACTTTCCGTCCAAAGCCAAGTGAAGATATAATATGTGAGTGTAATGCAAATATTAGGAGACGAAAAAGGTAGAAATAAATATAATCTCCTGGTGCACTGTACAATATACGTGTGAATTAATCAGAGATGTTGGGTAGGGGTATTGTGCAGTGAGGGTATCACATTTGCAGAAAGGAATCTAAAGAATGTACGAGAGGTAACTAGCAGTAAATTTAGCATGTACCCATGCTAGTATGTAAAATGCGACTCTGGTGGGACTCGAACCCACAACCTTTGAATACCTTCAGCTTTCTAGAAGTCCAATGCGCTATCCATTGCGCCACAGAGCCACTACATAGATGTTACCCAACACGGAAGTAGAGAACATAATTCATCATAAAACATAGAGTTAATTATTTTATGAAGTACACATTTCATGATGCTCAGCCACCCCGAATATTGTGCATAAACTCTATATATTTTGAAGGAAACACAAAAGCAGAGTTTTTTAATTCAAAACTTAAATAGTACATTACAGTTACTAGCCGTATATAATTAGCCAACTACAGCTGATACGATATCAATACTGTCACTGTGTAGTATTTATATCTCCAAAGATGCTCAGCCGGCCAAAATGTTCTCATGAGACTTGGGTGATGATCTAAGGACGCAAACTCCCCACCAAGTGAAGTGACAAAAGCTTGTTATAGAGTACACATTCCATGATGCTCAGCCACCCCGGATGTATTCTGTATAAACTCTATACATTTTTAAGGAAATATAAAAGCAGAGGTTTTTTTTCTTTTTGATTCAAAACTTAAATAGTACATTACAGTTACTAGCTGTATATAATTAGCCAACCACAGCTGATACGATATCAATACTGTCACTGTATAGTATTTATATCTCCAAAGATGCTCAGCCGGCCAAAATGTTCTCATGAGACTTGGGTCTCATGAGAACTAGATTACAGTTACTAGCCGTATATATTAATACAACCACACTTGATACGATATTGATACTGTCAGTGTATAGTATTTATATCTCCAAAGATGCTCAGCCTTTCCATCATGCTCAGCCACCCCGGATGTATTGTGCATGACTGAAGACACTCTAAAATTGAAGACAAATCATTTTTATGTCTTTAGTTAGATTTAAACATATTCTGTCACCTAAACATTGTTTATGCTGCGAATGTAAAAAAACAAAAATATATCTATACATTGTGCTTGGAGAATTGCATGGAAATGCAAAAATGAACAGAAAATGTTTTACATGTGCTAGAAAAAAGGAGATGTGAGAATTCTGGCGCTTGATCTAATCCAAAGCAGCACCAACCTGTGTGTTTCTCTGTGTACACACGTGTGTTATATCGAAAAAGTAACCCAAAACAAAATTGAGGTGGTAGGTGCGCTAAGTGAACCACTTTAACATAAAATATACCAGAATATAATAATTGCCTGGAATAGTAGAAAAGGATCAATATATATCCAATAACTATTTATTATAAAAAAAAAATAGTATCTTACACATGTGTAGACAAATCAGCATGTGCATGCTTCTTGAAGACGAAAGAACAATCTTGCAGCTTGTAGTCCCCCGTTGTGTTCAGAGACAGCTTGCAAAATGCATATAAAAAAGACAAAAAGTCCGTTTTGAAATGAATTAAAATCTGTGTATGAATAAAAACAGCAGTATTGATGATCACGCTTGTTTTACATGTGTCGGTGGTGTCTCCTGTTTATGACATCATCTGTAGCTTGATATGCAAATGCACTGATTTCAATAGTCACTGTGACACTTATCTTTTAGTTTTACCAAATCCATTTAGTTATGCTAAACGCTGTGCGGATGTGAGATTAAGTCTATATTTCACAAATAATTTAGAATTTACAAAAACAATCAACTAACTTTCCGTCCAAAGCCAAGTGAAGTGATTCAAAACTGAAATAGTACATTACAGTTACTAGCCGTATATAATTAGCCAACCACAGCTGATACGATATCAATACTGTCACTGTATAGTATTTATATCTCCAAAGATGCTCAGCCGGACAAAATGTTCTCATGAGACTTGGGTGATGATCTTAGGATGCAAACTCCTCACCAAGTGAAGTGACAAAAGCTTGTTATAGAGTACACATTCCATGATGCTCAGCCACCCGGACATATTGTCCTTGAACTGTATACATTATGAAGGAAACACAAATGCAGAGATTTTTTTCTTAACAATGCTAATCAATACTCTCGTGGGACTCGAACCCACAAATGAATTAATATCACATACACCAATAGAACATATTCTCCATTGTATATATTATCTATCTATTTTATATATTATAGAAGTAAACTGTAAAATGCGACTCTGGTGGGACTCCTAGCAATAAATGAATTAACATTACGTGTACCAATTACATATATTATTATATATTATAGAAGTAATTGGTAAAATGTGACTTTCGTGGAACTTTAACCCACAAATTAATAAACATTACGTGTACCAATAAAACATATTATAAATTATATATATTTTATACTAATTATGTATGTAAATGTTATATTATTATATATATTATAGAAGTAAATGGTAAAATGCGACTCTGGTGGGACTCGAACCCACAACCTTTGAATGCCTTCAGCTTTCTAGAAGTCCAATGCGCTATCCATTGCGCCACAGAGCCCTTGTAGAAGAAGGCGGGTGGGAGGACGTAACAGAAACGTGTCCACAGGGCCTGCTCATTAAACTAATCCAGCGAGGAGGGAGATATCAGGATTAATAATGCGTCTGGCCTAATCAGACGCGAGAGCAGAGGGGACCGCGGATTAGAAACTCCCAGCATCCTTTGCTCAAAATCACCTGAAAGGCATTCCGTGTGTGGACTACAAGCCCCGGCATGCAACGGGCGGCGACGCATTCTTCGCACACAGCAGCTGGACCACAGCTCCCGGCGTGCTTAGCGGCCGGGCTTTACTGCAGCCATGTGACAGGGCGCTCCCGGTAGAAGCCAGACACCGGGTGAAGGAGAGAGAGAGAGATAGAGGGAGAGGAGCTGGGTTTGTCCTGACAGCCGAGGTGAGTCCTGCATAGCGTTGTAATAGTCGGCACTGTACTCCAGGCCTCAGTACCCTGGATACTCCAGCTGCATTGCACTGCTTTTCCTTTAATGACAGGCACCATGGGAGGTGCAGACCGCAGCAGCAGCTGGAGAGCCAAAGATTAGCCCCTCTAATTAGCCCTGGCTCAGCTCTGCCCTGCCTAACCATCAGATGACCCCTATCACCCTCAGCCTGACTGATTATATTACATCTCCCACCTCATTCTGTCCTCCTGCACCCATCACATAGTATGTGTTCCCTTATCTGCAACCTCCCCTATCACATCCTAAACACCCCCCCAACATGGTAATCCCCCCCCCTCCCCCAGCCCAATCTTTTAATGATACTCCATATGTAACCCATAACTTTCCTCACTCACCTACCTCTACACTGCCTCCTGCACCAAAGGGTATTATGTTCCCCCTTTGCCTTTCCCACTGCACCCCTCAGCTGCTCTTGACCCCATATCAGGCTCTAGGGCAAGGGTAGGCCTTGAGGACTACATCTCCCATAATGCTCTTACAGCCGCAATGCTGCCGTAAGGGAAATGTAGTCCACAACATCTGGAGTGCGGAATGTTGCCTACCCCCTGCTCTAGGGTTTCATGTCACAAGCCTACTGTGCGCCCATCAAATTCCTTTTAATTACCACTTAGAGGTTCTGGGCAGTTAATGACATGTTACCCTTAAGGCAATAATAAGTTGTAGCATTTTTCCAACCCTGGCCTATGTTTTGCAGCACATGTCACCACAGCTCTCTGTTTAGTGAATAAACCTTCTGGTGCAGGGATGACTAACCTCTGACGCTGCAACTGTTGTGGACTGCATTCCCCAGTTATGGCTGGCAGAGCAACATGGGAAATGTGGTCCACCACTCCTGCGGTGCCAAAAGTTTAGCCCTCCTTACCCTAGTGGATGTGCTTCTTGCGGTACTGTCTTAATGCAGGGGCACACTGGGCAGTAGCTCAGGGGCCCTACGTGAACAGGGCTCCGTTTTGAAGATTCCCTTTCTGTCAATTGTGTGCGACACATTTAAATGCCCATGTGAAAGCCCATGGGCATTCTCACGGGCGGCATATGATTGCTGTGATTGATTATCGCAGTGATCATATGCCCTAGAAGACTGCCTCACTTCTGAGGCTGTCTTCTTCCAGTAGCCAGCGCGTGGGGTTGGGGCCCAGTGCATTGAGGGTTCTAGATGACTGGTGCTAGAGATCTATTTTCTAGTGAGCTAGCGTTACTCCAAACTCAAACTATATGTCAAATGTATTACCACTGACTTGGCCAACACTTGCACCGTAGTAACCTATCCTTGTCTATCCACATGACCTCTTGCTTATATAAAAGTGAAGACGTTTGCTCTAACATGACCTCTCTCCTCTATGTAAATATGAACAAAAGACCAGTTTAGCACCACTTCCTACGTGCCCGGTCCTGAACAATTGCCTGATTTAGGGAACCATCTGTAACCCCTCGCCTAGTCACGTGGCTAGGTCTCTGAAACATGTCACTGTGTCACACAATAGCTAACCACGTTGAACTCTCACCTACTAAAACAAAACGATTAGAAACCAAGCTCGATTTTTCTCTATATAATAGTAATAGTCAAGTTTTCAGTTGATATTCCAATATGTAAGAAAGCACACCTAATATAAATAAATAAATACCTTTCAAGTATACATTATCCAAGTCAGAACTGCTGGAATGAAAAGTTAATTTAAACTAAAAACAAAACCCCCAACAACTTATGTTTAATTGAAAGATTGCATCAAATGTAATCATTGTACACAGAAATCCTTCATGAAAATATACAAACAAAGTACCTTTAAGCACAGTATAGCTCTCTCCGGGGGCAGACATTTTGTTTAGAATCTTGGTTCGGATGTTGAGACATCCAGATTCATGATGTAAAGTTGTTGGGGCACACGTGAGGAGTTTCTCCTGCTAGATAAGCTCACCAAGCCGGTCCCTCCACAATTCATAGTGAACTTGGTGATATGAAACACTCGTCTCACCTTAACTCACCTGCAGCTCAGTGTTGGTGACTAGCTCTTAATCGAAGACTAAACTTACAGTGGCACAAGTGAAAAATGAGTTGTCCATAGTATCATGAAGGTTAAACCTGGATGTACTTTTGTTAGTTCCAGTGGTGGATTAATAGAAGACTGGGGGAAGTGGTCCGCCCCGGGTGCCACTCATCAGAGGGCTGCGGGGCCGATCCTGGGTGGGTGCACTGCACCCAGACACCACAGAGCGGAGGAAGAAGAAGGTCATCAACGTACCGAGTTTCGCCACTCGAGTTTGACATAGAGGAAAGAAAATCTCAGGGCACAGATGCACACATTTTAGGAACACAGTAGACACGTTTGACAAAAAAACATGTTTAGGTGACAAAGGCTCTTTTAAAATAGTTTCTCAATATTGGTTTATTTATTTTTATTTTTTTTGGGATATAAAGTCCTTGCACATTGGTTTCATACTGCACGTGTTTTGTACATTGCAAGATGTTTTTTTTTTAAAATTTATAACGATTGCGAGATCGTTATATGATTAATACCTCCTTAATTAGTGAGTGTGTACATACACATATATATATATATATATATATATATATATTCCGCCCCCATATAGTAAGCATATATTGCAGGTGATATCTAACCTTAGCACGGCTAATGTTTGGGAACTACACCTTCCATGAGGCTCATCATGGGATATGTAGTACCCTAAACCCGTGCAGTGCCAAGGATTGCTATCACTGTCATAGTGATTTGTTATAATTGTACGTCTCCAAACATAATCTAATTTCCACTGTTCCTTCTATGTGGATCGATTGCTGAGTTATAACATGCACAGTGCCAGTTTGTGCTCGGATTATTTGCTCAAAAACCAGGAATTTTCCCTGCAAGGTCTATATAGTTAAGTTTTTTTTGTTTGTTATATCATTTGAGTACCAGTATTTGTGATGCCCTAACTATGTTAATAAATCTGATAATAACGAGCATTCTAATCAAAGGCAAAGAGCCCTTACAAGAGTCCAGTGTCCGTGGCAAGGTGTGTGTGTCCATGGAACATTATCAGCAGGCCATGTGATCACTGTTGTTATGTGGGGCTGTATGTTTGGTTTGTGCTGCACATGTGGGTGGGCAGGGCTCTATGTGGGAAGGTTGGATCACTGGAAAGGTTGAAGTCCTAGCTGCTCGTCTGACAGTTTGTTTGGCCCTTGCAGGAGGATGATACGCGCCACTGCCTCTGCCTCCCTGCTCCTGATGCTCAGGGCGGTGGTGGGCCTGCCCTGGTTCCAGGTCATCGGCTCCGTCCTCGTGTTCTACCTCGGATCCGGAGGATGGAAGTTCGCAAAGGTTTTCTGCAAGACCATAGGCCGAGACGTGCGGTGAGTCTATCTCTGTCCCCAGGTGTCTTAGTCTAGGGGGGTCCCATCCTTCTCCCGCTGTCCTTAATCCAATGGAATTGGGTATAGTTAACTATACAATAATTAACTTACTAACGGCATGCAGCATAATTCACCTAAGATCTTGGAGTTGTCTCTGGCCCTCAAGGACTGTGTTGGGGAAAATCCTGTAGCCCACACGGACACCACAGATTGTCAACCTGGATCAGAACAAGATTGTCTGATCCGTGCTTAATAAAAATCTCAGTTTGCCCGCTAACTCAGGAAAGCCTTAGGAACATCACAGACATTTTTGAATACTTTTACAGTGTTCTCCTTCTTTGGAAGGTTATTCCGGGTATCTACTAAACTTTCTCCAGACGTAATAAAAATCCCTTAACGTCGGGTAATTGAGATCAGTTCTGCACACGAGGATTAAGAATTGGCTGCACATGTAAAATGCCAGTTTTGGTTGTACTGTATCGTTACCCTTCTCAGTGCAACCAGAGGACCCACCTGCCTTGTGCATCTCATTAATACAGAAACCTGTTCTGCTATTTTAGAGCATGAAGGAAGGGGAGGGTGAGCCTGTTTATTCTCACCGTGTAGAGGCCAGGAAATCATTACAATGAATCGTGGGGCTTCATTCTTTGTACAAACCGGCGTTATCTGTGCACTTTGATCTACATTTGTCTGTGTGGACTAAGTATTATGCAGTGTACAGCTCTCGAGAAACTCCCATCATCCCCAGCTTGTGTATTCTGTTCCCATCTGGCAGTTACTCCTAATGAAAGGAGTATTTTAATTTCTAGAGCAAGATAAGCCCTTTATTCATGGCAGAGGGCCTTGCAGGGAATTGAGAAAAAGAATTTCAAACTTAAATGTGTTTTTAATATATCTGGGGAGCCTCTAGTTTATGATGTCACCTGTGGCTTCATATGCAAATGAACTAGTTTGCAATGGGGAATGTGTAATTTGCATATTGGGCCATAGGTTACCAAAATAGCCGAGTTTGAAGTATAGCTGACTAGGAGCATTTTTCCAACTCTGCTACTTTGGCCTTAAGTTTGCAATTCTTTCTTACACGATATAATCCCTAAGTGTTGGAAAAGTTTTTTTGTTTTTTAACTCTTATGTATAACATCAATTTCAACTTTTGATTTATGCCATCAGTATATGCCATCAATCTTTGTGCCCTTTGCAAACTTAAGGCCAAAGTAGCCGAGTTGGAAAAATGCTCCTCGTCGGCTATACGTCAAACTCGGCTATTTTGGGCTTCATTTTGCAATTCCTTTCTAAATTCCCTCTTTCATTAATAAAGCAGTGAATAATGCTAATATATGAGTAAAAAAAACCCAACAGGAATATTTGCCAGTGTATTTTCAGTATTGGCAGTGATTACTTGTATAGGAGTTTGGACATGTGACAGGAGGGGTATCTCTGAATCTGCCGGTACGCTGTGTTTATTAAGTTGCCCTATGACCCTGTCCCTTGGCACCTTTTGTAGTTACATTAAAACCAGTTATTTTATTCTAACCCGTCCTTGAACTATATTTCTATTAGCGTGCAGATAAGAGAGCTGGACTCTGTGCCTCACTTGGGATGACACAGTGATAAAGTTGACCTTTCAGTGTAGTACCAAGTTCAACCCCTAGGGAGAGTGTACGCTGAAAACAGGACTGAAAAGATCAGGCACTGGTAGCCGATGTGGAACGGCAGGCAAGTTGGAGGATAATGCCTGATCTGTTTAGTTCACTTGCCGGTTCAGATTAGTAAATAGCCCTGTAGGTATTGAAATGGCAGTAAGAGACCCAGGAGACAGGCCACACACTACTCTGGATTCAATCTTGTCCAAGACCAGCAGTTGAACTTGACAAGTTCCTCCAAGCCTAAGTAGATTAAAATGCGCCCTGAGCCTCCGATCTCGGAAAGATCTTGCTGCCGGTTGATTGGAGCTTTTTGAAAAACAAACAAAGCCAAATATGTAATTTCTTTTACATTTGTAAAATTCCTGTCCTGAAATGCTTTCTACTTAAGAAAAATATCTAAAATTTTAGATTTGTTATTTTAACCAGTGCTGGGCAATATGCCGCTGTTGCTAAACTACTCCCATAATGCTGAGGCGAGCTAAGGGAGTATCAAGGCTGGTGTGGAATTATGGGAGTTGTAGTTCTGCAACAGTTGGGGAGAATGATATTAGCCAGCTACACAAGGTGTTAGATTGCAACGCTGTGCAGGGTGATAAAAGCAAGGTTTCTTCTTGCAGAGGCGCGATGACCCTCTTCAGGGTGAAAATGCTGGTCCGCCGCCACCTACAGGAGAGGAATACTGTGCCCAGCATCTTCCGGGAATGTGTCAAGCGCCACCCAAACAAGACGGCGCTCATCTTCGAGGGGACGGGCGCGACATGGACATTCAAGGAGCTGGATGACTTCTCCAACTCGGTGGCCAACTTCCTTCACGCCGAGGGCTTCCGCTCGGGTGACGTCATCGGCCTCTTCATGGAGAACTGTAACGAGTATGTCGGCCTGTGGCTGGGCATGGCGAAAATTGGGGTGGAGGCAGCCTTGATCAACTTCAACTTACGGCTGGACGCCTTGGAACACTGCTTTAGTGTTTCAAACTCCAAGGCTGTGGTGTTTGTGAGAGAGATGTCTCAAGGTGAGGAGGTCATTTTTGTTTTAATATGCGTTCATTTAAGTTTCAGGGGTTTTTGTTAGTCCCCCACCTCTGCCCCCTCACTTCCCTGGTGGTCAAGTGGCTACAAGAGAGGCCTGGGCCTATGTCTGTAAGGTAAGTTTGCATGATAGCCTTCTAGACTTTCATACTTCGACCAAACAATTATTGGGCAACATGCTGTGAGGGGCTTCATCGTGTAGACCCGTCCTTCACGGCACAGTTCTCTGCATAGCAAAACTGTGACACCATGTCTGCCTTTGCATGGATAATGTATATAGAAAAAACATCTGTAAGTGGAATCCAGCTGATAGGTTTTTTTTTTTAACTAACCATGCAGAATTAGACTACAACTTTCCAGTCTTGTTAGGTCTGGTCTTCAGGCCTGAAGATGAGACCTAAGAAATCTGGAAAGCTTGTACGCTCATGTAGCCAGTAAAGATATCAACAGGACTCTATTAACCTAAATACAAACCTAATCTCTAATCCTTCCACTCCTATTTAATGAGGGTCATTGTTAGTCGTAGATTTAAGATTTTCCAGTGCGATCTACAAATATAACTTTAAACAAGGTGCATGAAAAACAAAGGCATTAACCAAACTGTAATGATAGCACAAAGGAGAGTGGGACAAAACTGTCGCACTATAATGTAAATAATACAATGGAAGAAAGAGCAGAAAAAACTTTCCAAGGACTCATCATCCAAATAGTGTTGTTGCAAAAAAAAATATTGCACAAAAACCATTGCAAAAAAAGAAAAATGTCAAATTATTTGCAACATAGTATAGCTCAGAAAGACACCGTATAGACAAAAAGATTAAACCAGGAAAACTCATTTGAAAGGATAGTGCCCTAAAGAGATATCAAACAGACGAAAGCAGGAGAATAGACATATAGTGCAAGATTGGAATGAAAATATAACAAATGTATTGCAAACAATAAGCACTCACACATAAAAACAGTAAGAGAGGCCAGCACTCCTGCAAATAGTTTAGGGTGGGGGTTACCCATTATGAAATTCTTGCACAGATGGTATTTGTAGATAAGGGATAGATTCCCCAGAACCATCCCCCCCCCCCCCTCCCCCAGCCAACTCCAAGTACACTCTCCCAGGCTGGATACAGGTGTTATGATCTAGGTATGCAGCATCCGGGCCCACATTCCAACAATAACTAAATTCAATGTATAATCACTGAAAAAGTAAAGTATATTCACAACACAACATGTTTTGTTGGATCACCAACTTCTTCAGGGGTCCACATCAGTGTCCGTCTCGTTGCCGAATGTTTTCAGGACTAAAACGAAACAATAATTAAATAAAAATTGAATAGGACTAAAATTATGATGAAAATCCATTGCGATTTTTTTGTCAATGAACAAAAACTCGACGAAAAACGTTAGGGAGGGGCCACTGCTATTACTTATTCGGACTTACGATTTTGGATCCTTGTATAACTGGCAAAGCATAGTCCCCTGACTATAAGCAGTATGATTGGCTGAGACACATGCTCCCTGTGTCTGTCTGCTGGCTGGATGCTCCTCCATTGGACTGCTCCTCCCGCCTGCCTCCCTCGCTGCTGGCAATTTAGTAGACTAAAACAATACAGACAATACAACACTGTCGTCAAAATTAACACTGTTCCACTTACGAGTAATACCTATTACAGTAACATGTATTTATGTAGCGCCAACAATTTACGTAGCGCTAGGTACAGAGCAAACTACATACAAAGTTACTAGACGAACTAGAACAAAATGATACATGAGGCAGAGAGCCCTGCTCACAAGCGTACAATCTAGAGGTTTCTACCTATCCTATATAGGTTTTTGTGCAACATTTTAAGCCACATCGCTTTTTTCGTTCACTTCTGTAATTATGGTTTAGCTAGTATACTCTTATTTTTGTTGGTTTTTTTTTGTTGTGTTTTTTTTTTTTACATTTTTGTTTGTTTTATTTTTATCATGGCCGTAGTAATTTAGAACTCTGCACCGGTGCTGATGTTGTCTCTGTTCTTCTGCTGGTATTGACACTTCTCCCTTGTTTTAACTTTGCATGTAAGTTTTATGCCGTGTTTACTGCATGTACAGTTGTTTGTGACTCTGTTGTCCAGACCTGTGGAATATTCTGACGTGTTTTACACAAACGCTGACTGTGATAAACCTGCATGTTCCGTGACTCTGCAATGGGTTTCTTTTTCTAAACTTGCCGTGTTCCCCAGCTATGTGCGATGTTAATGCCATGATGGGAAAATCCGTGCGTCTTTACTGTTTTGGCGAGTGCGATCCTGCGACTTTACCTCCAGGCACTGAATTCCTGGCTCCGTTACTGCAGAGTGCCTCACGTCACCCTCCCAAGGACCCAGGAAGGACATTTACAGGTGCAGTGAGCTAATCACAACGGTAGACAAAGAGACACTCTGTTGGGTCTTTTCACTTACAATTCGACTTTGGAGGTCAACTTTCATTTTGAGGCTAAGTCAAATTAGAAACATAGAATGTGTCGGCAGATAAGAACCATTCGGTCCATCTAGTCTGCCTGATTTTTCTAAATACTTTTATTAGTCCCCAGATCCCGATCTTATATCTAGGATAGCCTTGTGTCTATCCCACGCATGCTTAAACTCCTTCACTGTGCTTACCTCTACAACTTCCGCTGGAAGGCTATTCCATATATCCACTACCCTCTCAGTAAAGTAATACTTCCTGATATTACTTTTAAATCTTTGCCCCTCTAAGTTAAGACTATGTCCTCTAGTTGTGGTAGTTTTTCTTCTTTTAAATATATTCTCTTCCTTTACTGTGTTGATTCCCTTTATGTATTTAAATGTTTCTATCATATCCCCCCTGTTACGTCTTTCCTCCAAGCTATACATGTTATGATGCTTTAACCTGTCCTGGTAAGTTTTAAATTCAGCTTCCGAGGAAAACCCCCCCCCCAGGTTGGAATCTTCCCCACTGAGCGGTGGAATGATTAAACCTATTTTAATCAAAGTTTAGTCAAATACAGGTGCTTAATTTGACCTCCAAAGTCAAAATTTCGTGATTAGACCCATGAAAGCGCAGACAATAGATCAATTGTTATCATTCAAATGACCAGTCTCCACTGAGCTCAGGAAAGGTCTCCTGTAAATATCAATCCGCTTCTATGAAGGTTTATTGGAGAGGATCCCTATAATAGGTTATAATCTTCCTTTATGAGTGCAAGGGAAAAGACTAACAGATGCTCTGAATCAAGAGAATCCAAAACTTTGTGAGATCTCCCCCCCCCCCCCCCCCCCTTTCCAATTTTTACACATGAACTCACCCACCTTGTATTCTGAGCCCCATTGGCTATTGGTTTTCAATGATTGAGCAGCCAAGTGGTCGATCCACCTAAAGTGTACGAAAAAATAGTCTTAGATAAAAACTGCAAATAAAGTGTAATCAACGTTCTGCCTATCTTTCCAAGCCCCTCCTCAATGGATGTCACTGAATTTAGAAGTCCCGATGAAAAACTGTAAATTGTTTTAAAATGTATATTAAAAAAAAAAAAAAAAGTTGATACCATCTATTAGTACTCCACACTAAGCATATTCTGTTTGTGATCTTGTTGCTGGAACAATAAAGTATTACTTTAAATGATCAATTACTTGCATAGCGCCAACAAATTACCTAGCACTAGGTACAGAGTATAGAAGGGGACAACATACTAAGAACAAGAACAGGCTGATACATAAGGTAGAGAGCCCTGCTCGCAAATTTACAATCCAGAGGGAATGGGGAACATGAGAAACATAAGGTGAGTGAAGAGGTCAGAGGGAAGGTAGTGGTAGTAACAGCATTAGGGATGGTTAGAGCTCGGTGGGTTTGGCCAGAGATCAATTATGTGTGTTCTTGTTGGATGAGATGTAAGCTTCTTCATATTCCTAAAAGTGTTTGAGGACAGCGAGAGCTAGGTGGGATTGACTTGAGGTTAACTAATGTGTATTCTTGTGGGATGAGTAGTAAGATTCCTTAAAGAGAGTTTTAAGGGACTTTATGAAGTTTGAGAGAGGGAGAGCGCTGTATGCTCTGCGGAGGGGATTTCCAGAGATAGGGGGCAGCTCGGGCAAAAACGACATTTATTTCAAAGATGCCCACTGGTGGGTAAATGGTGGGAAGGCAGTGATGTGGCACTGTGCGGTACAGTGCTACCATTTCATCAAACAAGCATTGATATTTTGGGTTTGTTGAATTCTTTCTTTCTAGACAAACTATTTTATATCTACACGTCTGGCACAACTGGGCTTCCGAAAGCCGCCATCGTGGTGCACAGCCGGTGAGTAGCCTCGCACCACCACACAGGCTTCTTCTGCACTTCTAGGCCGCCTGGCTGACGCACACTGTCTCTCCTTGCAGATATTTCAGAATGGCAGCACTGGTGCATTATGGGTTTGGGATGCGGCCTGATGATGTGGTGTACGACTGTCTGCCTCTCTATCACTCAGCAGGTAGAGAGATCACCTCTCGGTTCCGGGGATTGTGGTCGCACACTGGGCCCTTGTGTTATGAGCTTTTAAAGTCACAATTGCCTAAGCAGTGTTTTATTGTGTAAATGTAGAGTAAAGAGTATCAGAATTGCAAGCAAATGTATAGCTCAAGGGAAAATGTGTTTTTCTTTTAATTACGGCTGGCCATGATATTTTTTTAAATGGCATCAACACGCAAATTAACTGCACAGGGATATCACAGAGGAGAAACAAACACACACACACAAATTTTTACATTTTCTTGACTATACATTTGCTTACAGTGGTGGTAATGGCAAATTGTGGGTTGTGGTGTTTTTTTTTTATTTTTTTTATTTTTTTAAGTTGAACACATCAGAATTAAACATTAGCTCTGCTTTCCTTTAATGCCGGGGGGTTTGTAGGTTTATAATGGCTGCTAGCCAAACTGCTTTGTTCACTGCTGTGCCGAGCTTGCTAGTGTGGCCTCCATATCCCTGTGGTTTTCCTCCCTCTGCATCCTATTTGCCTTGATGTGTAGCTCTCTAGCTCTTCTTGAACTACAACTCCTGTCGTCCACAGCTATGCAAGCTAAAAACGTACTGATGATCAAGACAAACGTGTACAAACACATGTTTTTTCTATGGTTGTGAGCCCACCCATGCGGCCCACCTTATCTCCACGTTCTTTCACCTTCCGCTCTTTTGTTGTGTGCCAGAGGTGTCAAACTGCGGCCTTCCAGCTGTCCACATTCCCCCTAATACACCGCTAGTGCCAGGGGAGTATGTAAACAGCTGGAGGTGCTGCCAATTTGACGCCCCTGTTCTACAGGAAGTGAGTCCTCCAGGAAGTCCCCTCTGAGTTCTGTGGTCTCCCCCTGCAGGTAACATCGTTGGGATCGGCCAGTGTCTTCTTCTCGGTCTGACGGTGGTCATAAAAAAGAAATTCTCCGCTTCTCGTTTCTGGGACGACTGCGTGAAATACAACTGCACGGTAAGAGTGTCGGACGTAGATCACGTTTGTTTTATGCCTGTGACTAAATCCGCTATGTCGGATGAAACGCGTCGGGCACAAAAATGCACAAGAACCTTTTGCTTTCCATTGACGATGCTAAAAGGATTGTAAAAAATTTTTGTTGATTTTTATGCAAGCACCTGACCGGCTTCATGGTTCAACTCCATTTTCTGCAACAATAAACGTCAACAATGGAGCTTTGTATCGAATGGTGAATACCACTGTGACTCGAAGCACGTCTTGGAGCCTCCGTAGCCTGCCCAGAGCTCTTTTTACCATTGATTTCTTATGTATGGCTCTCTGCTTTTATTCCCACTCTGTAGATCGTCCAGTATATCGGGGAGATCTGCCGCTACCTCCTGAACCAGCCCGTACGAGAGGCGGAGTCTAAGCATCGTGTCCGCATGGCTCTTGGAAATGGCCTACGCCCCGCAATCTGGACAGAGTTCACGTCTCGCTTCCACATCCCGCAGATTGCAGAGTTCTACGGAGCCACGGAGTGCAACTGCAGCCTGGGAAACTTTGACAATAACGTGAGTGCCTTACTGTCTCTTTAATAGAACATACACACGGCGTTTACACTGAGTCAGCGGTAGGATCTGGTGTCTCCTGTTTATGACATCACCCAAATAATCATAAAGGCCCTTGAAACAGGTCTGTTTATAAAATAGGAAGCCAGTGGCACAGCAATAATCCTAATTCTGCTCTGCAGAGAATATTTTCCTGCTGAATGCGACAAACTCACTTAAACATTATTTGTACTGTGAATATAAAGAATAAAAAATGATATACACATTGTGTTTGCAGAATTGCAAGCTAATGTATGGTTTAAGAGAAACGTGTTTTTTTTGGGGGGTTTTTAATGTGTCGTTTGAGTCTCCTGATTATGACATCACCATGAGGCTTGTTTTCAATGGTAAATGTGTAATTTCGCTTTGAACGAGGAGACACCGGGTGGGACGTGGTTAACCTGTCAATTACCAGCAGCAGTATGCGTAACCGGATTACTTATGTGCTGTGCAGGTGGGATCCTGTGGGTTCAATAGCCGGATCCTTCCCTTTGTGTATCCAATCCGGTTGATGAAGGTCAATGAGGATACCATGGAACTGATCCGTAGCCCCAGCGGTATCTGTATTCCATGCAAGCCAGGTGAGTCTACATAACAAATCATTTTAATTATCTCTCTCTCTCTTTTGTTTTTGTTGTAAATTAACGTTTTTTTAATGTTCCTTTTGTACAAAATCAGGCTTATTGATAGCTCCCAACGCTCCAAAAGACCAAAGAAGGTCACTTCCGATACGCTACCATCTTCTTCTACTAACCTAAATAGATTTTCTATGAACTACTCGTACTTCTGGTTCCATGCATATATCTGTAGGTCTGTCCATTTTTTAATATCGTTTATACCAGCTGCCCTGCAAAATGTATAAGTTATATGTGCTCAGAGGGTAATCGACTAACTAATGAATCTAGGTAGCCCAGATAGCATGCTCTCCTTGATTAACCAATTGGTCCCTCCTGGACACCCGTATTCTACATTTCTGCAAGGCAGCATGTAAGCTTTATGTGCCCTGCAACAATAGCTACCAGATCATGGGCATGCTCTGCATAGGCTCCTGTACAATGTAAGTTTGTTTTTAATTTTTAATTTTTTTTTTTTTTCCATCTCGGGCTTTATTTAAATGCTGGCGAGCTCTGTGGGTTGGTCAGTAAAGGTGGCAAACATTTTATAAATTAGATTTTTTTTTTTTTTCAATTTATAATTATTGAACTTTAATAAGCATGGGGCAAAAATATTAAGACATTAAGTGTGAGCGGTTTGGGTGTATTTCATGGCAATTCCAAGAAAAAAAAAACATTTTTTTAGGTGACCTTACAAGCTGAAGATGGACGTTTTTATGTCATTGTCCAAAGTTAACTAGAACACGGACACAATAAGATGGTCGTGCATACTCATTCAAACACACATTGTGAGTTATGTTACGGTGGGTCTCTGATACACTTACACATCCAAACATGCGGAGAGTCTTAAAAAGAATTACTTCAGGCAGGAAAGAGACAAGAGGGATATCGGTCCAACTGAAGGGCAGGATAAAAAATGACCCTTTGCCCCCCCCGGTCCTATTATCACTGGGAGCTTTCATTGATTACTGAATTATTATAATTTGCACTCTGGAGTTTATCGCTTAAAATACACAGTAAAATACTCTTAAATGACACACTTCAAGGAGCAGTTACATCTGATTGTTTGTTGGCGATCCAGACATTTTATTGTTAGATAAGGACTAGTTTTATCTTGCAGGCTGAGATTAGATAACCAGGTTATTCATAAACAAACCAAGGTCCACTCCAACTTTTTTTTTTTTTGTCTTTCTTTTCTTTTCTTTGCTCAGCATGAATTATGCGGATATGAGACTTTTCTGCCAATTCTGAGTGCCACCGTACTCATCTTAATGTGCATTTATTTGTACGAGGCTTTAATACATCTGCAGCATCTTTACAAAACAAGAACTATCAGTCTCTCCAAGTCATTGTACTGTGACTTTATATATATATATATATATATATATATATATATATATATATATAAAATGTTTTTTTTTGGTACTGTTTAGTGTTTTATGGCTTTAGTCACAACTGAGAGAATTGCAGAGAATCGAAAAGGGAATTTCAAACGCAAAGGCCAAAGTAGCCGGGTCCTTTTCCGGAGCTCGATACTCTGTTCCGCAAAGAATAGATCCTGCCAACTAAGCCAAACATTTCTTGGAGTGGACCTTGACTGGATCTAATCTAATCTCAGAAAGCCTGGGTCTCAGGGAAACTATTACATTTGAAAAGGCCATAGTGTATTGTTTTGTTTCTTGCAACTATGGGTAAAACAAACTTTTCTAAACCTGTGTATCGCCTCCAACCCTAGGGGAGCCGGGACAACTGGTGGGACGCATCATACAGTCAGACCCGCTGCGCAGATTTGACGGTTATGTCAATGAGACCGCAACAAGCAAGAAGATTGCAAAGGATGTCTTCAAACAGGGAGACATGGCGTATCTCACTGGTGAGTCTCCTCTGTTGCAGGAAAAGACGGTGAATGGACATGCACCCAACTCATTTCTAAACGTCCGATCGCAAGCTAGTGATGAAGTAGCTGGCCAACGCGTTTCAGGCGTGTCAGTTGTGTGTAACTTTGTCGGAAATGTAACCCGTTACATTTTTGACTGTTTGACTGCTCTGTACAATGGTGATGTTCCAAAACACCATTCTAGTATTGCTTATCAGTGGAAAGTGGAAGTGCTAGAGAGCATCAAACTCCTCCCCTGTGTAATTAAACTATTTTATTTTAACAGACGTTTGCTGTCAGAGAGGTTAGCTTTTTAAACCCATTTAGGATAGTGTATTTTATTTTTTCTATTTCTAATTCTTGTTGTTGTGTTTTTTTTTTTTGTTTTGTTTTTTTTAACTCGGTTAAGTAGGGAAGAAAACTAAGCACTAGGAGACATCCTCGAAGGTTTGCTCCTTCCCTCCCCCATCTTGTTAAAGGACAACTGTAGCAAAACATTTACTTATGTTTAATTGAAATATTGCATCAAGTGTAGATGGTTTATGTAGAAATTCTTTAAAGAGAGAATACAAATAATGTACCTGATTCAGTACTTCTTGCTGTAAAGAGCTCTAAACGGGGGCAGACATGTTTAGAATCTTGGGTCAGATTGGTCAAATCTTCCTTCATCTGACCCAACATTCTAAACAACATGTCTGCCCCCTGATAGAGAAATGTGGAGAGGAGGACTGAATAAGGTACTTTATATGTATTATTTAATTAACACATTTCTATTTCAAACACCTATACTTGATGTTATATTTCAATTAAACAGAACTTAATTCATTACCTACAGTTGACCTTTCAGCCACTGCCAGGCAAGGTCCCTAGGCAGCACGACCCACCCACATTTTGGGGAAACCCTGTTCCTGCAGTTATTTTCTGCTTCGGTTAACTAGTCATAGTTCAAAAACAAGACATGATAGAAAAATAACAAATTCATTAAAGAACAGATGAGTTTATTGAGGAAAAAACTCGGTTCCAGCCGTTCTATTATCTGCATAGTAAATTTAGAGTCTGACCTTTGCACTGACCCTGCAGGAGATGTGCTGGTGATGGATGAGCTGGGTTACATGTATTTCCGAGATCGTACCGGAGACACGTTCCGGTGGAAAGGAGAGAATGTCTCCACCACAGAGGTGGAAGGAACGCTGAGCCGACTTCTCGGACAGGCTGATGTGGTGGTCTATGGAGTGGAGGTGCCAGGTAAACTTGTGGAATTTATAAAGAGATGCTCAGTCCAAAGAATCATCTCTATATTCTGATGTACCGTACTGTTTCACTAGGTGGCACTGTTTCCCAGAAAATATATAATACAGATGTATTGTCAAACCACATCTATACATACATTCTTATTAGACATACGAGGGGAAGGTGTGTATAAAGATCCTACTCACAAAAAAAAGTGTCAGGAAATGTAAGAAAGAGCTCGATCACCAGTTTTTTTATGCAAATGGTAATCAATTCCCTTTTTAAATTATTTTTTGTATAGATCCAGAGCGTTTAATGTATGGGTATTGCTCCTTCTGCATGCACAACATGTATATATCTTCCCGTATGTTTTCCGTTTACCTCTGTTCCATCATGTAACCCCGATGGTTTCTCATTCTTTAGAGATAATCCCGTCTCTTTCCCCATTCTTCCTTACCAAACACTGCTCTGCCATTCTGTATTCTCAGGGACGGAGGGGAGAGCTGGAATGGCTTCTGTCGCTGATCCCAACCACACCTGTGACCTTAACAAGTTCGCTAAAGACCTGAAAAGGTCACTTCCTGGTTATGCACACCCGGTCTTTTTACGGCTACTGCCGGAGGTGAACAAGACAGGTGAGTACTGGGAAAGTCGTCTAATCTTTGTTTGCCCTCCCTGTAACAAGACTGTGAAACCACAGCCCTGCTTATCTGTCCATGTCAGTGTTTTGGAGCTTCTCCCCAATTCAGGATCCTCCCCTTCAGCTTTTCACTGCTTGACTGCCAGTAAAATGGCGGCTGTGAGGACTTGCAGGTGAGCCTGCTCATTGCATCATAGGTGTGTGTTCATTGGCTATTCCCATTTACTTCCTGTAGACACACTCAAGCGTTGGTTCATTGTGCTGATGATGCAATAAAAAGAGTGTACAGCTGTATGTTGGAATTTGCAGAGGACAGACTGAGGGGAGGAGCATAACACTTTATCCATCCTAATATCGTTTGTTAATATTTTGCATGCTAGTAAATACACGGACATGGTGTCCTGGTGTTGAGACATTTGGAATGTAAATTATTTTGTTTCTATGAAACTTTGATTCTTATCGCTTTATTTTTTATCATTCTTAAAGGGACCTACAAGTTCCAGAAGACCGATATGAGAAAGGAGGGTTTCAATCCTCACCTGGTCAGGGATCCTTTATATGTTTTGGACACTCAGCAAGGAAAGTACATCCCATTGGACGAGGAAGTGTACAATAGGATCCAATCAGGGAAGTTAAAGCTGTAGTCCTTCTCTCCATTGGTCTACTGCTGGTCACGTGACGCGAGTTGAAAGGTTGCAGGAAGCACGGCGGAAATCACTGAACAATCCTGGCGCATTCATCATATTCACATACCAAAGTATTACAGTTCAGATTTTGGAAAAGAAAGGCTTGACAGGGAAATGGGGTCCTTACCCTGCTGTTAAAAGGGACATATTTTTATTTTAAATAGTTTTTGTTTTTCTAATTTATTTTTAGTCCACCTGGAAAGGTAAAAGAAGAATTATATTTAGCTGCAGGACTTTTTAATTTTAAATGACATATTGTGTGTTTCAAGACACTCCCATCCTGTTTATTATTTATCTCTGCATTCTCATTCCAGCGTAACAAGATCGTAAAAAGCACGATTTTAAAATTCTAAATAATACAGTGATCTGGTGATGATCGGGGGGGGGGGGGGGGGGGGGGCATGCAGTACACAGGCTGTTTTTAAAAACAAAATATGCCAACCACTTGACTAAAAGAAACAAACAAAAACAACATAAAGTAAATATACATTGCTAAATGTAGCGTTACTCGGGGGGGGACACACCACTGTGCGGATGTACATAGATGGCGGCTATTTCCTAATGTGAAATCTGGCCCTGTATGTGTGTGTATGTAAAAATATAACCATGATGGTTAAGCTAGGCACTGCAGAAGTTTGGGAATTCTGGATCCCAAAATTCTCAGTCATCAGCCAAGGTTGGCTATCAATGATGTATATTTATATATAAGTGAGTGAGTGTGTGCGTATATATATATATATATATATATATATATATATATATATATATATATATATATATATATATATAAATACGCACACACGCGGTATATATACATTTGAACAAATGGTTTTCCATTTGATGAAAGGGATCATTCATTATGATCACTCTTAAATCCTTTAGCTGTCAGAGCGGTGAGCACATAAAAATCGCATCCTAATTTTTATTTTTAAATTCAGGATTATGTTGAATTTTTCTCAAGCGAATTTTTAATTTCTCTGATTGCTTTTAAAGGTAAGAGTACGGCTCTTCTGTGATTTGAAGCCTTTAGTCGAATAGAAATTTTTTTTTTTTTTTTTTACCACAATCAAATTCTTATATTTTCTTTATTTTTATTTAATATGTGTTTTTTTTTTTTAAATTGTCATAAATGTTGCTGAGCCTAGTAGGAGTGTGCATAAGGGCAAGTTCCTTGGCTCTAATGGCTAAGGTTCTTTTCGAAAAGCTGTGTGAACAAACTCATTTTCATTTCATTTACTGTGAAACATTTATATTTTGAATCACGTCTTTCAGAGAGGTGTTGCACCTACCAAGGTTTTTAGTCATCTCTGCCATGGAACAGGTGGAATCTGACTGCCTCTGACCTGTTTTCAAGCAGTGTTATACCTTACTGTCTTCCAGAACATCTCACATTTTCCTTGCTCATATTGAAATGTATTTTCTGTTGAACTTTTTGCCCGTACATAAGGAAATGATTGTCTAGAAACTATAGGCGTTTGGATTCCGCGTTGGATTTAGAACTCTGGTCTCCATAAGCACTAGTAGTGGATGTCCACTATCCCGTCATTCAGTAAATGAGGTTGGACATGAATAACTGTCTCAATGTGATACTCCCCCCCCCCCCCAGGTTTATCTAATGCAGAATGGTAGAATATAATGAATCTACCAGTTTGGTATGAGCCAACTGTACCCAGCTTCTTACAAATTCTACAGTAGCCCATGGTATTTAATATGTGTAGTGGGCAATATTCTTCCTGTAGGCTGCAATTATCAATCTATCTAGCTTATAAGCCGGGGAGGAAGCTCATGAATATGTACAATTATTCCATTGACGTCAGGGGAGAATTTGATGGATTCCTTTGCTTCCAAGTCTACCAAACCCGTAATAACAAACAGGCTTATTTCAGGCCAACTGAGTAATATTGGTTTAAAAAAACACATGGCTACTTGGATATGGGACTTTATTTTTCTCTGTTTTGTAGTTCTAGGCTGTAATGTTGCTTTCATTCATCAGGTTAGTAGTTCCTTTAATTAGGGACAAAGATCCTACCGGGTTTTTGTTTTGTTTTTCAAGCTCAGGGACTAGACCTGAATTCACATGCCCCCTAGAGGTGGGAGTTGGTGCTGACTGTCCTGGATCTCGTCAACTAGTTTGAGGGCATTAGACCATATCATGAATTTTTTTTAACCTTCTCATTGCGTTCACCAGGATTGATCTCTCCTCCTTCACCTGTCTGTTACATCTCATCTGCCTCAATATGTGAGGCATCTTCATTTCCTCTCGATTGTATTATACATCACATATCATACTGGCAGCAGTTTCTGGGGGAACTGTTCCCAAAAAGTGAACCTGGGGGAAAAAAAAATCAGCCATTAATTGGGGAGTTGGAAAGATTGGTAATTTGGAGGATTTTTTCACTTCTGCTATTTGTCTGCTTTTTGTTGTTCACTTGTCAGTTCATTTTTTGCAAATAGCTGCCCTGGAGATCCGCCAGGGTGGACTAGTGTTCCCTAGGCAACCCATTGTATCTACCCAGGACACTACTGTACATTCTTCTCCCATATGAAGTCCTCTGTTGAACATTTTCCTTGTTGGACTGATGAACAGTGGCACTCCAGCCGTTAATTTTACTACATCTCCCATAATCCTTTGCCATCTTAAAGAACAACAAAACTTTTTTTTTTTTTTTTCACTTGAGTTTCTGATTGGCAGCTGCCATGCTTCCCGGTGAAGCAGGCAGCCCGGTCCTGTAGGCGATGGTCTCTCTGCTAGTGCTTTTAAACACATTTTTTTTTTTTTTTATATGGGATCAGCAGAGGGAACCTTAATTAGGTCCTTTAAGAATGGCAAGGAACTATTGGAGATGGTGTTCTTCTACAGTTTAACGACCCTACCTTATGGGGGAACACTGTGTCAGTTTAAGGATCATGGGAACCCTAGAACTGATAGCGATAGGTCGGTCAATCTTTGGTCCGCCTTGGAATTCTTTTGAAGAAGGATTAAGTACTGTATTGCCAGGGTGAGCAGGTGGTCCCAGATTGGTTTTGCTAGAAAAACGGGGCGCAAAGCCAGCTGATCCACGATACTCCATAGTGTCCAGGATAGTAGACTATGGCCGGTTGACCGCGGCATTTAGATCACTGACAGTTCAGCGCGACTGTTTCGGTGCAGAACTCTCAGCGCCAAATACTACCCCCCACTCCCCAATAAAAATCTCCCTGACCCTAAAAGTAACCCTAAACATGAACTTTAATTCTAGCCCTACTACAAACCCTAATACTAACTCTAAAACTAACCCTAAACGAGCCCTAAAACTAACCTCGTTCATCGCTGCCAGGCGCTCTTAAGCCCCAAGATGAAACGACCACCAAGATCTGTCCCATTCCGTCCACATAATTCTTTACATAGGTATCGCCACTGCCTATAGTTATAGTGCTATGCAATGGTTTCAAGCAGGGGTCCCCACACCTATTTTCACATAATTCAGGGTTATTTTGTTGTAAGATTGGCAGGTAATTCTGTTCTGGGGTTTTTTTTTTTCCCCCACACTCACCTGTGCTCAAGTAAGGATATCCATTCATATCTAGCTTTTTGGTATATTTTAAGGACCAGTTTGTTAACCCTGCCTGTGCAGATCCTAATGATTCCGTCATGGAGCTAAACAACAAAAACAGAAATCAATGAGGTTACCGGCGTTACAGTCAAAGATGGCACCACGGACTGGGGTCACCGTCATCACTCAAAATGGCTACTCTACCCAGAAATCACCTGGTGTGGCACTTTCAGTTTTTACAGGATTTGAAAAAACACTAAAAGACTTTTTAAAAGGGCTTTTTTCCCCATTATTGAAACCTTTTCATTTTAAGTGCGCTTTATGGCTTGAACTGGGTAATAGACTTGTGCATGAGCAGATTTCATGTGTTCGGTTAAAATGGTACAAAATACTGTATTCTGTAGCAGGAGTAGCTGGTTAGTTTGGAGATGTATGAGCTCGTAGCCTGTTCACATATCACAATTGTTTGCTCTGCCTGTACAGACCACAAACTACCATGTGCAATAAAGATCTGTTGGCATTTTATTACTGTGTATGTTATTACCATATACTTTATATGTACAGTGTAGTATACAGAGGTACAGTAAGTGTAACAGGTATCCTGACATTAGGAGGAGGTACAGTTAGTGTAACGGGTATACAGACATTAGGAGGGAGGGTACAGTTAGTGTAACGGGTATACAGACATTACGAGGGAGGGTACAGTAAGTGTAACGGGTATACAGACATTAGGAGGGAGGGTACAGTAAGTGTAACGGGTATACAGACATTAGGAGGAGGTACAGTTAGTGTAACGGGTATACAGACATTAGGAGGAGGTACAGTAAGTGTAACGGGTATACAGACATTAGGAGGGAGGTACAGTAAGTGTAACGGGTATCCAGACATTAGGAGGAGGTACAGTAAGTGTAACGGGTATACAGACATTAGGAGGAGGCACAGTAAGTGTAACGGGTATACAGACATTAGGAGGGAGGGTACAGTAAGTGTAACGGGTATACTGACATTAGGAGGGAGGTACAGTAAGTGTAACGGGTATACAGACATTAGGAGGAGGTACAGTAAGTGTAACGGGTATACTGACATTAGGAGGGAGGTACAGTAAGTGTAACGGGTATACTGACATTAGGAGGGAGGTACAGTAAGTGTAACGGGTATACTGACATTAGGAGGGAGGTACAGTAAGTGTAACGGGTATACTGACATTAGGAGGAGGTACAGTAAGTGTAACGGGTATACAGACATTAGGAGGGAGGGTACAGTAAGTGTAACGGGTATACAGACATTAGGAGGAGGTACAGTTAGTGTAACGGGTATACAGACATTAGGAGGGAGGGTACAGTTAGTGTAACGGGTATACAGACATTACGAGGGAGGGTACAGTAAGTGTAACGGGTATACGGACATTAGGAGGAGGTACAGTAAGTGTAACGGGTATACAGACATTAGGAGGAGGTACAGTAAGTGTAACGGGTATACAGACATTAGGAGGAGGTACAGTAAGTGTAACGGGTATACAGACATTAGGAGGGAGGGTACAGTAAGTGTAACGGGTATACAGACATTAGGAGGAGGTACAGTAAGTGTAACGGGTATACAGACATTAGGAGGGAGGTACAGTAAGTGTAACGGGTATCCAGACATTAGGAGGAGGTACAGTAAGTGTAACGGGTATACAGACATTAGGAGGAGGCACAGTAAGTGTAACGGGTATACAGACATTAGGAGGGAGGGTACAGTAAGTGTAACGGGTATACTGACATTAGGAGGGAGGTACAGTAAGTGTAACGGGTATACAGACATTAGGAGGAGGTACAGTAAGTGTAACGGGTATACTGACATTAGGAGGGAGGTACAGTAAGTGTAACGGGTATACTGACATTAGGAGGGAGGTACAGTAAGTGTAACGGGTATACTGACATTAGGAGGGAGGTACAGTAAGTGTAACGGGTATACTGACATTAGGAGGAGGTACAGTAAGTGTAACGGGTATACAGACATTAGGAGGGAGGGTACAGTAAGTGTAACGGGTATACAGACATTAGGAGGAGGTACAGTAAGTGTAACGGGTATACAGACATTAGGAGGAGGTACAGTAAGTGTAACGGGTATACGGACATTAGGAGGAGGTACAGTAAGTGTAACGGGTATACAGACATTAGGAGGAGGTACAGTAAGTGTAACGGGTATACAGACATTAGGAGGGAGGTACAGTAAGTGTAACGGGTATACAGACATTAGGAGGAGGCACAGTAAGTGTAACGGGTATACAGACATTAGGAGGGAGGGTACAGTAAGTGTAACGGGTATACAGACATTAGGAGGGAGGTACAGTAAGTGTAACGGGTATACAGACATTAGGAGGGAGGGTACAGTAAGTGTAACGGGTATACAGACATTAGGAGGAGGTACAGTAAGTGTAACGGGTATACAGACATTAGGAGGGAGGGTACAGTAAGTGTAACGGGTATACAGACATTAGGAGGAGGTACAGTAAGTGTAACGGGTATACAGACATTAGGAGGAGGCACAGTAAGTGTAACGGGTATACAGACATTAGGAGGAGGTACAGTAAGTGTAACGGGTATACAGACATTAGGAGGAGGCACAGTAAGTGTAACGGGTATACAGACATTAGGAGGAGGTACAGTAAGTGTAACGGGTATACAGACATTAGGAGGAGGTACAGTAAGTGTAACGGGTATACAGACATTAGGAGGGAGGGTACAGTAAGTGTAACGGGTATACAGACATTAGGAGGGAGGGTACAGTAAGTGTAACGGGTATACTGACATTAGGAGGAGGTACAGTTAGTGTAACGGGTATACAGACATTAGGAGGAGGTACAGTAAGTGTAACGGGTATACTGACATTAGGAGGAGGTACAGTTAGTGTAACGGGTATACAGACATTAGGAGGAGGTACAGTAAGTGTAACGGGTATACTGACATTAGGAGGAGGTACAGTAAGTGTAACGGGTATACAGACATTAGGAGGAGGTACAGTAAGTGTAACGGGTATACAGACATTAGGAGGAGGTACAGTAAGTGTAACGGGTATACAGACATTAGGAGGAGGTACAGTAAGTGTAACGGGTATACAGACATTAGGAGGAGGTACAGTAAGTGTAACGGGTATACAGACATTAGGAGGGAGGGTACAGTAAGTGTAACGGGTATACGGACATTAGGAGGAGGTACAGTAAGTGTAACGGGTATACAGACATTAGGAGGAGGTACAGTAAGTGTAACGGGTATACAGACATTAGGAGGAGGTACAGTAAGTGTAACGGGTATACAGACATTAGGAGGAGGTACAGTAAGTGTAACGGGTATACAGACATTAGGAGGAGGTACAGTAAGTGTAACGGCTATACAGACATTAGGAGGGAGGGTACAGTAAGTGTAACAGGTATACAGACATTAGGAGGAGGTACAGTAAGTGTAACGGGTATACTGACATTAGGAGGAGGTACAGTAAGTGTAACGGGTATACAGACATTAGGAGGGAGGGTACAGTAAGTGTAACGGGTATACAGACATTAGGAGGGAGGGTACAGTAAGTGTAACGGATATACTGACATTAGGAGGGAGGGTACAGTAAGTGTAACGGGTATACAGACATTAGGAGGGAGGTACAGTAAGTGTAACGGGTATACGGACATTAGGAGGGAGGTACAGTAAGTGTAACGGGTATACGGACATTAGGAGGAGGGTACAGTAAGTGTAACGGATATACTGACATTAGGAGGAGGTACAGTAAGTGTAACGGGTATACTGACATTAGGAGGAGGTACAGTAAGTGTAACGGGTATACAGACATTAGGAGGAGGTACAGTAAGTGTAACGGGTATACAGACATTAGGAGGAGGTACAGTAAGTGTAACGGGTATCCTGACATTAGGAGGAGGTACAGTAAGTGTAACGGGTATACAGACATTAGGAGGAGGTACAGTAAGTGTAACGGGTATACAGACATTAGGAGGGAGGGTACAGTAAGTGTAACGGGTATACAGACATTAGGAGGGAGGGTACAGTAAGTGTAACGGGTATACAGACATTAGGAGGAGGTACAGTAAGTGTAACGGGTATACAGACATTAGGAGGAGGTACAGTAAGTGTAACGGGTATACAGACATTAGGAGGAGGTACAGTAAGTGTAACGGGTATACAGACATTAGGAGGAGGTACAGTAAGTGTAACGGGTATACAGACATTAGGAGGAGGTACAGTAAGTGTAACGGGTATACAGACATTAGGAGGAGGTACAGTAAGTGTAACGGGTATACAGACATTAGGAGGAGGTACAGTAAGTGTAACGGGTATACAGACATTAGGAGGAGGTACAGTAAGTGTAACGGGTATACAGACATTAGGAGGAGGTACAGTAAGTGTAACGGGTATACAGACATTAGGAGGGAGGGTACAGTAAGTGTAACGGGTATACAGACATTAGGAGGAGGGTACAGTAAGTGTAACGGGTATACAGACATTAGGAAGAGGTACAGTAAGTGTAACGGGTATACAGACATTAGGAGGGAGGGTACAGTAAGTGTAACGGGTATACAGACATTAGGAGGGAGGGTACAGTAAGTGTAACGGGTATACAGACATTAGGAGGAGGGTACAGTAAGTGTAACGGGTATACAGACATTAGGAGGAGGTACAGTAAGTGTAACGGGTATACAGACATTAGGAGGAGGTACAGTAAGTGTAACGGGTATACTGACATTAGGAGGAGGTACAGTAAGTGTAACGGGTATACAGACATTAGGAGGAGGGTACAGTAAGTGTAACGGGTATACAGACATTAGGAGGAGGTACAGTAAGTGTAACGGGTATACAGACATTAGGAGGAGGGTACAGTAAGTGTAACGGGTATACAGACATTAGGAGGAGGTACAGTAAGTGTAACGGGTATACAGACATTAGGAGGAGGTACAGTAAGTGTAACGGGTATACAGACATTAGGAGGAGGTACAGTAAGTGTAACGGGTATACAGACATTAGGAGGAGGTACAGTAAGTGTAACGGGTATACAGACATTAGGAGGAGGCACAGTAAGTGTAACGGGTATACAGACATTAGGAGGAGGGTACAGTAAGTGTAACGGGTATACGGACATTAGGAGGAGGTACAGTAAGTGTAACGGGTATACAGACATTAGGAGGAGGGTACAGTAAGTGTAACGGGTATCCTGACATTAGGAGGAGGTACAGTAAGTGTAACGGGTATACAGACATTAGGAGGAGGGTACAGTAAGTGTAACGGGTATACGGACATTAGGAGGAGGTACAGTAAGTGTAACGGGTATACAGACATTAGGAGGAGGGTACAGTAAGTGTAACGGGTATACGGACATTAGGAGGAGGTACAGTAAGTGTAACGGGTATACAGACATTAGGAGGGAGGGTATAGTAAGTGTAACGGGTATACAGACATTAGGAAGAGGTACAGTAAGTGTAACGGGTATCCTGACATTAGGAGGGAGGTACAGTAAGTGTAACGGGTATACAGACATTAGGAGGAGGTACAGTAAGTGTAACGGGTATACAGACATTAGGAGGAGGTACAGTAAGTGTAACGGGTATACAGACATTAGGAGGAGGTACAGTAAGTGTAACGGGTATACAGACATTAGGAAGAGGTACAGTAAGTGTAACGGGTATCCTGACATTAGGAGGGAGGTACAGTAAGTGTAACGGGTATACAGACATTAG
This sequence comes from Pelodytes ibericus, assembly GCA_036172795.1. Taxonomy (NCBI): domain Eukaryota; kingdom Metazoa; phylum Chordata; class Amphibia; order Anura; family Pelodytidae; genus Pelodytes; species Pelodytes ibericus. Next base: position 85,007,207 of record CM069864.1, on the reverse strand, counting down.
GAGGAGGTACAGTAAGTGTAACGGGTATACAGACATTAGGAGGGAGGGTACAGTAAGTGTAACGGGTATACAGACATTAGGAGGGAGGGTACAGTTAGTGTAACGGGTATACAGACATTAGGAAGAGGTACAGTAAGTGTAACGGGTATACAGACATTAGGAGGGAGGGTACAGTAAGTGTAACGGGTATACAGACATTAGGAGGGAGGGTACAGTAAGTGTAACGGGTATACAGACATTAGGAGGAGGGTACAGTAAGTGTAACGGGTATACAGACATTAGGAGGAGGTACAGTAAGTGTAACGGGTATACAGACATTAGGAGGAGGTACAGTAAGTGTAACGGGTATACTGACATTAGGAGGAGGTACAGTAAGTGTAACGGGTATACAGACATTAGGAGGAGGGTACAGTAAGTGTAACGGGTATACAGACATTAGGAGGAGGTACAGTAAGTGTAAAGGGTATACTGACATTAGGAGGGAGGGTACAGTAAGTGTAACGGGTATACTGACATTAGGAGGATGTACAGTAAGTGTAACGGGTATACAGACATTAGGAGGAGGGTACAGTAAGTGTAACGGGTATACGGACATTAGGAGGAGGTACAGTAAGTGTAACGGGTATACAGACATTAGGAAGAGGTACAGTAAGTGTAACGGGTATCCTGACATTAGGAGGGAGGTACAGTAAGTGTAACGGGTATACAGACATTAGGAGGAGGTACAGTAAGTGTAACGGGTATACAGACATTAGGAGGAGGTACAGTAAGTGTAACGGGTATACGGACATTAGGAAGAGGTACAGTAAGTGTAACGGGTATACAGACATTAGGAGGAGGTACAGTAAGTGTAACGGGTATACGGACATTAGGAGGGAGGGTACAGTAAGTGTAACGGGTATACAGACATTAGGAGGGAGGGTACAGTAAGTGTAACGGGTATACTGACAGGAGGAGGAGGTACAGTAAGTGTAACGGGTATCCAGACATTAGGAGGAGGTACAGTAAGTGTAACGGGTATACAGACATTAGGAGGAGGTACAGTAAGTGTAACGGGTATACAGACATTAGGAGGAGGTACAGTAAGTGTAACGGGTATACAGACATTAGGAGGAGGTACAGTAAGTGTAACGGGTATACAGACATTAGGAGGAGGTACAGTAAGTGTAACGGGTATACAGACATTAGGAGGGAGGGTACAGTAAGTGTAACGGGTATACTGACAGGAGGAGGTACAGTAAGTGTAACGGGTATACGGACATTAGGAAGAGGTACAGTAAGTGTAACGGGTATACAGACATTAGGAGGGAGGTACAGTAAGTGTAACGGGTATACAGACATTAGGAGGAGGTACAGTAAGTGTAACGGGTATACAGACATTAGGAGGAGGTACAGTAAGTGTAACGGGTATACTGACAGGAGGAGGTACAGTAAGTGTAACGGGTATACAGACATTAGGAGGAGGTACAGTAAGTGTAACGGGTATACAGACATTAGGAGGAGGTACAGTAAGTGTAACGGGTATACGGACATTAGGAGGAGGTACAGTAAGTGTAACGGGTATACAGACATTAGGAGGAGGTACAGTAAGTGTAACGGGTATACTGACATTAGGAGGAGGTACAGTAAGTGTAACGGGTATACAGACATTAGGAGGGAGGGTACAGTAAGTGTAACGGGTATACAGACATTAGGAGGAGGTACAGTAAGTGTAACGGGTATACGGACATTAGGAGGGAGGTACAGTAAGTGTAACGGGTATACAGACATTAGGAGGGAGGGTACAGTAAGTGTAACGGGTATACAGACATTAGGAGGAGGTACAGTAAGTGTAACGGGTATACAGACATTAGGAGGAGGTACAGTAAGTGTAACGGGTATACGGACATTAGGAGGGAGGTACAGTAAGTGTAACGGGTATACAGACATTAGGAGGAGGTACAGTAAGTGTAACGGGTATACGGACATTAGGAGGGAGGTACAGTAAGTGTAACGGGTATACAGACATTAGGAGGAGGTACAGTAAGTGTAACGGGTATCCTGACATTAGGAGGAGGTACAGTAAGTGTAACGGGTATACAGACATTAGGAGGAGGTACAGTAAGTGTAACGGGTATACAGACATTAGGAGGAGGTACAGTAAGTGTAACGGGTATACAGACATTAGGAGGAGGTACAGTAAGTGTAACGGGTATACTGACATTAGGAGGGAGGTACAGTAAGTGTAACGGGTATACTGACATTAGGAGGGAGGTACAGTAAGTGTAACGGGTATACAGACATTAGGAGGAGGTACAGTAAGTGTAACGGGTATACTGACATTAGGAGGGAGGTACAGTAAGTGTAACGGGTATACTGACATTAGGAGGGAGGTACAGTAAGTGTAACGGGTATACAGACATTAGGAGGGAGGGTACAGTAAGTGTAACAGGTATACAGACATTAGGAGGAGGTACAGTAAGTGTAACGGGTATACAGACATTAGGAAGAGGTACAGTAAGTGTAACGGGTATACAGACATTAGGAAGAGGTACAGTAAGTGTAACGGGTATACAGACATTAGGAGGGAGGGTACAGTAAGTGTAACGGGTATACAGACATTAGGAGGGAGGGTACAGTAAGTGTAACGGGTATACAGACATTAGGAGGGAGGGTACAGTAAGTGTAACAGGTATACAGACATTAGGAGGAGGTACAGTAAGTGTAACGGGTATACTGACATTAGGAGGGAGGTACAGTAAGTGTAACGGGTATACTGACATTAGGAGGGAGGTACAGTAAGTGTAACGGGTATACTGACATTAGGAGGGAGGTACAGTAAGTGTAACGGGTATACAGACATTAGGAGGAGGTACAGTAAGTGTAACGGGTATACAGACATTAGGAGGAGGTACAGTAAGTGTAACGGGTATACAGACATTAGGAGGAGGTACAGTAAGTGTAACGGGTATACAGACATTAGGAGGAGGTACAGTAAGTGTAACGGGTATACAGACATTAGGAGGAGGCACAGTAAGTGTAACGGGTATACTGACATTAGGAGGAGGTACAGTAAGTGTAACGGGTATACAGACATTAGGAGGAGGTACAGTAAGTGTAACGGGTATACAGACATTAGGAGGAGGTACAGTAAGTGTAACGGGTATACAGACATTAGGAGGGAGGGTACAGTAAGTGTAAAGGGTATACAGACATTAGGAGGAGGTACAGTAAGTGTAACGGGTATACAGACATTAGGAGGGAGGGTACAGTAAGTGTAAAGGGTATACAGACATTAGGAGGAGGTACAGTAAGTGTAACGGGTATACAGACATTAGGAGGAGGTACAGTAAGTGTAACGGGTATACAGACATTAGGAGGAGGTACAGTAAGTGTAACGGGTATACAGACATTAGGAGGGAGGGTACAGTAAGTGTAAAGGGTATACAGACATTAGGAGGAGGTACAGTAAGTGTAACGGGTATACTGACATTAGGAGGAGGTACAGTAAGTGTAACGGGTATACAGACATTAGGAGGAGGTACAGTAAGTGTAACGGGTATACAGACATTAGGAGGAGGTACAGTAAGTGTAACGGGTATCCTGACATTAGGAGGGAGGTACAGTAAGTGTAACGGGTATACAGACATTAGGAGAGGGGTACAGTAAGTGTAACGGGTATACGGACATTAGGAGGAGGTACAGTAAGTGTAACGGGTATACTGACATTAGGAGGAGGTACAGTAAGTGTAACGGGTATCCTGACATTAGGAGGAGGTACAGTAAGTGTAACGGGTATACAGACATTAGGAGGAGGTACAGTAAGTGTAACGGGTATACAGACATTAGGAGAGGGGTACAGTAAGTGTAACGGGTATACGGACATTAGGAGGAGGTACAGTAAGTGTAACGGGTATACTGACATTAGGAGGAGGTACAGTAAGTGTAACGGGTATACAGACATTAGGAGGAGGTACAGTAAGTGTAACGGGTATACAGACATTAGGAGGAGGTACAGTAAGTGTAACGGGTATACGGACATTAGGAGGAGGTACAGTAAGTGTAACGGGTATACAGACATTAGGAGGGAGGTACAGTAAGTGTAACGGGTATACAGACATTAGGAGGAGGTACAGTAAGTGTAACGGGTATACAGACATTAGGAGGAGGTACAGTAAGTGTAACGGGTATACGGACATTAGGAGGAGGTACAGTAAGTGTAACGGGTATACAGACATTAGGAGGAGGTACAGTAAGTGTAACGGGTATACAGACATTAGGAGGGAGGTACAGTAAGTGTAACGGGTATACAGACATTAGGAGGGAGGTACAGTAAGTGTAACGGGTATACAGACATTAGGAGGAGGTACAGTAAGTGTAACGGGTATCCTGACATTAGGAGAGGGGTACAGTAAGTGTAACGGGTATACGGACATTAGGAGGAGGTACAGTTAGTGTAACGGGTATACAGACATTACGAGGGAGGGTACAGTAAGTGTAACGGGTATACAGACATTAGGAGGAGGTACAGTAAGTGTAACGGGTATACAGACATTAGGAGGGAGGGTACAGTAAGTGTAACGGGTATACAGACATTAGGAGGGAGGGTACAGTAAGTGTAACGGGTATACAGACATTAGGAGGGAGGGTACAGTAAGTGTAAAGGGTATACAGACATTAGGAGGGAGGGTACAGTAAGTGTAACGGGTATACAGACATTAGGAGGAGGTACAGTAAGTGTAACGGGTATACAGACATTAGGAGGAGGTACAGTAAGTGTAACGGGTATACAGACATTAGGAGGAGGTACAGTAAGTGTAACGGGTATACAGACATTAGGAGGAGGTACAGTAAGTGTAACGGGTATACAGACATTAGGAGGAGGTACAGTAAGTGTAACGGGTATACAGACATTAGGAGGAGGTACAGTAAGTGTAACGGGTATACAGACATTAGGAGGAGGTACAGTAAGTGTAACGGGTATACAGACATTAGGAGGAGGTACAGTAAGTGTAACGGGTATACAGACATTAGGAGGAGGTACAGTAAGTGTAACGGGTATACAGACATTAGGAGGAGGTACAGTAAGTGTAACGGGTATACAGACATTAGGAGAGGGGTACAGTAAGTGTAACGGGTATACAGACATTAGGAGGAGGTACAGTAAGTGTAACGGGTATACAGACATTAGGAGGGAGGGTACAGTAAGTGTAACGGGTATACAGACATTAGGAGGAGGTACAGTAAGTGTAACGGGTATACAGACATTAGGAGGGAGGGTACAGTAAGTGTAACGGGTATACAGACATTAGGAGGGAGGGTACAGTAAGTGTAACGGGTATACAGACATTAGGAAGAGGTACAGTAAGTGTAACGGGTATACAGACATTAGGAGGGAGGGTACAGTAAGTGTAACGGGTATACAGACATTAGGAGGGAGGGTACAGTAAGTGTAACGGGTATACAGACATTAGGAGGGAGGGTACAGTAAGTGTAACGGGTATACAGACATTAGGAAGAGGTACAGTAAGTGTAACGGGTATACAGACATTAGGAAGAGGTACAGTAAGTGTAACGGGTATACAGACATTAGGAGGGAGGGTACAGTAAGTGTAACGGGTATACAGACATTAGGAGGGAGGGTACAGTAAGTGTAACGGGTATACAGACATTAGGAGGGAGGGTACAGTAAGTGTAACGGGTATACAGACATTAGGAGGGAGGGTACAGTAAGTGTAACGGGTATACAGACATTAGGAGGAGGTACAGTAAGTGTAACGGGTATACAGACATTAGGAGGGAGGGTACAGTAAGTGTAACGGGTATACAGACATTAGGAGGGAGGGTACAGTAAGTGTAACGGGTATACAGACATTAGGAGGAGGTACAGTAAGTGTAACGGGTATACAGACATTAGGAGGAGGCACAGTAAGTGTAACGGGTATACAGACATTAGGAGGGAGGTACAGTAAGTGTAACGGGTATACAGACATTAGGAGGAGGTACAGTAAGTGTAACGGGTATACAGACATTAGGAGGGAGGTACAGTAAGTGTAACGGGTATACAGACATTAGGAGGAGGTACAGTAAGTGTAACGGGTATACAGACATTAGGAAGAGGTACAGTAAGTGTAACGGGTATACAGACATTAGGAGGAGGTACAGTAAGTGTAACGGGTATACAGACATTAGGAGGAGGCACAGTAAGTGTAACGGGTATACAGACATTAGGAGGAGGTACAGTAAGTGTAACGGGTATACAGACATTAGGAGGAGGGTACAGTAAGTGTAACGGGTATACAGACATTAGGAGGAGGTACAGTAAGTGTAACGGGTATACAGACATTAGGAGGAGGGTACAGTAAGTGTAACGGGTATACAGACATTAGGAGGAGGTACAGTAAGTGTAACGGGTATACAGACATTAGGAGGAGGCACAGTAAGTGTAACGGGTATACAGACATTAGGAGGGAGGGTATAGTAAGTGTAACGGGTATACAGACATTAGGAGGAGGCACAGTAAGTGTAACGGGTATACAGACATTAGGAGGAGGTACAGTAAGTGTAACGGGTATACAGACATTAGGAGGGAGGGTATAGTAAGTGTAACGGGTATACAGACATTAGGAGGAGGTACAGTAAGTGTAACGGGTATACAGACATTAGGAGGAGGTACAGTAAGTGTAACGGGTATACAGACATTAGGAGGAGGTACAGTAAGTGTAACGGGTATACAGACATTAGGAGGAGGTACAGTAAGTGTAACGGGTATACAGACATTAGGAGGAGGTACAGTAAGTGTAACGGGTATACAGACATTAGGAGGAGGGTACAGTAAGTGTAACGGGTATACAGACATTAGGAGGAGGTACAGTAAGTGTAACGGGTATACAGACATTAGGAGGAGGTACAGTAAGTGTAACGGGTATACAGACATTAGGAGGAGGTACAGTAAGTGTAACGGGTATACGGACATTAGTGGTACAGTCTTTTTTATTTTTTTATTTTAATTGACTGCATTACGTAAAAATGGCCACAAGGAGCTGCTCTAGGCATGAGCGCCTTTCAGGAAAGTACCAGTAACTGTCAGTAATGTCCTGATATAAATGGAATTTGCCTGTTGTGTCTTTTACTCCTGCAAAACGACCAGCATTTTTCAAATGTAAATGAGATGCGCAGAGAAACACAGAGGGAGGGGAAATGCACACATTTGAATTCAGTGCTGCATTCTAATTGGCTTCTATGTGATTTGAGCCAATCGGAATCCATGTTGTCATCATGGTCGCTGACCACCAAATGGGCAGATAATAGAAAAACAATGGAAGCCTCTGCCTTCTGCAAACTGCTGACTTTATGGAGCAACACAAACAAAAATAGGCATTCTTCAATAAACTTTACATATATATATATATATATTTGAATGTCTGCGACCTTGTTGTTCTTGTATAGAAGCCGTATCTGTAAGAGAATTTTTCCAACTCTTCTACTTTGGCCTTAAAGGGACACTAAACGTTATTTTTCACTTGGGCTTCTAATATAGAAGCAGAAGTGAAATTATAGTTGTTCCTAGTATGAGGATGGCGTAGATAACGCAGATTCCCAAAACGTTTTGGGTGTCTGTCTGGCACACCGACAATATATGGCGCCATCTGCGTGTGCACCGTGTTTAGAAAAATTCTGAATACAGTGTATACATCATGCTGGGATAAAATATTACTGCATCAATATACTGCGCCAAAAAAAAGGGGGTGGAGGATAAAAAAGTTATTTAGTTATAGTAAAAAGGAGAGAAGGTTCAATCTCCTGTATAAATACTGAAGGGGATATTATAAGAAAATAGTGCACTTTTATGCCATGCAAGCCCCCAGATCATATAGTAGATGTATGTATATGAATATTCGTGGGTAGGTAAGGAACTAAGGGGCGTAACAATGTATTCCGTATGTATGTTAATATACACTAAATGGTTGGATAATTATATATATTTTTATATTTGAGATTTCAAAGAATAATTATCTATTAAAATAAATGATGGAAGACAAGTTTGACATCACACTGACGCATTTCACTTAGCACAAAGCTACGGTTAACAAATGTATTGGGGCATCGGTCCCTTAAAGTGAACCTATACTAGAGTTACCATATCCTGGTGACTAGAAAAAAATTTTCTGCATCCCTTGCTATTGCACCTGATTGCACCCATATAACTTACTACAGCACCCATTCCACTCACAGGACTTGCACCAGGACGCAGATTGCACTCGCAGGACTTGCCCCTGTACCCCGAAAGCACCCAGGACCTTCTAGCACCCACACTGCATCCTAAGGTCTGGCCAGAACACCAAGATTGCAAACATAGAACTTGCCTCATCTCCCATTCCACTCGCAGGTCTTGCCCCAGCACCCAAGGGCACAGACATTGCCTGCCATCCTCACAAAGAGGGCTGGTGAGGGGAGATCTTTTTGCCTCTGGCACCAGCCCAGCGGGTTTTCGGGTAGAGTTTGCACTACCTGCAAACCAGGACATTTTTTTGAATTTAATGAACTTAAAAGAAGACATGTCCGGGGGAGAGAAAGGATGCATGGCAACCCCCTACCCTATACCCAATATGGTTGGACTTTAACCTGATAGAGCTAAGTAGGCAATTCATCATGTCCAGCTTGAGCTGCACTCAAATTGCCCCTGAATTTTAAGTACCTTGGTAGGTAAAACTGGGTTTAATGCATCATGGGCCTCTTGGTAGCAGATGGGCTTCACTGCCCGGGTCATTGCAAATATTAGATCTTGAAAAGACGCACATATATCATACCCTGTCCTGTCCATGCAAATCCACATCTGTCACAGCTATATATTATGTGCTGCTGTATGTAAAGACTCTTTTTGGATAAAATGTGTCAGGGGAAGGGCAGGTTTCGATGGGGGGGGGGGGGGGGGGGGGGGGGGGGGGGGGACAGGAGCAGAGAACCTGGCTCTTTGGTTTAAATGGCTTCCTGCCCAAGTAAAAAACCAGAGGGGCGGGAGAGGTGGGATAAAGCCTCATTTGCTTCTTTAGGATCACTTTCAGCCTTCTTTAGAAGGTTAAATGACTGTTTAGAGCAGAGCACTGAAGGCCGAGGCAGGGGGTTTATTGTCAAAGGCTTCTCCTGCATTGTTGAGTCCTTTTCAATAGCCCCCGGAATAAGAAAGCGCACTGGCCCCCACCTGATCCTCCTTCCTCAGCCCAAACACAAGTGCTTTGCATGGGGGGGGGGGGGTGCATACTTCCTGTGATGGTATTCTGAACCATCCAGAGATCCCTCTTTATTTCGATTTCTCCAGAACTTTTTTCTTTTGCAGTTTAACCCGGGCAGAGAAACTCACTGATCTCTGCTTGACATCCAATTACCACATGAATAGCCTAGAGTGGCTGAAAAAGGCCCCTCACTTTCGCTGACCCCCTCCCTTCCTTACGCCTTATACTGAGAGGCAATGGATCAAACAAAGCAGGGGCAAGCAAGACTGCATTGTCACCCCTGCCGAGGGGGTCCTCCTCTGTTTTAAGCATCCATTGTCTGTAGGGTTTTTAAAAAAAAAAATGTTGTTTAAATTAAATGTTTTCAATGCACAGGATGCAAATAGCTACTCCAGGATTGCCTTGTGCTGTATGCAGAACTAGCTAGGGGGGGGGGGGGGGGGTTAATTTTTTTTTTTTTTGTATTATTCTTTGGATTTTCCCCCTTCCGCGAACACATGCCGCAGAGCTTAATGTCCATTATTGGTCTGGACGTCAAGTTTCACAAATTAAATTGTTAAATTATGTGGAATAAAGACCAACGAGATGTATTCTAAACCGCGGGCCCTGTCTTTTGTCAGTTTTTAAACTCGGTTTAGGGATTTTGAAAAAAAAAAAACATTATACATGGCACGGATTGCATACGTTTTAGAAGCACAAGGCAACATAATTACTAAAGGCCAATGTGTCTGACTATGAATGTAAACATTTAATTCAAAATATAGAGGCAGAACCCATGCTTTAATCCTAAAAGGTAGACTATTCATTGGTCAAAATAATACACCAATGACAAAATAAATGCACTTTTGGACATATATATTTTTCCCTGACAAAGACCTTCCTTTTTAAGACGAAGGCTTTGAATTATTATATGTATGGTTTGAATAAATATTTGGTTATGTTGGGTAACGAAGCACAAATAAGTCAAAATTCTTAGATACCCAGCTTTGTGGGGAATTTGATGCAGAAAATCTACAGATTAAAAATTAGAGAGATATAGCTTGAAATTTCTTTATACTTAGTAAACTATATGGATTTATGTAAATAACTCAATAAGGTCTATTCACACAAAGTGAACCACAGAGCACTGCAAAGATCAGGCTTTAATAGCCGTGTTGAAAAAATGATCTGGCTTGCCTGTCTTTCACATTCGGCTATTAATGACTGATGGCTGGACTTCACCTGTCAGTTCGCTTTTTAATGGACAACTGTAGTCCCACACCAGGTCAAAACGTACTAAGTATTTGTAAGCCATTCTATAGTAGTTAGGATACATGTAATGTACAGACTCTGAAACCCTGTTGTTATCATTTTGTTCAATCGACCGGTATCGATGCATTAACATTATCGTTTATGATTGTCACATCCTAAAAGAAAAATTGAAAATTGTGAAAATAAAGAATTTAAAAGAATTTTTAAAAAAAGGACAACTGTAGTAAAAAAAAAACCAAAGAAAAAAACTTAAAAATTACTGCATTTTGTGTAGACATTAATACAAACCCTTCAATGAAAGAATAGACATATTAAAGCCCTCTTTCCTCCAGATAGCTCTATCAGGGGGGCGGACATGTTGTTTAGAATCTTGGGTCAGATCGTCATTCATCTTGGGTCAGGTGAAGGAATTTTTTATCCATCTGACCCAAGATTCTAAACAACATGTCAGCCCCCTGTTTGAGCTATTTGGAGGGGGGAAAGGGCTCGATTAGATACTTCATTTGCATACTTTCATTAAAGGATCTCTATGTAAACACAATGCAATCTTCCAAGTCAACAGAAGTTACATTTTTTGCTACAATTGTACAGATCCAATCAAGTCACGTAGCATGTAAGGTCCCAACTGTTTTTGACTTACTAAATAGACTTCAGTGTTATGTTTTACGCATTGCACACTGCAGTGGTAAGGAGCCAGTACATCTGTAAGGATGAATTAGGCAGCTTCCTAGTGCAGTTCTTAGAGCCAGACCAATACTGAATGATGAGGGTGCTTGTGGGAGAGAAGCTGCATGGTTTGGGCAGAATCGGTTCTGCTACCGGTGGCCACAGCTAAATTGGCAAGGAATGGGGCAATAAGGGGGGGGGGGGGGGTATTTAAATAAATAAAATAAAAAAAGTTTTTATTTATTTCTCACATAAAAATTAGACCAGGTCTGGGTGGGGGGACACAGAAGAAAAATGAGGGGAGTAGGGCAGGGTTAATTCAGTACCGAAACAGGTAAAGTGTAAATAGAGAATACAGAGTTATGAAAACAAGTTGGCGGAGTGATACAGTACAGCCGAGTATGGCTCTGGGGAAAATTGGGGAAGGGTGACAAAAATGATTACAGAGAGGATCAGGCGAATAGTGTACTCGGGGACGGGAGGGGGGGCACTATTAAGAGCTTTGTCCATGGCCCACCAGTACCTTAAAGTGTCCCTGGGTCCAACAGGGAGATTCTCGTTTTCGATGCCAACATCACGGGGGACCAAAACCAGGGTCTCTCTTTGCACCAGCACTGAGAGACTGTTTTGATATTTCACTTTTATAGTTGAAACACAAGTTTGAATAAAACGTTGAGTGGCTCTTTAACATCTGTGTGTCATCCTGTATGTCACATTGAAATTTCTAAAAAGAAAACCAACCTTTAGTTCTACAGCAGGTGCATTCATTCTGGGAAAAAAGCTGTCCCCCTGTAATTCCCCAACACTGAAATACACTGGCTTAATGCTACCCAATTCATTTTGACCATCCCAGTGCACAAGGATCAGCAAGTCTGTTCAAATTCAAAATGCTAATTACCTATGGCATTCTTTCCATTCCTGCTTCCAGCCAACGAGATTAGACTACGTGCATCTGTGGAGAAGTCATCGTCAGGCTGAACCCTAAGAGATTAGGCAATCGTGCATTTGTCTTAAAGCACACACTTGTTGGCAAAAACATTGAATAAAAGAAGTAACTAAAACATTAAATGTATTTAATAAATCAGTTGGTATTTAGAAACATATATAAGGGGTTATTTATCAAAATCAGCTCTGGGTTGGGCAATATGAATGACCCCCCCCCCCCCCCCCTCCCATAGTTTATAAATCTATATATATTTACATACAACTGATAACCCAAGCCACTAAAACGACCCAGACTAATTACCTAACCTGTTGGATTTCAAGGGGTGCTTCTGACCTAATAATAGGGCGGCCACCTAAACCGTAGCTTCAAGCCAATTTTCATACTGGCCATCCAGTTAAAATTTCGGCTGGGTGGCAACCATACTTCAGGCCGAAACTCCCAAAAAAAAAATCTCAAGGCCTAAGTTTTTGATGATCGGGTTAGAAAAGACAAACTGTATGGCTAAGTGACAAGAGGCCATGGTGCAAATCTTTAACACCAGAGCAGTAACAGGTCTGGATTTATAGTGAGTGGTATGTTGGTTAAGAGCCCAGGATGAAGAAATATTACGTTTCCTGGACAAATTAGAAATATTTTGGGATGATGAATAAGCGAATAGTTTATCTTTCTATTTTAAACCTTAGCATTTCTAAACGGTTTGGGCGTGGTGTGTTTTTTTTAATCCCTCGAATTCATGCACTTGTACTTTTTTTTCCTATTTGGCTACTGTCCTTGACACTCTGTGAATCTCATCAGTACTGGAGTAACTGAGAATAGACTGTGCACAAGCTGAACTCTTTGGTTCGGCTCCAAAACTTAGGCCACAATGGCTTACTTGAACGACAGACAATGTTTCAGGTGACACAGCTCAATAAAGCTACATGTAAATACGTTTTTTGCTCACCAATGAAGCCTCGGGATCATTTCTCCGAGCAGATGGAACTCCACTCACAGGCTTATCTTGTAAATTTCAGCCCTATAAATACAAGTACAAATAAGAAATACCTTGAGTATTTTGTTAGCCGGCTGTTACATATTTTTTGTAATGTATATGTGTTTCACTCATTTTAATTCTGATACAATAAAGGTTGGTTGTTTTAATATTACACCAAAGGATCCATTTGTTGCAAACAATTTCTAAACACCCAGAAAAGAGGGAGCTATAGAGAAGGAAAGAGGGACAGGGGGATTTGGGTGCAAAATGGGTACTGTGCCCCATAAATAGGGACATACACTGGCTTGCAGCTAATGTTAAAGGGACACTAAATGTTATTTTTCACTTGTAAGCTTCCATAGGAAGCAGGCAGCCGTCTGGTCGTGACTAGGGTTGCCACCTTTTCTTCAGAAAAATACCGGCCTTGGTACTGTCTCCATAGACTTAACATTGGCCTGATGCCAATTTTTTTTACCGGCCTGCCGGTAAAATACCGGCCAGGTGGCAACCCTATCGGTGACTGTAGACCCTCGTTTTTGCATGGTATCAGCAGGGGGGACCTTAACTATGTCCTACCTGCTAATCCCATGCAAAAACAAGAGTCTCTCACATTCCCTCACATTCGGCTGTGACGTCAGCACGCGACAATCGGGAACTGCTGTGTCTCACATGTGAGACACAGCAGATAGTACACCCATCGTGTATCTATTAAGATACATGTCGGGTTTACTTAAATGTCCCGGGACATATACTGTTTAACCCTTGCTTCCTTCAAGAAACCAAGGGTTAAACAATGTTTAATGTTCCTTTAAGTCTATGGAAGCAATAGCCTTGCCAAGACATCCCCCCCATACCATTTATTCACAGAAACACTGCATTATTGCTGTTAAATTGAATGCATCAGTTTGAAAAGACAGTCCAATGTAGCTCTCAGATAGCCAATAAATGGTATTATTTTAACTCTTTTCACAGCTAACACGGTATAATCCTATTTACTACTTAAATTACCATAGCATGGTTTTCATAATATCAATATGTCAGAAATACTGGCATGCCAATCAGTAAATTACACATTTCAGGTAACTTGTCAGCAATGGTTTCACAATTCTATTTAACTTTGAAAACACATGTATTTTCCCCCCATTCATTTGATCACTGTTTATAGGGTACAAGCTCTGCTTAAAGAAGTATCATTTAAAATATTACTGCCTAGATTATTGCTCTGTGATTGCAGTTTTAGTTTGCTAGCCAAATAGTTTTTTTTTTATTTAAAAATTTTAAACTCTCTCTTTTTAAAGAAATCAATTCCTGTGGCTTTGAGCACAGGCATCCAGCATTTCACAGAGCAACTCTGTCACCATGACAACCAACAGACGGTGCACTTCCGGGACCTTGCCTTCCGGCTTCCGGTGAAGAAGGAATATGGCGGCGCCCGTGTCTCTACTCATTGAGTTTGGGTGAGTCAGGATGTCACTGGCTCCGGTTGTGCGGTGACTGTTGTCAGTCTCCGGATGTTTCCTCGGGTTGTCACTGCGAGGGGTCCTGGTTGTTCTGATTATACAGCTGCAGCTGGTTCAGTGCAATTCACATGGCTACTCGCTAGTTTGGTCTGTCACGTGCTTTTTGTTTATTTATTAGTGATGGCTATCTTTTTGTGCGCTCCCATCTGTCATGGACTACAGTTCCCATGATGCTCAGTCTAGTAGCTGGATTGCCAGGAGTTATCACTGTTTTAATACATCAGAATGACCCTATTCCTATGTCTGTACTGATCCAGGCTAATCTTGCAGAACAGGGTCTTTCATTTTCCCTGCCTCATATTAAACGTTTGGAGCTTTGAAAATCCTCCTTTTAGACATAGAGACGACTATTTCCTCATAAAATAGTACATAACGCAGCATTCTCCCTAATAAATGATATTCTGTACAATAAATGTGTCATATCCTATTGTTTATTGAATTAATAGTTTGGTATTGGCCTATTTGGCAGATAGCTGTGCAAAAATTCCAGATAGATAAATAACCTTTCAGGCTAGTGACATCTGTCAGGTGTATGTACATACACGGTGCTGGCAAGGAACTAGGTAGTCATCGTGGCTTTTAACATTTTCCTGCATAAAAATATGCATCTTTATATTGCTCTCATTTAATATGACTTTTGAGGCTTCTTAAGTAGTTACGCTGGCTAAGAATTTGGGTTGAGCTGGCCCAATCAGATACATACAATAATCTTAGGGTAGCAGTTTTTTATGTAACCGACCTAAATAACATAATATGATATTGGCAATTATCAAAAATCGTAGTGAAACAGGAAAGTTCATATATGTTTGGTGCCTTTAATGAATTCATAATCATACATCATATCATATGAAATCATACAGCATTTGATTATTGTGGAGATCATGGAGTTGTTGGAACTGCATTTATTTAGGCACCAATAGGTGCTATTTTCTCCAAATTGATAGTATGATGCATCTACTAGTGCTTATCCTGTAGATTTGTCGGTATTTACCTTAGAATCTCTTGCAGTGCTTCTGCGCTAGCTACCCGCTGTTCTATTGTTCAGATTACAAGAGGACAGTTTGAGTATTAAAATAAAATAAAAGCTGGTACAAATAAATATATATTTATTGTTAATATCCATTTGCAGACTGGTGTAATCCTTTACTATTTAGGCCTACATTAATACGTTTGGCCACTAGGCACCTCAGTTATTTTTGTAGATTTTATGTGATACATTTAGAGGTTTATGTATCTTTAAACCTTTATATACATATACATAAAGGGCTGTCAAAGTATTTAGTGAATATTGCTACTGTATTAGAAAGAGAAAACTATGCATTCAATATTAACGGTTAAATAACTGCTATAAAGGAACTAAAAACCTATTGTGCCCTTAGATACCAGTAAAAACAATTATTGTTATGTAAGTTATGTTATGTTTAATTGAAATGTTGCATCAAGTGTAGTTTTTTTTTTTTTTTTTTTTTAATAAAAATGCTTCAGTGAAAGAATACAAATAAAATTCCTTATTGAGCCCTATTTGATTGCTATAGCACTATCAGGGGGCGGACATGTTCTTTGAATTTCGGATGTTTTTAGACCCAATATGGCAGCCTCCTGATAGAGCTATACAAGCAAAGAAGGCTCAATAAGGTACTTTATTTGTATTCTTTTAATTAAAGCATTTCTATTTAAGATATCTACACTAGATGCAATTTTTTTTTTTATCTTTATTGCCGAACATTATGTCCGTTACTAACTGAGTTGGTAAAAGAGACAAGTGAGGGCTTCCAACTCCGCAATGAATTCCTGATTTATTTGGGCTAGTCAATTACCAGTCCGCTTTTTAATCCGTGAATCTCGGCGTATGGCTTAACATTATCTAAACATTAAAACCGTATATCGAATGTCTTCTGGCAGACGGAGAGTTAAATTGGCCACATGACTTCATTCTGACACGAGTCCGTGAAATAGCTTAGCAACGCAGACCCGTCATGCGCTTATTTATTTTTTTCTCGCCTCCTGCTCTGACCTTTTAATCCTCATGTTTTTTTGTCTCTAGATTTAAATAATTCAGACCTTTACTGTACTATTAGACAGTAGAGGATCTGCATACTCTCAACCCCCCCCCCCCCCCCCCCACCGCCATCCTGAGCGATAAAAGCACAGTAAATAAAAATCGCAGGTTCCTGCTTCATCTCTGCACGCGGAACTTGTTCTACTTTTCATTTGTACCCTAGAGAGCGTGACATAGAAATGCTAATATCTAGCCCCCTGTCCTAGGGCAGCCTGCGGGGATTCCTTTGTCTGAGCTGACGGTACTTTGCTGGGTGTGTGTGACACCCCCCCCCCCTCCTTGATGTCAGAGTAACTCATGTTTTTATTATCTTATTTCAGAGGTGGCGCAGAGCTCCTGTTTGATGGCATCAAGAAGCATCATGTGACCCTACCCAACCAATCAGATTCTTGTGAGTAATCTCTGGGGTGCCATTTTGGGGATATACCTAGCGTTAATTGAAGGGAGGATGAAAGATGTGGGGACACCATTCTTGATGCCTCCACATGTACCGGTTCAACTGTCCAATGAGAACCGCAGGATGCGTCAGCAGATAAGATCGGTTTAGCATCATCTATTCTTCCCACTGTGCAGTCTACTGTGAGATCACAAACCATGCTTGGTCCATGTTCCTATCTTTCATTCAATATATCTGTATGCCTTTCCCAACCAGTGTTCATTTCGTCAACTAAAAATGTTCATTATAGTTTTCATCACCTCCAGGCTTTCAGTGACTATAACGGAACAATAAATACATAGTTAATAGGACTAAAACTATGACTAAAATCCAGTGAAATTGTCATCAAATGACTAAAATGTTAGGGAGGGCCTTTTGCAGTGACCTATTTGAACTTCTGGTTAGCATTGATCTCTGCCAAAGCCCCCTGACTCTATCTACATCTGGATTGGCCTGGAAACTGCAGAGGAAGAGTATACTCATCCATCTGATTCGCCTGGTACTGTCACATGTTTCCATCTCCCTAGAAAGTTAACTTAACACTGTGTAACAGCCTTTTCAGGCCTGGTCCCTCCATCACTGCTGGAGATGTAGTCGACTAGAACTAGACTAAAACAATACCGGTGAATAAAAAAATGGTATTTTAGTCAAAAGACTATGACTAAAACTAAAACAAAATTTGCCTGTCAAAATTAACACTGTTCCCAACCATTAAGGTTCACTTTATTAATCTCCACCTCGTCTGCTGGTAAGCTGCTCCATGCATCCACCAACATTTCTCTGTAAGGAGCATATGCGTTCTTTAAACTTTACTTCTCTCCTGTACTTTGTTAAAAAAAAAAAATCTTTTTTGTTTATATCCATATTTAAAGGACGACTGTAGGCAATAAATTAACTTATGTTTAATTGAAAGACTACATGAAGCGTAGAATTTTCAATAGAAATGCTTTAATGGAAGAATACCAATTAATGACCTTATTTAGCCTTTTGGACCATATAGATCTATTAAAGGGTGGACATGTTCGTAATTTAATGTCAGATCTTTCTCCATCAAACCTTGAGATTCTACATAATATGTCCAATCTTTGATAGAGCTATACAGAGCAAAGAGGGCTCGGTATATTTATGTCATGTGCGCTCTTTCACGTCTCATTTGTTCAAATGTTTGAGACCCAATGTACACATAAGATGGCCCTCCGTGAATGGTACAGTGTCTATATATATACAAAAAGCGAAACATTTAAGTATTTATTTGCTTAGAGAAAAAGGGACAGGCAGTTTTAAAATAATACCAAAGGGTCCTCAATAAACAGATAATTACAGGGAATCGAGATGGGAATTTCAAACTTTAAGGCCAATATAGCGGAGTTCTCCAACTCGGCTACTTTGGCCTTAACTTTGAATTTCCCATCTCAGTTCCCTGCAATCCTCTCCTTACTGTGAAGACCCCCAATGTTTTAAAGTGGACCAGTCATTTTCAAATAAAGAATACACGAATCAATAAAAACAAAACATTATTTCAAGCTCTATAATACTGTCTTATCATGTATTGCATCACGTCTCTGGTGTTTAGAACTTTTTTCCCAGTATGCATCTGACGTCTTTCAACTCATTGGTTGCTTCATTCTACGTGGTTAGAGGAGTGCCCAAAGTACTAGATGGAAATTTATAAAGGCAACTCACCCGTTTCAGACAATAGGATGAGCGTACAACGGTACACTGAGAATTTTCCAACTTGCCCAAGAGGGCGGAGCATGCTGTTTGTATGCATATGTCAGCATACTCCAAAAACACAGCATGTTTAATGCCAAATAATACAAAATGGCTGGAACTAATCTTTACTAAATAAAGCTAGGTCAAAACAAAAAAACGTATATTTATTTTGGTAGAATGGAAAATAAGCAGGCTAGGTGGGCCAGTAGGTTCGTATCGGCTGTCACAGCTATTGTGCTATGTGTATAACATGTATAGCTTGGAGGAAAGACGTAACAGGGGGGATAGGATAGAAACAATTATATACTTAAAGGGAATCAACACATTAAAGGAAGAGAGTATATTTAAAAGAAGAAAAACTATCACAACAAGAGGACATCTTAAATTAGAGGGGCAAAGATTTAAAAGTAATATCAGGAAGTATTACTTTACTGGGAGGGTAGTGGATGCATGGAATAGCCTTCCAGCAGAAGTGGTAGAGGTAAACACAGTGAAGGAGTTTAAGCATGCGTGAGATAGGCACAAGGCTATCCTAGCTATAAGACAGGGAACGGGGACTAATAAAAGTATTTAGAACATTGGGCAGACTAGATGGACCGAATGGTTCTTATCTGCCGACACATTCTATGTGTAAAGAGCTGTTACCATAGAAACCAGTGCAATGCTCCTGCTGGTTGATTCATCTCTTGGAATTTTATCCCAGAATCTCTCTATAAACCATCTATGTTTGTCTGTGTAGAGCTGCTCTGTAGACAGACACTGGTACATGTGCAGGATGTGTCAGTCCAGTACAGGATGCTCTCAGCCTCACAGTTCATTGGAATAAAGAACCTGGCAGCAGCAGAATTCAACCCTAGCAGTCACCTTCTGTCTCTGTGGAATTTATTGTCATGATATCACATAAGGCGTGGGGGGGAGGTTATGTAGTGGGCTATTTAAACTCATTAGGATGCAGTGCACATGGTGCATAGTGCCAGCTGTTCCCATGTATACCCCCCTTCCCTGCCCTTCTGCCTTGCTCCCCCCCCCCCCCAACTCCTGCTAACTGACCAGCACTGTTTGCTCAACTCAGAGCCCCCTGTGCGAAAACTGCTTTTCAAAAGGAGCGGTTTCTGCTTAATTAGACAAAGAGTCAACACATCTGTGAAGTTTTCCTGCATCCTTATTATACCGCTACTGATCTGCCTCTTCTCCCTTTTGCACCTCCCAGTTGGGTATGCCCTGACCGCCTGCATTTGGGTATGCCCTGACCGCCTGCATTTGTGTTTGTTCCTTTAAGAACTTCATCAGTCTTTTTTAAGAGTGCATGCCCATTTGGGAATCCCCTGGCATCTCTATTTAGAGGACCTTGCGGAGTAGCTTTAGTACAGCGGGCATTTGCTCCGAGGGTCCTTGGATAAAGCGGATATAGAGGCATAAAGGTGCCTACCCAGAATCCCTTGCAGTGGTTGTAGCATTGGTATGTGTCGATTTGTGTTTAATAAAGCCTCTGCTACCCACTGATTTCTAACTGATGAGGTTTTCCCCATCCATAACTTCTTTGTATATACTGCTAGCTGTAGTTGGGCATGCTCAACTATGAGAATACAGCAGTACACTAATAATTCTGAAATGAGCCTTCGTGAGGAGGAGCATACTTATTTTTTTTTGCATTCACAGTTAGCCAAAAACTATGAATATTTTAGCATTGAAAAGAGTTCGAAGTGGATAATACAGGAAGCACAAATGAGGGTGGAGTGGACATTTAAGGCAATATTTTCCAATAATCATTGCATGGGATGCTCTGCTTCTGGGTATGTGACAGGATCACATGATAATTACAACTATTTCTACCTTGTGGATCAGTGTATCCATCTCCCTGCTAGAAATCTCAGTGTATCCATCTCCCTGCTAGAAATCTCAGTGTATCCATCTCCCTGCTAGAAATCTCAGTGGATCCATCTCCCTGCTATAAATCTCAGTTTATCCATCTCCCTGCTAGAAATCTCAGTTTATCCATCACCTTGCTAGAAATCTCAGTGTATCCATCACCCTAATCTCTGGCAAATGTATATCCTACACTGTCCATCTGTTTATTTCAAAGTTTTGCAAACGTGCGCGGTTTTCGTTTGTCGCTTTTATAAATAAATGATCCATTGTGTCCCTTCCACGCACTCTAGATCATTGTTGTTTAGCTGCTGGCCTGCCCACCAGAGGTGATCCTTAAAGGACATCTGTAGCAATGTTTAATTGAAAGATTGCATCATTAGTAGGAATTTTAAATAGTCGTGCTTTAATGAGAGAATGCTACTAATGTACCTTTATTGAGCCCTGGTTGTTTTAAAATCTCCATCAGGGGGGCAGACATATTGTTTAGAATCTTTGGTCAGGTGGGTCAGCTCTTCCTTCATCTGAACCAAGGTGAGTGAAGATCTGACCCAAGATTCTATACAACATGTCCTCCCATGATAGAGCTATACAGAGCAAAGAGGGCTCAATAAGGTACTGTATTTATATTCGTTCATTAAAGCATTTCCATTTAAAATTCTTCACTTGATCCAATCTTTTAATTATACATAAGTTAATTGTTTTGGCTACATTAGTCCTGTAGAGGTTTTTTATTGTGGTCTCTTTAATTGCATAATTAATTTAATTTGTATAATTTCACCCAAAACACGGCTTTGTAGAGACAAGCAGCCGTCCAGATTGTAAACTTGAATAGCACTGATTTAAATAAAAATATAAAGGTCATATCTATCTTTTATCTATATAGGTATCTGTATAGCAATATACAAATATATATAGATTTGAATAAAAAGTGTGTTTATGTTTTAATTTATATAAATATCCCCTCATTTGATATTTGGTTTTGTGCATGTGATGTACAGTCCTGTTACATTTTCACTCCTGCTACTGATTAGACAGGGGGGGGGGGCACGGAGAAGGACCCCTTCCCAGGATGGGAACAATAGGAGAGACCCAGCAATGCTGGCTTCTCCATGGTAACGCTCTATACAATAGCTTCCCCAGACCGGGAATGTGGGTGGGAGGGACTCCCCCAGCTCGCTGACCCTTTCCCTGAGTCAGGCTGATAAATGAGCTTTCGCACCTCCTGCGCCTTGACCCTTCGCTGACCAGCCATGCAACATCCGTGGATGGCAGCCGGTCCTGCAGTGTAGGCGTCGCCTCCTATCCACCATGTTGGGTGAACTAAGTCGACGGTGCAATGTGCAAGGAGTCGAGTCACATGGGAGCTGTGGCCTGGCCTGGCAGCGTGAGAGTTAACCTTCTTGATGAGCCTGGGATTTTTGGGAGGTGCCTTTAATTCCAGATACAAATAATTGAATGCCAAAATGATATTACTCATCCAATGCCTAATAATGAGCACTGGATTTAAAACGTCTCTGTGCTCAGTATAATGAGAGTATATTTAAAAGAAGAAAAACTACCACAACAAGAGGACCTAGTCTAAAATTAGAGGGGCAAAGTTTTCAAACTAATATCAGGAAGTATTACTTTACTGAGAGGGTAGTGGATGAATGGAATAGCCTTCCAGCGGAAGTGGTAGAAGTAAACACAGTGAAGGAGTTTAAGCATGCGTGGGATAGGCACTAGGCTATCCTAGATATATGATAGGGAACTGGGGACTAATAAAAGTATTTAGAAAATTGGGCAGACTAGATGGACCGAATGGATCTTATCTGCCGACACTTTCTATGTTTCTATAACTTAAAACAGATAGAGCCATGGTTCCTAGTTATAGGTTAATATTCAGGGTACCGTGATGTCACAATTATGTGTAGTCATGTTATTACGGTATAAGTCATACCAAGCCTGACATTACTCTGGAAGTCTTTAATTTTTTTTTTAATTTACCGTATTTGTTTTACGATTTTGCAGCCTTCACTCTCAAAATCACTTTCTAAATCACAACCATTTTTTATCCATCGACCTAAATACCGTATTTGCTCGAATATAAGACGACCCTGATTATAAGACGACCCTGATTATAAGACGACCCCCCCAAACTTTGGATATTCCTTTAGGAAAAAAACTAAAAGCCTGAATATAAGGAAAAAAGTTTAACTTGTATATATTCACATGTAAATTGCTTTTTAATATTTAATAAAAAATTATGATATTAAACAAATGCATTTCTTGTTTTTATTTCCTTTTATGTGCCAATGCTGCCTCTCCCCACCCTTGCATTGTCTTTCTCCCCCTCTCACGTTGTCTCTCCCTCCCCCCAAACTTTTCTCCCTCTCTCTCTCTCCCCCTTCCTCCCCCTTCCTCCCCTTGTCTCGCTCTCCCCCTTCCTCCCCTTGTCTGTCTCTCCTCCCTCTCTCCCTCCCTCCCCTTGTCTTTCTCTCCCCCCCTCCTTCTCTCCACCCTCCCTCCCCTTGTCTCCACCTGTCTCTCGCTCCCTGGTGGCTAGCGGGGGCAGCCCGTGCAGACATCTTCCATGGTGCCCGACACTTCCGTCTATTATGACGGACAGCCGGTCCGTAAAGTATAGAGTTATAGCACATAAGCCTGGGCCCATAATCTATAGGAAGGTGTTTGATCCAAGAACCCCAGTCAGGCAGGCTGTTAGGATTCATAGTCTCTTCACTGAATGACAAGTTTTAGTCCCCAGGAGTCCGATATATGTCAAGTATACCGTGCTCCAGCTCTGTCAGTATTTGTTGAGCGGGTCAGACTTTCCCTGAGAGGGAATTTCAATATAGGGCTCTATTCACGAGCTCAGTAACTTTACCACGGCAAAGGTTGGGAACCTGGCGAGTTTAGCTCCTGGCTTAGGCCAAAGTAATTATTTGCGTGTAGCTGAGGTAATAAATGTAACATCTGGGTTTCCCATGAACCGCCTCAGACTTTATGCATGTTCCTGTTGCATCTGTGCTGGCCTTATAACATTATCAGAACTATAGTATGTCGAGAGACCCTCTTCTTCCCAGCTTTGACCCACCAGTAGGGGAACACATGGTCTCCTTACATCCCCTCCATATAGCGCTGAGAGAAGGCGCCTGGTCCTCCTTAGTGGTAGAGTCTCGCTAAAGTAACATATATCACACAAGTCTGGCACACCAACGCGTTTCACACCGCGAGAGTGCAGTGAAAAAAGATCCCACTGCCAGAACGGGATGCCTGTTGTTTTGTTTTATTTTAGGGGTCCATGTTTAAAATGGATGACGAGGCAAAAGGTGATCATTGGTGACCGGATTTGCAGATGAATACCCAGAATCCTTTGCAGTGGCGGTAGCACTGTGAATGTGTGGGTTTTTTATGGGTAAAGCAGGCTTCTGGCTTGTTTGGTGTGTGTAGATTTGGGTTTGATAATGGCTCTGCCACCCACTAAATTTTAGACGGAGGGGTATTTCTCAGCACCTTTACCCCACCACTACTTAAATGGTGTGTTCTTGATGTATATTGACAAACTAAGTTTTGTTTATGATTCCTGCTCTTGTCTCATGAACTGGCACAACTGCATCCCCTCAGCCATGGTCCATTCTGCTTTTAGATATAGGTTAGGGTGAAGGTAGAGCAGGGGTGTTAGACCAGGCCCTCCATAAGCAGATTCCCATAATTCTCTGTCAGCTGTATGCAGGGGAGTGTGGGGGGGGATGTAGTTCTCACTATGACCCTCCTGATGTCCACCCACAAACTAATAAATAAGTATTACGTCTTATTGCAGTTCATGTGTTGGAGTTAGGTAGACATCATCCATCTTTTTTTCCAGCGTTGGGACTGGCTACCTTCGGATCCAGCAAGCCATAGCTTTTAACAGTGTATAGATCTCTACAGGATGTTCTCTTTGCATGTTGTCCATCCTTGTTATTATAATAGACATGTTTAAAAACAAAGCTAAATTGACCATGTTCCCATTTTTATTGTAGGGGACATGAGAAAGCTGCTGGTCTGGATCAGAGAGAATCTGTTGAAGCAGCGACCGGAGCTGTTTACTCAGGGAGAGACTGTGTAAGTTTCACACATGGTGCCATTACTCAGGAGTTTGCACCTTAACGGCTATATTTGACCCTTACGCAAACATGTACGCAAGCCTGCCTCTTTGCACACAGTATCGTACATGCCACACCTCAACATGCAAGATGAGTTTATGGTATAACCCTCTAGAAACCTAGACAAGTCTACTCAGTAAAGAGAGAATTGCAGGGAATTTCAAACTTTAGACCAAAGTAGCCGATTTGGACTTTTCCCAACTCGGCTAATTTGGTCTTAAACTGGAATTTCCCCTCTCAATTCCCTGCAATCCTCTCTATATTGAGTAGACTCTAGAATACGTCCGCAGATAGGAACCATTCGGCCCATCTGGTCTGGCCAGTTTTCTAAATTGCCCTAAATGCCCTCTTAACCTCAAAATTGCATATACCAGTACTTTGATTGTAGGGAAAAAAAACAGTGATGAAGAATTATTTACACATTATGTTAGCAGATTTGCAAGCAAATACATAAATAAACCTGAAAATGGGGTTTAATTGTGCCTGTGTTGTCTCCTGCTTATGACATCACCTCGTGGCTTTATATGCAAATTAAACATTTTCCATTGGAAAGTGGTTCATTTTCATATTAAGCCACATGTGATGTCATAGACTCGAGACACCAGAGACATGTTTTAAAAAATATTTTTCTCTTTATTTATGCATTTGCTTGCATTTATGGATCATTTTTTTATTCCAAAGTAAAAATGATTGAAAATGATCTATACATTGTGTTAGCAAAACTGCCAGTAAATGAACAAATTAGGAGAAAACTGTGTTTTAAATGTGTCTGTGGAGTCTCCTGCTTATGACCTCACCGGTAGCACGGTATGCAAATGAATTGGTTTTCAATGGGAAATGTGTAATTTGCATACCGTGCCCATAGGGTTGCCACTTTTTCTTCAGAAAAATACCGGCCTTGGTACTGTCTCCATAGACTTAACATTGGCCTGATGCCAATTTTCTTACCGGCCTGCCGGTAAAATACCGGCCAGGTGGCAACCCTACGTGCCCATTGCTGATCACATGCAATAACAAGGGTCCGCACTAGCAGAGAGCCAGTCGCCGACCAGACCAGGCTCCCTGCTTCCCATGGAAGTATAGCACCTGCCGGTCAGAGATGTACTATCAGAAGTACCTGCCAGTTTATCCTCACTCTCGGGACACCTAACTATTCACGTGTGCGTCTATGTTAGAAGAACAAGTGACAAATAAAGTTTAGCGTCGCTTTAAGAGCCACATCTATCTTGTGAGCTGCCAGTGGGACATCCGTGTCCTAGATTACTGACCAGGAATTAGCTGAATCTATTGCCACCCGACACTCTCGTAGTAACTTCATTTCTCTTGTTTCTCGTCACTTTCACCCCAGCCGTCCTGGGATCCTTGTGCTCATTAACGATGCGGACTGGGAGCTCATGGTAAGTACTGGACTGAAGAGCGAACACTCGTCTAAAAGGGATCCTGGAGTATGGGGGATGTAGTCCTGCAGCAGCTGGGAGGCTGCTGTTTTGGACACCTCCGCTCCAGTGATTTTGTTGGAACGTGTTAAATGTAAAATATGTTATTTGCTTTAAACAAACAAATCTAATTACACTGTATAACCTGTGCGCTTTGCTGCAATATAACAATCAATAGTTTATTATTTTATATTGAGTTTGTATCGATCTAATCTTCCAGTTCTCAGTCGTTGTGTATTTTTCTTCATTAATATTTAGAGCAATTTCTGTTTTTATATTTATAAATAATGTAAATAGGCTGGGTTTACCTGACCCGAAAATCTGTTTAGTGATCGCTTCCCAAATACGATTCCGCAGGCTCTTAATTGTGTTTGTTTGTCTTTTATGCTACATGAATATATAGGATGTATTCACTAAAGGGGACTGATAAGGGACAATTCTCTGGCCACAGTTGTCCATTCCCCACAGCTCACTGTTTGGTGAATATATCCCATATATAAGATAGCATAGAAACAAAGAATGTGTCGGTCCATCTAGTCTGCCCAATTTTTTCTAAATCCTTTTATGAGTCCCCAGTTCCCGGTCTTATATCTAGGATAGCCTTGTGTCTATCCCACGCATGCTTAAAATCCTTGACTGTGTTTACCTCTACCACTTCCGCTGGAAGGCTATTCCATACATCCACTACCCTCTCAGTAAAGCAATGCTTGCTGATATTACTTTTAAATCGTTGCCCCTCTAATTTTAGACTATGTCCTCTAGTTGTGGTAGTTTTTCTTCTTTAAAATATACTCTCTTCCTTTACTGTGTTGATTCCCTTTATGTATTTAAATGTTTCTATCAAATCCCCCATGTTACGTCTTTCCTCCAAACAATACATGTTAGGGAAATCTGAATGTACCTTGAAAATCTGAATGTACCTGTTTATATGGTATTATAAGGTTTTAACATATACCATATATATATTGGTGGGGATCCGTATACATATTAGACCAGCAATTAGTTAACTGTCATTTTGTATGCCGTAAAAGGTAATTCCTTTTTATTTTATTTTTTTTAGAAAAACAGTAATTAGAAACAAATAAATAAAACGTCTTATCCAAATTGGGAAGGGAACCAGCAAGCATGAAAATTAAATGTCCCTTCTCTTGCACTGGGTTCTTGTTTGATTATTATTTTTTTCTGCTGGTTGTGTTTTTTAAATTGATTTTGTATCGTATTTTTGTATTGGTCTAGAAAAATAACACGAACTCCTTATACCCAGCTTTTTTTATAATTTTTTTAATATATTTTTTATTTTATCGTGTTATTTTGAAAAACAAACACAATTATTTTAATGAAAAGCAACCGAAAATATATTGGGTTTTCTCCTTAAATTTGTCTGCTTACTGAAAAATTGTACACACTTCCAAGTCATGGAAGGATTCTTTCGAAGTGAAGTATAACTAAGACTTCACCATGGTTCCATACATCAGATTTACATAATAATAAACCCGCTGTGCAAGGCACACGTGTAGGGTGTACATCAGCTTCATTGGTAGCCTGGAGCGTGCCTGAAAAGCATTGGATCTATTTAATATAAACACACACTTTATTGACATCATCAGGTATGTGTGTGATGTATTTCCATGTATATATTCATTGTATATATTCATATATATTGATATATTCCCCCTCTGCAGGGAGAGCTGGACTATGAACTAAAGGATCAAGACAACGTGGTCTTCATCTCAACTTTACATGGAGGATAACAAGAGGACGTAACCGGGCCTCAAACCGTTTCAAATCCTTGTGCCCCCGTTCCCGTCAGCATCGTTGGGAGGGCGTGGCACTTTGTAGACTTGATGCTTGTTTTAAAAAGGATCCTGTTTATATACAGTGCTAGTATTGACTGAAAGAAGATAACCCCTTTGTATAAAACATTTTTTTGTATTCTGAAATTGTGGAACTTTTTTTTTTTTTTCTTACGACGGCCTTTCCAAAAAATGTATGGGTTGTGCCAAGGGAATTCTTTCGGGAGAGACAAAATCCGACTGATGGCATCATATATTAACACAATAAAATGGTTCTAATAAACATGCCCAGTTGCTTTGGAGCACTTCTGTAAGTACGGACTCTTTTTATTTTTTTTTTAAATACATGGCCATATTATTTTATGTGCAGTTAATTTTTTTTTTATTATCATTATTTCTTCAATAGTTCAGTATGTAAAACTTTGTCTGTGCTGCTGTTTCCTGTCTTATGTTTCATATCAGTTTTAGTGTCCCGCTGTTTGTTTCGGAACTACAACTACCACGATGCTCTGCTGCCCTTTATGGCTACCGGGAAGATCGCGGGCTTTGTAGTTGGTCGGCAGCTGGAAGGCCGCAGTTGAACGCCTACGCAATAAATGATTGGTTTGCTCATAAGACGCCTCCTTTGTGCGTTCCCTATCCAGGGCAGTGTCCTATCTTCTCTCCTCTGCTGCAGGTCTAAAAAGCAATGAATAAAAAAAGAGCTTTTTTTTTTGAGTCATCTATTGATTGTTTGGGAAGTAAATGGTCCTTAGAGCGTAAGGGAAGATGCTGCTGCATCGTAGATAGATGGATGTCATGTGACTGTTAGCGAACAAATTGGGCTAAAAAAAAAAAACCCTAGTTATAACAGTTGGATTTTACAAAATTCCCTTCGTACAGAATCTATAGGTGTAAATGGAGTTGAGGACACCAAGTGTTTGAATTTTGCACGGTATAATCTCTTATACGACACCACAACATGTCCACCGCAATTCGTGCAAATGTTCCTATTAGTGATCAGTCAGGTGATGCAATACATCACCTGAGGCTAATGAACCAGAGTCTTCGTTCTAGAAGACTAAGGATTCCTTCATTATACAAAGTGATCAATGATTGAATTGGTACTGATGCTTCATAAGGTGGACAATAACATTTCTGTATGCTTTCACTTCTTTGTTTGCGTGCTATATAATTTTTACATTTTTTTTTTCTTTTCTCCCAACGGAGTCCCGTAGCCTTTTGCCTACACCCTCTTATTGCCCAGTCTAGGGGTAATAAAATTATATAATAATTATAAAATAAATTTGTTTAAAAAAATAAAAGTGCGTACGTTTATTTATTTATGTCAAGTAATGTATTCTAATCACCTTAAAATATTCACCAGCATTGCATTTCACGTTATACGGCTTTCACATTTTATTAAATAAAAATATTTGGTGATGCATAAAAAAATTTAGATTACATCTCGGTAATATTGAATTACATTTCTTGAAAAGAAAAATATATTACCATAAATAGATCTGTGATGGAAGGAAAATCACATATGTATAAAAGAAAAATAATAAATAAAAAAAAAATATATATATATATATAAATTAGTAATTAAAAAATAATAGTAATATCAAAAAAAATATATATATAAAATGACTAAAAATGTAGATGGCATGTAAACAACAATTAATATGTCATTTTACAAGTGCGGCAGAGTCTGTTCTTAGAAGGGGCACTGCCAGATTATTTTGAGGCAGGAGAAAACACTGTGTTTACATTAGAGACAATATTTTTTTTAACCTATGATACAGACTTACCATTGTCTGAAACAGTACCTTGGATGCTACTAATCACTTTCCACAGCTCCATGCATGCCTCCATATCACTTTCCACAGCTCCATGCATGCCCCCAAATCACTTTCCACTACTCCATGCATGCCCCAAATCACTTTCCACAGCTCCATGCATGCCTCCATATCACTTTCCACAGCTCCATGCATGCCCCAAATCACTTTCCACAGCTCCATGCATGCCTCCATATCACTTTCCACAGCTCTATGCATGCCTCCATATCACTTTCCACAGCTCTATGCATGCCTCCATATCACTTTCCACAGCTCTATGCATGCCTCCATATCACTTTCCACAGCTCTATGCATGCCTCCATATCACTTTCCACAGCTCTATGCATGCCTCCATATCACTTTCCACAGAATGCTGTCATTCTGATACATTTTTCGGCAGGCCTATTACACACTGCACAGATGGTTTTCAACATGCTTTCTGGCTTAAATGCAATGGCCACTGCACATGGAGATCTAGAATCATGTTCCTAGGCTTCGTCGAATTCAGATGGTGCTGTCACCTAACTATTATGTATACCGAGAATGTAAATAATAAAAAAAAAAAATGATCTATACATTGTGTACAAAATTCGAAAAACTCTCTGCGCTTCTCACCCTAATAAAGTTGTCCGCAATTGTATAAACATAATATAAATGTGAGGTTTTGGTTACATGAGTTGGCCAAAGTATAATTAATACTATACTATAACTGCACCTCCTCCAATACATTAATAAGGTATTGGTAGTAGTATAGACTGTTTTGTGTGCCCAATACATTGTAGGTGAGGTTAGGTTCTCACCCTATTGAATGATTAGGTGAGGTTCGGTTCTCACACGCTTGATGGGACGGGTGAGCACAATTAGGCTTTATTTGGCCAGTTCATATAAGATGACCATTTAATCTCACCGATTTAGCTATACCCTGGTGAGCTTACTTAGGGGGGACACTCACCAGGTTTGTACCTGCACAATATGTAGTTAAAATGATGATGTGACCTGCATCTCACCTTTTAGTGCCCAGACCCCAGTGTGTACAAAAAAAAACGAAAACGCGTCTTCGCTTCTCACCCTAATAAAGTTGGCAAAAATGATACATGTTCAATGTGGTGGCTTTGCATGCAAATGAGCTCGTTTTCAATTGGAAAGTCTCTGATTTGCATACCAAGCCATAAGGTGATGTCATAAAAAGGAGACTCCACAGACCACTTTGAAACATATCTTTTTCCTCTTATTTGTTATACATTTGCTTGCAATTCTGCTAATACAATATATTTCATTTTTTTACATTCTACATTGGCATTATAAACAGAGTTTCTTTAATTAAGGGAAGTTAGAAATACAGCCCCTTATGTGCAAAAAAAAAAATGAAGGTAACGTCAGATAAGGTCTAGCAATTATTCTGCCTTCTGGACAGTCAATATTATGCTAAACTCCAGGTGACATACAAAGAGTCAATTAAATATCACACGTGGAAAAAGACATAAAAACGCTAATGTTATAACACTGAGGTTAGTTCATTGCCTGGTGTTATAAGAAAGTACAAATATTAATCTGTGTATATCTGAAATCTTAAGAATTATAATTATTTTATGCAGATTGCACAACATGGACTTTTGTATTAATTTCTCGCAAGGCCAAAGCGATCAGTATTATTATTATTTCTTTGGTATTTTTTAATAAAGCCCTAGGACAGTATTATGGAGGTGTGCTGTCAGGCTGTGATATATACAGTGTTATGGAGGTGTGCTCTCAGGCAGTGATATATACAGTATTATGGAGGTGTGCTGTCAGGCTGTGATATATATAGTGTTATGGAGGTGTGCTCTCAGGCAGTGATAGATAGTGTTATGGAGGTGTGCTCTTATTGATAGATATAGTGTTATGGAGGTGTGCTCCCAGTGATAGATACAGTGTTATGGAGGTGTGCTCTCAGTGATAGATACAGTGTTATGGAGGTGTGCTCTCAGGCAGTGATAGATAGTGTTATGGAGGTGTGCTCTTATTGATAGATATAGTGTTATGGAGGTGTGCTCTCAGTGATAGTTACAGTGTTATGGAGGTGTGCTCTCAGTGATAGATATAGTGTTATGGAGGTGTGCTGTCAGGCAGTGATACATACAGCATATAGTGTTATGGAGGTGTGCTGTCAGGCAATGATAGAAACAGTGTTATGGAGGTGTGCTCCCAGTGATAGATACAGTGTTATGGAGGTGTGCTCTCAGTGATAGATATAGTGTTATGGAGGTGTGCTGTCAGGCAGTGATACATACAGCATATAGTGTTATGGAGGTGTGCTGTCAGGCAGTGATAGATACAGTGTTATGGAGGTGTGCTGTCAGGCAGTGATAGATACAGTGTTATGGAGGTGTGCTCCCAGTGATAGTTAGAGTGTTATGGAGGTGTGCTCTCAGTGATAGTTACAGTGTTATGGAGGTGTGCTCTCAGTGATAGATATAGTGTTATGGAGGTGTGCTCTCAGTGATAGATATAGTGTTATGGAGGTGTGCTCTCAGTGATAGATATAGTGTTATGGAGGTGTGCGCTCAGTGATAGTTACAGTGTTATGGAGGTGTGCTGTCAGGCAGTGATAGATATAGTGTTATGGAGGTGTGCTGTCAGGCAGTGATAGATACAGTGTTATGGAGGTGTGCTCCCAGTGATAGTTACAGTGTTATGGAGGTGTGCTCTCAGTGATAGATATAGTGTTATGGAGGTGTGCTCCCAGTGATAGTTACAGTGTTATGGAGGTGTGCTCTCAGTGATAGATATAGTGTTATGGAGGTGTGCTCTCAGTGATAGTTACAGTGTTATGGAGGTGTGCTCTCAGTGATAGATATAGTGTTATGGAGGTGTGCTCTCAGTGATAGATATAGTGTTATGGAGGTGTGCTGTCAGGCAGTGATAGATACAGTGTTATGGAGGTGTGCTCCCAGTGATAGTTACAGTGTTATGGAGGTGTGCTCTCAGTGATAGATATAGTGTTATGGAGGTGTGCTCTCAGTGATAGTTACAGTGTTATGGAGGTGTTCTCTCAGTGATAGATATAGTGTTATGGAGGTGTGCTCTCAGTGATAGTTACAGTGTTATGGAGGTGTGCTGTCAGGCAGTGATAGATATAGTGTTATGGAGGTGTGCTGTCAGGCAGTGATAGTTATAGTATTATGGAGGTGTGCTCTCAGTGATAGATATAGTGTTATGGAGGTGTGCTGTCAGGCAGTGATAGATACAGTGTTTTGGAGGTGTGCTCTCAGTGATAGATATAGTGTTATGGAGGTCTGCAGTCAGGCAGTGATACATACAGTATTATGGAGGTGTGCTCTCAGTGATAGATACAGTGTTATGGAATAGTGCTCTCAGTGATAGATATAGTGTTATGGAGGTCTGCAGTCAGGCAGTGATACATACAGTATTATGGAGGTGTGCTCTCAGTGATAGATATAGTGTTATCATGGAGGTGTGCTCTCAGTGATAGATACAGTGTTATGGAGGTGTGCTGTCAGGCAGTGATACATACAGTATTATGGAGGTGTGCTCTCAGTGATAGTTATAGTGTTATGGAGGTGTGCTGTTAGACGCTGAGTTAATTTATCTAAATTTAGACTGCAATAAATGAAAACTTTGAAAAACAGTCATAACACACATGATTGAATAGAGACCATTATATTTAAAAAAAAAAATGACAAACATAACAGCCAGTATTGTTTAACAGTGCAACGGCTCTTTTTCCCAACTGTCTGAATGCATGTGGTGGAGAAGGCTGTATTCATGTATTTGTTGTACATGCCAAGTTGTATAGTGTTTACATGTTTGCGAATGAGGTAGAAACGGGCTGCAAACCTTCGCTCTACCCAGAAGCCTCTGCTCTGAGCAACTGGCCTCTCACAGACGCTGCACAAGTGTGAAGCATGGGGACTATCATGTTGCATGCATGCAGATACAAAGTTCCCGATCACCAGCCATAAGACTGGTTCTGAAGAGGTGGGTGGGAATGCCCATTTACGCACTATAAAGAAAAAACAAAACCTGCAAAAGTTTTAAAGGTAAGTTTTACAAAGAGTTGAAAATAATAATAATTCTGTATTTTTTTAATGTGTGTTAAATAGAAATCAGTTTATTAATCAAAGCAGGGATCCAATTGAACTGCCTTGATTAATTAAATGGCTCCCTGTCAACACTATTGAATTGTATATTCTGCAGGGCAGCATACGGGCTTTATTCATAGAAGAAGGAACTGCAGGGAATTGACAAGGGAAATGCCAAATGAAGTTCAAAGCGTAGCTCAGTTGGAGAATTTTTCCAACATGGCTACTTTGGCCTTAAGTGTTCAATTCCCTGACTTCATGAATTCTCTTTTCAGGAATAAAAACCTATTGTTTCTTGAGTCCAAGAAAAAAATCTTCCGACGTGGAAACTCCCATATATAAAATCATGCAGAGCAGGTGCTCCAACATACCATCAAGAACCACCGAGGACCAGTCACACTAACATGTGGCCACCAGCAGGTGAGGAGAGAGCTCCTACTAGTGGTCACGTTGAACAGTGACAGCCCGCATTAGCCGGGACCAGAGGCGGAGAGACCGCTCGGGGCCCGACTCAAAATACCACTTATTACTGTTTTTTTAACTATTGATTCAATGACAGGAGATAAATTAACTCAGGTCATTGAATAGACCATCATTGCGTACAAAATTTTACAGTTTTCGACCAGTCTTGATCCAAATCACCTACATATAAATGAAAATATCCAGGCAGAATCGTTTTTTATCAAAGTAATTATAATTCATTCAGTTCATGAAAAATATGCCATGTAGGGCATCTTTGTTTTTTTTTTGTCGTAATTTGAGTGTATGCCCAAGGCCTACTCTCGATGGGTTGAGTAATAGTGCCACCACTAGCTCTGCATCATGGGAAAAATTGTTCCCTAAAACCCTTTTTGCATATGTTAGAATTAGAGGGAGCCGAGATCTGTTCCCTAGATGAAACCGATCTTCATGACACATCTCTTTTCGTAGTTTTATTTTGGCCTAACTATATGACAAGGGCCAGGATTTGACATACGGGTCTACTCAATAAAGAGAGAATTGCATTGAAGTTTGAAATCTCAATTCTCTCTTTATTGGGTAGCCTCAGTAGGGTTCTGTAGCATTCTAGACCTTTGCTTGAGAGATGGGTAGCAGAGATGAAACACCACCTTCTGGACTGTGATGCATGGGCAACTGAACGGTGCATCAGAATTTTTTTTTATAACTAAAATGGAAAAAAGATTGTGTCTGGTGGTGGTTGGGGGGTTTGGGGCAGGAGGTGACAGAAGAGAGAAAGTCACAAGCCAAGTGGGCAAAAAAAAATTACACAAATATGAGTCATTCTTCAGCATGGACTTATTGAACCATAGGCTGTGTCCAGTTCTAGAAAAGATGAACACAGCCAGTAACCCAGGTGCCGGCCAGTAACCCAGATGCCGGCAAGTACCCCAGGTGCCGGCCAATACCCCAGGTGCCAGCCGGTGCCCCAGGTGCCAACAAGTACCCCCCAGGTGCCAGCCAGTAAGAAAAGGGGAACCTTGTCTCTCCTGTATAAAGTAGACCCGCTAATAAAGCCTCGGATGTCAAATTTATTAAATATTTATATACATATAAGTATGTAGATATATATCATTTGAATCAATAATAAAAAAAATCATTTGATATCATAAATACCAACTTGCCAGTTCTGAATCCGCTTCATTATAATTGTATCCATTATGTCGCTATCATCGCTATCTAATAACGGAGTAGTAAAATGCAGAACTATCAGTTGTTACGAGCAAAAAAAAAAAAAAAAAACTCCCATAATCCTAGGGCAGCCAATTAAATTTACACTATTGTATTAGACTCTACCATCCGAGCACTGGCAGTGAGCTTGATATATAGCCTGATATATTTATAACCTTTTTAGAGGGATATAATATGTGTACAGACATACTGGTAATGGACATTAAAATAAAAAGACAGAAGTGCAAAATTAATAATATGGCTTGGGACCACCACATGAGTATAGTAAGTACAGCCAGTATACTAGGGTATTTAACATCTCTTAAGGTTTTCTCTCATTGGAATGGTACAAACAATTGCTAGTTAACCTTTATAGACCTGATACTCAGCATTCTGGGAATGATTGACATGTTTCTGTTTAGCACTAATTAAAGGCTTTTTTTTTTGTTACTTTTTTTTTTTTTTTGTTCCATGACCTATTTGTCTTTATATCTTTTATCATGCCCTGCAGCATGTTATAATTTCTCATCTCCATGCGCGGATGACATATATAAGTTATTTTGCATATATATTGATTTTCAAATAACTTTGTATTAATCAATTCCCCGATCAATTAAAAAATGAAGTTAATATCGCAATAAAAAAAAGAACACACACACACACACGAAAAAAAATAAAAAAATCTATATAGTATACTGTTTAAGTCCACAGACTTATGTTAAGGTCAGCTTAAAAAGGATATCTCTAGAAGGACAGAACTATAGCTGTGTTTTGTATTAATATATCTGTTGACTTAAGCATTTTAGGGGTTAAAAGGGTAAGAAATCCACAGGGGCTCCATGAAGCCAGTTGCCCCCAGGCTACTTACTATTCAGACATTTCCCTGCATTATAAACAGCAAACAAAAAGTTTAAAGAAAATTTAAAGAAAAGATCATGTTTGGCTTCTGTTGCAATCCACACCTACATTGCACACAAAAAAAAACCCCTTAAAGGCATCCTCCCATTGAAATGGTTAATCATGGATGGCTTTGTAATTCCACTGTAACAACTGCAATAGAACATTAGGGGCTATTTAAACCCATCTGACCATCTCTGCCCTTTTGTCAGCATTTAATTAAATCTAACAGAATGCCTCTTTACAGATCCACCCCTATTTAGAAACTGGTGTTTAATTATTAATATTATGTATTTTGTATCAGTTTTTTTTTTCTTTTTAAAAAGGGCAATCGTTCATTGATGACCTGATTTTTATTTTTTTATTTTATTAAAAGATAATAGTTATATGGCATTAGTGAATTTTCCTTAAATTACTTATTTTTTATCTCTTTCCTTTAAGGATATATGGTAAGATTGGTTGTAAAAAAAATGTAACAAAAACCTTAAGGTTTCCCAGCAGGGTACCTTAATAAACTAGAATAAAAGCACAATATTGAAACCACCAACAAAATTAAAAATAAAAAAAAAAGTAATTACAAAAAAAAATTAAATATTATAAAATATAAAGTCATGCAACATGTATAAAATACTTTTTAAGTTTTATTTAACCATTAAATATTTGGAATTTGTTAGTCGGTCCCATAGGCCAAGGATTCCAACTGATATTAAACTTTTCTCAAAAATCGATGGAATTACTAAAAGAAGGGAGATGTTAACAAATCTCTATATATTCTAATATGACTTCAGAAGAGAGGCTCTTCTGAATTCATGTTAGAAAACAAATGCATCTTATGTAAAAAGTAAAAAAAAAAATTTTTTTTAAATATTTTATTTTTATATTAAAAAGTATTAAAACCATTAACATTTGATAAAAAAACAAGATTTTGTTACACGTGGAAAAAAAAACACTAAAATGCCTTCCAAATTCATTTTGAATTATTTTATTAGATTTCTCAAAAAAATAAAAATGATGATTGCAAAGTGTTTATTTCAAACCATTTCACATCTATCCCCCCCCCCCCCCCTTCCAGAATCAAACTGAAATATTGTGATTTTTAATCAGAGGAAATCCTTGGAGACATTTGCCAGTATACAATATAATGCAGACATGTTAGAGGAATAGATATAGAAAGCATACATCTAGCTGGATTTAAAGTTAAAACAAATTGAAATAAAAAATATTAAAAATCACAAAAACATTGTACAGTGGTCTTAAAATGTTCTATTTAAATACAAATTTTCTTAAAGAATTGCATATCTGCATTAAGATTTTTTATTTTATTTAAAAATAAAATATTCTGTAAATGTACATGGCGATAGATAAAAATATAGGTATACATCTACATAAAGAAATAGTTAAATATGCACATAATCATAAAAAAATATGTCCATAGTTGTATGTATTTGTACACTGATATTTATATTTTAATACCAATGTATTAAAATATACAACAAACATATACATTCAAAAATCTATACAAACATATCCAAACATGTAAGAAAATTAGTACCTATAAAACAAATATAAATTAATATTTAAACATATAATTACGTAATATTTTTTTTTTTTTTTTACCTTTTCTCTCACCTCAGCTGTTTAATGATATGATTCACACTATTACTGATGCACGCATTCCTATAATATACCCAATACAGAGGAGGTTCGACTGAAATCCCTGGCTTACCATCCATGGAGCTCAGGTTGTGCAGATCAGGATGCAATCCAACCACCGATGTCCAGGCACAATTCTTGGCTTGGAATCTCTATTGGAACAAGAATTGCGTTTGGACAATCAGAGGCAAGAGCTCCTTGTGTCCAGCGGGAGCTCTGACATGTCTCCCACCCCTCCTGGGTATCCCCCTCTCAGCATGGGTACCCTTCTCCATAACAACACAGCCTGGGCAATGCTCCTAAACACAGCAAGCTCCGCATATACACACTCTCTCAAAATTATGGATCACATTACACACTTAATTGGCTCGCTGCCAGCTGAATCAAGATAGTCACAGGGCTAATGCCCAAAGGAATTCCATCATAGAACCACCTACCGCAAAAAAACAAACAAAAAAAAACCTTTTTTGATCCATTAACCTGTACATTAATGCATTCAAGGATATTTATTGCTTCCATCACACACAATACCTGCTGCATCCCCTAGCTCTTCTCTCCTTCCGGAAAAAAAACACACACACTATTTTCCAGAATCCACTGTGAATGCACAATCTAGAAAGAGGTTACTCTGTACGTGTGCATGTAGAAACAGACACAGCTTTATAAATATACTTAGTTAAGTAAAGCATTTAGGTTTTTATTCTGCTATTAAGTATGTGCTAAGACATATGTCTATGTAATACATGCCTGTGTTTATATATGTACATAATACAATTTATTATCCATCTTAATGCAGTAATATATTTTGTATTTAGTTTTTTACTGTTCAATTGAGCTTTTTTATTTAAGTTCTATAAATATATTTGTGTATTTTATGTGTATGCTTGTATATACACAAATATAACCATGCATATATATATATATATATATATATATATATATATATATATATATATATATATATATATAAGAGAAATACAATAACTATTTACAAATCAGCTGTGTATAAAAAAAATATGTGTGTGTTATTTAAAAAAAAAAAATTCTTTGAAATGTGTTATCATTAAATATTCTCTAGTAGGATTTCCAAGTCGTTGCATCCCCTGATGAGAGACCCTGTGTATGTTTCCTCTGCGTCGCATCTCCTCCCCCAGATCCATAGCTCCCGATTGCAAAATGAAATATGAATGCAGCAAGAAAGGCACTAAGACCTGCGGAAAACACGGCACTTCCCACCTGCCCCCTCCAGGGGCACTTTCTGGGACACCCAATCTTTCCCCTGAAATCCTTTAATCCCACAGCTCGGTTTCCCCCAATTTCTGACTTGGCATTGGAAGAATCCAATACGACCGCTAACATAAAAAAAAAAGAAAAAAAAAAAAAAGAAAGATAAACCATGTTATATGCACCCAAACTCCATGCGAGCAGGAAACCAAAGTGGCACACATAATGTACAGTACAAACATCATCAATATATCACCATATATGTTGGCCATTACCAATCAAATTTTCCTCCCTGAAAAAAATATGCATCTATGTCCTTATTCAGCAATACAAAGCAGGCATTTCTCTGTTTCACCTCCCACCTTCCCACTAATTCTCACTTCAGTTTGCATTTTGGAGATATACAAGCTACAACGTCTTCAGAATAAGAATAAGATCTCTTGATTTGGGGGGGATTCCTTTTTTTTTTTTTTTTGCACCTGTTAACCTTGAGTATTTTTGGGGTTTTTTTTT
Source organism: Pelodytes ibericus (assembly GCA_036172795.1). Lineage (NCBI taxonomy): Eukaryota > Metazoa > Chordata > Amphibia > Anura > Pelodytidae > Pelodytes > Pelodytes ibericus. The sequence goes on along the minus strand of CM069864.1, from coordinate 84,967,352 downwards.
TTTTTTTGGAGTGGGGTTTCCAAACATTCCAGATCCACAACTGGTACCTGGAAACAAATAAGAGTGGTGGGATGTCTTCTCCTGAGGTCCACTCTACAGCATCCTTTTGGCTGAGTAATCTTCTGAATGTTTCTGTTCCTCAATCTCCATATTGCATCTGTCCACCCCATTTAAGAGAAGAAGAAAAAAAAAAAAAGAATTAAAAGAAAAGAGAAAAAAAAAAAAAAAAAAAAGAATAATCTCGCTGGCTCCTCTCACTCAGCTCTGAAGACCTCATCTTGGGCTTTGCTGGACGTCTCTGATGCTCTGATGGGTTCTTCAAGGGTTTTTAGTTGAGCCATACAACAATGAGTGTGTTGCAGAGGAGGGAAGCAGAAGAATAGGGCAGGCTCACACTTGGTACTGAATTTGAATAACATCACAGGATGATAAATAGGCATTGTGTTTTTGGTGTAATGAATCTCTACTGTCTCCATAGCACAGAAGCAGCAGCTGCAATCTGGAGCCTGCCACCTCTTAAAGCCAACGCCCCCACCCCTCCGAACCCCTCCCCAAAAAAATAAATAAAAAAAAAAAGACCTGGAGAATCTTAATTCAAGAACCTGCATCGTGCCCCCCCCCCCCCCTCTCTACCGGCACACAATCTCTACCACCTCACCAAACCCTCCCTTTCGCTTTCCTTATAAGTCATTGCCCCCCCCCCCCCCCCCAAAAAAAAAAAAGCAGTCAGTTTTCATCTGAGGTGGACCTTAGAAATTGGAAAAGCAGTAAAGGAATTTTACTCTACCCCGGCGCCAAGCGTGTTAACTTGGGGAAGTAGTAGGGTTGTTAACTTCTTAGGTGCCAGAGGCATACGTCATGCTGACCGTGGCAAACTCTAGAGCCGGCTCAGGAGTAAAACGGGCCCGAAAGGGGGGGGGGGGTTTCATTTAAATGATGGCGCATGCTGTAGCACATCGCCTGCAGGTGCGTAGGCCGTTTACCGCAGAAGCTCTAGCTAATACGTGTAGATATACATTTTTTTTGATTCCTAATTGATGCGTCTAAAAAAAAAAAAAAATATAGGAGTATCGCACTTTTTTTTCCTCCTGTCTTTAAAGCCCCCCCCCCCCTCAGCGGTATATTCTATACCCAGTGAACCTTTACATGCTACCGCTGAGATAAAACGCAGTAGATGAGCGCAATATTATTAAGTCATCGCCGTCTATCGTATAGGTGATACATCCCAACAATGTACCGCGAGCCGTATAGATTTTATAGCCCATTTTCACAGCTAAGAGATATTAACATTCAATGATCTTTAAATGACCCTCTTCCATTTAAAAAAATAAAATCTGCTCTCTGCCCCCCTCCTGGAATTAAAGGCTGGGAAGAGGAGGGATAGGTTGCTTTTCAGATTCTCATTACATTGGGAAATTGATGGATTGTCTTCCTTGTGTTGCAAATTCCCTTTTTTTTCTTTTAGACTCTGGTCTTCCTCTGTCATTCGGGTTAACCCGTTGCGGTCCAGGAAGGATAAGAAAAGCGCCATGCTCCAAGGAAGACCATTACTCGGTTTTAATAATTAGAATATTCAAATGTTTTTTTTTGTTGCTTTTTTTTTTTACATAAAACAATGTGTTTGGCGGATAGGCCTTAAACGTGTCTAAATATCAATGTACTGTAAAGTAGCATAAGCCTCCATTTTTTATTTTTTTTTTACCAATTTTAAATTGTTGTGGTTTTCCCCAAATACAACAGAAATGACACCCAGAGATTTCTTAAAGGAGAAGCGTTTAATAGGATATGCAAAACATTATACATCATGAATTGGTCCGCAATTGTTAGGAAAAATCCACATACAAGATACTATGAATTTTAAGAATTCTAATTTATTGCAATTCAGACTGATGGAGAAAAAGACCAAATACACCAAGTGTATTGAATGGCAGGACAAAAGTATACTAAGAAATCATTTTTCACTGGTAGATGTTCACATATTTGTATCATTTGCTTCCATAGGTTTAATAGGAAACCCAAAAAGCTGTACATGTTTAAATCTGAATGTGGAACAGTTTATTTATCTCACGGTTATTTTGTGTTGGGGAGAAAAGTGGAAGAACCCATACTTTATTATGCTTAATCGAAAGATTATATCAAGTTGAAATATTTTTTAATAGAAATGATTTAATGTAAGAATCCACATAAAGAGCCTCGATGAGCACTCTTGCCTAGTTCTGTCAGGGAGGCGGACATCTTGCTTTGAATCATCTTCTGATCTTCCATTATCTGACGTAAGGTGAAGGAAGGATTTGACCCAAGGTTCCGAACAGCCCCCCGAAAGAGCTAGGGAGGAGCAAAGAGGGCTCAGTGAGGGTCTTTATTTGTATTATTTCATTAAAGAATTTCTGTTTAAAATGCTTACGCTTCAATTAAAAATAAGTTCATCCCCCCACGCAGTTGACCTTTAATAAAGAATGGGTCCATCAACCTCATCAACCTTTATAACCAGTATGGAATAACTGTGTGATAAATTCATTATTACACATGAAGATGTAGCATTAAACATGGATGCCTTTTTTTTTTTATCATACAGTATTCTACATGAATTTACTGCACCTGCTAGGGGTGAAGGACAGGATGCTAGTATCAGGCACAGCCCCAAATGCTTGAACTAAAATTTTGCAGTCCACTAGAGTCAATAATATTTGAAAATGAGGTCCATTGAAAGGACCAGCCATTTATTTGGAAAATAACCGGGCAGCTGTAGCAAAAAAATTAACTCGTGCTTAATTTAAAGATTGTGTGAAGTGTATATTGTTTTATATTGAAATAATGTAACAAAATAATCGAAATAAAGTACTTTATTGAAGCCACAGTTGCTCCTTACTGGACACGTTGTTTCGAATCTTGGGTCACATTTTTATTCACAACATGTCAGCCCCCTGATAGAGCAAAGACTGTTCAGTAAGGTACTTTCTTTATATTATTTCATTAAAGAATTTCTATAGAAACCATTTGCACTCAATGCAATAATTTAATTAAACACAAGTTTATTTTTTTTTTATAGACGTCCTTTAATTATTGATACAAAATGCTTATGATCATGGCTGGCAACTCTTGGCTTGGGGGGGATGAAAACAATTTAGTGGCCCATTCTGCAACTTCATCCGCCTACCCGTTATCATCAAAGACAGACAGATATAGATAGAAAGTACTGCACACTTGGGCCAAGGCATCCAACTGCAGCCATTCAGCTGTCTCTGTACTACAACTACCCAAATTCCCTGCCATTCTAGAAAGGGAATTGTGGGGTTTGTAGTTCTGCAGCAGCTGGAGGGCCGCAGTTTGGACGCCTAGGCACTAGGGTATTTAGAAGTGAAAAGGGATGCAGCCCCAGCCCAGCAAGCTCTGCCTCCCTTGGCAGCACTCCCCTGGTGGTCCCTTCCCCCCAAATATCTATGATTAAACATTGGGTCTGACTTCTCCTTGGCTCTTGTCTACTGACGTTTGAATGGAGTTGCTGGATTAAACTCCTTCACTGTATTAACCTCTACCACTTCTACTGGAAGACTATTCCATGCATCCACTACCCTCTCAGTAAAGTAATACTTTCATTAGTCCCTGGCCTTATCTTATATCTAGGATAGCCTTATACCTATCCCATGCATGCTTAAACTCCTTCACTGTATTAACCTCTACCACTTCTACTGGAAGACTATTCCATACATCCACTACCCTCTCAGTAATGTAATACTTTCATTAGTCCCTGGCCTTATCTTATATCTAGGATAGCCTTATATCTATCCCACGCATGCTTAAACTCCTTCACTGTATTAACCTCTACCACTTCTACTGGAAGACTATTCCATACATCCACTACCCTCTCAGTAATGTAATACTTTCATTAGTCCCTGGCCTTATCTTATATCTAGGATAGCCTTATACCTATCCCACGCATGCTTAAACTCCTTCACTGTATTAACCTCTACCACTTCTACTGGAAGACTATTCCATGCATCCACTACCCTCTCAGTAATGTAATACTTTCATTAGTCCCTGGCCTTATCTTATATCTAGGATAGCCTTATACCTATCCCATGCATGCTTAAACTCCTTCACTGTATTAACCTCTACCACTTCTACTGGAAGACTATTCCATACATCCACTACCCTCTCAGTAATGTAATACTTTCATTAGTCCCTGGCCTTATCTTATATCTAGGATAGCCTTATATCTATCCCACGCATGCTTAAACTCCTTCACTGTATTAACCTCTACCACTTCTACTGGAAGACTATTCCATACATCCACTACCCTCTCAGTAATGTAATACTTTCATTAGTCCCTGGCCTTATCTTATATCTAGGATAGCCTTATATCTATCCCACGCATGCTTAAACTCCTTCACTGTATTAACCTCTACCACTTCTACTGGAAGACTATTCCATACATCCACTACCCTCTCAGTAATGTAATACTTTCATTAGTCCCTGGCCTTATCTTATATCTAGGATAGCCTTGTGTCTATCCCTCGCATGCTTAAACTCCTTCACTGGGTTTACCTCTACCACTTCCGCTGGAAGGCTATTCCATACATCCACTACTCTCTCAGTAAAGTAATACTTCCTGATATTACTTTTAGATCGTTGCCCCTCTAATTTCAGACTAGGTCCTCTCGTTGTGGTAGTTTTTTTTTTTCTTTTAAATCTACTCTCTTCCTTGTTGACCACACGAAGGGTCAACATCGTTAACAGATTTAGTAGCCAGTGATTAGCCTCTTGGCTTTTAAGAAATTACAGACTGCGCTCACTGCAGCAGCACATTCACCTCCTACGGAGTTTAGGGAACTTCTCGTGAAAGGGTTAATCTTGTATCAGTCTCCAGTGCACAGTAGCAGCCCGCAGAGCTGACACTCGGCACAAGCCGTTATGTACTGGTACATAACACATCTCTTCTAAGACATATATATATATATATATATATATATTGACATTGAACCGACCGCTACCTAGCTGGCAGTGGACTGCAACCCCCATCATCCTCATTCAGAGGCACAGCCCTCTAGTTACTGCCAGACCCCCAACTCCCATGGAATAGCATTAAACAAGAACACTCATAGAACTTGCATTGGGTAGGGTGAATAAAAATACTGTGTGCTCGTCTGCAATATATTTTTTTAAAAATTGACTCCCGTAAAAGGGTTAACTATGGAATTACTAACAAAGAATTAGGGGTAAACAGGATGGCCAAGTCCCCTCCCATTGGTTTGATATAAATACACATAAAATCGACTGAGGTGCCTTATCTGGGGATATACAAAGACAATACTTGTATGTGACACAGTATACGAAGGATGCTTAAATACCATGATGGACACTCACAGATCTACTGATGCACCAATAAAGCCAGTTCTAGAGATAAATTGGATGTACTTATATCTAAAATGCAAATTCCTTCATACACTTCCATTGCGGTCATTAGACCGACATACAGCTAAAGCCGGTTGTATGTTTGCATGGACAGCTGTGAAACCCACACAGTGATGCATATGGTACACACAGGGCTATCCACACACAGGCACTGCGGCCAAAGGGGGGGGGGGGGGGGGGGTGAGTGAGAGAGAGAGAAGGGGGTCATGCTGACAAACAGATAAATAATCCTCATTGTCTTGCTGCAATGAATGTTATTGACTTTTTAGCTGAACAGCTGCAGACGGCACCAGCTTGGGTCTTCAAGCCTGAAAGGGTGACGACGGGAGGAAGAGAGACCTTTTTCACTAAGAAGGAAAAAAAAATAACAAGAAAGATGGCCAGGAAAGAGTTGGACTATATCTTATTGGTAATGACGGGCCGTGCGCTGTAGTGTGGTACAATTCGCAGACACAGCATAAAAAAAAAAAATGTAAAAAATCGACCGATCAGCTGTACAGAGAGGTAGAATATGTCTGCAGATAAGAACCATTCTGATCATATTTCTACTGATGTTCAGACCTTATTTGGTCCCTGGCTTTATTTCATCTTCAGGATAGTCTTATGCTCATCCCACGCATGCTTAAACTGCTTCACTGCATTAACCTTCTGCTGGGAAGCTACTCTATGCATCCACTACCCTCTCAGTAAAATAATACCTTCAGAAGTTCTTTTCTTGGACCCTTTTATTTACGACTATGTCCTCTTGTCGTGATTCATTTACTGAGTTTAAATATACTTTTTTCCGTTGCCACGTTTATGTATTTAAATGTTTCTGTTACATCCCCCTCCCCCTCTCTCTCGTGCGCTTTAAATTTTAATGATGCCAGTTTGCATTCAAGGGCCTGTCTAATTACTTGTGAGATTGGAAGACTGAGAGAAGTCAGCCCTGATGCGTTTCACATAGCTAGGCTCATTCATTTTTCGTGTGTGTGTGATAGAACCCCAAATCACAAATATTGTTTCACTTGGCATTCCACTGAAAAAAAGAGGACACCTTAAGTAAAAAACAAACAAACATTTATTTACTGAAATATATAAAAAAAGGAAGTTTGGCGATGACCACATCCAGGGGAGGGCTGGCAGGGGAGGTATAGGGGGCAAATACCCCCTGGTTACCTCTCTACGAGGTCAATGGGCTGGGGCTGCAACACTTTTCACTTCTAAATGCCCTAGTGCCTAGTCTTCCAACTGTGGCCCTCCAACTGCTGCAGAACTACAAACCCCATAATTCCCCACCAGCTTTCTAGAATGGCAGGGAATTGTGGTAGTTGTAGTACAGAAACAGCTGGAGGGCCGCAGTTGGATGCATAAAATAGTTATATAAAATAATAAGATAAAAACAGTTGAGTAACAGTGGTATTTAAAGTCCAAATGATGGACGCATGCGTCAGATTATGATTAGTATCAAATACACCTGGCGCGTTTCGCTGTCTCAGTTGCTTAATCAGAGGCTCTCAATAAAGTGTTTTAAGAGCAGAAACAAATAAAATAAAAATTTTGGGGGGGGGGGGATGCATCCATTGATTTCAACAGTTAGCTAACAAATTGTAGTAGTTAGTAGCACAATATTATTTTTTTAATGAAATGATTTTTAATGAACGTTTAAAAAAAAACAAAAAAAAAAACAGAACCCAAATAAATTAGGGCAAAAAGTGTGATATACAATGATTTTCAGTAGCACACTTTGAACCAGCACAGCCTGACTCAAACCCTCCTCTGTCAATGCTCGCAACCAATAAGATCGCGGCCTCAGCATCTCAGCCGTATCCGACTTCCGGCCATATTGGATGTGGCATAGAGCTGCAGAACCCCAGTTTTGGTCTCCGCTGCCTTCAACCATTATTCTCTGTATCCAACAGCAGGGAGGTGCATGCTGCCACTGTAGAGAGACGATAAGGGTGTTGTGCTACAAATTAAATGACAAAGCTTGTTTTCGGTTTGTGCTGTGATTTTACATAGGAGTATGAAATATTTTCCAGATGTGGGAATGGCTGTCACACATCTTCTGTGCAGATGTGAAAAACATCACTTGGGTCGATGCAGGAAAATACATTATTTTCCAATACAAGCCAGTTAAAAAAAAAAAAACATATAAAAATGTATACGAGTGCTTGACTTGCTATAAAGTATACCCTTAAACTAATGAATACACTAAAGATTAAACACACAAGTAACACTAGGCCTGCAGGTGTTTGGGAGCTACATATCCCCTGGTGCTCATGGACTATTTAGTTCCCAAACCCCTGCAGTGCCAAGGTTAGCCATCACTGGCCTAGCTAGAATGACACTTTTTTTTTTGTAAGAATGCTGTGGTCAGCAAAGGGGTGTGGTTTATTCAACGAACCTGCCCATGTGCCCAACTATTTTGAAACAAGTCCTGCCACAACAAATTATGCACCTTTTAAAAATATTTTTTGTTGCACGGGGGGGGGGGGGGGGGGGGGGGGTGTTGGTTTTTTTTTTACCATAAACCATTACTATCAGATCAGCCCCTCTTGGCAGCAGGCTACAATTATGTAATGCTCCTTTCAATAATTGGGCAGAAAACCAAGAAACACGTCGGAAAAGTTCTCACAGCATCTTTGGGACATCTGTGTAAGAGCCTGCTGTGGCTTTAAAAGCACTTGGAATTTAAAGGGACTCTATGCCAAAAAGAATGTTTTTCAATAACATTTTTATTACATATGAAAATAGTTGAATATAATATTAAAACATTCAAATAAGTATAAATGCAACTAGTTATAGAGAGATAAAGAGAAAGAAATGTCTGTATGTATAGATATGTATTGTTTTAGAATTGTACAATTGTCACCTCAAGGGCTCCTGTGTGTCGCATAATTAATGGCGGTCCCATGTGTGGCATATTTATTGGGCCCCTTGTGTGACATAATTAAGGGGCTCTTTTGTGTGACATAATTATGGGGAGCTTGTGTGTGGCGTAATTATGGGGAGCTTGTGTGTGGCGTAATTATGGGGAGCTTGTGTGTGGCATAACTATTGGGCGCTTGTGTGTGGCATAATTATGGGGAGCTTGTGAGTGGCGTAATTATGGGGAGCTTGTGTGTGGCATAATTAAGAGGCGCCTGAGTGTGGCATAATTAATTGGGCTCCAAGGTGAGGCATAAATAATGGGGCTCTGGTGTGGCATAATTTATGGGGCTCTGGTGTGTCATAGTTATAAGGCTCCTGTGTGCGGCATAGTTAATGGGCTCCTGTATGTGACATAATTTGTGGGGCTCCTGTGTGTGGCATACCGTATTTGCTCGATTATAAGACAAGGTTTTTTTCAGAGCAAATGCTCTGAAAAATCCCCCTCGTCTTATAATCGAGGTCTCTTATAATCTGACCTCAAATTGAGGTCAGATTATAAAACATGGATCCAGGTCCCCAGCAGAGCTGCAGGGGACCTGGATCCCCCTCTCTAGCAGCAGGGGATGTCTGCGCAACGAGCGCAGACTCCCCTGCTTCCGCCCGGCACGACCGCCGGGGCTTCTGTGAAGAAGCCGGGTAGTTCCGCTTTTCGTCATCGCGCAGATATCCCCTGCTGCCCCACTAGCCACCAGGGAGAATCGGGCAGCTGGGGGATGTCTGCACGATAGGTGCAGACATCCTCCATGCTGCCCGACACGGCAGACTATTATGACGGACAGCTGTCCCCACTAGCCACCAGGGATTGAAGTACAGGTAAGGGGGGGGGACAGATAGACAGGGGGAGGGAGGGAGGGGGGCAACAGAGAGACAGGGGGAGGGAGGGAGGGGGGAGGGTGGGGGGCAGAGAGACAGGGGGAGGGGGGCAGAGAGACGGGGGGACAGAGCAGGAAGGGGGGGAGAGACAGAGGAAGGGGGGCAGAGAGAAACATGTGGGGGGAAGAGACAGGTGAGGGGGGAGTGGGGAGTGTGACAAAGCTGGGGGCAAGGGAAAGAGAGAGGCAGCATTGGCACATAAAAAGAAATAAACACAAGAAATGCATTTTTTTTTTATATAATATTTTAATAAAAAAGCAATTTACATGTGAATATATACAAGTTTAACTTTTTTCCTATAGGGTAGTCTTATATTCAGGCTTTTAGTATTTTTCCTAAAGGAATATCCAAAGTTTGGGGGGTCGTCTTATAATCAGGGTCGTCTTATAATCGAGCAAATACGGTATTTAATGGGCCATCTGACTGGCATTACTAAGGAATCTGTTTGGCATGGTATTGGAGGAAATCTAGGGGGGGGGGGGGTGACACCAAGAGTTACCGCACCGGGTGACACCAACCCTAGTGACGCCTCTGCGTCTACCTATTCTCCTTCCTGCTATTAATCCAAAAGTTAACCTTAACCCCCCCCCCCCCCCAATTAAGAGATTTTTTGACTCATGTGGGTAAATTATTTTTTGACTCCTAAAGCAAATCAGATTTCTCCTTGGATCGACATGCTCTCAAATTATTTATAGCCCTCTATGTTCTGTTTTAATATAAACATATTATAATGATGTCTAACATACCTTGGCAAGTGTATCTTAGAGTACTTGGTATCTTAAACAAACTGTGAATTCACTGTACCCACAAACGTCCTAGCTACTGTAATCCCCAAACTACAAAAGGGCTGCCAACTTCCTAATTCCATAAATGGAACCCATCCACCATTTTGCCCATGTGGTTCCACTATTTTGTGGGTAAAAGACAGGGCAGGACAAAAATGGCTGAAAATAAAAAATATATAACGCATTCCTAGAGAAATAGTATTAAACAAATGCACTACATGTGGCATTCCTTTTAAGAAGAAAATACAAAAAAAAAAAGAAACATTATAACATTAGAATTCCAAAGTGAGCTAAAATGTGACCTATTCCCAGAATTCCAAGGCTGTAAAGAAATCCCTGGCTAAAACGTAGCCGTCATTTGATCTTCTAGGATTCCGAGCCAGAATCGAATTCCACAAGAATTTGAAGAAATCCCAGATTTCTCCAGGAAGCCGGGCCGCCCTGCCGAGAGAGATCGCTGCAATATACAGTGGCGCTGGCTGTAATCCAGAGAGCTCTCTATATAAGGAAATAACGAGGATTGAAAGGTAAAATTATAATGCGTATAAAAAAAAAGATATTTATTGGCAATGTTGGATTGTTGGACGATATAATATCAGTTAAAATCACTTGGAGACGTGGGGGGTTGTCATTAAGACTTTTAGACCCCAAAAGAATCGGTGACCCAGGAAAGGTGCTGTTCTATCACAAATCGCTCCTCTGGCACTGCAATGGTTAAGGCCCCGCTCGCCAGCGGCACAGCGCCGCCGTCCTACGCTCCACAGCGACTGTGATACTTAATTCTGGGTTTTATTGCACTTTAAGCATAGGTACTCTTTTGTCCTAAGTCCCTTCGTATAATGCAATGTAAACATGGACATCATGGTTTTGTTTAGAACAAATCCTTTCCATCTGTATTCCAGAACAGACTGTCTAATAAAAAATACTAAAAAAAAAGTCCTTTATTCTAAATCGGTCGTTAGGCGTATGATTTTTGGCCTGTCTGTAGGGCCTGATTCCAGCTCCCAAGTGCCACAGACATGCACAAAGAGGAGCGTTTACAGTGAATTTACTCCAGAAAAAAAATGAGTTGACCTTAGACGCCTGTAAGAAGTGTGCAGTCTCTCTTGAGTCAACTGGATTTCTTGTCTTCATTTGTAACCTTTTCGTAAGTGGCCACTTAATCGCCACTCAGAGAATATTGGTTTGCTTTAGCTACAAACGTAAGTGTGAAATAAGTGGCTGCCTAGGGTACTTTTTCCCCCAGCCGTACCAAATACTATTTTTTTTTGTTGTTGTTAAAGGAATAGTCCTTCATCTTGTCTCTTTTTTATTCATGACTTTGTTTTTTTTTTTTTAGTGCGGTGGTGTTATTTTGTAATTAATTTTTTCCCTGATATTATCCAACAGGTAGTTAGTTTCCAAAGGAGTCTAGGAGTGATCTAGCATCTAAAACAAAGATTACTCCCAGTTCTTTTCCCTGAGCTGGACACTATTTACCAGTATAAAGATGAAATGAGAACAATCATGGCTCAGGAAAGGAAGGGAGACAGTGTTGGTCCGCTCTAAGGAACATCATAGAACAGTACCAAAGGTCAGCAAAACATTTGACAACTCGCATCCCAAGATTGTATACATGCTTCGAATGCAATGTCATCCCGAAGTGTAAACTTTTCAGAATGGTTGCCGTTGGAGTCCGGTGTACGAGAAAGTTGAATCGACTTCCCCATCCTCTTCCTTGATCGACTGGATTATGAGAAAGGCCGTATCAGATGAATCAAGAAGAATCTTGTCGACTCTGGCCAACCTGTTAGAAGACTTCAGATGTGCCGATAATATCACTCTTCAAAGCCTGTCCAAATGCAGGAGAAGACTGGCAGACTAATCAACTTTGCAAACAAAATAAGCTTGAATATTAGTATCTCTTATACTCAAGTGATCAGCATCAACACCTCTCGAAGACCACCCAATCGCTGTTAATAGTGACCCTCCTTTCGGTATGTGAATACACTGAAATACTTGGGAAGTCTCGTCAGCAAAGACGGCATGGCAAAAAATATATTATGCAAGTTTGAGCAGTGTCTTAGTAAGACTTCAGCCCATGGGGAAGTCCATGAAAGACCTAGTGGATTACTAAAAGTCACATGAAGAACAGCGATGCCTCCAAAACATCTTCAGACCAGAAAAAGATATTCAGTGCTGATCTCTAGAAAAGTGCTTCTCGCATCTGTCCTCAAGTACCACCAATGGTCCAGGATTTAGGGATTTTAACCAGTTGTGTTTAAATAAGAATATCCATAACACCTGGTGTGGTTCCCTCACCATTGAGGCACCATACCCGGTGTTCTATATATTCTTAATTAGAGGTTTGAGAAGCATTGCTCTAGAAGAAGGCTAAATACTAATGGGGGGGAGCTTGAAGAAATATAAACGCAATTGTAGTTAGGATGGGTGAAACTCAAATGTCAAAAGTATCCCTCAATTGAGCGGCACCAAAAAAAGAAAACTAAGAATAACATGGTGGACAACTGTAACGACAGAGCAGATGAAGATGGGATTAATGGTACCCCGTCCAAGCTGGGACAAAGAGGAAAAGGTTTTCGTGTACATCAGAAGATTGTAATAACATTGCTCAAAATGGGCTGGTCTTTATTAAACATCGATCACTATTTGATCTACCTGTGGTCTTCATCTCCGCAATTAGGAGTGAACTGGCAATAACGATTGTTGTAACGTAGCTAATATGATCCGTGAACCACAGGCAATCTGGATTTTCTAAGTGTTTAATAATTGAAAATCGGAGCATTCATCGCTCGTCCTTTCATGATAATACTCAACAGTCGCAGCCCTTCGTCGATTCTCTTTTAATCTCATCTCATCGTATTAGCACAGGGACGTCCAAGTTATTTCTGAAGTGGCCCACATAGCCATTAAAGTATATATGTGTGCACTGAGCCGCATACATTTTCCTTATTTACAGTAATGGTAAAGAATAGCTTGTTAGTCTTCCAAGTACATTTGGTTATTTAGCAATAATAGAAAAGCACTCCAAAAAAACCCCCAGTGTAAATACTATATTTTTCAAAACAAAGCTGTGCTTTTATAGGGCTAATAAGAATGTGAGTATATAAGTCAGTGGGATCGTCCTGTATTAACGGGGACAGTCAGATTCTCGGGATATTTGGGTGAACGGGCAAGTTCTTATGGTTAAGGTTTTTATTAAACAAAAAAAAGTCTGTGTGCTTCTCACCTACATAAAGTTGGCAAATTTATAAACATTCATAACTTTTAGGGAACCATACCAGGTGTTATACCTAATCTTAACCATTAGGGAACCAAACCAGGTGTTATATATATTCTTAACCATTAGGGAACCAAACCAGGTGTTAAACATATTCTTAACCATTAGGGTACCATACCAGGTGTTATGCATATTCTTAACCATTAGGGAACCATACCAGGTGTTATACAATTTCTAAACCTTTAGGGAATCAAACCAGGTGTAATACATTTTCTAAACCTTTAGGGAACCAAACCAGGTGTTATACATATTCTTAACCATTAGGGAACCATACCAGGTGTTATACATATTCTTAACCATTAGGGAACCATACCAGGTGTTATACAATTTCTAAACCTTTAGGGAATCAAACCAGGTGTAATACATTTTCTAAACCTTTAGGGAACCAAACCAGGTGTTATACATATTCTTAACCATTAGGGAACCAAACCAGGTATTATAAATATTCTTGACCATTAGGGAACCATACCAGGTGTTATACATATTCTAAACCTTTAGGGAATCAAACCAGGTGTAAAACATATTCTTAACCTTTGGGAATCAAACCAGGTGTTATACATATTCTAAACATATAGGGAACCAAACCAGGTGTTTTAGTTTTTCTTAACCATTAGGGAACCAAACCAGGTGTTATACATAATCTTTTTTTTTGTTTTGTTTCAATTTTTATTTTATTTTATCAACATATAAATCACATATAAAACACATATAAATCACTAAACATTTGTATGTTCCTTTTAATTGCATAATTATATCACATATATATATATATATATTTAATTCAGACAATATTCAATTATATCTTAAATACACATAACGTTAAAGAACATGACATAACTTAAACATATATTAATGCGTGCACTACCACAGGAAGGGGGGGGGGGGACATTCACAATCCTTAGCAGATATTACCATATTCCAGTACCAATAAAATCAATCAGTGTCGTTCTCCAATATTTCTATTCAATCTCTGGACGATTTAGCATTTTGGTGCATCTTATTGTTCATCCATCCGAATCCTTGTTCCATACGCAACTGGAATAGGACCTGCTCCCTCAGCTGCCACCAGAAGGTTAAACCGGATCTACCCCAGTTTCTTGCAATAATCATCTTTGTAGCCACAAAGAGATGCAGAGCTAAAAGGGATTGAATCCTAGTCATACTTGGCCAGTTCAGGTGGAGAAGGTCCATTAGAGGACTCATTTCTATTATACATAATCTTAACCATTAGGGAACCAAACCAGGTGTTATACATATTCTAACCCTTTAGGGAACCAAACGAGGTGTTATACATATTCTTAACCTTTAGGGAACCAAACGAGGTGTTATACATATTCTAAACCTTTAGTGAACCAAACCAGGTGTTATACATATTCTAACCCTTTAGGGAACCAAACCAGGTGTTATACATATTCTAACCCTTTAGGGAACCAAACCAGATGTTATACATATTCTTAACCATTAGGGAACCAAACCAGGTGTTATACATTTTCTAACCCTTTAGGGAACCAAACCAGGTGTTATACATATTCTTAACCATTAGGGAACCAAACCAGGTGTTATATATATTCTAAACCTTTAGGGAACCATACCAGGTGTTATACATAATCTTAACCATTATGTAACCAAACCAGGTATTATACATTTTCTTAACCTTTAGGGAACCATAGCAGGTATTATATATAATCTTAAACTGCTGCCAAATCTATTTTTTAGAGAGAAAATCAACATTGAATATTTTTCTGTTAACATCGGCCAGTGTATATAGTTAACCAAGGGTCTACTCAATAAAGAGAGATTTGCAGGGAATTGAGAAGGGAATTTCAAACTTTGGGGCCAAGGTAGCCAAGTTGGAAAAATTCTCCAGTGCAGCTGAATGGGAGAATATTTCCAGCTCGGCAACTTTGGCCTTAAGTTGGAAATTCCTGTCTCCATTTCCTGCAATTTGCTCTTTATTGAGTAGACTATCTAGTGAAAATTTCACACAACGGAAAAAAACCCCACATAAATGTTCAAAGGACAGGCACTGACGGGTGAACTCCCTTCTAAAGGGTCAGAATTAGGCAGCCTTTCCCTCCTCGGGTGCTAGCTGGTTGTTTTTCACTCCCTTCCTCCACTCATGTGACCAGTAATGAAGTTATGTGCTTCTATAAATTGTGTTTGTCTCAGTCATCTCTCTCTCTCTCTCTCTCTCTTTCTGCTTTCTCTTCTCTGAAAGCTGCGAATATCTGGCCTGTTTCAAATGGTTCCCTGGCAACTCGACTTTGAGAAGAGAAGAACAAAAAAAAAAAATACTAGAAAGTAGAACAAAATCTAACCAATCCCATAACAAAGACACAGATTTGGGTGACATGTGACCTCTTTGAATGCAAAGGGCAATTACAGACTGGCCTTAGCTCCCAAAACTCCCCCTCCCTTCCCCTGCCCACTGACCCTTTGCATTGGGTGTGGGTGGGAAACGCCCAGTTTTAGGCCAAGAATGAGAGACAGTGAAAGGTTGTGGGACTGGCCACGGGTCCCATCTGCTCGCAGACCAAATGCCACAGCTCTGAAGAGGCAGAGAAATTAGTGTCACACCACAAAGGTGACCACTCTCATCCCCGGGTCGTGTGAGAAGAAGCCAGCTATCTTTTACCCAATAAATACTGCTTATTAGCCAATTCTGGATGGAGACGGGTCAGTGTAGTAGGCCACAGGGTGAATTCCTCACACATCAAATTAAAATGTGAAGAGCAAACCTCCATCATGGGAAAATTGGTGTGATTTTTAAAGATTATTCATTTTTGTATATGTGTGTGTGATCACCAAGAAACGTTTGGATGAGTGGATGATTAATCTTTTATTTTTCTTAAATTTATTAATTTATTTGGTATACTTTTTTTATATAATTTAGCATGGGAAAAAATATATTGTTGTTTTGTAGAGGTATTAACCTATAAATATTCCTTTGTTTATAAGAGGTTATGTAGGAATATTGCGTTGATGGCCAACTGGTGTCCCGCAGGGTTTATTTTGTGATTTTGGCGACTCATCCACTGATTAATTTATTAAATTGTATGTTTTCTCCTGTCTTAGTAAAGGCCTCTCATGTACATGATTGGATCTCTGTTTATGACATCACCTTGTGGCTTGATGTGCAAACTACACATTTTCCACTGAAAGTAGCTAATTTTCACATTGACACTACACACAATGCTAAGATACCTCACCAAGCTTCACACAATGCTAAGATCCCTCACCAAGCTTCACACAATGCTAAGATACCTCACCAAGCTTCACACAATGCTAAGATACCTCACCAAGCATTGCACAATGCTAAGATACCTCACCAAGCTTCACACAATGCTAAGATACCTCACCAAGCATTGCACAATGCTAAGATACCTCACCAAGCTTCACACAATGCTAAGATACCTCACCAAGCTTCACACAATGCTAAGATACCTCACCAAGCATTGCACAATGCTAAGATACCTCACCAAGCTTCGCACAATGCTAAGATACCTCACCAAGCTTCACACAATGCTAAGATACCTCACCAAGCTTCACACAATGCTAAGATACCTCACCAAGCATCGCACAATGCTAATATACCTCACCAAGCATCGCACAATGCTAAGATACCTCACCAAGCTTCACACAATGCTAAGATCCCTCACCAAGCTTCACACAATGCTAAGATACCTCACCAAGCTTCGCACAATGCTAAGATACCTCACCAAGCATTGCACAATGCTAAGATACCTCACCAAGCTTCACACAATGCTAAGATACTCACCAAGCTTCACACAATGCTAAGATACCTCACCAAGCTTCACACAATGCTAAGATACCTCACCAAGCTTCACACAATGCTAAGATACCTCACCAAGCATCGCACAATGCTAACATACCTCACCAAGCATCGCACAATGCTAAGATACCTCACCAAGCTTCGCACAATGCTAAGATACCTCACCAAGCTTCACACAATGCTAAGATACCTCACCAAGCTTCACACAATGCTAAGATCCCTCACCAAGCTTCACACAATGCTAAGATACCTCACCAAGCTTCACACAATGCTAAGATACCTCACCAAGCTTCACACAATGCTAAGATCCCTCACCAAGCTTCACACAATGCTAAGATACCTCACCAAGCTTCGCACAATGCTAAGATACCTCACCAAGCTTCACACAATGCTAAGATACCTCACCAAGCATTGCACAATGCTAAGATACCTCACCAAGCTTCGCACAATGCTAAGATACCTCACCAAGCTTCACACAATGCTAAGATACCTCACCAAGCATCGCACAATGCTAAGATACCTCACCAAGCTTCACACAATGCTAAGATACCTCACCAAGCTTCACACAATGCTAAGATACCTCACCAAGCATTGCACAATGCTAAGATACCTCACCAAGCTTCACACAATGCTAAGATACCTCACCAAGCTTCACACAATGCTAAGATACCTCACCAAGCTTCACACAATGCTAAGATACCTCACCAAGCTTCACACAATGCTAAGATACCTCACCAAGCATTGCACAATGCTAAGATACCTCACCAAGCTTCGCACAATGCTAAGATACCTCACCAAGCTTCGCACAATGCTAAGATACCTCACCAAGCTTCACACCATGCTAAGATACCTCACCAAGCTGCACACAATGCTAAGATACCTCACCAAGCTTCACACAATGCTAAGATACCTCACCAAGCTTCACACAATGCTAAGATACCTCACCAAGCTTCACACAATGCTAACATACCTCACCAAGCTTCGCACAATGCTAAGATACCTCACCAAGCTTCACACAATGCTAAGATACCTCACCAAGCTTCACACAATGCTAAGATACCTCACCAAGCTTCACACAATGCTAAGATACCTCACCAAGCATTGCACAATGCTAAGATACCTCACCAAGCTTCACACAATGCTAAGATACCTCACCAAGCATCGCACAATGCTAAGATACCTCACCAAGCTTCACACAATGCTAAGATACCTCACCAAGCTTCACACAATGCTAAGATACCTCACCAAGCATTGCACAATGCTAAGATACCTCACCAAGCTTCACACAATGCTAAGATACCTGACCAAGCTGCACACAATGCTAAAATACCTCACCAAGCTTCACACAATGCTAAGATACCTCACCAAGCTTCACACAATGCTAAGATACCTCACCAAGCTTCACACAATGCTAAGATACCTCACCAAGCTTCACACAATGCTAAGATACCTTACCAAGCATTGCACAATGCTAAGATACCTCACCAAGCTTCACACAATGCTAAGATACCTCACCAAGCTTCACACAATGCTAAGATACCTCACCAAGCTTCACACAATGCTAAGATACCTCACCAAGCTTCACACAATGCTAAGATACCTCACCAAGCTTCACACAATGCTAAGATACCTCACCAAGCATTGCACAATGCTAAGATACCTCACCAAGCTTCACACAATGCTAAGATACCTCACCAAGCTTCACACAATGCTAAGATACCTCACCAAGCATCGCACAATGCTAAGATACCTCACCAAGCTTCACACAATGCTAAGATACCTCACCAAGCTTCACACAATGCTAAGATACCTCACCAAGCTTCACACAATGCTAAGATACCTCACCAAGCTTCACACAATGCTAAGATACCTCACCAAGCATTGCACAATGCTAAGATACCTCACCAAGCTTCACACAATGCTAAGATACCTCACCAAGCATCGCACAACGCTAAGATACCTCACCAAGCTTCACACAATGCTAAGATACCTCACCAAGCTTCACACAATGCTAAGATACCTCACCAAGCTTCACACAATGCTAAGATACCTCACCAAGCATTGCACAATGCTAAGATACCTCACCAAGCTTCACACAATGCTAAGATACCTCACCAAGCTTCACACAATGCTAAGATACCTCACCAAGCTTCACACAATGCTAAGATACCCCACCAAGCTTCACACAATGCTAAGATACCTCACCAAGCTTCGCACAATGCTAAGATACCTCACCAAGCTTCACACAATGCTAAGATACCTCACCAAGCTTCACACAATGCTAAGATACCTCACCAAGCTTCACACAATGCTAAGATACCTCACCAAGCATTGCACAATGCTAAGATACCTCACCAAGCATTGCACAATGCTAAGATACCTCACCAAGCTTCACACAATGCTAAGATACCTCACCAAGCATTGCACAATGCTAAGATACCTGACCAAGCATTGCACAATGCTAAGATACCTCACCAAGCATTGCACAATGCTAAGATACCTGACCAAGCATTGCACAATGCTAAGATACCTCACCAAGCATTGCACAATGCTAAGATACCTCACCGAGCTTCACACAATGCTAAGATACCTCACCAAGCTTCACACAATGCTAAGATACCTCACCAAGCTTCACACAATGCTAAGATACCTCACCAAGCATTGCACAATGCTAAGATACCTCACCAAGCTTCACACAATGCTAAGATACCTCACCAAGCTTCACACAATGCTAAGATACCTCACCAAGCTTCACACAATGCTAAGATACCTCACCAAGCTTCACACAATGCTAAGATACCTCACCAAGCTTCACACAATGCTAAGATACCTCACCAAGCTTCACACAATGCTAAGATACCTCACCAAGCTTCACACAATGCTAAGATACCTCACCAAGCTTCACACAATGCTAAGATACCTCACCAAGCATTGCACAATGCTAAGATACCTCACCAAGCTTTACACAATGCTAAGATACCTCACCAAGCTTCACACAATGCTAAGATACCTCACCAAGCTTCACACAATGCTAAGATACCTGACCAAGCTTCACACAATGCTAAGATACCTCACCAAGCTTCACACAATGCTAAGATACCTCACCAAGCTTCGCACAATGCTAAGATACCTCACCAAGCTTCACACAATGCTAAGATACCTCACCAATCATTGCACAATGCTAAGATACCTCACCAAGCTTCACACAATGCTAAGATACCTCACCAAGCATTGCACAATGCTAAGATACCTCACCAAGCTTCACACAATGCTAAGATACCTCACCAAGCTGCACACAATGCTAAGATACCTCACCAAGCTTCACACCATGCTAAGATACCTCACCAAGCATTGCACAATGCTAAGATACCTCACCAAGCATTGCACAATGCTAAGATACCTCACCAAGCTTCCCACAATGCTAAGATACCTCACCAAGCATCGCACAATGCTAAGATACCTCACCAAGCTTCACACCATGCTAAGATACCTCACCAAGCATTGCACAATGCTAAGATACCTCACCAAGCTTCACACAATGCTAAGATACCTCACCAAGCATTGCACAATGCTAAGATACCTCACCAAGCTTCACACAATGCTAAGATACCTCACCAAGCTTCACACAATGCTAAGATACCTCACCAAGCATTGCACAATGCTAAGATACCTCACCAAGCATTGCACAATGCTAAGATACCTCACCAAGCTTCACACAATGCTAAGATACCTCACCAAGCATTGCACAATGCTAAGATACCTGACCAAGCATTGCACAATGCTAAGATACCTCACCAAGCATTGCACAATGCTAAGATACCTCACCAAGCATTGCACAATGCTAAGATACCTCACCAAGCTTCACACAATGCTAAGATACCTCACCAAGCTTCACACAATGCTAAGATACCTCACCAAGCATTGCACAATGCTAAGATACCTCACCAAGCATTGCACAATGCTAAGATACCTCACCAAGCTTCACACAATGCTAAGATACCTCACCAAGCTTCACACAATGCTAAGATACCTCACCAAGCTTCACACAATGCTAAGATACCTCACCAAGCTTCACACAATGCTAAGATACCTCACCAAGCTTCACACAATGCTAAGATACCTCACCAAGCTTCACACAATGCTAAGATACCTCACCAAGCATTGCACAATGCTAAGATACCTCACCAAGCATTGCACAATGCTAAGATACCTCACCAAGCTTCACACAATGCTAAGATACCTCACCAAGCTTCACACAATGCTAAGATACCTCACCAAGCTTCACACAATGCTAAGATACCTCACCAAGCTTCACACAATGCTAAGATACCTCACCAAGCTTCACACAATGCTAAGATACCTGACCAAGCTTCACACAATGCTAAGATACCTCACCAAGCTGCACACAATGCTAAGATACCTCACCAAGCTTCACACCATGCTAAGATACCTCACCAAGCATTGCACAATGCTAAGATACCTCACCAAGCATTGCACAATGCTAAGATACCTCACCAAGCATCGCACAATGCTAAGATACCTCACCAAGCTTCACACAATGCTAAGATACCTCGCCAAGCTTCACACAATGCTAAGATACCTCACCAAGCTTCACACAATGCTAAGATACCTCACCAAGCATTGCACAATGCTAAGATACCTCACCAAGCTTCACACAATGCTAAGATACCTCACCAAGCTTCACACAATGCTAAGATACCTCACCAAGCATTGCACAATGCTAAGATACCTCACCAAGCTTCACACAATGCTAAGATACCTCACCAAGCTTCACACAATGCTAAGATACCTCGTCAAGCTGCACACAATGCTAAGATACCTCATCAAGCTTCACACCATTCTAAGATACCTCACCAAGCTTCACACAATGCTAAGATACCTCACCAAGCTGCACACAATGCTAAGATACCTCACCAAGCATTGCACAATGCTAAGATACCTCATCAAGCTTCACACCATTCTAAGATACCTCACCAAGCTTCACACAATGCTAAGATACCTCACCAAGCTGCACACAATGCTAAGATACCTCACCAAGCATCGCACAATGCTAAGATACCTCACCAAGCTTCGCACAATGCTAAGATACCTCACCAAGCTTCACACAATGCTAAGATACCTCACCAAGCTGCACACAATGCTAAGATACCTCACCAAGCTTCACACAATGCTAAGATACCTCACCAAGCTGCACACAATGCTAAGATACCTCACCAAGCTTCGCACAATGCTAAGATACCTCACCAAGCTTCACACAATGCTAAGATACCTCACCAAGCTGCACACAATGCTAAGATACCTCGCCAAGCTTCACACAATGCTAAGATACCTCACCAAGCTTCACACACTGTAATGATATCACACAATTGAATGCTAAGATAATCAGCGAGTTGATCCCGAACCTCCCAGTCTTATATAAACAAGCAAAGGTGACAGTATAGGATGGCCTTACAGCACATTCCCATGTGGCACTGTTATAAAACGTGTGCCGTGGACACCTGTGTAGAATCCTATGTATCACACAGTGTTAGATTGTTATTTCAGATGTTGGATCCTGACGTGCAAAGCTTAATGTTTTCTCTGCCAGGGGGAAAAAAAAAAAAAAAGAAAGAAGTTTTTTAATAGTCAGTGAGAAAATCACAGTCCCTCCCAGAGTGAGCAAGAGTTTTCATTTATAGACGGCAAGCCTGTACTGCCTGAGACCGTGGCCAACCTCAGGAGAAGAGCTACAACGTCTGTCCAGGATCCAGGTGACAGCTGGGGGCATCTCAGTGTGCAACAGGTGAGTGGGCTGCACGCCAGTACCATGAGTACCAACCTCCAATGAACTAATTGACTAACAGCTGCCAAAGAAATAATGTTAGAATTGGGGGGAAAAAAAAAAACATTAATTGGAATTTTCTTTCCTTCCCCAGATTCCAAGTTGCCACTCATTTCTTATTGGTTGAATTTATAAAAAAAAAAAAAAATATATATAGAATTTTATTCACTTAAATTTCATAATGCATAAGAAAAAAAAATGGTAGCTGTGATTAGTACCCCCAGTAAAGATATATATATATATATATATATATATATATATATATATATATATATATATTCAGGAGTTTGCACCCATGGTGCTTGTAAGGACCATCCATTAGTCACTGATCTTTCAGGATTTAGCAGGTGCCTGTGCTGCACATGTATAGGTTAAGTGTCTCATGCAATGCAGAGCTTGGTCTGCGAGAGTATAACAGGTGTCCGGGTTATTGAGTTTTGCAAACATTTTGCCTCAGTGTAATCAGGGGTGCAAGACAGTGTGGAGGATTAACCCTTTAAGCGTGCATGTGAAAGCATTTTGATTATCTCTCTGGCGATCAGAAAGCTTGTACCTTTGGTAAAAAAAAATGATGGGCTTTTTAAAAAGTCCAAATCAGATCTTACTATTAACTTGGTCCCTCTATATTCTATAAGAAGGAATGGTGGTACTGCTGAGTACTATTACATTTGGTAAAAGTAACAGGATGTATTTGGGGCGTACCCTTCTTGGTACGTGTTATTATTTTTCACCCACCAATAATTAAAGTGTAGAGTCTACTCAATAAAGAGAGAATTGCAAGGGAATTGACTCAGATACTTTGGACTTCATTTTGAAATTCCCGTCTCAGTTGCCTGCAAGGCTCTCTTTGTGGAGTAGACACTACACTTTAAATATTGGTAAGTGATTGATAAAAATGCAAAGTTGAGTAGAACTCTGTCTCTTGTAGCCTGTGTTAGGGAAACAGGTAATTTTTGGGGGAACAGTTTTGCTTTCTAAGTTATCTAGTGTAGAGGTATAATTTTTTTTGGTGCTATTCTTACATAGTTAATAAGGCTGGGGAAAAAAAAAAGAAGTGTTTTGTATTAAAAAAAAAAAAAGAAAAAAAAAAAAGAGAGAGAAATAGAGAGAGAGAGACTTTCTGAGCTGGCAAAATAACCTCCAAAGTCTATAACATTATAAAATAGTTAAACCAGCCATATTTATTTGAAGTAGACAAAAAAAAAAATCACTAGCCCAATTAAGCTATTACAAAATAGATTTCCAAGCAGTAAAAAAAAAAAATAAAAAAAAAAACATGAGCCCAATAAGACCATTACAAAATAAATTACCAAGTAGAAAAAAAACAAACAAACAAAAAAAACAAATCAAAAACTCTTTCCTAAGTCTAGAGGCATGGGATTGTTCCCTGGATCTACATTAATTAAGGCTAATGAAATTTTCATAAACATGTATTTCTCAAGTGGAAAACACAGAGAGCATTTTATTACATTGCATTTTCTCTGGGTGGTAGTTAGTTCCAGAAACCTTTAAAAAAATAAAAAATAAAATAAAATAAGTACAATGTAGACCAGCAAACATGAATGGGTGAACAATGTATCTGAGCAGTGGGAGAAATATATTAAATATACAGAGGCTTCCAATTGAGGTCGTTATATATATAGAAGAGGTTCTTGGCGGTTCCGCTCATGTTATGCATATTACATATTATACAGTCTCTAACTGCGCTTTATGAGAGTGCCTGTTCGTGGATAGATTTGGTGCAACGGAAGCTGCTTTGCAAAGACTGCATTGAGGAATACCAAGGAGGGTGCGAGGCAGTGTGTGTAAAATGGACGCTGCAGTCGGAGGGCGTACGCACACTTGCACTGCAACATTTCAGGAAACCATATATTTCATTTTTTATATATATATATATATATATATTTCACGGAGCTTTTTCCAAATAATCGCTGTGTTTTAAGGGATTTTAATCCTTTTTTAGTTTTGAAAGTAATAAATTGTGACGCAGCCCATCTAGTCTGCGCGTTTCAGAACTATTTGTCACAACTTCCATTATGTATTTATGTATTTGTTTTCTGGATTACGGAGGCCATTTTTTTTATTTTTATACTTTTTTTTTTTTTTTAAAGGATATTCCTACAAAAATACGAACAATATGTTAAACACAAACCCCCTCCATGCTTAGATGATTAAAATAAAGGGATCTCTTCTTAATTCGGCAATAATGCTACCTTTTGTGTACTTTGTTAGATGCCTTATGTTATATTTGTGTAGGGAATTCAAAAGACAGCGGTGAAAGAAGTGGAAGAGGCTAATATGGCGTGGGGGGGGGGGGGGTGGGGAATAGAATGCTATAGTGGACATATGACAGGGACAAGATTTTTATGAAGTGGGTTACACTTTGAGCTGCATTGAATTTTTATTTTTAATTTACAGTAATGGTAAAAAAAAAATGGTGTTTTATGCATAGAAAAATATATTTTTTTGAGCAGTAATACAAAAGTACAGTTTAAATCAACTTTATTAAAACAAAACTACACATCCATAGGATGAATGAAAACATGGGTAATTAAGTCAGTTGAGTTGTTTGTTGGAGAAATACTACTATTCAATGGTAAATGTGTAATTTGCATATCAAGACACAGGTGATGTCATAACCAGGAGACAAGACAAACACATATAAAAACATATATTTCTCTTATTTTCTGTATGTTCATGCAGTTCTGCTTGCGCAATGTATAGATAATTTTTCATCATTTTTTTAATTCTCCTTATTCACAGAATAAGCAGTGTTGAGGATGACAGAGTCCCTTTAACAGATGTCAAGCTTGATTGTTGACAGCTAACTTAACAATGAATTTTGGCCAAATTAGAAGGGTCTGTTCAGATAGTGTATTGTATCCAACATTCAGAGGATATTACTATTACCCCAAACCGGTGGCACTCATTTTATCTAACTTGGGAGGACAAAGAGCTGAGTTGTCCCTGCCAGGAATTGAACCTGAGAGTTGAACGGATTCCATATCGGGCCACTGAGCCATCTAAATATTGCTTATTCGCTTTTTAATTCACCACAGCTTGCCGTTAATTGAAAATACTCCTGTGTTTCTATAGGGGATGGGGTAGGCAACCTTCAGCACTCCAGATGCTGTGGACTACATTTCCCTTGGTGCCTTGCCAGCATTACGGCTGTAAGAGCATTATGGGAGATGTAGTCCATACATCTTTTATAGGGCATGTCTGCTACTTTCTGTTGGTTCATTTCTTTTCTGTTATGTGTTCCAAGGTATCCACGTTAATGGATAACTGTTGGCAAAATAGTAACTTATATGTAACTGAAAGCTTGCATGAAGTGTAGACAGTTTCCATCAGTAGAAATATTTTAATAAAACAATACCAGTAGCCCTACAGCTCTATCAGGGGGCTGACATGTTGTTCAGAATTTAGGGTCCTTCGTCTAGCCCAAGATGATCTGAAGCCGCCTGATAGTTCTATGTGGCAAATAAGGTTTAATTTAAAAAAAAAAACCTTTATTAATATCCTTTCATTCATCGTTATTTAGAAGCAGATGAGTTAAAGAGTTGGTTTGCCAAAGCTCTTGGCTTTGGTTTTGGCATGTCCGGCTCCTCTGGAATGCCCGTGTACTCTCTATATTCAGATTATCTGCCAAAGTTCCCCTCTATAGCTATAAAAGAAACAAAGAAGGGATGAGCTCCTGGATTATATCAAGGCCTCTGACTCAGGGTGGGCAGATATCCCCTCTAACTGAGGACACTATAAAGCTGTATTAACACCAGTGTAATACTTTTACCATTCTGTCTTCTGAATTTATTTTTTTTATTAAGGACACGCTATGCGTGTGTGTGTATATATATATATATATATATATATATAAAATATGTATATATATATGTGTATATATATGTAAACAAGGGGTGCGGCCAGTTTAAACAAATATTTTTGCTTTATTGGGATAGATATGGCATCAAAAGACAAACGGTTATTTAATTATTTTTTTTTTTAAATTCACAATATATATAATTTATATGAGTACAATAAATGAGAGGGAAATTACAATTAACCACACACAGAACAGAATATCCCAAGAAAACTCTTGTATGTAAAGCGTTAGCTGATACAACAATAAAAATACTGAGTCTAGGCTGACATGGCAAGTTCAATCCTACACAGCTGGCGTAAAACTGTGCCTGCGATACTGCACCTCTGTCCTGAGTTGTGTTTAAAGGCTTGTCTTGTACAGTGTGCATACGCTCCAAGGGGGCCACGTTTTAAAATGGATTAAGAGGCAAAAGGTGATCATTGTTGACCTTATATGCATGCGCCTACCCAGAATCCCTTGCAGTAGCGGTAGTACTATGAATGTGTGATTGCTGTGGGTAAAGTAGGCCTTCTGGCTTGCTTGGTGTGTGTAGATTTATGTTTGATAACACTGTGATACTGGACAGAGTGTCTGTCATTGGCCCTCTTAAAGGTACAGGCCCAGGTACTTTTTTTTTTGACCTGCAGCACGCTTATTATTCCTCCCCTGACCCTAACCGTTTCTTACGTATAAAAGTAGATTGCGGCCTTTTCTTTTTACATCCCAACACTTTTCGTGGATAGTACCCTTTTGGTTATGCACCAGATTCTTGATACATGGGCCGCCCCTTGTGGCGTTGGAATAACCCAGAAAACGTGGCACTGGGAGCTGACAGCGCAAACTCCTTCCATTTATCTGGCGTTATCGTTATCCCACGGAGCAAGAGGCAATAGTTCCACTATTAGGCACAGTCGCAGCATGCGCCCACCTGCTCACAATTCCATGATTCCATTGTACAAATCATCTACAAACCCACTGGAAATACTGCCCGGGTAGGGTCACATGATGCTGTGCTTTAATGTATTAATAGCATTGCTCTTTTATTATGGTGCTGAATATAAACTAGCGCTGTAAAACTTAAATGCAACCCGGTGGGGAAGGTGTTAATATGTTTATTTTCCCTTTATAAATTCCCAGGGATACATTGACACCTAGTTGACACATTGTCTCCTCTGTGGGAGCAAAGCCAGCCTTCCCGGGTCATGAATCTTATGGCTTTCTATAGGAATGGACAGTGCCTGGGTGCGAAGGGGTCAGGGTAGGAGGGGGAGGGGTCAGAGGTCACTGTGACTTTACAGGTCATCTAGAAACATCATCTTTAGAAAAAGCTCCTCTTCATCACTGACCACAATGATCACTGCCAGCAGGAGACTGGCACAGTCGTTTCAGTCCCTCCTCAGACTGGGTACTGTCCGGCATCTGGAAGGCTAGTGATAGAAGGCTATTGTGTGGAAGAGTTGAAAGTTCTTTGTCTCTTTTTCACAGCTGTAGGAAGGATGGGGGATAAGGTAGAAAATTGGGAAGGGTGGAGTGGATTAAAAACCTGTGGGGGAGTCAGCAAATCTGTGCAAGATCTCCCAAGATCAGACAATGCAGACCTGCAAAGTCCAACAGCCTTTAAATATCCCCTCTCAATGCGTGGGGGGTCTAACACGTAATATACTGAATGGATTGGAAAAGATCAATAGACAGGAATGTGATTGCAAGTCCAGAAATCCCTAACCCCATCCGGCTATGTCTTCTACAGTCAACATCTCTTCTTAATGTGTCTTTTTTTTTTTGTCTTTCCCAAGCATGTTTTAAATGTCCTTCCTACTGGAAGACAGTTCCATGAATGTACTACTCTTGCTATAAACCTGACAGTGCATCACAGCATGCTGCCTCCTCACCCACTCATAATCACACACAGTCATGAATGCGCACACTTAATCACAGAGGCACAGTCTTACCCATATACAGTCACATAGGCACAGACACACATACAGAGTTACAGACACTCACGCACACACATTCATATACACAGTCACAGACACTCATATACACAGTCACACATACACACACAGACACACAATCATATACACACAGACACACACTCACATACACATATCGAGTAGTAAAACTGATCCTCGACTTGCTTGTATGATAAACGATGGGGGGTGGGGGACCTGAAAAAAGGAACGCCTTGTTTAATACCATCTCATGATATGCCTTAAATTATTCGGAGCCTGGGCCAAGGTCAGAGGTTGCTCATGGGATGATTTTCTTTTATTTTTTATGGCTATCACTGTGATGGAAAAGGGGGGTGCGTTTTATCATTCACACAAATGCAAAAGACCCCTCTTTGAAGATAGGTTTCAATAGGACTCCAGTGAACGGGGCTGCCATTCTATGATCCGAGGTGATGTCATACGAGATGACCATTTGTGGTGTGATTAATGACCCTACGTATGGTTCATTTGAGTCTTTATTAGTGGCTTTTTTTTTTTATATATATATATATTTTTTTTAACCGTAACTCAGCTGTTTTCCCAATTGTCCCTATATCGCAAATGAACGAAGATTTTTAATAAAATACGACTAGGGGAGCCACGACTGGAAGGTACCCTCTTTGGTTTCTCTGCTCTGAGTGCAACCATGATGGTGGTTTACAGTCATTTTTTGAGAATATACATGCATTGCTACACTACAGCACATTAGGAGTGACCGTTTAATAAGGCTGGCCCTGATTGGTCAGTGCCTAAGCTGGCTCCTATACATTAAGAAATAGCTGAACCGTGATTGGGCAGTGCATGGACTAATGTAATTGGCTTCTTTTTTTTTTTTTTTTACGGGTTCCTTGGCGTTCGCTGCTCAACTGGAAAATCCATTATTTAAACTAGATCAGTTCCAGCAGAGAGCGAAACAGGAGATTGAGACATGGCCTCAAATTGGGCAGTGATGCTCAAAATTCTGCTGGGGCGTATTGTGTGGGATTCGACCTATTTCTTAACCCTTCGTTGGTCAAGAAAATGGCATATTACTGTATATAAACCCCCCTCCCCCCCAAGGATACACTGTATCGCTCTTCAGCACTACACAGCATAGCATTCAGGGGAGAAGGATCTAGCATTGATCAGACTTTAAATAGATGAACCCTTTTAGTACCCAGCGGGCATACTTGTCGAATGTGTGTTACCTCTGGTACGCAAAACCATATGGAATCATTTTTTTATTTTTAAATCTATAAAAAAATACATTGATCTAAAATATATATATATATATTTTTTTTTACATTGTTATTTTTGATTTATTTTTGTGACAGTTGTGGTAATAAGACTTGACACATATTGTGTAGTGTTTTTTTTTTGGGGGGGGGGGTGGGGGCTGGATGGATTCTTGATGATTGAATTACCTTTTTTGTTAGGCCAGTTAAGTGAGTGTGTGGGGTATTATAATGCCTACAAACTATAATAACAACTAAAAAAAAAACAAAAAAAATAACACATACACTTTATTCCCTGTTAGATATTCTCCAAGAAGTTTTGTTATTTTTTGTGCTTCTGGCTACACCCTAATAGCCAGCCATGTTGTTGTGATGTATCACTGTATCGCTCTTCAGCACTACACAGCATAGCATTGAGGGGAGAAGGATCTAGCATTGATCAGACTTTAAATAGATGAACCCTTTTAGTACCCAGCGGGCATACTTGTCGAATGTGTGTTACCTCTGGTACGCAAAACCATATGGAATCATTTTTTTATTTTTAAATCTATAAAAAAATACATTGATCTAAAATATATATATATATTTTTTTTTTTACATTGTTATTTTTGATTTATTTTTGTGACAGTTGTGGTAATAAGACTTGACACATATTGTGTAGTGTTTTTTTTTGGGGGGGGGGGGGCTGGATGGATTCTTGATTATTGAATTACCTTTTTTGTTAGGCCAGTTAAGTGAGTGTTTGGGGTATTATAATGCCTACAAACTATAATAACAACTAAAAAAAAACAAAAAAAATAACACATACACTTTATTCCCTGTTAGATATTCTCCAAGAAGTTTTGTTATTTTTTGTGCTTCTGGCTACACCCTAATAGCCAACCATGTTGTTGTGATGTATCACTGTATCGCTCTTCAGCACTACACAGCATAGCATTCAGGGGAGAAGGATCTAGCATTGATCAGACTTTAAATAGATTAACCCTTTTAGTACCCAGCGGGCATACTTGTCGAATGTGTGTTACCTCTGGTACGCAAAACCATATGGAATCATTTTTTTATTTTTAAATCTATAAAAAAATACATTGATCTAAAATATATATATATATATTTTTTTTTTACATTGTTATTTTTGATTTATTTTTGTGACAGTTGTGGTAATAAGACTTGACACATATTGTGTAGTGTTTTTTTTGGGGGGGGGGGGGCTGGATGGATTCTTGATGATTGAATTACCTTTTTTGTTAGGCCAGTTAAGTGAGTGTTTGGGGTATTATAATGCCTACAAACTATAATAACAACTAAAAAAAAACAAAAAAAATAACACATACACTTTATTCCCTGTTAGATATTCTCCAAGAAGTTTTGTTATTTTTTATGCTTCTGGCTACACCCTAATAGCCAGCCATGTTGTTGTGATGTAGCAGTGTACCACTCTCTTGCAATGCTGCACATTCTAAGTGACCTGGTGGTGAAGTGCACCAGGTGATGACATCACAACCAGGTGTCCTCAGTTATGAACTGTACAGCTGTATGCTCAGAATTGTGCCTCCCCGATTAAAAACCTTGCAAGACCTAAACCTATAATGGTCGTTTAATGGTGCACACATAAGCCGGAAACAAGTAGGGTTAAAATGATACCATTTATTGGTTTGGTTGCAAACTTTCAAGACCAAGTTGTTAGGTCTCTTCCTCATAAATGAGGCTAAAACCAAATTCCTAATTACAAAACATAGTTAACAGCTTATAAAAAAAAATGGCAAGAAAACCATAGGGTATTGAAGAATGTTCTCAGCAGTAAATCAGTCAGTTCTGCAGAGATCCAACAGATAAAATCTGTTTGGTCAGAGCATCTCATAAGCAGGAGCATCCAAAGATAATACGGTCTAATCAATAAAGGGAAAATCTCAAACTTAAGGCCAAACTAGCTGAGTAGGAAAATTCTCCCATTTAGCTGCATTGGGGAATTGTTCTAATTCTGCTATTTTGGCCTAAAGTTTGAAATTCCCTTCTCAATGGCCTTCAGTTCTCTTCTTATTCAGTAGACCTTCTGATATTGCAATGCCAGTGCGCCCCCTGTTGTCCAGATACTTTAGTGCAGTCAGCTTCCAAAGGCTGGCCTTAGAGGGACCATAGTCATTATCCAATCAATTTACAAATGCAGATTAAAGGGACACTGACACTTACATATGATGTAACTAGATTACCTGTACATTTAAAACAAACACATTTATATGATACATATGCCACTGTTTGTTTTCTCTCTGTTTGAATTAATTGCATATAAAAGGAACAATAAAATTAGGTGTCTGTCTACTGCATCCATTTTGAGAATTTTACCCATGATGCAACAAAATTATACAGCAAGTCTCAGTATACAACTGTGGCCAAAGCCTGCATGATGATGTCATCAGATACTCCCCTGCTATCCAACTGGCTCCTGTGTATCATAGTGGGCAGGACTAGGTGGCTGTGTACAACCTATTTTTACCTGCCTTCCAACACAAACAGAGATTGACCTGAGAAAACAGGATCATAACTCCGCCCCCTTGTGATGTAATAGTAACATTACCCTCCCATTCAATGCAAGTCTATGGTCAGAATTCTGACTTATAGGCTGCATTCTGTGTCCCCAGCCCCAAAGTGAGATACTAGTGTGCTGTAAAGTCACTGGGGGTTGGCATCCAAAAACACTACATTTCACAAAATGGTGGCACCCAGTCACACTTGTTTAGAAAAATATTTCATAAAATAAACTCACATAACAAAACAAAAAGACAGATCTGAAATCAACAATGCAAAATAAAAAAATAAAATAAAAACCTTTTCATTTTTTGGTGTCCCTTTAAGAGTACAGTACACAAATTATCCAAGACGGTCCCTACTGATTGAAAAAAAAGTTAGTCTGTCTTCATTTGTTTAGTAAAGGTGTCTCCAGTTTAATGGACAAATTAGCACAGGGACAGAAGGTAACTGAGCATTGGATCAGTCAGTCTGCATGGCAAGGGCTGGAAATGTCCATTAAACATCATTAGTGGACAAGTGTAGGGAATCAAATTATGAATGAAGATCCTCCCCAAGATTCTAAACAAAATGTCTGCCCCCTAACAGAGATATATGGAGCAAAGAGGACTCAATATGGTACTTATATTATGTATTTTTCGGTAAATCATTTCTTTTTAACATGCCTAAATGTTATTCAATCTTTCAATTAGACATAATTAGTTGTCCTTTAAATTGTCTGTTACAAAGTCCAGTAAAATATCCATCATGGACAGTTGTGCGGCCTACTCGTGCTCTTGGGGTAGTCCATAGAGTTGGACTTCAAAGAATCCAGAGCCTGATTTCTCCTAAAGCCCAACTTTTCTATCAGTCGTCACTTATCTGCGCACTCAGACTCACCCCTAGAGAAAAAATAGTCGGGATAAGACTGACTAATCGTTACTTACCAATATGTGATACTTTAGAAATTAATTAATTGACTCCAGTGCTGGAGATTAGTGTTGAGCGAACCCGAACTGCACTGTTCGGGTTCGTACCGTACATTGCGGTTTTTGTACCCCGGACCCAAACACGGACATTCCACTGTATGTTCGTGTTGGAGTTCGGGGTTCGGCAGGGCCGGCGCCACCTGTGAGGCGACCTAGGCAGCCGCCTAGGGCGCAACTTAGCAGGGGGTGCCGGAACCGTGAAAAAAATAATCGTCCCCCTTCCCCCTTACTTACCTCCTCGCTGCTGCTCTGTCTCCCGGTGCAGGTCCGTGGCTGTGAGGGAAGCGTTGTGCGCTCCCCTCCAGCCGATGCGGATTCAATAAAGTTTGTTTAAACTTTTTTTTTAAACAAACTTTATTGAATGCGCATTGGCTGGACGAGAACACACAACGCTTCCCTCACAGCCACGGACCTGCAGCACCGGGAGACAGAGCAGCAGCGACGAGGTAAGTAAGGGGGAAGGGAGGAGGAAGAGGGTGGCTAAATCCTGGCACATTGAGAGGCATAATCCTGGCATATTGAGGGGCATAATCCTGGAATATTGAGGGGCATAATCCTGGCATATTGGGTGGCTAAATCCTGGCATATTGAGATTCATAATATTCCTGGCATATTGAGGGGCATAATCCTGGCATATTGTGTGGGAAAATACTGGCATATTGAGTGGCATAATAATCCTGGCATATTGGGTGGCTAAATCCTGGCATATTGAGAGGAATAATAATCCTGGCATATTGAGGGGCATAATCCTGGCATATTGAGGGGCATAATCCTGGCATATTGTGTGGGGAAATCCTGGCATATTGAGTGACATAATAATCCTGGCATGTTGTGTTGGAAAATCCTGGCATATAGAGTGGCATAATAATCCTGGCATGTTGTGTTGGAAAATCCTGGCATATAGAGTGGCATAATAATCCTGGCATATTGGGTGGCTAAGTCCTGGCATATTGAGGGGCATAATGCTGGCATATTGAGGGGCAAAATCCTGGGATATTGAGGGACATAATCCTGGCATATTGGGTGGCTAAGTCCTGGCATATTGAGGGGCATAATGCTGGCATATTGAGAGGCATAATCCTGGCATATTGAGGGGCATAATCTTGGCATATTGGGTGGCTAAGTCCTGGCATATTGAGGGGCATAATGCTGGCATATTGAGAGGCATAATCCTGGCATATTGAGGGGCATAATCTTGGCATATTGTGTGGGAAAGTCCTGGCATATTGAGTGGCATAATAATCCTGGCATATTGGGTGGCTAAATCCTGGCACATTGAGAGGCATAATACTGGCATATTGAGGGGTATAATCCTGGCATATTGAGGGGCATAATCCTGGCATATTGGGTGGCTAAGTCCTGGCACATTGAGAGGCATAATCCTGGCATGTTGAGGGGCATAATCCTACAGCGATTATTCAAATTACAGTGATTATTTTAGTGGGTGCTATACTACATATTTGTACCCTGCCCTGAGCCCAGTGCCACAGAGAGTGCAGTGCACTTGCAACTGCATGTGTGCCAGGCACATGACTTTAATCCTGTTCTGTTAGCTCAGTGGGCAACATCTAGGAATTTTTAAATACTGCAATTTGCTGGTGTTATATATAACATTTGCGTCCTGCACTTCATATCTGAGAGTCAAGCTGTATTTGTAATTTGTATGTATTTTATGTTATTTTAAATTATTTCCGCGCCTGGGGTGCAACTTAGCAGGGGGCGCCGGAACGTGAAAAAAAAAAATCCTCCCCCTTCCCCCTTACTTACCTCCTCGCTGCTGCTCTGTCTCCCGGTGCAGGTCTGTGGCTGTGAGGGAAGCGTTGTGCGCTCCCCTCCAGCCGATGCAGATTCAATAAAGTTTGTTTAAACCTTTTTTTTAAACAAACTTTATTGAATGCGCATTGGCTGGACGGGAACACACAACACTTCCCTCATAGCCACGGACCTGCAGCACCGGGAGACAGAGCAGCAGCGAGGAGGTAAGTAAGGGGGAAGGGGGGAGGAAGAGGGTGGCTAAATCCTGGCACATTGAGAGGCATAATCCTGGCATATTGAGGGGCATAATCCTGGCATATTGAGTGGCATAATCCTGGCATATTGGGTGGCTAAATCCTGGCATATTGAGATTCATAATATTCCTGGCATATTGAGGGGCATAATCCTGGCATATTGGGAAGCTAAGTCCTGGCATATTGAGAGGCATAATCCTGGCATATTGAGGGGCATAACCCTGGCATATTGAGGGGCATGATCCTGGCATATTGTGTGGGAAAATCCTGGCATATTGAGTGACATTATCCTGGCATATTGAGGGGCAAAATCTTGGCATATTGTGTGGGAAAATCCTACAGTGATTATTCAAATTACAGTGATTATTTTAGTGGGTGCTATACTACATATTTGTACCCTGCCCTGAGCCCAGTGCCACAGAGAGTGCAGTGCACTTGCAATGTGTGCCAGGCACATGACTTTACTCCTGTTCTGTTAGCTCAGTGGGCAACATCTAGGCATTTTTAAATACTGCAATTTGTTGGTGTTAAATATTACATTTGCGTCCTGAACTTCATATCTGTGAGTCAAATAGAACCGTCAAATACTGTGCTTACAGCGCACTTTGAAAAATTCTAATAGTTTTGGGTGGTAAATATTACATTTGCGTCTTGCGGTGCACTTCATATATGAGAGTCAAATACAACAGTCCAATACTGTGCTTACAGCGCACTTTGAAAAATTCTGGCTACCTCCTCCTCCAGCGCCGCTTCCACCTACACCGCCACGGTCACCGCATCCTCAACCTATGGGTCACTTAGTATAAACTGAAAGAGAATACCCTGCACTCCAACCCTCTCTCAAATGTATAATTCTGTTGATCCTCCTGGCAGCCATGCTTTAGATTTATGTTCTTCCAAAGCTAAAATCAAAGATTACATCTAGTGCTATTTTATGGCTCAGCTGTATTTGTAATTTGTATGTATTTTATGTTATTTGAAGTTATTTCCCTATCCATATATGTTTGCAGGGCACTTTTCCTACTCTTACCCACATTTTACTTCCTTTTGTAGCCCTCTAGCCCTTTCCATGACTTTTTTAGAGGCATTTTAGTGGCCAAAAGTTTGTGTCCCCATTGACTTCAATGGGGTTCGGGGTCAAGTTCGAGCACGGACCCGGACATTTTTTTGAAGTTCGGCCGAATCTGCCGAACCCGAACATCCAGGTGTCCGCTCAACTCTACTGGAGATAGGCCCTGGAAACAATTGTATACCACTGCCATAGCATTGCACCATTATATTATTCAGCAGAATAATATACCTCCCAACTATTACCCCCAGCAAATCAGGTGGAGCTTAGGAGGTTGCGGGTCAGACCCTAGAGAGTAGAGACCTTATTCTTCACAGCTGGATTGCCATCTGAAGTCACGCTAAACTGCTCTTCCACAAGGCAAACAAGGCACTCGTCTAGGGTGGCACTTTGCCAGAGGGTGTTAAAGCACGTGGGTGATGGAGCATGTTGTAGGTGTGCAAAGTGTGTGTGTGAGGGGGGGTGCCCAAATTTTGTCTGCCTGAAAAACAGGACAAAGGTAGAGATCAGTGGGACAGTGGGATTGCCTCCCAAAATCAGGACTGTCCTGTGCAAAACAGGACAGTTGGGAGGTGTGGAATAGGTATAACCATACATTTTTTAACCACTTTTGAAAAATACACTCTTTATGGATACAAGACATATGATATAAGGGATTATGTCTAAAGAGCAAATTCTAGTGCAAAGTGGAAGCCATCAACAAGAATCAGTCAGCACCAGGGCAAGCAGCCTCCTGGGAAATGTGCCAATATCCTGGTGGTCCTGTTTTGGCCTTTACAAGGTTGCATGGTGGGCAGGTGTAGGACAGGTATATAACGGGCGTTGGCTAATCAGGTGTGAGACAAGGAGGATCAGTGAGTATTAAATATAATAAATCAGTGAAAGGGGGAGTGAGGAGGGAGATGATTACAAAAAGGCCAGTGCTGAAATCAGACTCCTAGGAGACACGTGGGCAGCTTGGCCCCTAAACAGTAATAGAAAATACATCTGGAAACAGGAGCAAACAGCACACAGCAGCTACACCAGGGGCTAGAAGCATCACACGGATATCTTGCTGCAGTGATCTGTCCTGGACTCAGAGGAGAAACCAGGT
This sequence comes from Pelodytes ibericus, assembly GCA_036172795.1. Taxonomy (NCBI): domain Eukaryota; kingdom Metazoa; phylum Chordata; class Amphibia; order Anura; family Pelodytidae; genus Pelodytes; species Pelodytes ibericus. The sequence goes on along the minus strand of CM069864.1, from coordinate 84,929,728 downwards.
CATAGCTGGTGGATTACAGAAGGGTGACCTGCATCTGGATATAGACTGCGCGGGGCTTGGCCGGGAATAACCCCCCCCCCCCCCAAATAAATAAATAAATAAAATATCTGACAAACAGCAGTGCAACACATGGTTTGCCAGTTTGGTGTCAGCGACGGCATTAACCTTTGCGCTGCCAGGTGAGGGAGGAGCAATGCACTGGTGCCGAGAGGGTTAAAATGGATTTAAGTACTGACTTCGGTGAGTAAGTGGTTAACATTGGCGGAGAGAAAAGGGGGATAATATTTGTATTTGTTTTTTGTGTGTATTCTGCTAATACATGTGCTGTTTGTGTATATTCCCAGTGTTATTTTCTGGATCCTTTAGGAATTTGCAGCAGACACAGTGTTGTCTGGGATTGATCCCCTGCAGGGTTTGGGGTTGATTTGAGTAATAATAAGTGTAACTAGGAGATTAATTGAATGTATTGAATAACATCTGCTTGTCCGGCAAGTCTGTGGTTTGAGGAAATAGTGTTATCCCAGGGGATTGCACGCCCAGCATCCTACGGTCACTGGTTTGTCTGTGGTAACAAAATGTGCCACATACAGCAAAGAAGCCGGCTGCCCTGGCAATAGATACTTTTGTACCAAATTTCATTTTACACTTTTGTTCACCCTACATCCACACTGCCTATGGTTTTACTGCCATCTGCTGGACATCATGCTAACTGCAATACATTTCTGGATGCCTTGTGTATATTGGCCACTCATTCTTGGCGGCTGTATGAATGTCTTTTCTCCATCACAGGACAGGGGCGGATCCAGAGTCTGATCTCGGTAGGGGCACATGCCCGTCTGCCTTTTCCTCTCTTCCATGTCCGTCTGTCTTTTCCTCTCTCTCATGTCCTTCTGTCGCGCTCCTCTCCCTTCCAATGTCTGTCGCACTCCTCTCACTCAGAGGCGTCACTAGGGTTGGTGTCACCCAGTGCGGTAACTCATGGTATCACCCCCCTGGATTTCCTCCAATACCATGCCAAACAGATTCCTTAGTAATGCCAGTCAGATGGCCCATTAAATATGCCACATACAGGAGCTCCACAAATTGTCACACACAATAATAATATGCCAGTATTATTTTGCCGTTAATAAGCCAGACAATTTGCCTAATATGGCAGTAATATTGTGCCGTTCAGATGCCAGTAAGATTGTGCCATTAAGATGCCAGTAATATTGTGCCATTAAGATGCCCCAGCCAATTTGCCCATCAAGATGCCAGTAATATTGTGCCATTAAGATGCCCCAGTCAATTTGCCCATCAAGATGCCAGTAAGAATGTGCCATTAAGACGTCCCAGCCAATTTGCCCATCAAGATGCCATTAATATTGTGCCATTAATATGCCAGTATTATTGTGCCATTAAGATGCCAGTATTATTGCACCATTAAGATGCCAGTATTATTGCACTATTAAGATGCCATAATTCTTGTGCCATTCAGATGCCAGTAATATTGTGCCATTCAGATGCCACTAATATTGTGCCATTCACATGCCTGTATTATTGTGCCATTCAGATACCAGTAATATTGTGCCAAAAGGGCAATTGGATCTGCCATTGTCACAGGAGGTAACACACTTGGATGGAACACAAAATCACAGTGACCCATAAGCTATCTTAACTACTTAGCTTAAGTAGAAAGTGGAGAATTGGGCTGTACTGACCACAAACATAACTACAAGTTGTTACAACATATTCCTTGTTCTAACAGGTATCTGGTCACAGGTGGTACTGAATAGCATGGTTAATTATACTTTAATATAATTAAAATAGGATGATGGCTGTTGGATGGTTGCGTCTGTCCTTTTGCTTCTAAGCTGCTATATAAAGATCTGCTGTGTTGACAGTTGGATGGTTGTTTCAGTCCTGGGGCTTCAAAGTTACTATATGAAGCACTGATGCAGTGTCATTTGGATGGATGTGTCTGTCCTGTGGCTTCTAAACTGGTATATGAAGCTCTACTTTATTGACAGATTCGTGGTTGTGTCTGTCCTGTGGCTTCTAAACTGGTATATGATGCTCTGCCACAGTGACAGTTAGATGGTTCTCTGTCCTGTGGCTTCTACGCTGGTATTTGAAGCTCGGCTGCAGTGACATTTTGATGGTTGTTTCTGTCCTGTGTCTTCTATGCTGCTATATGAAGCTTTGCTGTAGTAACAGTTGGATGGTCATGTCTGTCCTGTGGCTTCTAAGCTGCAATATGAAGCTCTGCCGCAGTGACAGTTGGATGGTTGTGCCTGTCCTGTGGACTCTAAGCTGCTATTTGAAGCTTTGCTGCAGTGACAGTTGGATGGTCATGTCTGTCCTGTGGCTTCTAAACTGGTAGATGAAGCTCTGCTGCAGCAACAGTTGGATGGTTGTGTCTAAGCTGTGATATGAAAGATAGAAACATAGAATGTGTAGGCAGATAAGAACCATTCGGTCCATCTAGTCTGCCTAATTTTTTAATTGCTTTTATTCATCCCCAGTTCCCTATCTTATAGCTAGGATAGCCTTGTGCCTATCCCACGCATGCTTGAAAGCCTTGATTGTGCTTACCTCTACAACTACCACTGGAAGGCTATTCCATACATCCACTACCCTCTCAGTAAAGTAATACTTCCTGATATTACTTTTAAATTGTTGCCCCTCTAATTTTAGACTATGTCCTCTAGTTGTGGTAGATTTTCTTATTTTAAATATACTCTCTTCCTTTACTGTGTTGATTCCCTTTATGTATTTAAATGTTTCTATCATATCCCCCCTGTTACGTCTTTCCTCCAAGCTATACATGTTAAGATGCTTTAACCTTTCCTGGTAAGTTTTATCCTTCAACCTATGAACCAGTTTAGTAGCCCTTCTCTGAACTCTCTCCAAAGTATCAATATCCTTCTGGAGATACGGTCTCCAGTACTGCGTACAATACTCCAAGTGAGGTCTCACCAGTGCTCTGTACAATACTCCAAGTGAGGTCTCACCAGTGCTCTGTACAATACTCCAAGTGAGGTCTCACCAGTGCTCTGTACAATGGCATGAGCACTTCCCTCTTCCTACTGCTAATACCTCTCCCTATGCAACCAAGCATTCTGCTATCATTTCCTGCTGCTCTATTGCATTGCTTCCTACGTTTAAGTCCTCTGAAATTATTACTCCTAAATCCCTTTCCTCAGATGTTGAGGTTAGGACTGTACCAAATAGTCTATTTTCTCCTTTTGGGTTTTTACGCCCAAGGTGCATAATCTTGCACTTGTCCACATTAAATGCCAGTTGCCACTGCTCTGACCATTTTTCTAGTTTAGCTAAATCATTTGCCATTTGGCTTATCCCTCCATGAACATCAACCCTGCTGCAAATCTTTGTATCATCAGCAAAAAGACATAATTTGCCAACAAGACCTTCTACAATATCACTAATAAAAATATTAAAGAGAATGGGTCCAAGTACAGATCCCTGAGGTACCCCACTAGTAACAAGACCTTGCATCGAATATACTCCATTGACTACAACCCTCTTCCATTGTCTAATCCATTCAACAATATTTCTATGTGCGACAGTGTCAAAAGCCTTACTGAAATCTAGGTAAGCAATGTCTACTGCACCACCCTAATCTATTATTTTAGTCACCCAATCAAAAAAACAAGAAGTTCTGCTTTAGGGAGAGTTGGATGGTTGTGTCTGTCCTGTGGCTTCTAAACTGGTATATGAAGCTCTGCCGCAGTGACAGTTGGATGGTTGTGTCTGTCCTGTGGCTTCTAAACTGGTATATGAAGCTCTGCCGCAGTGACAGCTGGATGTTGTGCATGTCCTGTGGCTTCTAAACTGGTATATGAAGCACTGCTGCAGTGATAATTGGATGGTTGTGTCTGTCCTGTGGCTTCTAAACTGCTATATGAAGCTCTGCTGCAGTGACAGTCAGTGGTGTATCTTGGTTTTGTGCTGCTAAAGGCAGACAAAATGTGGGCACCCCCTACCCATGTTGCACACCCACGATATGACCCATAACTCACGTTGCACACCCAGGACATGCCCCATCACCCACATTAAATGCCCCATCATTTATTTTCCTTTTTCTGCACCTACGCTGCACCCAAAGGACTCCACACAGCACCATACAGTACCCACAGCACTTGCCATGCACCTATATTGCACCCACAGCACTTAGCTTGCACTCATATTGCACCCACACAATTTGGCATGCCACAGAGTCACAGTACATACCATTATTTTGCCATAATATGCCACAGCCATTTTGCCATTAATATGACACCGCCAATTTGCCCAATAATATGCCAGTATTCTTTCCCCATTAATACGCCATAGCCAATTTGCCCAATAATATGCCAGTATTATTTTGTCATTAATAAGACCCTGCCAATTTGCCCAATAATATGTCAGTAATATGCTGTCATTAATATGCCCCAGCCAATTTACCCAATACATATCCCTAACCCCCAGGACCTTTGTCCCTATTTCAGTGCGGTATCTACCACCGCAAAGCATCCTAGGCGGATGCCTAGGACAGCAAATTTCAGGGGGTGGCAGTCGCCCCCCAACAGTGAAAAAAAGCTTAGGGAGCGGAGTGATGACAGGTCACGTGACCCGGCACGCTGACATCAGACGCGCGCCGGGTCACGTGACCTATCTACACTCACCGCATGGAGCCAAACACCATGCTGCCTGCCACTAGCCACCAGGGATCAGGGTAAGTCCTGGGGTGAGTAGGCATGTAATGCGGGTGATGGAGGTATATAATAGGGGTGATGGAGGCATATAATGTGGTGATGGGGCATGTAATGGGGTGATGGAGGCATGCAATGGGGTTGATGATGGTATGTAATGGGGGTGATGGAGGCATGTGATGGGGTCACGTAATGGGGTGATGGGTGGGTAGGGGGTGTCTGAATTTTGTCTGCCTAGGGCAGCACAAAACCAAGATACACCACTGCCCTATCCCCCAGGACTTACCTTTGTCCCTGATGGCTAGTGGCAGGCAGCATGGTGTCCTCCATGCTGCCAGTTCGGATCCCCCGCGGTGTGTGTGCAGAGAGGTCACATCACCCGGCGCGTGTCTGACCTCAGAGTGCCGGTCACGTGACCTCTCTGCAATTGTGTGTGTTTTGTGCCGCCCCTTGAAGGCATATAAGGCGGCACTTGCCTTGTTTGCCTCGTGCTAAATACAGCGCTGGTGACAGTTGGATGGTTGTGTCTGTCCTGTAGCTTGTAAGCTGGTATATGAAGCTCTGCTTATAATAAATATCTCTGTAAGAGGTTTAAATAAAGGAACATGGTGGGAGAGGATGGAAAGGTAATTGCCATTCCCATTTTTGTTTTGTATTTATTTCTTGTTGCAACATGCTCTGCATTTTTCAGAGAGCGACTTAGACAGAGATGAAAAAACTTGTAAGCTCCGGAGTGTTTTAAACCAATCAGTATACAATTAGTATTGACACTTTGGACACATAAATTAAGGCAAGCCTGGCATACCATAAAGTACAATAAGAATAGGCAAGTACCATAACTGATACATATATCCTGAGCCTTGCAAGCCTGGCATCCATACTAGAGTTGAGCGGACACCTAGATGTTCGGGTTCGGCAGGTTCGACCAAACTTTGAAAAAATGTCCGGGTCCGTGCTCGAACTTGACCCCGAACCCCATTGAAGTCAATGGGGACACGAACTTTTGGCCACTAAAATGCCTCTAAAAAAGTCATGGAAAAGGGCTAGAGGGCTGCAAAAGGAAGTAAAATGTGGGTAAGAGTAGGACAAGTGCCCGGCAAGCAAATGGGGATAGGGAAATAACTTAAAATAACATAAAATACATACAAATTACAAATACAGCTGAGCCATAAAGTAGCACTAGATGGAATCTTTGATTTTAGCTTTGGAAGAACATAAATCTAAATCTAAAGCATGGCTGCCAGGAGGATCAACAGAATTATCCATTTGAGAGAGGGTTGGAGTGCAGGGTATTCTCTTTCAGTTTATACTAAGTGGCCCATAGGTTGAGGAGGTGGTGACCGTGGCGGGTAGGTGGAAGCGGCGCTGGAGGAGGAGGAGGAGGTAGCCAACACTGTTTTTTTATTTGTATTTTTTTTGTTCATTGGACTGCAAAAAATGCACCGCAAGACATAAATGTACTATTTAGCACAACAATTAGAATTTTTCAAAGTGCGCTGTAAGCACAGTATTGGACTGTTCTATTTGACTCTCAGATATGAAGTGCAGGACGCAAATGTAATATTTAACACCAACAAATTGCAGTATTTAAAAATGCCTAGATGTTGCCCACTGAGCTAACAGAACAGGATTAAAGTCATGTGCCTGGCACACATGCAGTTGCAAGTGTACTGCAGGGTACAAATATGTAGTATAGCAGCCACTAAAATAATCACTGTAATTTGAATAATCGCTGTAGTTTGAATAATCGCTGTAGTTTGCAGATTCAATACCAGAATTTTTTTAAATCTGTCCCTCACAGCTGCCGCATCCTCTCCCTACCCTAAGAAGAGCTCATGCGATGTGCGTGTACGTGACTCCAGCTTATACCGTATTTGCTCGATTATAAGACGACCCTGATTATAAGACGACCCCCCAAACTTTGTATATTAATTTAGGAAAAAAACTAAAAGCCTGAATATTAGACTACCCTATAGGAAAAAAAAGTTTAACTTGTATATATGTAAATTGCTTTTTAATATTTAATAAAAAATTTATATTATACAAATGCATTTCTTGTTTTTATTTGCTTTTATGTGCCAATGCGGCCTCTCCCCTCCTCCCCCAGCTGTCTCCCTCCCCCCCAAACTTCTCTCTCTCTCTCCACCTCCCTTGTCTCTTCCCCCCTCCCCTTGTCTCTCTCTATCCCCCCTCCCCCTTTCTCTCTTCCCCCTCCCTCCCCTTGTCTGTGTCTCCCCCCCCCTCCCTCCCCTTGTCTGTGTGTGTCTCCCCCCCCCCCCCCCGTCTCTGTGTGTCTCCCCCCCTCCCCCTCACCTTGTTTCTTTCCCTGGTGGCTAGTGGGGGCAGCCGGGGGATGGCTGCACGATACGTGCAGACATCCTCCATGCTGCCCGACACCTCCGTCTATTATGACGGACAGCTGGTCCATCATAATAGACTGCCGTGTCGGGCAGCATGGAGTATGTCTGCACGTATCGTGCAGACATCCCCCAGCTGCTCGATTCTCCTGGTGGCTAGTGGGGCTCCCCTGTTGTCGCCTGGCATGACCGCCGGGACTTTTATGATGAAGCAGGAAGAACTCGATTTGAGGTCAGATTATAAGATGACGTCGAATGTAAGACAAGGGGTATTTTTTAGAGCATTTGCTCTGAAAAAACCCCCGTCTTATGCTGCACTGGACTATCACAGCCATGCCATTAGTAGGCATGGCTGTGATGGCTTCTAAGGGCAAACGAGTCAAACGCTTGTTGATTGGCTGCCCTGCAGCCTTTCAAAACGCGCCATTAAATAGCCAAACCCCGAACTCCAACCCGAACATACAGTGAAATGTCCGTGTTCGGGTCCGGGGTCCAAAAACCGTAATGTTCAGTACGAACCTGAACAGTGCGGTTCGGGTTCGCTCAACACTAATCAAGAGGAATGTTGGGAAGGAACTGGGCAAGGTGTGGGCACTGGATCAAGAGGAGTGTTTGGAAGGAACTGGGCAAGGTGTGGGTACTGGATCAAGAGGGATGTGGGGAAGGAACTGGGCAAGGTGTGGGCACTGGATCAAGAGGAGTGTTTGGAAGGAACTGGGCAAGGTGTGGGTACTGGATCAAGAGGGATGTTGGGAAGGAACTGGGCAAGGTGTGGGTACTGGATCAAGAGGGATGTTGGGAAGGAACTGGGCAAGGTGTGGGTACTGGATCAAGAGGAATGTTGGGAAGGAACTGGGCAAGGTGTGGGTACTGGATCAAGAGGAATGTTGGGAAGGAACTGGGCAAGGTGTGGTGGGTACTGGATCAAGAGGAATGTTGGGAAGGAACTGGGCAAGGTGTGGGCACTGGATCAAGAGGAATGTTGGGAAGGAACTGGGCAAGGTGTGGGCACTGGATCAAGAGGAGTGTTTGGAAGGAACTGGGCAAGGTGTGGGTACTGGATCAAGAGGGATGTGGGGAAGGAACTGGGCAAGGTGTGGGCACTGGATCGAGAGGAGTGTTTGGAAGGAACTGGGCAAGGTGTGGGTACTGGATCAAGAGGGATGTTGGGAAGGAACTGGGCAAGGTGTGGGTACTGGATCAAGAGGGATGTTGGGAAGGAACTGGGCAAGGTGTGGGTACTGGATCAAGAGGAATGTTGGGAAGGAACTGGGCAAGGTGTGGGTACTGGATCAAGAGGAATGTTGGGAAGGAACTGGGCAAGGTGTGGTGGGTACTGGATAAAGAGGAATGTTGGGAAGGAACTGGGCAAGGTGTGGGCACTGGATCAAGAGGAATGTTGGGAAGGAACTGGGCAAGGTGTGGGCACTGGATCAAGAGGAGTGTTGGGAAGGAACTGGGTAAGGTGTGGGTACTGGATCAAGAGGAATGTTGGGAAGGAACTGGGCAAGGTGTGGGCACTGGATCAAGAGGGTTGTTGGGAAGGAACTGGGCAAGGTGTGGGTACTGGATCAAGAGGAATGTTGGGAAGGAACTGGGCAAGGTGTGGGTACTGGATCAAGAGGAATGTTGGGAAGGAACTGGGCAAGGTGTGGTGGGTACTGGATCAAGAGGAATGTTGGGAAGGAACTGGGCAAGGTGTGGGCACTGGATCAAGAGGAATGTTGGGAAGGAACTGGGCAAGGTGTGGGTACTGGATCAAGAGGAGTGTTTGGAAGGAACTGGGCAAGGTGTGGGTACTGGATCAAGAGGAATGTTGGGAAGGAACTGGGCAAGGTGTGGGCACTGGATCAAGAGGAGTGTTGGGAAGAAACTATGCAAGGTGTGGGTACTGGATCAAGAGGGATGTTGGGAAGGAACTGGGCAAGGTGTGGGTACTGGATCAAGAGGAGTGTTGGGAAGGAACTGGGCAAGGTGTGGGTACTGGATCAAGAGGAGTGTTTGGAAGGAACTGGGCAAGGTGTGGGCACTGGATCAAGAGGGATGTTGGGAAGGAACTGGGCAAGGTGTGGGTACTGGATCAAGAGGGATGTTGGGAAGGAACTGGGCAAGGTGTGGGTACTGGATCATGAGGAGTGTTTGGAAGGAACTGGGCAAGGTGTGGGTACTGGATCAAGAGGAATGTTGGGAAGGAACTGGGCAAGGTGTGGGCACTGGATCAAGAGGAGTGTTGGGAAGAAACTATGCAAGATGTGGGTACTGGATCAAGAGGGATGTTGGGAAGGAACTGGGCAAGGTGTGGGTACTGGATCAAGAGGAGTGTTGGGAAGGAACTGGGCAAGGTGTGGGTACTGGATCAAGAGGAGTGTTTGGAAGGAACTGGGCAAGGTGTGGGCACTGGATCAAGAGGGATGTTGGGAAGGAACTGGGCAAGGTGTGGGTACTGGATCAAGAGGGATGTTGGGAAGGAACTGGGCAAGGTGTGGGTACTGGATCATGAGGAGTGTTTGGAAGGAACTGGGCAAGGTGTGGGTACTGGATCAAGAGGAATGTTGGGAAGGAACTGGGCAAGGTGTGGGTACTGGATCAAGAGGGATGTTGGGAAGGAACTGGGCAAGGTGTGGGTACTGGATCAAGAGGAATGTTGGGAAGGAACTGGGCAAGGTGTGGGTACTGGATCAAGAGGGATGTTGGGAAGGAACTGGGCAAGGTGTGGGTACTGGATCAAGAGGAATGTTGGGAAGGAACTGGGCAAGGTGTGGGTACTGGATCAAGAGGAGTGTTTGGAAGAAACTGGGCAAGGTGTGGGCACTGGATCAAGAGGAATGTTGGGAAGGAACTGGGCAAGGTGTGGGTACTGGATCAAGAGGAGTGTTTGGAAGGAACTGGGCAAGGTGTGGGCACTGGATCAAGAGGAATGTTGGGAAGGAACTGGGCAAGGTGTGGGTACTGTATCAAGAGGAGTGTTTGGAAGGAACTGGGCAAGGTGTGGGTACTGGATCAAGAGGAGTGTTTGGAAGGAACTGGGCAAGGTGTGGGTACTGGATCAAGAGGAATGTTGGGAAGGAACTGGGCAAGGTGTGGGTACTGGATCAAGAGGAGTGTTTGGAAGGAACTGGGCAAGGTGTGGGTACTGGATCAAGAGGAGTGTTTGGAAGGAACTGGGCAAGGTGTGGGTACTGGATCAAGAGGAATGTTGGGAAGGAACTGGGCAAGGTGTGGGTACTGGATCAAGAGGGATGTTGGGAAGGAACTGGGCAAGGTGTGGGTACTGGATCAAGAGGAATGTTGGGAAGGAACTGGGCAAGGTGTGGGTACTGGATCAAGAGGGATGTTGGGAAGGAACTGGGCAAGGTGTGGGTACTGGATCAAGAGGAATGTTGGGAAGGAACTGGGCAAGGTGTGGGTACTGGATCAAGAGGAGTGTTTGGAAGAAACTGGGCAAGGTGTGGGCACTGGATCAAGAGGAATGTTGGGAAGGAACTGGGCAAGGTGTGGGTACTGGATCAAGAGGAGTGTTTGGAAGGAACTGGGCAAGGTGTGGGCACTGGATCAAGAGGAATGTTGGGAAGGAACTGGGCAAGGTGTGGGTACTGTATCAAGAGGAGTGTTTGGAAGGAACTGGGCAAGGTGTGGGTACTGGATCAAGAGGAGTGTTTGGAAGGAACTGGGCAAGGTGTGGGTACTGGATCAAGAGGAATGTTGGGAAGGAACTGGGCAAGGTGTGGGTACTGTATCAAGAGGGATGTTGGGAAGGAACTGGGCAAGGTGTGGGTACTGGATCAAGAGGAATGTTGGGAAGGAACTGGGCAAGGTGTGGGTACTGGATCAAGAGGGATGTTGGGAAGGAACTGGGCAAGGTGTGGGTACTGGATCAAGAGGAATGTTGGGAAGGAACTGGGCAAGGTGTGGGTACTGGATCAAGAGGAGTGTTTGGAAGGAACTGGGCAAGGTGTGGGCACTGGATCAAGAGGAATGTTGGGAAGGAACTGGGCAAGGTGTGGGTACTGGATCAATAGGAGTGTTTGGAAGGAACTGGGCAAGGTGTGGGTACTGGATCAAGAGGAATGCTGGGAAGAAACTATGCAGGGTGTGGGTACTGGATCAAGAGGGATGTTGGGAAGGAACTGGGCAAGGTGTGGGTACTGGATCAAGAGGAATGTTGGGAAGGAACTGGGCAAGGTGTGGGTACTGGATCAAGAGGGATGTTGGGAAGGAACTGGGCAAGGTGTGGTGGGTACTGAATCAAGAGGAGTGTTGGGAAGGAACTGGGCAAGGTGTGGTGGGTACTGAATCAAGAGGAGTGTTGGGAAGGAACTGGGCAAGGTGTGGGTACTGGATCAAGAGGAATGTTGGGAAGGAACTGGGCAAGGTGTGGGTACTGGATCAAGAGGGATGTTGGGAAGGAACTGTGCAAGGTGTGGGTACTGGATCAAGAGGAGTGTTTGGAAGGAACTGGGCAAGGTGTGGGCACTGGATCAAGAGGAATGTTGGGAAGGAACTGGGCAAGGTGTGGGTACTGGATCAAGAGGAGTGTTTGGAAGGAACTGGGCAAGGTGTGGGTACTGGATCAAGAGGAATGTTGGGAAGGAACTGGGCAAGGTGTGGTGGGTACTGGATCAAGAGGAATGTTGGGAAGGAACTGGGCAAGGTGTGGGCACTGGATCAAGAGGAATGTTGGGAAGGAACTGGGCAAGGTGTGGGTACTGGATCAAGAGGAGTGTTTGGAAGGAACTGGGCAAGGTGTGGGTACTGGATCAAGAGGAATGTTGGGAAGGAACTGGGCAAGGTGTGGGCACTGGATCAAGAGGAGTGTTGGGAAGAAACTATGCAAGGTGTGGGTACTGGATCAAGAGGGATGTTGGGAAGGAACTGGGCAAGGTGTGGGTACTGGATCAAGAGGAGTGTTGGGAAGGAACTGGGCAAGGTGTGGGTACTGGATCAAGAGGAGTGTTTGGAAGGAACTGGGCAAGGTGTGGGCACTGGATCAAGAGGGATGTTGGGAAGGAACTGGGCAAGGTGTGGGTACTGGATCAAGAGGGATGTTGGGAAGGAACTGGGCAAGGTGTGGGTACTGGATCATGAGGAGTGTTTGGAAGGAACTGGGCAAGGTGTGGGTACTGGATCAAGAGGAATGTTGGGAAGGAACTGGGCAAGGTGTGGGCACTGGATCAAGAGGAGTGTTGGGAAGAAACTATGCAAGATGTGGGTACTGGATCAAGAGGGATGTTGGGAAGGAACTGGGCAAGGTGTGGGTACTGGATCAAGAGGAGTGTTGGGAAGGAACTGGGCAAGGTGTGGGTACTGGATCAAGAGGAGTGTTTGGAAGGAACTGGGCAAGGTGTGGGCACTGGATCAAGAGGGATGTTGGGAAGGAACTGGGCAAGGTGTGGGTACTGGATCAAGAGGGATGTTGGGAAGGAACTGGGCAAGGTGTGGGTACTGGATCATGAGGAGTGTTTGGAAGGAACTGGGCAAGGTGTGGGTACTGGATCAAGAGGAATGTTGGGAAGGAACTGGGCAAGGTGTGGGTACTGGATCAAGAGGGATGTTGGGAAGGAACTGGGCAAGGTGTGGGTACTGGATCAAGAGGAATGTTTGGAAGGAACTGGGCAAGGTGTGGGTACTGGATCAAGAGGAATGTTGGGAAGGAACTGGGCAAGGTGTGGGTACTGGATCAAGAGGAGTGTTTGGAAGGAACTGGGCAAGGTGTGGGTACTGGATCAAGAGGAGTGTTTGGAAGGAACTGGGCAAGGTGTGGGTACTGGATCAAGAGGAATGTTGGGAAGGAACTGGGCAAGGTGTGGGTACTGGATCAAGAGGGATGTTGGGAAGGAACTGGGCAAGGTGTGGGTACTGGATCAAGAGGAATGTTGGGAAGGAACTGGGCAAGGTGTGGGTACTGGATCAAGAGGGATGTTGGGAAGGAACTGGGCAAGGTGTGGGTACTGGATCAAGAGGAATGTTGGGAAGGAACTGGGCAAGGTGTGGGTACTGGATCAAGAGGAGTGTTTGGAAGAAACTGGGCAAGGTGTGGGCACTGGATCAAGAGGAATGTTGGGAAGGAACTGGGCAAGGTGTGGGTACTGGATCAAGAGGAGTGTTTGGAAGGAACTGGGCAAGGTGTGGGCACTGGATCAAGAGGAATGTTGGGAAGGAACTGGGCAAGGTGTGGGTACTGTATCAAGAGGAGTGTTTGGAAGGAACTGGGCAAGGTGTGGGTACTGGATCAAGAGGAGTGTTTGGAAGGAACTGGGCAAGGTGTGGGTACTGGATCAAGAGGAATGTTGGGAAGGAACTGGGCAAGGTGTGGGTACTGTATCAAGAGGGATGTTGGGAAGGAACTGGGCAAGGTGTGGGTACTGGATCAAGAGGAATGTTGGGAAGGAACTGGGCAAGGTGTGGGTACTGGATCAAGAGGGATGTTGGGAAGGAACTGGGCAAGGTGTGGGTACTGGATCAAGAGGAATGTTGGGAAGGAACTGGGCAAGGTGTGGGTACTGGATCAAGAGGAGTGTTTGGAAGGAACTGGGCAAGGTGTGGGCACTGGATCAAGAGGAATGTTGGGAAGGAACTGGGCAAGGTGTGGGTACTGGATCAATAGGAGTGTTTGGAAGGAACTGGGCAAGGTGTGGGTACTGGATCAAGAGGAATGCTGGGAAGAAACTATGCAGGGTGTGGGTACTGGATCAAGAGGGATGTTGGGAAGGAACTGGGCAAGGTGTGGGTACTGGATCAAGAGGAATGTTGGGAAGGAACTGGGCAAGGTGTGGGTACTGGATCAAGAGGGATGTTGGGAAGGAACTGGGCAAGGTGTGGGTACTGGATCAAGAGGAATGTTGGGAAGAAACTATGCAAGGTGTGGGTACTGGATCAAGAGGGATGTTGGGAAGGAACTGGGCAAGGTGTGGGTACTGGATCAAGAGGAATGTTGGGAAGGAACTGGGCAAGGTGTGGGTTCTGGATCAAGAGGGATGTTGGGAAGGAACTGGGCAAGGTGTGGTGGGTACTGAATCAAGAGGAGTGTTGGGAAGGAACTGGGCAAGGTGTGGGTACTGGATCAAGAGGAATGTTGGGAAGGAACTGGGCAAGGTGTGGTGGGTACTGAATCAAGAGGAGGAACTGGGTCAGGTGTGAGTTATGGGTAAAGAAACAGGACAGGATCTTGGCAAGGCGTGGCATCTGATTCAGGTAGGGCCAGACACAGGTTCTTCTTGGTCAGAAACTACATCTGCTGGGGTTTCTCAGTTAAGATGAGGGTGGGGAAAGAAGTGGGCCAGGCACTCAGTCAGGAACAATGTAAGCTGTAGGTTCTGGATCTGAGCTGAAAGGAAGTGGTCCGGGTTCAGGTTCTGGGGAGGCTTTGGGCTCTAGATCAGGAAGCGTGCAGAGAAGGAAGTAGGCATGGGGTGGATTCGGTTTCAGAGATGAGAGCCGGTAAGGTAGTGGGGCCCTGTTCTCAGTTTGAGTGTATGCAGTCAGTGTGTAAACTAGGGGTTCTAGTTCTGGATAAGAGTGGGCCTGGTTCAGGTTCTGGGCAACCTTTTGGGTTCTAGGTCAGGAGGAGAGCTGGGAACTAAGAAACCAGTTAGATATTACTCCTGAAGCAAGTATTCTAGATATTCACCTTATTTTAAACAGGCATTACCAACATTTTCCATAGACATTCCAGGGGCTTGCTGCTGCTTGTCAGTCCTGTTGCATAGAAGACACAGAACCCAAAATAAGCACAGTATCAGTAATATTAAACACATCTCATGTGCACATGTGAAATATCACATTAACCCTTTCAAGACAAGTAGGTGGGTTTAAAGGGACTGTATCACCTAAACATTGTTTTTACTGTGAATAAAGTTAATGATTGAAACTGATCTATATGTTGTGTTAACCAAATTGCCAGCAAATGCCTAAATTGGGAGAAAAATGTGAGGAAAAGTGTAAATACAGAATAAAATCTGTGAATTCACTCAATACATTCCCAAATATCCAAAAGAAGAGAGACAATCAGGCTAAATAAATTGTAAGCACTTGTGTGAATAAAACACTAAAATATCGTGCAATAGAAGTACTTGGAATAAAGTGCAATATAGACTGAAAAAAGTAGTGAAAAAATGATAAATATCAATGTAGCAAATCTAGCAATAGATATAAACTGATAATAGAACAAATGTAAATATTACAATATCATGCAATAGAATGATACAAAATAAATAAAGTCCAAAAAATAGTCTTCAATAGCTTGCTCCAAAAGAATGTGTAACCTGAAAGAAAATAAAACAAAAAATAGTGTGTACCATAAAAATAGGTTTAATAGCGCATAAAAAAAAGTAACTTACAAGATACAGTGGAAAATAAGACGAATAGCGAAAAATGAACTGCCAATGTGCAGCCTTCTCTCTTCAAACGAAGCGCTGGTGGTGATAAGCCGGCCGGACTAGTCACTGTGTAGATGGAAGGAAGTAGCGGAGTTGAAGAAGAGGCTTGGAGTTCATGAAACATTTAAAACGTTTCATGAACTCCAAGCCTCTTCTTCAACTCCGCTACCTCCTTCCATCTACACCAGGGGTCCTCAAACTACGGCCCGCGGGCCACATGCGGCCCGCCAAGCACATTTGTCCGGCCCGCGGGGGGTGCTGCCGGCTCCCCGCTGTTTACCTTTTTTTTTATTTTTTTTCCTTGCAGCCGCAGAAGATGCGGCTGCAGGAAAACGGAGGAAAAAAAAAAAAATCACCGCGACCGGATGTGACGTTTCGTCACATCCGGACCCGGTAACTGTTTCCCTCCTCCGTGCAGGGAGGAGGGAACACTGCGCGAGACGTCCGGCCGGGGACACAGCAGCTGGAGGTAAGTGATGGGGAAGGAGGGGGGTATAACGAGCACTCTACTATTCCTGGGCATCTGACTGGCATAATTTTCTTGGGCTGTGACTGGCATAATAATCCTGGGCATCTGACTGGCATAATATTACTGGGCTCTCACTGGCATAATATTACTGGGCTCTGACTGGCATAATATTCCTGGGCATCTGACTGGCATACTATTACTGGGCATCTGACTGGCACACTATTCCTGGGCATCTGAATGGCATAATATTCCTGGACATATGAATGGCATGATGTTCCTGGGCATCTGACAAGCACACTATTCCTGGGCATCTGACTGGCATAATATTCCTGGGCTCTTACTGGCACTCTATTCCTGGGCATCTGAATGGCATAATATTCCTGGGCTCTGACTGGCACACTATTCCTGGGCATCTGAATGGCATAATATTCCTTGGCATCTGACTGGCACACTATACCTGGGCATCTGAATGGCATAATATTCCTGGGCATCTGACAGGCACACTATTCCTGGGCATCTGACTGGCACAATATTCCTGGGCATCTGACTGGCACACTATTCCTGGGCATCTGACTGGCACACTATTCCTGGGCATCTGAATGGCATAATATTCCTGGGCATCTGAATGGCATAATATTCCTGGGCATCTGACAGGCACACTATTCCTGAGCATCTGACTGGCATAATATTCCTGGGCATCTGACTGGCACACTATTCCTGGGCATCTGACTGGCACACTATTCCTAGGCATCTGAATGGCATAATATTCCTGGGCATCTGAATGGCATAATATTCCTGGGCATCTGACTGGCATAATATTCCTGGGAATCTAACTGCCATAATATTCCTGGGCTCTGACTGGCATAATATTCCTGGGCATCTGACTGGCACAATATTACTGGGCTCTGACTGGCATAATATTACTGGGCTCTGAATGGCATAATATTACTGGGCATCTGAATGGCATAATATTCCTGGGCATCTGACTGGCACACTATTCCTGGGCATCTGAATGGCATAATATTCCTGGGCATCTGAATGGCATAATTTTCTTGGGCTCTGACTGGCATAATATTCCTGGGCATCTGACTGGCATAATATTCCTGGGCTCTTACTGGCACTCTATTCCTGGGCATCTGAATGGCATAATATTCCTGGGCATCTGACTGGCACACTATTCCTGGGCATCTGAATGGCATAATATTCCTGGGCATCTGAATGGCATAATATTCCTGGGCATCTGACAGGCACACTATTCCTGGGCTCTGACTGGCATAATATTCCTGGGCATCTGACTGGCATAATATTCCTGGGCATCTGACTGGCATAATATTCCTGGGAATCTAACTGGCATAATATTCCTGGGCATCTGACTGGCACAATATTACTGGGCTCTGACTGGCATAATATTACTGGGCTCTGAATGGCATAATATTACTGGACTCTGACTGGCATAATATCCCTGGGCATCTGACTGGCACACTATTCCCATTGAAATACTGGTAAGTTTGTTGATTTAACTTTACTTCATTTTAAATATTGTATTTGTTCCCGTTTTGTTTCTTCACTTCAAAATAAGATATATGCAGTGTGCATAGGAATTTGTTCATAGTTTTTGTTTTTACTATAGTCCGGCCCTCCAACGGTCTGAGGGACAGTGAACTGGCCCCCTGTTTAAAAAGTTTGAGGACCCCTGATCTACACGGTGACTAGTCCGGCTGGCTTATCACCACCAGCGCTTCGTTTGAAGAGAGAAGGCTGCACATTGGCAGTTCATTTTTCGCTATTCGTCTTATTTTCCACTGTATCTTGTAAGTTACTTTTTTTTATGCGCTATTAAACCTATTTTTATGGTACACACTATTTTTTGTTTTATTTTCTTTCAGGTTACACTTTTGGAGCAAGCTATTGAAGACTATTTTTTGGACTTTATTTATTTTGTATCATTCTATTGCATGATATTGTAATATTTACATTTGTTCTATTATCAGTTTATATCTATTGCTAGATTTGCCACATTGATATTTATCATTTTTTCACTACTTTTTTCAGTCTATATTGCACTTTATTCCAAGTACTACTATTGCACGATATTTTAGTGTTTTATTCACACAAGTGCTTACAATTTATTTAGCCTGATTGTCTCTCTTCTTTTGGATATTTGGGAATGTATTGAGTGAATTCACAGATTTTATTCTGTATTTACACTTTTCCTCGCTTTTTCAAGGTATAGTGTAGTATACCTATACACAATCCCATCCAGATAAGATCTAACTGTTGTTTCCTGCCCTCCTTTCTATTCCCATTTTTGGGGTTAGTCCCTTTCGCATTCTGGGAGAAAAATGTGTTTTAAATGTGTCTGTGGAGTCTCCTGTTTATGACATCACCTGTGGCTTGATACAGAAACATAAAATGTAAGAGCCATTCGGCCCATCTGGTCTGCCCAATTTTCTGAATACTTTTATTAGTCCCCAGTTCCCTATTTTTTTTTTTTTTTGCTAACACAATGTATAGATCATTTTTATTCTCTACCTTCATAGTAAAAACCAGTGTTTAGGGGATAAGGTCCCTGAGAAAAAGGGCCATGTAGGGCAAGGCCCCCAATACCTTCACTGTTGCTGGAATGAGGGGGTCAGATTCCTTAACCTTTTTCTTCCTTTCCAGGGGGCTTCTGCATTTCCATAACCCTCCTCCATTGCAATAATTACAGAGTGCTTTATTGGGGTGTCAAAATATAGGTTAATTAGCCAGAGGAATAGATGGCTGGGCTTAGTAGGAGTTATATACTACAGCAGCTGTAATGTCAGTGGTTTCCTACCCCTGTCCAGTGGAATAAATTGCAAAGCTGCACACTACATTAGGACACAGAGCTTACAATCAATCACTCAATGCGGGAAATATAATTCTCCCTAGGATGTTCTGCAGCAGCTCAGTCCTCACTTTACTCAGTGTAAAGTATTTGGTTTGTTTGGTGTTTTCAGTTATTAGTTCGTGTAAACTTTCCTTCATTCCCCAATCCCATCACTCGCAGCCAGGACAAAGTTTGGCTGACCGAGCATCATAGGAGTCGCAGTCCTTACAGCCTGGAGTGTAGTCAGTAATGTAACATCTCTCCAGTGATTTACACCCCCCCAATCGAGGCATCCCCTCCTGAGAACCCCCCCCCCCCCCTCTCTCTCCACCCCCTGACCTCCCCCCTCCTAGTGCTTGTCCCCCCGCCTCCTAGACACGTCCCTCCCGGTGTATGTACATGGCCCTCGCCGCTCTCCTGCTCTTCCTGCCGCTGCTGGCTGCCGGGCAGGCACCGGTCACCGAGTCCCCCTCCCTAGTGCTGGCTCTCATCGCCCGTAATGCGGCTTCTTCTTTGCCCTACAGCTTGGGGGCGCTGGAGAGGTTACACTACCCCAAGGAGAGGATCTCGGTCTGGTGAGGAGGCTTTGGCTGTGTGTACACTATGCAGAGTAGGGTGGGGTAACTTTTGGCCCTCCAGATGTTGTGGATTATGTATATCCCATGATGCATAGCCCCCCCAGCCCCCCCCCCCCCCAAGCTGGGATGAGCATAATAGGAAATGTAGTCCACAGCAGTTGATGTGCCAAAGGTCTGCAAGTGCACTTTAATACACACAGTGCCTGTGTGCTAACATTTGGCATCTCAGCTGTTGTGGACTACTTTGCCCATGATGCAAAGCCAGCCATTGGAAATGTTTCCCAACACAGCTGCATTGCCTAAGGTTAGCTATGCCTGGGTCTGTGCAAGTTGGGGGTGCATACTTTTAGTTCTTTTCTGACAGTCTGTGTTCCCCTCCCTTTTATATGTATGGTGTGAGTGTGCACATTGTATAGTGCTTGTCAGTGTGTACACTGTATCATGACAGTGTGCAATGTATGGAGTTTGTAGTACATGCTGCATATGCGTGATTAGCAGTAAAGTATATTGCCTTCGCTATAAATCTGTGAATAGCATGATACAATATGGAACTACCCGGAATATTATTAGAGTGCAAGCTTTCTGGGCCAGTCTGCTTCCTCTGTTTGTTTCCATTCACAGCAGATTTGTGGCCATGTGTTACTAACTTGGATTTCAGAACATACATTGCACATCTGCTACACACTATCTGTATCTCTAAGCTGTGTATAATTACCAGGCTGCATGGACAGTGGGGCAGTTGGGGGGCACTTTGTGGCAGTGGTGGTAGGAGTGACTCAGGAAGTCATGTTTGCACACTTTGTCCCTTGCAGGTGTGCTACAGACCACAATGAAGACCAGACTAGCCAGGTGCTGCAGGAATGGCTGCAAGGTGTGCGGACCCTGTATCATTCAGTGGAATATACCGCCCAGGAGACCCCAAGGTAAGCAATTCTCCCATCCGCAGGCCTTTCCCCATGCACGGGTGGGCGCTGTGATATATGCAGCTGCCTTGGACCCTCCCATGGCTTCACATCGCTTCAGCTGAATGTAATATTCTCCCGCAGGTGGTACCCGGAGGAGACTGGTCCAAAGCAGTGGCCAAAGGAACGGTATGAAAAGGTCATGAAGCTGAGACAAGAGGCTCTCAACTACGCTCTGAAGAACAAGGCTGATTATATCCTGGTAACAGCAGGGGTATCACTGGGGCAAGAAAACAGGGAGAAGGGATCTGGTGATCATGCAGCGCTCTGTTATTCTCTCCTGATCATGTAGAGCTCTGTTATTCTCTCCTGGTCACGTAGCGCTCTGTTATTCTCTCCTGGTCACGTAGCGCTCTGTTATTCTCTCCTGATCATGTAGCGCTCTGTTATTCTCCCCTGGTCACGTAGCGCTCTGTTATTCTCTCCTGGTCACGTAGCGCTCTGTTATTCTCTCCTGGTCACGTAGCGCTCTGTTATTCTCTCTTGGTCACATAGCGCTCTGTTATTCTCTCATTATCATGTAGAGCTCTGTTATTCTCTCCTGGTCACGTAGCGCTCTGTTATTCTCCCCTGGTCACGTAGCGCTCTGTTATTCTCTCCTGGTCACGCAGCGCTCTGTTATTCTCCCCTGGTCACGTAGCGCTCTGTTATTCTCTCCTGGTCACATAGCGCTCTGTTATTCTCTCCTGGTCATATAGCGCTCTGTTATTCTCTCCTGATCATGTAGAGCTCTGTTATTCTCTCCTGGTCACGTAGCGCTCTGTTATTCTCTCCTGATCATGTAGAGCTCTGTTATTCTCTCCTGATCATGTAGAGCTCTATTATTCTCTCCTGGTCACGTAGCGCTCTGTTATTCTCTCCTGGTCACGTAGTGCTCTGTTATTCTCTCCTGATCATGTAGCGCTCTGTTATTCTCTCCTGGTCATGTAGCGCTATGTTATTCTCTCCTGGTCACGCAGCGCTCTGTTATTCTCTCATTATCATGTAGAGCTCTGTTATTCTCTCCTGGTCACGTAGCGCTCTGTTATTCTCTCCTGATCATGTAGCGCTCTGTTATTCTCTCCTGGTCACGTAGCGCTATGTTATTCTCTCCTGGTCACGCAGCGCTCTGTTATTCTCTCATTATCACGTAGCGCTCTATTATTCTCTCCTGGTCACGTAGCGCTCTGTTATTCTCTCCTGATCATGTAGCGCTCTGTTATTCTCTCCT
This sequence comes from Pelodytes ibericus, assembly GCA_036172795.1. NCBI lineage: Eukaryota > Metazoa > Chordata > Amphibia > Anura > Pelodytidae > Pelodytes > Pelodytes ibericus. The sequence continues at coordinate 84,908,232 of CM069864.1, read as the reverse complement.
GGTCACGTAGCGCTATGTTATTCTCTCCTGGTCACGCAGCGCTCTGTTATTCTCTCCTGGTCACGTAGCGCTCTGTTATTCTCTCCTGGTCACATAGCGCTCTGTTATTCTCTCCTGATCATGTAGAGCTCTGTTATTCTCTCCTGATCATGTAGAGCTCTGTTATTCTCTCCTGGTCACGTAGAGCTCTGTTATTCTCTCCTGAACATGTAGAGCTCTGTTATTCTCTCCTGGTCACGTAGCGCTCTGTTATTCTCTCCTGATCATGTAGAGCTCTGTTATTCTCTCCTGATCATGTAGAGCTCTATTATTCTCTCCTGGTCACGTAGCGCTCTGTTATTCTCTCCTGGTCACGTAGCGCTCTGTTATTCTCTCCTGATCATGTAGCGCTCTGTTATTCTCTCCTGGTCATGTAGCGCTATGTTATTCTCTCCTGGTCACGCAGCGCTCTGTTATTCTCTCATTATCATGTAGAGCTCTGTTATTCTCCCCTGGTCACGTAGCGCTCTGTTATTCTCTCCTGATCATGTAGCGCTCTGTTATTCTCTCCTGATCATGTAGCGCTATGTTATTCTCTCCTGGTCACGCAGCGCTCTGTTATTCTCTCATTATCATGTAGAGCTCTGTTATTCTCTCCTGGTCACGTAGCGCTATGTTATTCTCTCCTGGTCACGTAGCGCTCTGTTATTCTCTCATTATCACGTAGCGCTCTATTATTCTCTCCTGGTCACGTAGCGCTCTATTATTCTCTCCTGGTCACGTAGCGCTCTGTTATTCTCTCCTGGTCACGTAGCGCTCTGTTATTCTCTCCTGGTCACGTAGCGCTCTGTTATTCTCTCCTGATCATGTAGCGCTCTGTTATTCTCTCCTGGTCGCGTAGCGCTCTGTTATTCTCTCCTGGTCACGTAGCGCTCTGTTATTCTCTCCTGATCATGTAGCGCTCTGTTATTCTCTCCTGGTCGCGTAGCGCTCTGTTATTCTCTCCTGGTCACGTAGCGCTCTGTTATTCTCTCCTGTTGGCTCTGGCTGTGTTGTTGTTGTTGTATGGTGTTGTTGGCTGTAATTTAACACACTGTTGTTTCATAGTACACAGATGGAGACAATATCCTGACTAATGAACAGACACTACCGCTGTTAATGGCTGAGAATAAGACGCTGACAGCTCCCATGTTGGATTCGCAGACCGGATACTCCAACTATTGGTGCGGTATAACCCCACAGGTGATAGCTTTAATTCCAAATTTCTCTTTCTTAGGTTTTTTTATGACCTCTGCGGATAATAATGATTCAAGAGTATTTACCCAGGAAGGATACATTATGATACTTTTCAAGTTTGTATCCTCAGGCTGCTGCTATTAAGCAACTTAATGGTATTCATTTTATCGACCTTGACAGGAATCAGACCCGCAACCCTGAAAAGATTCTTCATTGGGTGCAATAACCAGTGATCCCACTCACCAGCGGATGCAATATCTGTGCACATTGCTACCTTAGAGGACACATTGCTTGCAACTTGACATAAAACTTATCTTGGTTTTCCCCTGCAGGGTTTTTACCGCCGGACACCCGATTATTACCCTACTAGAAACCGCCAACGCACCGGCTGTTTCCCCGTCCCTATGGTTCACTCCACCTTCCTCCTGGACCTTCGGAAGGAAGAGAGTCACAGGGTGGCGTTCTATCCACCTCACGTCAACTACAGCTGGCCGTTTGATGACATCATCGTGTTTTCTTACTCCTGTTTGGCAGCAGGTATGAACACAAGGGTTAAAAAAAAAATAGCATCTATTCTTAATTCATTATTATCCTGAACAACAAGTGGTCACCACCCTCTTTTTTTTCTGGCTGGTGGTGGAGTCCATGGGGAAGGCCACATTTTTGGGTGGAGGTGGGTAAGTTCAGAGCTAGGCCTTCGATCGGTGACCAGTAAAAAGTTGTAAGAGGACGTTGTGGGGGTAGTGTCTTAATTTACTCCTATAATCAAATTGGAAGCTCTTCAGGGTCAATAAAATCCACAAAACATTAATGTAAAATCATGTTTGCCCTGTTCATGTAGAGAATAATAAATTATCTATACATTGTAATTAGGGTTGTCACCTTTTCTTAAAAAAAAAAAAAAAATACCGGCCTTGGTACTGTCTCCATAGACTTAACATAGGCCTGATGCCAATTTTTTACCGGCCTGCCGGTAAAATACCTGCCAGGTGGCAACTCTAATTGTAATAGCAGAATTTTAATATGTTTTTAGACAGTCCTTAGAGTCTCCTGTTTATAACCTTGTGGCTTTATCTGAATCCCACTGATAGTAGTTAATTCGCATATTAAATCACAACGTGATGTCACCAACATGAGACACTTCAGACATACATAATATAAATAAAGAGTTCTCGTAATATGTATTTGCATGCAGTGTAAAATACAATGTATAGATAATTTTGCAAACTCTTTATAGCAATTCCCTAAAACTTATCTTTAACTTCCAATCTGTTTTGGAGCACCATAATCTTAGTTACCTAAGGTTTATATTTTAGCATTAAAGAAGTACTGAACCCATTTTGTGTGAACTAATGTTTAATATTTAAGTTTGTGGCAGTGTTGCCAGAAGAACCACTGCATTATACTGGGGAGCATGAAAAATGTATTTGCGGCCTAAAAAAAATGGCCGACCTGTCAACCCTAGTAGACTTGAACCATTGGCTGTGCTGCACTCCATTAATGCCAGACAGAGTGCAAGCCAGAAAGGCTACAATGCTGACATCAGGAAATGTGTCAGGGCAAAAAAAATCCCTGAGCGCAACCTGAATATAGCTGATCAGCTTCTTCCAAGGCCGCCCCGGGGTAAGTGTCTGGTTGTATTTGTTGCAGGAGTTCAGAGCTACGTCTGTAATAACCACCGCTATGGTTACGTCAATGTTCCGGCACAGTCACACCAGGATATAGAGGACGACAATCTAAACTTTGTGCACCTTATGCTGGAAGCCATGGGTAAGGAACAGTTCCAATGGGTTGATGGATAATGGGAGATGGGGGGCGGGGGTGGTAACTTGCAGGAAGTAAGTTTAAAGAGCTGATTATGCACAGAAGTAAAAAGGGTGGTAGAAAACCATTAGCGTTGGGGAGTGAAGGGTATATATCACTCTATCCCTGTTTGTTTAACATAATATGTAGTTCCTCTATATAGAAACATAGAATGTGTCGGAAGATAAGAACCATTCGGTCCATCTAATCTGGCCAATTTTTTTTGAGTACTTTTATTAGTCCCCCGTTCCCGGTCTTATATCTAGGATAGCCTTGTGTCTATTCCATGCATGCTTAAAATCCTTGACCGTGTTTACCTCTACCACTTCTGCTGGAAGGCTATTCCATACATCCACTACCCTCTCAGTAAAGTAATACTTCCTGATATTACTTTTAAATCGTTGCCCTTCTAATTTCAGACTATGTCCTCTAGTTGTGGTAGTTTTTCTTCTTTTAAATATACTCTCCTCCGTTACTGTGTTGATTCCCTTTATGTATTTAAATGTTTCTATCATATCCCCCCCTGTTACGTCTTTCCTCCAAGCTATACATGTTAAGATACATATAGCGCTATATGAATTAATGCAATGTAATAGCAGATGGATCTCTCATTTTATAATAAGACACATTCACTTTTCTTTCTTGCAGTTGATGGCTTCCCATTTTTTCCATCCCAGTTTGTGTCTGCCCCACAGAGGAACCCCGACAAGATGGGATTTGATGAGGTAACATGCCCGCCCTGTCTCCCACACCTCAACATGCCACGTTTCTGATCTTCTGGATTTTAAACCACCCCCCCCACCCCCATTTGTAATAGCCAGGGATAGGACACCAAGGGTAGTGAAGGTTCCACCGACCATCATTATATTGTCCGCTACAGACCCTGGTAAATGTCCACCGGCGAGCAGACCTTGGAGCCTACCCCCTGGTAATGGCCGCCTGTCTGTCTTCACTCTCTCTCCGTCTCAGATTTTCCTGATTAATTTGGTACGTCGAACCGAGCGTCGAGAGAGGATGCTCCGCTCCCTGCACGAACAGGAGATAGCGTGTCGTGTTCTGCATGCTGTGGATGGAAGGTACGGCGTTATAAGTATCAGTTAAAGAGACTGTATCAACCAAAAATGTTGTTCTTAATGTGAATGTAGAGAATAACAAATTATTGAAAATGATCTATACATTGGGTTAGCAAAACTGCAAATAAATGCCTTAAATTAGGAGAAAACTGTGTTTCAAATGTCTGTGGAGTCTCCTACTTATGACATCACCTGGGGCTTGATATGCAAACAAACTCATTTTCAATAGGAAATGTGTGATTTGCATATCAAGCCACAGCTGATGTCATAAGCAGGAGACTCCGCAGACACATTTAAAATTTGCAGTTCTGCTTTGTTGTCTCTAATGCTCTTTAACAACAACAAAAAATCACCATTCTTTAATTTCCCCTCTATTTTAAAAAGGGACTATGTCACCTAAACAGGGATTGCCATGTGAGTGTAGATAATAAAAATGAGCCATACATTGTGATATAATTTTCAGCAAATGTATATATTAAAAGAAACGTGTGTTTAAATTTGCCTGTGCCTTTTATGACATCACTGCGTGGCCTCATATGCAAATGACTAATTTCCCATTGAAAGTCATTTGCATATCAGGCCACAACGTGATGTCACAAATAAGAGACACCAGAGATCGAATTAAAATATATTTTTCTCTTGTAATCTATGCATTTGCTTGTAACACAATGTATAGATAATTTATTATACCCATGGTATATACATTGTTAAAGGGACAGAGTCCCTTTTTGATATAAAACATATTCATGAATGTATATCTATAATTGTTGTTTTGACCAGCCTCTTGCTGCAGGGAGCAATGGAGGTGGATTGGTTGACCCCCTTTGACCTTTGTGTATGACGTTACCATACATTTAAAGATACAGTGTAGGTTGATGTACGGCTCCCATTGTGTCTTTCTCCAGAGCTCTGAACAGCAGTGACATTAAACACCTGGGTGTAAATCTGCTGCCTGGTTTTTATGACCCGTTCTCCGGCCGGACCCTCACTAAGGGTGAGGTTGGGTGTTTCTTGAGTCATTTCCAGATTTGGAAGGAGGTAATGAATCCTTTCTGCTTTTCTTCCCAGTAAATATATTTATTTTCTTAGTATTTTTTTTTTAAATTTTTTACCATGCTTAAAACACATCATATGATTTTTCCTCATTTGAAACAGAGGAAAAAAAATCCCACAAACAATAAAACATTGATTAGTATTGGAAGATAAAGTACTTCCTCCAACAGACAGGGGGCAGTATTTTCTCTGCAGTGAGTAACATTCTATTCAAGTCTCTGTCTAGCACAGTGGTCCACAACTATGGCCACCAGCCTTTTAGCATGCAGCCTCCAGTGTCTGCAATAATCCATTTGGGCACATTGCCATGACCCCCCAGGTCTATTTGGCTACAGATGCATAGCAGGAAAAGAGTGGGGGATTGAGAAGGGGAAGGGGCAAGGGGAGGTATCCCAGAAACTTTGATCTGTTTAATTATAGACAAGAATAAAGCAACTGTATCACCTATTGCCTAAAATATTTAAAATTATCTATACATTGTGTTGGCAAAACTGCAAGCAAATGCCTAAATTAGGAGAAAAGTATGTTTTAAATGTGTCTGTGGAGTCTTCTGCTTATGACATCACCTGTGGCACGGTATGCAAATTACACATTTCCCATTGAAAACCAGTTAATTTGCATATCAAGTCACAGGTGATGTCATAGACAGGAGACTCCACAGGCAAATTTAAAACACATTTTTCTCCTAATTTAGGCATTTGCTATAGAATGTATAGAAGCCAGCAAATCCTAGAAATGGCAGCTTACTTTTGATTTGATGTGGCCCTTTTGATTCCAGGCTCTATCATCCCCTTCCCCCCTCTCCGTTACATATTTATTCATTTCTGAAGATCCAATCCCCTTTTCAATTGTCGATTCTCTGTAAAGTGCCCTTTGCCCACACAAGGTCCACCTCCATTTTCTCACGCTTTAGATCGTAGATCAGCAGCTTGACGCAACCCTGGTATTGGAAGACGATGTGCGTTTTGGATCATTCTTCAAAAGGAAAATGACGCGTCTCATGGAGGATGTCCGGCGCGCCGAGCTGGACTGGGATTTGATGTAAGGGGAAACGGTTCTTAAAGACGGAGTAATAGCAACACTTTTAAAATGATTAATAATTTGGTCCTGCGCTGTTGATTAATTTATTTTAATTTGAAAATATCACCGGGTATGTAAAAAAAAAAAAAACAAGCATGATTACATTTACTTTATGGTATCTGTTCTAGAGAGCGTGTCTTGCTACCAATGGACACAATCGCTTATTGGTCTGATAGACAAGTACGGTAGAGCCATCTGCTGGTCTAGTAGAGTAGCACTTGCACAGACCACACCAACACGCAAATCGTGGACAGGGTAGGCTGCTGTAATGGTAGCCCCTCCACGTAGACTTCTATGCGGAGGCTTATCTCGGGAGGACCTCCGTTTTTACCGAAATAGCCAAAGTCTTCATGACCTGGCTCGGACTTAAATAAAATTAAAAAAATAAATAAATTAAAAAACAAAATTTGTTCGCAGTCAGACTCCCCCGAACTGAAATCGGTGGAAATTTGCTAGCACACATGCCTTGCTTTATTCCCATTGTAATGCTAGTCTTATGTCTTTCCGGCATATATTTCAATTTCACACAAGAAAGGATCAAATTGGCTTTTGTTTGAGATTATTGAAAAGTCTGACTTGTGCTTTATCTATAAAAGCAGCCATGTTAACGGTCTGTGACCATCCAGTGCGTGGTGAGAGTAATCGGTCACCTGGAGAATTGATTTGCTTAGATTGCTCAAGTTTTAATTAAATAAATGTGCATTATGTAGCATCCTTGGTAGGTTGGGCATTAATAGGACCCTCCCTTTTAATAGATACATTGGAAGGAAACAGGTGACCACAGATCCAGAGGTTCCCGTGGACAATGTACCGTACCTAGTGGTGGCTGGTTACTCCTACTGGACACTGTGCTACGTCATCTCACTGCAGGGGGCCCAGAAGCTGCTGAACGCCGAGCCTCTTTCCAAAATGCTTCCCGTCGATGAGTTTCTGCCCATCATGTCCGACACGCATCCAAAGTAGGTGTCCGTTGGTTTATACAGTACACCGTGCTATGTCGTCAGACTTCTCTCTGTGTCGTCCGGTAACTTTGTCCCTTACCCTGTGATCTCGGATAATTGTGTCACTCCTCTTATTCACAGAAATCTGGGGGCTAATTCCACCTAAATGTTGCCACCTGTGGTAGTTCTCAGTCTGTGCAGGTTCTCGAGGTGGCATGTAGAGTTTAGCCAATTGTAGGGATCTGGAGAATGTCCCTGTCTATACAGGTATCCCTTATCCAAAATTCTGGGGACCAGAAGTATTTTTGATAGCGGATCATTTTGGATAACGGAACATTTTAACCAATAAGATGTATTAAAGCCTCTCAGCGCTCATGAAATACAGTAGTCTCAGTGCAAATACGTTTACTGTCATGTAGTTGGGATGTGAGGCATCTCTCGTATTACCCTTTGTGGGTGTGGGGCAATCCGATCATGCATGAAAAGGCTACAGCGCAGCTTAATGAGGTTGGACACTGAATAAAATGTTGTGTGTTTGCAATCTGTCAGGTGTGTGTGTGTGTGTGTGGCATTTGTAACTTGTGGCAAAATCCCAATTTGTTTGGGGGGGGGGGGGGGAGGATTACAGATTCTGGATGTTGAATGTTCCACGTTTTGGGACACAGAGCCCATCTCAGAATAATGGTCATCATCTCGCTTTGGAATAGATTTTTAATGTTCGATTGGGAGCTGGTGGAGATTTTTGTGCTGCTTGACAAAAAAAAAATAAAAGTCTACAGATTCTATTGCCTCTTGAAATTAAAATTGTCCCATCCCCCAACCTAAGCATCTTCCTCTCTCCCCCCCCCCCCCCCCCCCCCCTACAGCGAGGCGTATAAGCATCATTTTGTGAATCGGAACCTGGTCGCTTTCTCTGTGGACCCCCTGCTCGTTTACCCCACGCACTACACGGGGGAGCCCCGCTGGGAGAGCGACACGGAAACTTCCACCATCTGGGACGATGATAAAACACACACGGGCTGGAGCGGCTCCCAGAAGACCCTCAAGGACACCAGGGGGGAAGTTCATCATGGTATTAGCCCAACCTCACGTGACGAGCTGTGACCTTGAGAAATGAGGTCAGCTGGTGATTGGAGTGACATTATGGACTTGATGGCAATACGTTTGTTGAGCTCAGATTTGCTATTAGGAGCAATACACAACACGTCTTGTAAAGTTATCAACTAAGAAACCTCTGTACTGCGATTACAGGGACTGTACTTTTGTACATTACAATGTACATTACCTAAGTGCTTAAATTAGGAGAAAAATGTGTTTTAAATGTGTCTGTGGGTCTCCTGCTTATGACATCACCTGTGGCGGGTCTAGGACACTTCTTCGCCGCATTTTCATCGCTGACAGTTCAGCGCGGCAGTTAGAACGCTGAACTGTCAGCAATGAAGTATAACGCGGCCGTTTCACCGCGGCTGCAGCTATGTAAGAGCTGACAGTTCAGCGCTGAACTGTCAGCTCTTACAAATCTAAAAGTAAAACTAAAATAACCCCCCCTAATAAATGATTCCCAAACCCCAATAGTAACACTAAACACTAAACCCCAATACTAACACTAAAATTAACCCCAATACTAAAATGAACCCCCTAAACCCTAATACTAACCCCCGACCCCTAATACTAAAGTTAACCCCCTAAACCCTAATACTAACCCCCGACCCCTAATACTAAAGTTAACCCCCTAAACCCTAATACTAACCCTAATACTAAAGTTAACCCCCTAAACCCCAATACTAACCCTAATACTAAAGTTAACCCCCTAAACCCCAATACTAACCCCCGACCCCTAATACTAAAGTTAACCCCCTAAACCCCAATACTAACCCTAATACTAAAGTTAACCCCCTAAACCCCAATACTAACCCTAATACTAAAGTTAACCCCCTAAACCCCAATACTAACCCTAATACTAAAGTTAACCCCCTAAACCCCAATACTAACCCCGACCCCTAATAGTAAAATTAACCCCTAACACTAAACCTAATTCTAACCCCCTAAACCCTAATTCTAAACCAACTAAAATCGGTAAAATACTTACCTTTACCGATGAAATGTCCCGCGATGAAATCTCCAGCGACGATCTGTCTTGTGCTGTAGAGTCGGCGGTGAAGCGGCTGCGCGGAAGCAGCCGCGATGAAGTGTCCCATCCCCACCTGTGGCATGGTATGCAAATTACACATTTCCCATTGAAAAGCAGTTAATTTGCAGGAGACCCACAGACACATTTAAAACACATTTTTCTCCTAATTTAAGCACTTACTTGCAGTTCTGCTAACACAATGTATTGATTATTTTCAGTCCTTTTTCTTCTCTACAGTCACAACAAAAACAAATACAGTCCATTTAAAAGGGCGAATAACTTTTGAACGAGTTAAAGCAACAAGCAAAAGCCATTTTTTTTTTTAAATTAAAGTGTCCTTCTGCCTGATTAAATATCTTTTTAGGGTTAAGTCAGGGGTCTGCAACCTGCTGCCCCCTTAGATGTTGCAGGACTACATTTCCTATACTCCTCTGCCAGCCACTTAGCTGAAAGAGCATGATGGGAGTTGTCGGTCATCAGCAGCTAAAGGGCCACCTACCCCTGGTTTATAATACCTGGCCATAATGAAACCCAAGATTAGTTTATTTTCTTCATTCTTGAAGTCTTAGCCTTTACTCCTTCCACTTGAAGGTTATTCTAGGTATCTACTACTTTTTTTGGTAGACAGATCAATGGGACTCGCCAAAGAGAAGGGAATAACTTGAAGATTGTTTACAAATTGGTACATTATTTGGGCAATGTAGTAAAATGCTCAGCCCGCCTTGTAAAAGTTGGGAGGGGGGGGGGGGCTTAAAACCCTGTCCCCATGCACACCCAAATTTTTCAGATTCAATCCTAGCACATTGATTGTGATGCACATTGAATGTGACAATAATCCAGGTCAGAAGACTAATTAAGACGAACACTTGATTAGCCCAGTTTTGTAATTTTAAAATGTTTAGATCATTTTTTGTTTAAAAGATATCACTGATATTATAGGGGGGGGGGGGGGGGGGGACTAAGCACTAGCACACTTATTGGCATGGCCTGTCCAGGTGTGGTTTGTTATTGCACTGAAGAAAAACAACGGGAGTGAGTGCTAAAGGGATATATATATATATATATATATATATATATACACACACACACAAAAAATATATAAAACAATGCCGCTGGGTCCAGGAATGGAGAGAAATGCACACACACACACAAAAAAGATTATAGTCCTGACGAAGTAAATATTAATTCAATGTACATACATAGTGCTGCTGGATCAATCAAAAACATGGAATTGGACAAATCATGTGCAGGATCTCTATTGAAAGATGCTGCCACAGACGCTGGGGCAAGTGAGAAACCGCAATAGTGTCACAAAATTGTTAAACACAACGAAGATTTAAAAAAAAACCTCTGTTAAGCACAGTACCAGCACTTATACACACAAGTTCCCTAGTGCAGCTTGCTTTGGTCTGACAGACCACTGTGTCAGAAGTGTGCTGGTCAGAGACCCCTTCAATGGCATCCAGGATCTAATCTCCTGCGAGGTCTCTCTCTCCTACCTAACCAGGATATCTTGCAAACATAATACAATTTAAAACATTAAGTACACAAAAAAAACAACATTTTTTTAAGTGATTTGTTTTGAAATAATAATTTTGATTGATGCTGGCATGGGTGTAATTTGGTTTAATCCTGCTTACCCTCTAGTTTAATTTTCATATTTGTTAATGGCCGTGTACATTTCCCCAGGTTATTAGTCCAGGCAAACTGAAGACTTATGATATGTATGATAAAATATATTTTTAAAAGTATTAAACATTTGTAAATATATTGTGTTTTGTGTTGTTGTTTTTTCTTTCAAGCTGTAAAACCATGAAGGTTTAGCAGATTCAGTAAACCTGTTAATCTTAACTGGGTAAAAACAAAAAGAAGCATTATGTCCAGAATAAATGCTAAAAGAAAGGCAAAAAAATTAAGGAAAAATGGCACTTAAAGCTGCCTTTTGATATAGCCCTATGGCAGCTATTCCTGCCCTATTTTAATCAGGGATTAATTTTTTTTTTTTTTAAAAGTCAGCAACGCCTTTGTACCCCATTGCATTTGCTGGTTCAGTAATTGGATAAGACTCATTGATCCTATGGAATAAAAAAATTGGATCTATAGGGGGGGGGGGGATCATGATTTTTAGTAATCAGAAATCCCTTAACACCCCCCCCCTCCCCCATATAGTAAATGCAGTGCTTGTTTACTGTGGGTGCAGCAGGCAGATTTGGGTTTATCTGCACTGGTTTAGCTGCTGTGGACTGCAACTCCCAGCTGGCTGGACATGCTGCCAATTGAAGTTGTCTAAGGTTCTACAATATCTGTTTATGGACAAATTGTTGCACTCTAGCAGTTTTGAACTACGTTTCCCGTGATGCTCGGCTATAGGAAGACTACCTTCCGCATCTATAGTGCCAAAGGCTGCCTTTCACTGCACAGTATTTGCCAGCCTGGCACTCGGAGAGCTCTGGCCACGCCCACATCCAAATAGCCCGCCCATCTTCTGTCGTGGGCGCGGTTTGCATCCAAGACGCCCGGAAGTCGTTACCTAGCAACGGGACGCGGTGCGGTCTCTAGTGATAGCAGCTGGACCGGGGGGCTACGGGGCTGGCACCATGCCGCCCAAAAAGAAAGGGAAGGGCAGCGGGAAGAAGAAAAGCAAAGAGGGGGAGAAAGCGGTGAAGGTGAAAGTGGAGCCGCTGTCCGAGCAAAGCAAGGAGTTCTACCAGCTGCAGATCCGAGACCTGGAGGGCAGGGTGGAGAGGTACAGATATACCCCTAGCCAGGGACCAGGAGGGCAGGGTGGAGAGGTACAGATATACCCCTAGCCAGGGACCAGGAGGGCAGGGTGGAGAGGTACAGATATACCCCTAGCCAGGGACCAGGAGGGCAGGGTGGAGAGGTACAGATATACCCCAAGCCAGGGACCAGGAGGGCAGGGTGGAGAGGTACAGATATACCCCTAGCCAGGGACCAGGAGGGCAGGGTGGAGAGGTACAGATATACCTCTAGCCAGGGACCAGGAGGGCAGGGTGGAGAGGTACAGATATACCCCTAGCCAGGGACCAGGAGGGCAGGGTGGAGAGGTACAGATGTACCCCAAGCCAGGGACCTGGAGGGCAGGGTGGAGAGGTACAGATATACCCCTAGCCAGGGACCTGGAGGGCAGGGTGGAGAGGTACAGATATACCCCTAGCCAGGGACCAGGAGGGCAGGGTGGAGAGGTACAGATATACCCCTAGCCAGGGACCTGGAGGGCAGGGTGGAGAGGTACAGATATACCCCTAGCCAGGGACCAGGAGGGCAGGGTGGAGAGGTACAGATATACCCCTAGCCAGGGACCAGGAGGGCAGGGTGGAGAGGTACAGATATACCCCTAGCCAGGGACCAGGAGGGCAGGGTGGAGAGGTACAGATATACCCCTAGCCAGGGACCAGGAGGGCAGGGTGGAGAGGTACAGATGTACCCCAAGCCAGGGACCTGGAGGGCAGGGTGGAGAGGTACAGATATACCCCAAGCCAGGGACCAGGAGGGCAGGGTGGAGAGGTACAGATATACCCCTAGCCAGGGACCAGGAGGAGGGCAGGGTGGAGAGGTACAGATATACCCCAAGCCAGGGACCTGGAGGGCAGGGTGGAGAGGTACAGATATACCCCTAGCCAGGGACCAGGAGGGCAGGGTGGAGAGGTACAGATATACCCCAAGCCAGGGACCTGGAGGGCAGGGTGGAGAGGTACAGATATACCCCAAGCCAGGGACCAGGAGGGCAGGGTGGAGAGGTACAGATATACCCCTAGCCAGGGACCTGGAGGGCAGGGTGGAGAGGAACAGATATACCCCTAGCCAGGGACCAGGAGGGCAGGGTGGAGAGGTACAGATATACCCCTAGCCAGGGACCTGGAGGGCAGGGTGGAGAGGTACAGATATACCCCTAGCCAGGGACCTGGAGGGCAGGGTGGAGAGGTACAGATATACCCCTAGCCAGGGACCTGGAGGGCAGGGTGGAGAGGTACAGATATACCCCAAGCCAGGGACCTGGAGGGCAGGGTGGAGAGGTACAGATATACCCCTAGCCAGGGACCAGGAGGGCAGGGTGGAGAGGTACAGATATACCCCTAGCCAGGGACCAGGAGGGCAGGGTGGAGAGGTACAGATATCCCCCTAGCCAGGGACCAGGAGGGCAGGGTGGAGAGGTACAGATATCCCCCTAGCCAGGGACCAGGAGGGCAGGGTGGAGAGGTACAGATGTACCCCTAGCCAGGGACCAGGAGGGCAGGGTGGAAAGGTACAGATATACCCCTAGCCAGGGACCAGGAGGGCAGGGTGGAGAGGTACAGATATACCCCAAGCCAGGGACCTGGAGGGCAGGGTGGAGAGGTACAGATATACCCCAAGCCAGGGACCAGGAAGGCAGGGTGGAGAGGTACAGATATACCCCAAGCCAGGGACCTGGAGGGCAGGGTGGAGAGGTACAGATATACCCCTAGCCAGGGACCAGGAGGGCAGGGTGGAGAGGTACAGATATACCCCTAGCCAGGGACCAGGAGGGCAGGGTGGAGAGGTACAGATATACCCCTAGCCAGGGACCAGGAGGGCAGGGTGGAGAGGTACAGATATACCCCTAGCCAGGGACCAGGAGGGCAGGGTGGAGAGGTACAGATATACCCCTAGCCAGGGACCAGGAGGGCAGGGTGGAGAGGTACAGATATACCCCTAGCCAGGCACCAGGAGGGCAGGGTGGAGAGGTACAGATATACCCCTAGCCAGGGACCAGGAGGGCAGGGTGGAGAGGTACAGATATACCCCTAGCCAGGGACCAGGAGGGCAGGGTGGAGAGGTACAGATATACCCCAAGCCAGGGACCAGGAGGGCAGGGTGGAGAGGTACAGATATACCCCAAGCCAGGGACCTGGAGGGCAGGGTGGAGAGGTACAGATATACCCCTAGCCAGGGACCAGGAGGGCAGGGTGGAGAGGTACAGATATACCCCTAGCCAGGGACCAGGAGGGCAGGGTGGAGAGGTACAGATATACCCCTAGCCAGGGACCAGGAGGGCAGGGTGGAGAGGTACAGATATACCCCTAGCCAGGGACCAGGAGGGCAGGGTGGAGAGGTACAGATATACCCCAAGCCAGGGACCAGGAGGGCAGGGTGGAGAGGTACAGATATACCCCTAGCCAGGGACCAGGAGGGCAGGGTGGAGAGGTACAGATATACCCCTAGCCAGGGACCAGGAGGGCAGGGTGGAGAGGTACAGATATACCCCTAGCCAGGGACCAGGAGGGCAGGGTGGAGAGGTACAGATATACCCCAAGCCAGGGACCAGGAGGGCAGGGTGGAGAGGTACAGATATACCCCAAGCCAGGGACCAGGAGGGCAGGGTGGAGAGGTACAGATGTACCCCAAGCCAGGGACCAGGAGGGCAGGGTGGAGAGGTACAGATATACCCCAAGCCAGGGACCAGGAGGGCAGGGTGGAGAGGTACAGATATACCCCTAGCCAGGGACCAGGAGGGCAGGGTGGAGAGGTACAGATATACCCCTAGCCAGGGACCAGGAGGGCAGGGTGGAGAGGTACAGATATACCCCTAGCCAGGGACCAGGAGGGCAGGGTGGAGAGGTACAGATATACCCCTAGCCAGGGACCAGGAGGGCAGGGTGGAGAGGTACAGATATACCCCAAGCCAGGGACCAGGAGGGCAGGGTGGAGAGGTACAGATATACCCCTAGCCAGGGACCAGGAGGGCAGGGTGGAGAGGTACAGATATACCCCTAGCCAGGGACCAGGAGGGCAGGGTGGAGAGGTACAGATATACCCCTAGCCAGGGACCAGGAGGAGGGCAGGGTGGAGAGGTACAGATATACCCCTAGCCAGGGACCTGGAGGGCAGGGTGGAGAGGTACAGATATACCCCTAGCCAGGGACCTGGAGGGCAGGGTGGAGAGGTACAGATATACCCCTAGCCAGGGACCTGGAGGGCAGGGTGGAGAGGTACAGATATACCCCAAGCCAGGGACCAGGAAGGCAGGGTGGAGAGGTACAGATATACCCCAAGCCAGGGACCTGGAGGGCAGGGTGGAGAGGTACAGATATACCTCAAGCCAGGGACCTGGAGGGCAGGGTGGAGAGGTACAGATACCCCAAGCCAGGGACTAGGAGGGCAGGGTGGAGAGGTACAGATATACCCCTAGCCAGGGACCAGGAGGGCAGGGTGGAGAGGTACAGATATACCCCTAGCCAGGGACCAGGAGGGCAGGGTGGAGAGGTACAGATGTACCCCAAGCCAGGGACCTGGAGGGCAGGGTGGAGAGGTACAGATATACCCCTAGCCAGGGACCAGGAGGGCAGGGTGGAGAGGTACAGATATACCCCTAGCCAGGGACCAGGAGGGCAGGGTGGAGAGGTACAGATATACCCCTAGCCAGGGACCAGGAGGGCAGGGTGGAGAGGTACAGATATACCCCTAGCCAGGGACCAGGAGGGCAGGGTGGAGAGGTACAGATATACCCCTAGCCAGGGACCTGGAGGGCAGGGTGGAGAGGTACAGATGTACCCCAAGCCAGGGACCTGGAGGGCAGGGTGGAGAGGTACAGATATACCCCTAGCCAGGGACCAGGAGGGCAGGGTGGAGAGGTACAGATATACCCCTAGCCAGGGACCAGGAGGGCAGGGTGGAGAGGTACAGATATACCCCTAGCCAGGGACCAGGAGGGCAGGGTGGAGAGGTACAGATGTACCCCAAGCCAGGGACCTGGAGGGCAGGGTGGAGAGGTACAGATATACCCCTAGCCAGGGACCAGGAGGGCAGGGTGGAGAGGTACAGATATACCCCTAGCCAGGGACCAGGAGGGCAGGGTGGAGAGGTACAGATATACCCCTAGCCAGGGACCAGGAGGGCAGGGTGGAGAGGTACAGATATACCCCTAGCCAGGGACCAGGAGGGCAGGGTGGAGAGGTACAGATATACCCCTAGCCAGGGACCAGGAGGGCAGGGTGGAGAGGTACAGATATACCCCTAGCCAGGGACCAGGAGGAGGGCAGGGTGGAGAGGTACAGATATACCCCAAGCCAGGGACCTGGAGGGCAGGGTGGAGAGGTACAGATATACCCCTAGCCAGGGACCAGGAGGGCAGGGTGGAGAGGTACAGATATACCCCTAGCCAGGGACCAGGAGGAGGGCAGGGTGGAGAGGTACAGATATACCCCAAGCCAGGGACCTGGAGGGCAGGGTGGAGAGGTACAGATATACCCCTAGCCAGGGACCAGGAGGGCAGGGTGGAGAGGTACAGATATACCCCTAGCCAGGGACCAGGAGGGCAGGGTGGAGAGGTACAGATATACCCCAAGCCAGGGACCAGGAGGGCAGGGTGGAGAGGTACAGATATACCCCTAGCCAGGGACCAGGAGGGCAGGGTGGAGAGGTACAGATGTACCCCAAGCCAGGGACCAGGAGGGCAGGGTGGAGAGGTACAGATATACCCCAAGCCAAGGCAGCACAGCCCGAAATACAACAAGCCAGGGCAGTGCAGCCAGGGTTACCCCTGAGACATTCTGGCATACCCAAGCCAGGTTAGAGCAGCCTGGGATACCTCATGCCAAGATAGAATAGCCTGGAATACCCTAAGCCAGAGAAAAACAGCCAGGGACACCCTGGCACACCCCAAGCCAGGGAAAAAAGTCTGGGTTATCCCAAGCCAGGGTAGAGCAGTAGGTTTAGAACGCTGCCCCCACAGCTCACAAATTTAAATAAACCCTGTTGCGTTAGCAGAACTGCAAGCAAATGTACAGATTAAAGGACGGCTTGACCTTTTCCCCCCCACGTGTGCTTCTCCTGTATATGCCAGTGAATCCTCTGACTGGCAGCTGCCATCAATACAAGGGAAGCAGGCAGCCTGGTTAGGTCTGTTAGAGCAAAGAGACCCTTGATCATTTTTCATCATTTTTCTATTTTCTACATTCACAGTATAAGCAATGTTTAGGTTGAAGGAGTCCCTTCACATGCCATGGTGACCCATTTGCAATGACATCACTAGATTTTGTCTAAAACTTCTAATGGACATCATTGTAGAAGAATCGCATCCCTTCCGCCCTGTATTAGGTCTATCACTCGGTGCCATCTGCAGATGGTATAACATCTGTCTTTCTGAACACACACCTAGGTATCAGAAAAAATGGGATGAAATCTGTGCAAAGGAGAGCCTGGTCCAGGCTCAGTATGATCAGCTGTCCAGCGACAAGAAGGAAATTACATCCTTTCTCAAGCGTACACTGCACCAGCGCATGGACGAGATCGCAGATCTGAACGACCAGCTCATGGGTCTGCAGCAGGCCAAGGACGCAGAGAAAGATGCGTATGAGGCCCAACTGGCACAGGTGCGCCATGAGTTCCAGGGGACCAAGGACCGGCTCACCTCCGAAAACATGCTCCTAGGTAACGTCTCCTGCGATTGACCGTAGAATATACCACCACTGTACACATGGGATAATCCTGGATTCTATATTTGGTGTGAGACCACCGTTACTATACAGGCTGAGGACTTGAATTCCCTCAACAAATAAAATATTTTTATTAAAGACAATATTGATGGAGAATTGTGTTTTAACTAAAATTATTTGACAATAGCAAGGCTAAAAATATTTGTTGGGCCAATTCTGAGTCTTGTAAGAAGATCTAGAGCTGTGATGGCGAACCTATGACACAGGTGCCACAAGTGGTACTCAGAGACCTCGGAGGTGGGACTCAGCATGTGTCTTTAGTATCCCTATACATTATGGAGTAAATGTTATAATCAAAGACTGATATTAGGGGATATAAGGAACTTTAGTTCACAATTTTTACTTGAACTTATTGGTGCAAGAGAAATTATAGAAAAGGATGGAGAGTAATAACGAGCAGGCTGGCTGATATTTATGGGCAGGAAAATGCCTTAAATGAGAGGCCATTTTGAAAGCTTCATGTGGGCTCCCTACGGAAGATTGGTCAGCCAAGTCCAAAAATGTTTGCCATCACCGATATAGACTATGCTTCTTCCAGTGCCCAAAAACCTAGATACTTGTGGACTACAAACGTCATAATCCTACTACTTTATTTTATACACAAAGCTTCAGTAGTTGGAACTAACATTGCTGTGTGACTAAACTATGCCCCTCTTCTTGTAGCGGGGAAGCTGGCCTCATTGGAAGAGTTCAGGGTGCAGAAAGAGGAGCTCATGGCCAAATTCGCTGCCCTTGAGGAGAAGTTGAAGAAGCAAGAAGAAGACCACAAAGAGATGGTCTACAGGCTGGAGAAGAAGGTCGTGCTGGACAAAGACAGGTCAGTCCAGGCAATAGATATGTGGTTAACCGGTGCACATATCATGGTTATTATTAGTCTTTTTATTAAAGGCCAACATATCTTAGAAACCTGTCCATATAATTTACAACACACCAAGTTATTGGTAATTGTAGAGACCTTCAACTAGAGAGGTAGAGCCTGCTCAAAATATAGTCAAACAAGAAGTGAGGAAATGGTTATACCAATGATTATGTGCAACAAACTGAGATAATCCAGACACGCTTGCTTACTAGGCGCACAACTAGTGTACAAGTATATCCATAATTACAATACGAATTAATGAGACACAGCAAGCTCTGTGCATGAGGCCTGGGGCTGAGAAAGTGCAGGTAGGAAGCTTTAAAGTCCAAGTGAGGAGAGAGTTAGAAGGTGGATTTGAAGAGAAAACTAGGCCTTTAATGAAGCCTCTAGTTGTATGAATTTAGAACCTGAACGTCTTATCTCACCACAGACTGAAGAAGGAGATGGTACAGCGCGTGAATACTGTGGCAGCCGAATTCCGCAGGGTGTCCAACAACCAGATGGCAGAGACCACCAAACGTGCCATTCGCGAGAATGTGTCAATCAGCTCCCAGATGACCAAAATGTCCGACAAGAGCATGGAACTGATCCAGGAGAATGAATTCCTGAAAGATCAAGAAGTAGAGCTGAGGAAACAGTTGGAGATGCTAGAGGAGAACGAGCGGGAACTGGTGAAGAAAAATCTTAGCAACCAAAAGGTGAGCGGAGATCACGTGCTGGCTCAAGTTAGCTTGAACCTGGGTCTGCAGCATTCTAATTGCACCAGACACCCTTGTGAGTCTAATGTACACTCATGGGAAAAAGAAAGTACAAGGTGATAAAATTAGGCAAATACAACCTGAGATGAACAATACATGACATATTACACCAGGTCATAATGTATTTAACAAAAATAAAGCCAAAATAGAGAAGCCATGTGTGAAAAACAAAAGTATACCTTATGATTCGATAGCTTGTAGAACCACCTTCAGCAACAATAACTTGAAGTAATCGTATTCAGTATCAATATTTTCATAGGAATTAAGATACTAATTAGCAGATAGGTTATGCTAATTTGATTAGTCATCAGCAAGTGTGACCACCTCTACAGTTTAAAACCCACATTTTAGCAGTTTGTTGGTCTGTAGCATTAAGGTGTGTTTTAACACAATGGCAAGGAGGAAAGACATCAGCAATGATCTTAAAGAAGCAATTGTTGTTATTATGTAAGGATTTGTAAAAACATAGAATTCCAATAGGGTGTACTTCCTTTTTCCCCATGTACAGGGAGGGCTAGGAATTCTTATTAGTCCACAATCCATATCTTTCAGCTGTCCTTGGGTTCAGTGCATGCATTGAGACCTTGCACAGGGTGTGTGCATTGATGCTTGTTACCAGTGATCATGCACAACTTGGCGTGTCCGCACATGTGCAGCAGGTGGGCCTGTGCATGTAAAAAGCTCACCTATCTCACCGCTTCATGTTCTAGGTGATCCGGATGTTAACCGAAAAATGCAAGCAGCAAAAAGAGATGTTGGACTTGTCTGAGAAGACAGAACATGAGCTTGGACAGGTCCAGGCAGCACATCAGGACCTTCAAGAAGAAACTGGGGCACTGAGGTGAGTCCAAGGACGGGCACCATGCCCAATATCCCAATAACTCAGTATTATTATTGAGGTTGTCATCACGAATTCTATATTGAGTGTTAACTTGAACCGTTCTGAAGTGTTTAATGATAGACTGGTCATTAAATAATACTCAACCTTTTTTCGCGGGGAGTCGCGATGAGCTGTTAAACGCAGGCCGTTTCTGTGCCATCCTAAAATCCTTCATGTACTAAAAATTAGGCATAGAACGTCGTACAAGCGGGAAGGGGTTAAGGAAGCAAGGGTTAAAAAAGATGTCCTGCTGGTCTGGAATAAACCCGACGTGCATCTTAATAAATACCCGCGGGTTTACTCTCTGCTGTGTTTCTCAGGTACGACACATCAGTTCCAGCCTGTCCACACTGACAGCGTCAGCGCACACACAGCCAATCAGAGTGGGGGCTCATCCCACTCCGTCTACCGAATGCAGGGGTCAGAGAGAGACACAGTCACTGACCAGACGCTGGTCAGAAGATTAACTGGCATTTACTATCAGAAGTACCTGCCAGTATATCCTCACACTAGGGACAACTAACATTTCACTTGTGCTTCTACATTAGAAGCACATGTGAAAAGTAACTTTTAGTGTCACTTTAAATAAATTATATTAAGACACAATCAACGTGTGTACGGACTTCACGTACTTACTACAGTTCTGTCTTCTCCAGGCAGAAGATGTCCATCCTGGAAGGAGAATTGCAAACGTCCAAGCAGGAGTTGGATGGTTTAACACAGGAGTTGCAGGAGGAGAGGAGGAGACGGGAAGCTGTAGAAAGAATCCTGAGCCAAGCAGCCATCTCTCTAAAAGATGTTCTCCTAGTAAGAAAGATTTTTTTAATAAACATTATTTAGCGGATACAGTCCATTTAAAGTCCCCGTTCCAGGATTTGATGGACACTATTTCTATAATATAGAGAGTAGTACCTTTGTGCTGCAAATAAGGTTTCTTTATATCATACTTCTCATAAAGCTTGCTTTCAAACATCATGTGACCTGCGTCTGCTTCCTCTTCACCGAGAACTACAACTAGACCAGATTTGATGGCAAGCCATCTGAATAAAATTTACCCGAACTTGTACTACAAGGTGTCTGCACTAAAGTAGATACAGTTCACAGTTCCTTGTTTCACCATTTACTTTGACACTATTTTCCTAATATAACAGCTTAATGACAGGTGCCCACAACCGATCAGATCATTACCGATTACACCAAGATTTCCCATGACATATAGCAATGAAATCAGAGCAATTTGAGTGAAAGATTAAATGTTATTAGTTAAAAAAAAAAAAACTAGATGTAAACAGCTACAATATCCTGACATCCGTATTGATTTAAAACCAAAATGAACTACAGTAATTATATACAACTATAATAAATCGAGCCGTTTATAAAGTTAAAGAGGTTAGAATTGCGAAATCGGCATCAAATGCAGAGTTTAAACAATCCACTTAACTTAACTGTGCTTTTCTGACCTGTGCACTGTGACGAATGTCCGTCTGGGTTCTTACAAGAAGTACGGCCATTTTGTTACCCTCGACAAAGTGCAATTGGGCCGATATGGTGGTTAATTCTGTTTGTCATGATGCCACGTACACATAGGTAACCGCTTACCTTAGTATTTGTGTTCTGCAGGAGATCCCGCGGGAAGATGAGGAAGACATGGAAGCAATATTCATATCTAGACGGACCCAGATGCTGCAGCAGCTTCTGCTTGTGTTAAATAGCGCGGCTACCCTAGGCCTCGGGCCTAATCTCCACGACTTTGAGAGCAAAGGCATCCACTTGGCCGAGCACAGCATGGCAGCAAAGGCCAACAGGTCAGATACCAACAAGGACAATTATTTCTCTCTATCTTGGTCAATGTTTTGCATCTTGGCTGTCTACTAAAAAAAACCCCACAATGTTTAGTTTACCTGTCAGCCAATAAAGATTTAAATTCACGTCTGCCCCGATCGAGCTCTCTTTGCTCTGCATACCTCTGTGTGGTACTTTATTTTTATTTGATTTAACAGACAGTTGTCCTTTGCTCACTCAGCTAGTTAACTCAAACATGTATTTTTACAGTCTTCCCTGTTTGTGCCATTTGCCTTTGACCAAGTGCTTTTTTTTACAATGAGAAACGCGTTGCCCATTTTACCCCTGGGATCTCCCACCATTTTTTCCCTTTCCTGTTACTGTCGGCTGTTGAGAATTATCTGGGAGGTGCTGCATTTTCCTTCTCGTGTAGATTTGGCTGGGGAGATGATACCTATTTTCACTTGATTCCCCTCTGCGTTTCAGCATTGGTTGCCTCCAGACTCCGTCTATATCCATACTCTCGCCCCTTGGTTGGAGGGTAAAAAGAAATTATTATAAACCCGGAACTACTGAAAAAAATATCAAGAAAAATACACTAAACAGTCTCTCCGCCCATTACTCGTCTTAGGTTCTTGGTCCCCACGGAACTAAAAGGCCCCGGCGTCATCCCTCACTATCGGATGGGAGACTTAGGGCTGGTACCCAGGCCAGACATCAGCACTGCAGTGCTCAGCAAGATAGGGATGCTTTCCAAAACCACCCGGCTCAGACCATTACAGGGGATTCCTAGCATAGCGAAGGTATAGTACAAATGATAGAAGATGGACACTTTACCGTGGATATGTGATCTGAAAACAACCTTATTGGAGCATAATGTCATCCAATACATCATTGCTACCACCATGCCCGTGGCCTCTGTGTACTAATTGGTGGCCAGATATCCTTCTACAGTAATTTGTTTTACAACTGGTGCAGTACTCAATGGGTTATTTTGTGAGAAAACATGGGGGTGAGAATACATTTGTAAAAAAAAAAAAAAAAAAAAAAAAAAATTAATGAACTTAAAAAATGTTAACTTGATTGATTGACCACAAACAGATTTAAGCTGGGATAAATAGTACCTCTTTAGCAGACTGTAGACTTGTAAACACCAGATACGAGTCCCCAACCAACCTTAACGCTAGTTCACAAATAACCCACACAATAATATAAGTGTAAAAAAAAAAATATATATATATATATATATATATATATATATATAAATGAAAAACTAAATCACACATACTAAAAATAAGAAAATAGCACTCCTACCTGACGCGTTTCGTCTGTATTGCCAGACTTATTCATAGGTCTGTTCTCTCCATGATAAAAAGTGGCATGTCCATGAAAAGATCTGATCTACGAATAAGTCTGGCAAAATGCGTCAGGTGTGAATGCTATTTTTTGTTTTAGCTTTGTTGAATGCTCTTTGGACAGCTTTATTTCTTTACTTTAACCTCTTTTATTATCTTCTTTCAGACTTCGCTAAGCCAGGAGGAAAAGAAAATCAAACTAAATCTTCTAGCAGAGATCCACACAGCACACCCTAGCAAGACCATGCTCTTTGGAAAATAACACAGTAACTAGCCAGCGAGTAGAACGCTGATTACAAAAACCAAGTGCCTGAGCACAAACAAACAAACAAAACTTTACTCCGGCCACATATAGGAATAAATTATGCATTGTAGGAACTTCGTTTCTACATATTACTTAAAACAGAACATGTTCAATATACCGATTATCATTTGTTAATCACCAAAATATTCTGCAGTATTAAAATGTAATACTGGATGTATAAATAACATATAGTGGTCACAGAGGCATTATTAAACACGTTTACATACACACACCAAACAAGCCAGAAGGCCGGATCATTGTTGACCAGAACTGCATATGCCTACCCAGAATCCTTTGCAGTGGTGGTAGCACTGTGAATGTGTGATTGTTCTGGCTTGTTTGGGGTGTGTAGATTTCTGTTTGACAATGCTTCTGCTACCCACTGAAAATCAGGGGAGGGGTTTTTCTATCACCATTACTAAATAAAATATACAAATTGAAAAAAGAATTTCTGTAGCAGTCTTAAAATTATTTATAAAGTCAAAGCTTAACAAACATGTGTTGAATTTAGGAGCTAGCTCGATTATTTTAATGGTACTTTCAAGGAGTTCTATTTGAAACAATTATAACGTTAGGAGCCAGTAGTAGGGATTGTAGATATCCTGGCTCCTGGGAGTTGGGAGTAATTAAGAAGTTTGCACTGTCCAATTTGATCCAAGTTACCACTAATGAATCCCCCAGTAGGGTTGCCACCTTTTCTTCAGAAAAATACCGGCCTTGGTACTGTGTCCATAGACTTAACATTGGCCTCATGCCAATTTTTTACCGGCCTGCCGGTAAAATACCGGCCAGGTGGCAACCCTATCCCCCAGACCTCAGCCTGGTACATTAGTGACAAATCCTGTGAATAACTGGTTTATATGTTGTTGGTTCCAGATGTTTTTCTTGCCATGCAAAATAAAAAGGGGAATGAGGAAGGATTTAAAAAGGGAAAGGCTACTGCTGTCTGATTAAAACCTCTTTTGAATGGTGGGTGCACGCCTACGAGGAGGCTGCTCTCTTGCGTTGAGCCTCTCAGTAACACAGATAACGGAGTTTCAGCTCTGTGAAAGAGACACTTACCCTAATAAAACATTGCAGCTAAAACACACGTTTTTCAGTGGGAAATGTGTCATTCACTTATCAATCCGCAGGTGATGTCATACACAGGAGACTCTACAGACAGATTGAAAACACATTTTTCTCCTAATTTAGGCATGTGCTTGTAATTTTGCTAACTCAGTGTATAGATCATTTTCAATCCTTTTTGATTCTCTACAGTCACAGTAAAAACAATGTTTAGGGGATTCAGTCCCTTTACAGCCAAAGTACCGTATTTGCTCGAATATAAGACAAGGTTTTTTTTCAGAGCAAATGCTCTGAAAAACACCCCTCGTCTTATATTCGAGGTCATCTTATAATCTGACCTCAAATCGAGGTCAGACTATTAGACAGGGATCCAGGTCCTCCGCAGAGCGAGCGCGCAGACATCCCCTGCTGCCGCCCGGCACGACCGCCGGGACTTCTATGATGAAGCCAGGTAAAAGACAAGGGGAGGGAGGGAGGGGTGGAAAGAAAAAAGACAAGGGGAGGGAGGGGGGGGAAGAAAAAGACATGGGAGGGAGGGGGAGAGAAACACAAGGGAAGGGGGTAGAGAGAAAAGTTTGGGGGGGCGGGAGATAACACTGGGGGAGAGAGAGACAACGCGGGGGGGGGGGGGGGAGAGAGGCAGCATTGGCACATAAAAGGAAATAAAAACAAGAAATGCATTTGTTTAATATCATAATTTTTATTAAATATTAAAAAGCAATTTACATGTGAATATATACAAGTTAAACTTTTTTCCTATAGGGTAGTCTTATATTCAGGCTTTTAGTTTTTTCCTAAAGGAATATCCAAAGTTTGGGGGGTCGTCCTATAATCAGGGTCGTCTTATATTCAAGCAAATATGGTAGTTGGTTTGGAACAATTCTCCTATTCAGCTGGGTTAGTAGTAATAGTGAGGCAGGTGGAATAGAAATGTTTTCCTGAGAGCACTGAGAGTGGACACAACTCTGATCATGATGAACATTGTTTGCCAGTCTCTATATTGGGCACCAAGACACAATCAGCTTATAAATGGATTTTTTTTTATACCTGTATTAAAACTAAATCAAATCCTGCTCTCAGAGACATTTTAAGGTTGAAGCTCTGGTCCACGATGATGGAGAAATGTTGGTCAACCTTTTCAGACACTTCTTTTAAGACCGGCAGTGACTAGGATCAGGTCCTGCGTTCTGATTGGTTATACCATCTCCTGCATTCTCAGTCCTGATCCTCTCTCTGATGTGCGCAAGAAGCATGTCTATTCCCCGATCCAAAACCGGCGGCAGGATCTCCTGCTCGGCTCTTGTGAAAGGTTCTAGTACATGTCGGACCACGGAAGAGTGGACAGCTGGGCGCCCGATTCCAATCAAAAGCCTGACCATGCCCTGCAACAACATGGAGCACAGATCACATGAATGGAGTGCGGGTTCGGAGAGATCGCTGTGCTTCACGATAAATCGTAAACTTACATCTGACTGCAAGCACTCGATGCAGGAACGAACGCCTTTGTGACCCCTGAAATATACCATATTATGAATATAGTCGGATAAAGGCCATTTCTTCTGCAATGCTATAAATGGAATTAATATAGAAATCATTTTTAAACAGAACAATTTTGAATCAACACAGTATTGTCAACCCAAGCATCGTTTACAATGTAGAGAAGGAAAAATAACTGCATGTAAAAGCATAGGCCGAGAGGTTGTGTTATGCCTATGCTGTTTCTTATTTATGATTTAGTTGTTTTCTGATTTTACAACATAGAAAGGGCTGTTTTTTTTAATCGACAGCCCTCACCTCCCCACACCGCCATAAATACTAAAGGTCGACTCTCGTGATCACGTGATAATTAGTGCTAAGAAAAAGCTTGCCAGTGGCAACTGCGCCGGGAAGGGTCACGCCAGTGGCAACTGCGCCGGGAAGGGTCACGCCAGTGGCAACTGCGCCGGGAAGGGTCACGCCAGTGTCAAATGCGTTGGGAAGGTCTGCACCCTGGCATATGGTCAGAAGCAGGTAAATGTCTGTAGCCAGATAGACCAATATATATATATATATATATATATATATATAAACCATTTTTATATAAACCATTTTTTTTTTTAAATCCTACCCACAATACATTACAAGATGTCCCACAATGCACTGTGTACTAGTAGAGTACCTGGCACTTCCTCCAAGTTTCAGAGACACCTTTCCAACTGGCTTGTCCAACTCATCGTGGAGAACATAGATATGTTCAGGGGTCAGACGAAACTTTTCCACTAACAAAACAGGAGAATGGGTATATCAGAAACGACATTCATCTAGCTGCTAGTGCACTAATCAGTAATATCAGTTATTATCTGGGCTCTTGAATATTCCTTATTTGTGGTATACTTTAATTGTAAAACGTTTTCGAATAGTAAAATTTGTATTAATAATGGAGATTTACATTTGTTTTCCAGAAGGACCGAACAAAAAAAAAGTTTTAAATCAGGCAGAATAGCTGTTCTGCCTGATTAAAAAATCTTTTGAACAGTGCTCCTAGTGTGCTTCGTTCATCTAATCCAATGAAGATTCCAGGCTGTCAAGTCATAGATAGCCACGATCGACTGGACTGTCTGTTACCTTATACCTGGAACGAAATGCTTGTATAATACCCACACAGCAACTAATAAGAGGCTCTACGGGCTTTCACGGGTGCCCAGGGAGCTGATCTTAAGATACCAGATGCCTAGGCTGTATTTCTTTTTTTTATTCTGAAGGTGTTTTAAAATGCTTTCTGCCTGATCACAAAAAAAAAAATTTGTCAGGCAGAAGTGATTTCTGCTGGATTAAATCTTTTTGTTGTTGTTTAAATCTATATGTTCCGGAGAATAAGGGTGATAGAATCCACGGCAGATTTAATTAATAATAACAACCTCTTACCAGCTTTAACTACGCTCTGTCCATTAACATTCATGAACAGCCTTGGTTTTAACAGCACCAACCGCGTCCCGTCTACTTGGGTTTGGACAACGTCTGCTTTGGATTGCTTGTCCGTTTTCCATTGGTCAGCGATGTTCAGCCTGCGAGCCAGTAGATTCACTGCGGCCATGCCAACACTGTGCCTGGTATTTCCCATACCATGGTTCCCCAGCCCAACCACCTGATGGCAGAGATGTATAAAGTACAGAATATTATGCTTATTCGGATACCGCGTAGGTTCCTCCGGGTCTTGACCCAATGTAGATGAACGGTGGGGGTCAATCTGATCCGAGAGTCAAATGGACCAAAAATGGTTCTAAACAATAGAGATCCATCAAGGCAAGCAATGATGATACAGGTATGAGATAAACTGCAGGGTAGCATTAAATCAAAGCATCCCCTATAGGATATAAGTGTCTAATGGAGAAAATCTGGTCATCTTAGTCCATCATCTCTGATGTCTTCACAATCTAGGCTTTTAACCATCAACCCATTACATAGAGATATTACATTTAAAATAAATCACACAATATCTAAATCAAGACAATGTTCTATTGTACATTCTAATTTTATATGAACTCCAGCACAATAATATGTCCATTGCTAATACCATGGCTAAAAAATACTGTCTGTCTAAATAATTTAATTTTAAACTTCTGTTCAATATAATTAACAGTGATGAATAATCCTTTGGCACCTCTGTTGTTGTGGACTAAATTTCCCAGGATGCTCTGCGAGTCAACCAGGAACATAACACACTGCAACTATTGCAGACTATGTATATACTGCTAATGATACTCGACCCAAGGTTGGCTGAGCATCATAGGAAATGCAGTGCAAAACAGCAAGCAAGGTGATTTGAGCAGATGTGTTATAATAATAAGGTAATTCGCTTTCTTACCATCAGCAGTCGCTCTCCACCGAGTCCTTCACTCCCCACTCCACTGATACCCCGACCAAGGCGCAGGGAGCATAGTAATCTCAAGGGTAACATTCTTCCATCTGTTCTGTGCTCTCTACATGCTGCATTGAAGGCACTTCCGGTGCCGGCTTTCAGAGTAGCAAGATGGCGTAGCCTCTCAAAGATATCACTTCCGGTGTGCTTTATCTGAATTTAATCTGTATATAAAGTTGAACTGCTTGATACATAGAAATGCATGAACTAACACCTCATCCTCTATAATAATAACTTGTTTGTATATTAAAACATGTATGTCAGTATGACCCTTACCTTAAGGCATGCTGCTTTCAAGTATTTGAAGCTATAAATATAATATAATTATTGAATGGGACTTTTAATGCAGACTGCAAAATGAATATGTAATACTTACATTGATAGCAGAGAGCCCCACAGTGAAAGCTCTATATTTGGGAGGGACAGAGCTCCACAGCAATCAAACTCCCAGTAAAGTGACTTTAGCCTGCAGTAAATGTTTTCTTATATTTGTGTAAATAAAATACTTTATTCTTATTCCAAAGCACTTAGCAAATTTCATAAATAGATACCAATTGGCCATAAAGTCACTGGAAATATTTTGGTACTGCCCCACCCACTAGGGTTGCCACCTGGCCGGTATTTTACCGGCAGGCCGGTAAAGAAATTGGCTTCAAGCCAATGTTAAGTCTATGGAGACAGTACCAAGGCCGGTATTTTTCTGGAGAAAAGGTGGCAACCCTACCACCCACACAAGTAACAGTGTCCCTCTTTGGACATTTGAAATGTTGGGAACTATACTATTATTTTTAAGAAAATTCTCAATCACAAAGAGTATAAAACACTGTAGGGTCTACAGAGAATTGCAGGGAATTAAATGACAACTATAGCAAAAAAAATGGCATCAAGTGTAGGCTTTTTATGTAGAAATGCTTTAATGAAAGAATAGAAATAAAGCACCTTATTGACAGGGCCGGACTGGCCTACCGGGATACCGGGAAAAATCCCGGTAGGCCGTCATCCCTGGGGCCGAAATGGGCGATAAGAAAGCAGCTGCGGTGGCTACTTTAAGAACTTGGCCGCGGTGGCCGCTTTAAGGACGCTGCCGCCGGGGCCGCTTTAAGGACGCTGCCGCCGGGGCCACTTTAAGGACGCGGCCTTCCAGGCCACTTCAAGGATCCAGTTACCGAGGCAGCTTTGAGGTCACGGCCGAAGGGGTCGCTTTAAGAGTGCTCTGGCCCCCCCCAACTTCCCCCGAGACTGTCTGAGCGCCGGATGAAGGTGACATCCGACGCTCAGGAAAAAAATTAATAATGGTGTCCTGCCTCTGCAGTTATACGAGGCAGACACCGTTTCATCCTTACTGCATTTTTTAAACATTTTATTATAAAGAAATTGTGTGTATGTGTAAGTATGTCTGCGTGTGTGACAGTGTGCATGTGTTACTGAGTGTAAGTGTATCTGTAAGTGTGAATGTGTAACTTTTTGTAAGTGTGACTGCATGTAAATGTGACTGTATAAGTGTGTGTATTTTTGCAAATGTGTACATCCACCTCCCTGCAGACAGCATTTAAAAAAAATAAGTATGTATGTGTAAATGTGTCTGCATGTGTGACAGTGGGCATGTGTTACTGTAAGTGTGAATGTGTAACTTTTTGTCTGTGAGTGTGACTGTATGTAAGTGTGTCTCTATAAGTGCACTGCAACTGTGTGTAAGTGTGACTGTATGTTAGTGTGTGTATTTCTGGATATGTGTGTTCACTGCTTGGTCTGATCCAGCCACCTGCCTGCAAACAGCATTTAAATAAACAAATCTGTGTGTATATGTGTGTCTGCGTGTGCAACAGTGTACATGTTACTGTGTTTAAGTGTGACTGTGTGTGTCTGCTATTGTGACTGTATGTCTGTAAGTGTGACCGTGGGTGTGTCTGTGTAACTAAGTGTATCTAAATGTGCGTGTGTGTATTTCTGTATGTGTGTGTGTGTATTTCTGTATGTATGTGTGACTGTGTGTGTGTAAGTGTGACTGTCTGTAAGGGTTTATGTCTGTGTGTATCAAATATAAAACAATATCAGAAAAAGTAGCAGTGCAGTGCAATGCGATATGGCCGCCTTTTCCCTCCTACACGATGCTGGAGCCTTCTTTCGTGCTGGGGTAAGGCCTGTGAGTGCAATCTAAGTGATGGGGTAAGTCCTGAGTTTTGGGGGAAGTCCTGTCAGTGCATTCTAAGTGCTGGAGCATGTCATGTAACTGCAATCGGCTTTCTGAGGTGCTGGGGCAAGTTGTGTGAGTGCAGACTGTGAGCTGGGGTAAGTCCTAGGTGCTGGGGCAAGTCATGTGAGTGCAATATAAGTTCTGGGGTAAATCCTGTGAGTGCAATCTGCATGCTGTTATAAGTCCTGTGAGTGCAATCTATGTGCTGGAGTAAGTCCTGGCTGGGGCAAGTCCTGTGAGTGCAATCTATGTGCTAGGGTAAGCTCTGCCTGGTGCAAATCCTGTGAATGCAGTATGAGTGCTGGGATAGGCCATCGGTTGGGCACGTTCTGTGAGGGCAGTCCGGGTGCTGGGGTAAATCAATATATCCACTTAGTATGTTCACAAGTTTAAATCTCACACACTGCCCTGATATATACCCCATGCACAGGGCAATTCCTATAACCTTGTGTACATACTGGGGTACTTAAATATGGCAATGTGCATGGGCATTATATTAGGGCACTGTATTTGATATAACCTTGTGTACATACTTGGGGCATATATTGCCCTAGGCGCAGGGTTATATATCCGTGCTATGAGGCTGGTATAATGATGTTATGCTATGGTGCTGGTATAATGATGTTATGCTATGGTGCTGGTTGATATAATGATGCCATGCTATGGGGCTGGTATAATGATGTTATGCTATGTGGCTAGTATAATGATGTCATGCTATGGGGCTGGTATAATGATGTCATGCTATGGGGCTGGTATAATGATGTCATGCTATGGGGCTGGTGATGTTATGCTATGGGGCTGGTATACAATTATTTCCAGGGCTGTTTTTTTTTACCCAGTCCGGCCCTGCTTATTGAGCCATCTTTACTCCATATAGCTATACCAGGAGGCAGACATTTTGTTTAGAATCTTTGGTCAGATCTTTGTTCATCTGAACCAAGGTGAGTGAAGATCTGACCCAAGATTCTAAACAACATGTCTGCCCCCTGAGAGAACAATATGGAGTAAAGAAGGCTTAGTAAGGCACTTAATTTGTATTTTTTCATTAAAGAATTTCTTTATATATCATCGACACTTTATACAATCTTTTAATTAAACATAAGACAATTTTATGCTACAGTAGCCCTTTAAGGTGAGAATTTCAAACTTTAGGCCAATGTAGCCAAATGGGAGAATTTTTGAAGTTCCCTTGAATTCTCTCTTTACTGGGTTGATCTTTGGCCCTGTATTGTGATTAAACAACTCTACGAATGTTCAGCACCTTGGCATGCATTATGCCTGAGGCCTAGAAGGTGCCCATATGCTAATGATCTCCACCTCTCCCCTACCTTGGGAGAAGACCTGAGGTCGTTCGGTGCTTAGAAAAGTAGACAAAAAATCCTGCAAAGCATTTTACGTGGATATTTATTATGAAATTCATAAACAGGACATAGTGAGAGACCAGGACTGTCCAACAAACTAACGCTCAAGAGAAGTATCTGCATATAAAGCCTATTGTACATTAAGGATCCAGCCAGAGGAGCAATGTTGCCTAAAACCCTGGCTTGCTTATTTTCAATACATATTTGGAACAACAGGTTTAATTAACAAAGGTACTGCCATTGATGACTTCGTACCCTCCTCTCTCTGAAAAGCCATCCCATGCCGCATTAGTAGCACTGGATAATATACAGAAAGATTATTATTTGAATGCTACTCCACTGTACTAGAGAATATCTATAAAGATGCAACAATATAACTACAACATGTGAATACCCTAGCTTTTGCAGTACTATTCAGCATTATTACTTTAGGCCCTGTTTGGCATGTTAGTGGCAAAGTCAGTGTGAATTTGTATGACAACATACTTAACATTCTATCTGCACTAGTGCAGCTAAATAGATGTTTGTGTGCTAGTGCAGCTAAATAGATGCGTGTGTGCTAGTGCAGCTAAATAGATGTGTGTGTGCTAGTGCAGCTAAATAGATGTGTGTGTGCTAGTGCAGCTAAATAGATGCGTGTGTGCTAGTGCAGCTAAATAGATGCGTGTGTGCTAGTGCAGCTAAATAGATGTGTGTGTGCTAGTGCAGCTAAATAGATGTGTGTGTGCTAGTGCAGCTAAATAGATGTTTGTGTGCTAGTGCAGCTAAATAGATGTGTGTGTGCTAGTGCAGCTAAATAGATGTGTGTGTGCTAGTGCAGCTAAATAGATGTTTGTGTGCTAGTGCAGCTAAATAGATGTTTGTGTGCTAGTGCAGCTAAATAGATGTGTGTGTGCTAGTGCAGCTAAATAGATGTTTGTGTGCTAGTGCAGCTAAATAGATGTTTGTGTGCTAGTGCAGCTAAATAGATGTGTGTGTGCTAGTGCAGCTAAATAGATGTTTGTGTGCTAATGCAGCTTAATAGATGCGTGTGTGCTAGTGCAGCTAAATAGATGTTTGTGTGCTAGTGCAGCTAAATAGATGTTTGTGTGCTAGTGCAGCTAA
The DNA here is from genome assembly GCA_036172795.1 of Pelodytes ibericus. Lineage (NCBI taxonomy): Eukaryota > Metazoa > Chordata > Amphibia > Anura > Pelodytidae > Pelodytes > Pelodytes ibericus. Next base: position 84,874,896 of record CM069864.1, on the reverse strand, counting down.
ATAGATGTTTGTGTGCTAGTGCAGCTAAATAGATGTTTGTGTGCTAGTGCAGCTAAATAGATGCGTGTGTGCTAGTGCAGCTAAATAGATGTTTCTGTGCTAGTGCAGCTAAATAGATGTTTGTGTGCTAGTGCAGCTAAATAGATGTTTGTGTGCTAGTGCAGCTAGACATATGTGCTGAGAGCCACATTTCATGAATGGAGTCCTTGGATTGGATCCTTGGTACAGTGACCTCATGAGATATATCCGAGCCTGGGTTCACTGACTTCCGTCTTACTGGGTGTTTAATTTAAAGTTGTGAGTTTTGGCCGAGTAAGTTCTTGTATCAGCCACAGTCACTATTTCCATCGTAGGTCGGTATCCGTGTGCTTTCACCTGCAATAGAATAACCAAGTATGGAATAAAATCCTAGTAACCTACAAGAGAAGGGAACTACTAGGTCAGGGGTAACAGAGGGGCAAAAACAATATGATGGCTCACAGTGCAACTTCACCACCCATAGATAGACACAAATAAACAAGCAATACATGTATGTTGACATATAAGGTACATACATTGATAGACACACAAGATTATTGGGTAGAAAGTGCAGCACATTGAGAAGTGAAATGTAATGCACTTCAGCCCATTACGTCTGGTTGGAGAAGAGCCCAGTTGGCAATTGCCCACCTGGTCCCCTTGCCCGCTAGTTATGGAGTGATTGGTTGGTTGAGGCTGAATATAGAATCTATTTTGCTATTGGCTAAGCTGCTAAGAAGCCGCACTGTGTACAGCCCAATAGAGTGTCCATTATATCAGTGGAGGATGCTGGTATCAGCTAGCAGGTTATTCTCAGCACGGCCCATAGCAACAAAAAAAGATTATACACAAGATACTTAGGTTAGACCAGTGATGGTAAATATTTTTGTACTTGAGTGCCCCACCTTCTGCAGGAAGCCAAGATGAAACTTTCAAAGTGACCTCAAATTTCAGTGTCGGTGACTGCCAAGGTCTATTCCACAAAAATGGAGACTCAAAGTGAGTTTGGGTAATAAAAACCCCTTAAAATCTCATTTATAATCACAGTAAATGAACTTATCTCACTAATAAAAACATGTTTAAATATGGTAATACTGGTATTGTAAGAGGTCACGAACTACATTTCCCACGATGCCATGTGTTAGCTAGCATTGTCCCTGCTGACCAGACCGACAAGGGGCACATTTTTTTGGTAAGTGTGTTCTCACCTGTATTTTGTATTTTCCAGGCAGCAGGATCTTATAAAACTCCCCGTATCTGTTTGCCTTGTACACATGCCTCTTCTTTCTTGCTGTAATATGAAGAGTGGCGTTTGGTATAGGATTCCCTGCTGTGTCCATTACTCTGCCCTTTATACCTGCGCGAGAATGGAAAGGAGTCCAACTCTGCATTATGTATAAGGTGTTCACACAAACCCGGCCGACAGTCTGTGTGTTACCATAAAATATGGTGATGACTGGGGGACAAAGCAGCAATGGAGAGGTACATGGAGGCTGCAGGAAATATTATGGGGTAACGTGTTGTTTGCTGGGTGTTGAGGCACGGGATGTGTTGTTAGATGGGTGTTGAGGCACGGGATGTGTTGTTTGATGGGTGTTGAGGCATGGGATGTGTTGTTTGATGGGTGTTGAGGCACGCGATGTGTTGTTAGATGGGTGTTGAGGCATGGGATGTGTCGTTAGATGGGAGTTGAGGCACCGGATGTGTTGTTAGATGGGTGTTGAGGCACCGGATGTGTTGTTAGATGGGAGTTGAGGCACGGGATGTGTTGTTAGATGGGTGTTGAGGCACCGGATGTGTTGTTAGATGGGTGTTGAGGCACCGGATGTGTTGTTAGATGGGTGTTGAGGCACCGGATGTGTTGTTAGATGGGAGTTGAGGCACGGGATGTGTTGTTAGATGGGAGTTGAGGCACGGGATGTGTTGTTAGATGGGTGTTGAGGCACCGGATGATTTGTTAGATGGGTGTTGAGGCACCGGATGTGTTGTTAGATGGGTGTTGAGGCACGGGATGTGTTGTTTGATGAGTGTTGAGGCACCGGATGTGTTGTTAGATGGGTGTTGAGGAACGGGATGTGTTGTTTGATGGGTGTTGAGGCACGGGATGTGTTGTTAGATGGGTGTTGAGGCATGGGATGTGTTGTTAGATGGGTGTTGAGGCACGGGATGTGTTGTTAGATGGGTGTTGAGGCACGGGATGTGTTGTTTGATGAGTGTTGAGGAACGGGATGTGTTGTTTGATGGGTGTTGAGGCATGGGATGTGTTGTTTGATGGGTGTTGAGGCACGGGATGTGTTGTTAGATGGGTGTTGAGGCACCGGATGTGTTGTTAGATGGGTGTTGAGGCACCGGATGTGTTGTTAGATGGGTGTTGAGGCACCGGATGTGTTGTTAGATGGGTGTTGAGGCACCGGATGTGTTGTTAGATGGGAGTTGAGGCACGGGATGTGTTGTTAGATGGGAGTTGAGGCACGGGATGTGTTGTTAGATGGGTGTTGAGGCACCGGATGATTTGTTAGATGGGTGTTGAGGCACCGGATGTGTTGTTAGATGGGTGTTGAGGCACGGGATGTGTTGTTTGATGAGTGTTGAGGCACCGGATGTGTTGTTAGATGGGTGTTGAGGAACGGGATGTGTTGTTTGATGGGTGTTGAGGCACGGGATGTGTTGTTAGATGGGTGTTGAGGCATGGGATGTGTTGTTAGATGGGTGTTGAGGCACGGGATGTGTTGTTAGATGGGTGTTGAGGCACGGGATGTGTTGTTTGATGAGTGTTGAGGAACGGGATGTGTTGTTTGATGGGTGTTGAGGCATGGGATGTGTTGTTTGATGGGTGTTGAGGCACGGGATGTGTTGTTAGATGGGTGTTGAGGAACGGGATGTGTTGTTTGATGGGTGTTGAGGCATGGGATGTGTTGTTTGATGGGTGTTGAGGCATGGGATGTGTTGTTAGATGGGTGTTGAGGCACGGGATGTGTTGTTAGATGGGTGTTGAGGCATGGGATGTGTTGTTTGATAGGTGTTGAGGCATGGGATGTGTTGTTAGATGGGTGTTGAGGCACGGGATGTGTTTTTAGATGGGTGTTGAGGCACGGGATGTGTTGTTTGATGGGTGTTGAGGAACGGGATGTGTTGTTTGATGGGTGTTGAGGCATGGGATGTGTTGTTTGATGGGTGTTGAGGCACGGGATGTGTTGTTAGATGGGTGTTGAGGAACGGGATGTGTTGTTTGATGGGTGTTGAGGCATGGGATGTGTTGTTTGATGGGTGTTGAGGCATGGGATGTGTTGTTAGATGGGTGTTGAGGCACGGGATGTGTTGTTAGATGGGTGTTGAGGCACGGGATGTGTTGTTTGATGGGTGTTGAGGAACGGGATGTGTTGTTTGATGGGTGTTGAGGCATGGGATGTGTTGTTTGATGGGTGTTGAGGCACGCGATGTGTTGTTAGATGGGTGTTGTGGCAAGGGATGTGTTGTTAGATGGGTGTTGAGGCACCGGATGTGTTGTTAGATGGGTGTTGAGGCACCGGATGTGTTGTTAGATGGGTGTTGAGGCACCGGATGTGTTGTTAGATGGGTGTTGAGGCACCGGATGTGTTGTTAGATGGGAGTTGAGGCACGGGATGTGTTGTTAGATGGGTGTTGAGGCACCGGATGTGTTGTTAGATGGGTGTTGAGGCACCGGATGTGTTGTTAGATGGGTGTTGAGGCACGGGATGTGTTGTTTGATGAGTGTTGAGGCACCGGATGTGTTGTTAGATGGGTGTTGAGGCACGGGATGTGTTGTTTGATGGGTGTTGAGGCACGGGATGTGTTGTTAGATGGGTGTTGAGGAACGGGATGTGTTGTTTGATGGGTGTTGAGGCACGGGATGTGTTGTTAGATGGGTGTTGAGGAACGGGATGTGTTGTTTGATGGGTGTTGAGGCATGGGATGTGTTGTTTGATGGGTGTTGAGGCATGGGATGTGTTGTTAGATGGGTGTTGAGGCACGGGATGTGTTGTTAGATGGGTGTTGAGGCACGGGATGTGTTGTTTGATGGGTGTTGAGGAACGGGATGTGTTGTTTGATGGGTGTTGAGGCATGGGATGTGTTGTTTGATGGGTGTTGAGGCACGGGATGTGTTGTTAGATGGGTGTTGAGGCACGGGATGTGTTGTTAGATGGGTGTTGAGGCATGGGATGTGTTGTTAGATGGGTGTTGAGGCACGGGATGTGTTGTTTGGTGGCTGTTGAGGCATGGGATGTGTTGTTTGATGGGTGTTGAGGCATGGGATGCGTTGTTAGATGGGTGTTATATGCACAATGATCCATTCATATGTTTCATTGTTTAGTTATAAGCACAATGATCCATTCACACGGCAGGAGGATTAAACACACAGAGCGGTCTCACTCACCCTTGTGGACTCTCTTGAGGAGTTCAAGCAGTGCCCTTTTATTCTCCTGCCACAGACGAGGAAGCTGGTCCCCTCTGGGATATTTACAACATGAAACCTCGATAGTCAGCTCCATGCACTGATCATGAACGTAGTTATAATCCTGCAAGCATCCTGCACAAGGGGTTAAATAAAAGAGATACACACCTCACTCAACCAGCAGCCCAAATGCATAGTTCATCAGGGTGTCATGCGATAACTATTTTGTTATTTGGACAATCCAGTGTATGTCACTAGTGATCCCTGTAGGTTAGGTTGTTTTCTATACAGAAATACCCAGCGAATTGTTATTTATAGCCCAAATTAACCCATTCCTGACCAAATGATATTGCTATCCAGAATTCGGTAACAGCCTTGTTACAGTGTCACTATTAGCACTTGTAATGCTGCAGTGCCGGCTAGTGGTAGAATTAGGGTACTGCCATTATATGTTTCTAGATCATTACATTGGGATTTATTTACTAAAGGTCAGGGGCGTATCATTCCCCCTGAGTGACAGACATGCTGCCAGTCCGGAGCACACCTGTCACTCAGAGGCACAATGTATTTCGTGTATTTTCAGGGGGTTCGTGTGCTCCAAACAGCCAGCACACAAACCCCTGGAAATACACGAGATACATCCGAGGGGCCGACGGCAGATGCTAATTCGGCATCAAAGTTACTCACTCTATTGCCAATTCGACCAGCACGAAAAGTATATGAAAATTCGTACAGTGACTCAGAGTGACTGACTCTGTTGCTGAATTCGCAGCTGCCGTCTGTCCCCCGCGATGTATACGGGGGTACTCCAGAAATACACAGCGCGGCACACACCTAGCACATATGGAGCATCCGCGCCTGCTAAAGGTGAGTTGCATGGAGAGTTGAGGTGAATATTTCATCTCACGACTTAACTATGCCTTGTGCAGGGACAAACCTGGTGATTGATGGCTGTCAATAAGACTGCTCAAACCCCTTTGAGGACCACACATGGACCAGGGCTTCCAAATGGGCATCAAGGCCTACATTTTACCACTTGATTCACTGAGCATCCAGCTTAGTGAATAAAGACCTCATTCTTTAGCCATGTGGGCACATTAGCCGGCCTGCGAGGTTTTTATCACTACACTAGCTATGATCTCCCCGTTGCCTGCCTGGGAGAGTCTACCATTATCTCCAGACATGACCATGTCACTGTATAGTGTGACCTGTACCTAAAATCGGGTACCAGGCAGCTGCATTACTTATTCCCCCAGAAAAGGTTTCGTTGCATGTGTTGCCTTTATGCATCGTCTCATGTTCATTGGCATAAATCTTTGTTAGATATCTGAAGACATCATCATCCAGCGTCTTCGCTCGTCCGAGGTGGCCTGGAAAAAAGAGACAGATTACTATAGAGGATACAGGTGAGCAAGTCCAGGGATTCTAGAACACAGTGATGATGCTGATTACAGGACTATGTCCACGGACCTACCTTCTGCATTAAAACTGAAAGGATACACTGCAACCGAGGCTCCCCCATGGAAAGTAGCAGACAGCACAAAAGTCTCCGTTTGAAACCACTCTATGGCAGCGAGGGTCTCTGGCTGGAGTGGAGACAGGTTTAGGCCGAAGCTAGATGGGAAATTCCGGTTTAAATCCACATTATTAGAGTTTGCTCTGAAAAAGAAGAGGTGGAAGACTTAAGATATAAGTACATTTTTAAGGGATTCTGTCTCCCAAACCTTGATTAAAGTATGAATGCAGACCATAAAGTTCAATCTGTAAAAAAATTAATAATGGATTCCATTTTTTTGCTCTGCTCACAGTGTGATGTCACCATGCAACACCACATGCAAATTAGGGATATTCTTAAGCACTAGTTATATTTGCATCCGTTGTCACAGAGCGTAGATCTAAAATCTGTAGATTTGTTTACAATCCCGGCATTATCTCGGGTGAGAAAGTCCCCTTATGCCACTACAAAAAGGATTATTCATGAAAGAGGGAATTGACAAGTGAATCTCAAACTTAGGGCCACAGTAGTCAAACTGGAAAAATTCCCCAACTCAGCTGGGGAATGGGAGGATTTTTCCAACTCGGCTACTTTTGCCTTAAGTTCGAAATTCCCGTCTTTCGTGAACCCCCCCCCCCAAATGTAAATATCCAAAAAGGAGTGTTTTTGTCACTTTCTTTCTGTTCATGATCTTTAAAACTAGTCATCTAAATACAGGAAGCACTGGGCTGCTCTGCAGAGTGTGAGTTTTGGTCATATATTTAGGAGCCAGGCAAGTGCTACTTCCATAGATCTGTTACAAAAAAAACTCCAAAAGTTAGGAGCCAGGGTTCCCTGACTACTGTTTTATGTGTTATTTTTTTTTATTACATAGGTAGCATCCAGCACACCTTTTAGCATTTTTCTTTAACATAGAGCACACTTTTAAGAAATGTTGTGCTAAAACTCTTGAAAGAAATGTCCCTGAATGGTAGAAAAGTGGTCACCCTAGTCTTGTGACCCGTGAGTTCAATAGACTTCATGGCATTACCTCCCGTACTCTCCCATACAATCTCCTGGGACAGATTTCTTGAACCCATCGGGATTAAGTGCTGGCAGAACATGGATCCTGGTGCTGTTTATCAGGGCTCCGATGTCCTCATTTTGGTTGTAATTGCGCACAAGGTAATCAATAAAATGAATCAAGAGCTCACGGCCTACTGGCTGAACACAAAGAGAGAATTGATTAGAGGTTTGTACACTGATAATGAGGGTTTTTTTTTCCCCCGTACAGGGAACCTATCACCGAGTTTTTATAAAATTTACGGATGAAACCAGGTTTGTTATTTTACATTTACCACCTCAAGGAGCAATTGAATAGCATATAAATCTACGCTAATTTATCTTTCTAAATATTTCACTTGTTGTACCTCGTTTCCATGGATATTGCCAATGTATTTCACTTCTGGGATCCCCAATTGGTGGGCAGCAGGGAAGAGGCCAATGACCAACACCCAAAGAGGTACCCCTGTAATCAGAGAACTCCATTTGGTAACAAATGATACATTTGAAGGTAAAGGGAATTTGTCAACCTGAACACTGCTCATACTGGAAATGGATAAAATGAGAAACAAATATGTTTTGAAAGTCTGTGGTGTCTCATATGTATGACATCATCTCTGGCTGGATATGCAAATGAACACATTTTCAATGGGGAATGTCACATTTGCATATTGAGCCACAGACACATTTAAAACATATCCGTCTCTGATTTTATCTATTTCCATGGAATTCTAACACAATGTATAGATCATTTTTAATTCTCTACATTCACAGTCTCTTTGATATTCAGAGCTCCCATACTGTCAGAATGATTTAATGAAGATCAGCATTGACTTATATAAAACCAATGATCCGTATCTTAACCATTATTTTACATACAGCTGGAGCTATATATTGGACAGCCCTATCCAACATGCAATGCCTGTAGGTAGTAACTTCCAGGCAACACCCAACGATCTTGGATCTATTTTATCTAGAGATAGGCAACCTTCGGCACTCCAGACATTACGGACTACATTTCCCACAACGCTTTGCCAGCTTTACAGCTGTAAGAGCATTATGGGCCATAAGGGACCATGCTTATATTTCTCTGACCAAGGTGGAGTGGTCCCCAGAGCATACCCTTTTTGGAAAATGCTTGTCAGATTAGTGCAACCCATAGCAAATTCCTACTCAATAGAATGGGAAATCCTTCATGGTACCAAAACTCTACAGTAGTGATGGCTAACCTAGGCACTGTTTGTGTTTTGGATACTACTTATCCTATGATGCTTAGTTAGCTTAAAGGCCTAAAAGCTGACAAAGCATCATGGGATATATATTTTCCCAAAACATCTGCATGGTCCTAAAGCTCACCATTTGTTATAGTAAGGTTTCAATAAGATACACTTTGTTTCTTCAGATATTTATTTACAGTTGCATTTTTTGCGTAATGATTTTTGACGACCAAATGGATTCAGATGTAATTTATTAATATATATGTTAACCTCAGTGCAAATATTGTAGTGTTTAAATAAAGCTTACAAGACTGAGCATAGAGGAAAAAGTAAATATACAATTACATTACAGAACAGTTGCTTTTGTGTGTCAGAAACCGTGCTGTTTTAATAAAATTAGGTTTAGATTTTATATATATTTTTAAAAGGTGCATGGCCTCAAGCAATATAAATATACAACTTCACTAAGCTATGGCCACAATTCTCTCTCCTTTGCTTTTAATACAGAATCAGGAGTCATTTAATATGTGATGTACACAATGTTGCCTGACACAGAGGGGCAAATTTAGGAAAATAGTCCTCCTGAGTATCCCTGCCATGTTCCTTAAAATAAAGGAGTCTTTTTTGTTTCTGTTATCTGGTTTCCATAACCTGAGCAGTGCTTTTTAAAGCAGGGCTTGACAAATTTAATTTGATTCTAGGAGCCAGCAAAAATTTTTAGGAGCCAGACACAACATACACACAATTCATAAACACACACACCAACCCACTTCATATATACACCACACACAAACACACACCAACCCACTTCATATATACACCACACACACCAACCCACTTCACATATACACCACACACACACACACACCAACCCACTTCACATATACACCACATACACACACACACCAACCCACTTCACATATACACCACATACACCAACCCACTTCACATATACACCACACACACACACACACACACCAACCCACTTCACATATACACCACATACACCAACCCACTTCACATATACACCACATACACCAACCCACTTCACATATACACCACATACACCAAGCCACTTCACATATACACCACACACACACACCAAGCCACTTCACATATACACCACACACACACACCAAGCCACTTCACATATACACCACACACACACACCAAGCCACTTCACATATACACCACACACACACACCAAGCCACTTCACATATACACCACACACACACACCAAGCCACTTCACATATACACCACACACACACACCAAGCCACTTCACATATACACCACACACACACACCAAGCCACTTCACATATACACCACACACACACACCAAGCCACTTCACATATACACCACACACACACCAAGCCACTTCACATATACACCACACACACACCAAGCCACTTCACATATACACCACACACACACCAAGCCACTTCACATATACACCACACACACACCAAGCCACTTCACATATACACCACACACACACACACCAACCCACTTCACATATACACCACACACACACCAACCCACTTCACATATACACCCCCCCACTTCACATATATAACCCCCCAACTTCACATATACACACACACACACCTACTTCACATACACCTTACTCATACATACACAGGTTTTTTTTATTTTCCTTTTTTAACTTCTGAGTGCTGTGTGTCGCCTCTTGACAACCCAGCACTCAGCCGAAAGAGCAATGAAGAATGGCTCCAGCACGAATGTTCCCCCTGCCTGCTGCCTTACCTCATTGCAGGGGAGGGGGAACATTCGTGCTGCAGCTGATCCTCATGGCTCTTTCGGCTGAGTGCTGGGTTGTCACGTGACGACACCCAGCACTCACACACGCGTTGCGCGAGGGGGCGGAGCTTGCAGTCTGTGCAATACGCACAGACTTCCCCCCTCGAACTGCAAAAAACGGATAGCAGTGGCAAGGGGAACATTAGGGCAACGGCACCCGGGCGCCAGGCTCAATTTCCAGGTCGCCGCGCCCGGGGTTTGTCGAGCCCTGTTTTAAAGGACAACCAAACTTTATTTACACCTGTGCTTTTAATATAGAAGCACAGGTGAAAGGTTACTTGTCCCTAATCTGAGGATAAACTGACATGTACTTTTGATAGTACTCGCCAGTTTATCCTCTGACTGGCAGCTGCCATGCTTCCATGAAAAGCTGGCAGCCCGATCTGCTTGTCAACTGGCTCTCTCTGCTAGCACAAAGGGACCTTTTGCTCCATTTTTACAACTCTGCCCAGTATGAATGTTTATACATATGACCTAAAGGTTCTAAACGGAGACTAAAAATCAAATAAAAAGTCAGTTTCTGTAGCCAACCTCAGACAGCCACGGGAACCAACTTTAAACTGTTAAAGCACATTCCAGCTTGAGACTTAGCAATGTACAAAATATCACTAAAGGATCTTGAACAGGAATAAATGCTTATTTTTAAACAATTATTCGCTGGTCAAAATGTCACGTTATAAAAGAAATAAAAGCCTTGCACATTCTTTACTAGTTAATGAACATATAACCATTAAGGATGCAGTGTACAAAATACAAGAAACGGTAATTCTGGACAGGAGTAACAGAGTATATTTAACAGCAGCTGGTTCTACTCTGTAGGGAGAATGTAAAGTCTCATTCCTATGGCAGGATCTGGTTTTGGAGACTGTAGGATGGGGAATGTGCATATCTAGAAGAGAGTCTCAGCAGAGGACAGCAGCTCTGGTTTCAGAACACTCTCTGGCCCATGCCCCACCGCGGCCTTAATATCGGTCATGATGGCTGCGTCCCAGCGGAAAGTTAGCAGGGCAGAAGGAACCAACCCGCACTCATTGAATGCAGCCTCTTCTGTTTCCAACTTCTGCCCCCCGGGGGCTAAGAGCTCAAAAGGAAGCCAGTCATTCTCCAGTCGCTCACGGACAAAGTCAAGCAATGCAGATACACGTTCTCGAGCGTAGAACATGCCCTGCAAGATGTACCCATCTGGCAATTTGATTCTTAGCACTGTGTAGTTGTATTTCTTCATTTCCCTCTGTTCCTCTTTTTCACGCATGGCTTTGGTTCTCAGCATCGCGTTCCTCTCCAGCGCCTCAGTCCTTAATTTTTGTTCCCGCTTAATCTCGTCCGCCGTCAGGTTGTAGAAGTCATTTGGGAGGTCAAAGTGCGCAGCCTGGAGTGACGGGGTGAAGATCCGCGGCTGGCGTTCCAGAGTAGCCCTCAGAGGCTCCGCGCCCCGCAGCGCGTCTCGGAAACCTGACAGGCAATCCAGGTCTTCCGCCGCGGCGCCAATCAAAACGTAAAACTCGTCCTCGGTATCTTGTCCCGGCAAAGGTTGCGTTTTCCTCTCAAACCCAATAGCCTCAAAGAATTCACGAGCTCCTTCTAAGGGAGCTATTCTCTCCTGAAACACCTTGTTGGACAATCTGATCGAGCGGTACTTTTCCTCCCCGGGGTGGCTGATAATGTTATCAAGGTATTTGGTAATTGTTTCCACTCCCAGCTTCACTCTCTCTCGATCTTTGTTGCAAGTGTGGATCTTCATGATGGAAGCAGAGGTGGGGTCTGTGATGGAGAGGGCCTGCAAGGCTTCTATAAGATGCTGCTCTCTCTCTTCCTTCTTGAGCAGGTCTCCAGTCAGTGGGCATCTGAAGAGGATGTTACACACATGGCTACAATCCTTCTTTTTTGGCACAGGGTCTTCACACTCAGCCTCCTCCTTCTCCCGAGCCTCCAGCTCCTTCTTGACTTGAGTTTTGATAGGATCCTTGCTGGGCACCTTGGACCTGCCTTGGGACTCCATCCTGGCCATTGCAGCCGAGGCTGCAGCTATCTGGGCCTCCCCACTTGGAGGTTTCCGAGGTTTGGCCGGCTCACGGCTGGTGTGAGCCACATCTTCCTTCCTCTCTTCGGTCAGTTTGTGCCCGGGTCCTGCAGATTTGAATTTAATGTCACTTTTCAACCCCTGGAATAACTTCTTCATGTCTGCGCACTGGAAAAAGGATGATGTGACTCACCCACACTGCCCCTCTCGCTCACGAGACTATCAACATCCGGGATCTGACAGCTGCAACCCGGAAGTGATCCCTCCACCTGCTCTGGATGTTCCTTAAAGTGATAGTGTTTGTAATTCCCATCCCTCCCTTCTCCTTATCCCACTCACATACCCCACCAGTCCTGAGGGACCTCTCTTTACCTTCTCTAGGTCATAAAGACTTTTATTTTTCTTTCATCACTTCCTATGAGTAGAAAATCATTAATACATAGTGGATTTGTTCCTAGCTCTATATAATATTTTATTATTTGTGTTATTTGTCCTAACCTAAAGGAATACTGCAATAATTGCACACACACACACACACACACACACACACACACACACACACACACACACACTCTCTCTCTCCTAGCACACAAAGGGTTAATGAAAGGTAATGGCTTGTAATGCATTCAGTGCTCACCCTAGCTATTGCACCTGTTGTGAACTGTGGTTCCTATAGCCACAAATGGCTAGCTGAGCATGATAGGGTTTGTAGTCCCCCACAGCAGTGGTTTACAGTCCCCCATAGATCTTTCTCACTTATGGGTGGCTGAGCATCACAGGAACAGTAGAAGGTGTGAACTAACATTTGGAACTTAAGATGTTGCACACTATGATCCCCATGATGCTCAGCCAGCGTAACGGCAATTGATTGAGAATCATTAGTTTGCAATAGCTGGATAACTGCAAAATAGTAGTTTTATTAAAATTCTGTTAAACAAATAATAAAAAAAAAAGAAGATTGGGCACTGCCATACCTTGGACAGACTCCCCAATGGAGTAGAGGTGTGTGATAGATGGGTATTTTTCATTCACCTTCCTCAGCACTGATTCCAGCTCCTTCTCATTGTGGTATTTAAAAGCCAGGCCTGGGTCTTGCATGTATAGATGGGAGAATAATGTGTTTAAAAGCAGAAGGAAAAATATCACTGGCACCATTGTAGAGGATGCAGAGAAGGCAGAATAGCAGGAACCAGCATGTTCATGTGCCACAGGGTGGGCAATTAGCTTCTGGGGTTTAATGAAGATATTAATTACTTGCAGCATCATTCATAATAGAAACTACAAAAATCCAAAATAACCTGATCTGGAACCTTAGCATTAAAACACTATACAGCCAATGAGCAGTTCAACTAATCTTACAGCCGGGGTATGGGTCAGCATGAAAACTGAACATAAATACATCCTTATTACAGTTATCTGCATTTCAAAAGTGATTTGGTACTTTCCAGTTATGCCATATACAAGGTGTCAGGTGTACACAGTGTAACATCCTAGCCCTATCCATCTTAAAGGTCCTGCCTAGTACAAATGATTGTATTTGTGCATGCACACTGCAATTAAATTGGTGCAATTGTACATAGGTTGCCACAAAAATATTGTAGAACAAATAATCAGATCTGCAATGTAGGTGCAAATGGCCTCACCCAGGTCTCGAGTCAGCTGAAAACACACAAAAGTCCAGCACCCCTGTGAGAAGATTTATTAGGACAGAGGCAACAGTTCTACTCCAATATGTCTAATAAATCCTTCTTTTCGCGCAGGGATCTGTGTGTTTTTGGTCAGCAAAATATTGTCTTGAAGTTAAGGTTAAAAGGACTGTGTGACCTAAACATTGCGAAAGTAGGGAATAAACAATGATTGAAAAATGATCTATACATTGTGTTAACTTAAATTGGGAGAAAAATTAGTTTTACATGTGTCTGTGGAGTCTCCTGCTTATGACATCACCCGTGGGTTCACATGCAAATATACTGGTTTGCCGTGGGAAATGCGTAATTTGCATATCAGGCCACAGGTGATGTGATGAACAGGCGACTCCACAGACCCATTTTTCACCGAATTTAGGAATTTGCTTGCAATTCTGCTAACACAATATATAGATCATTTGCAATCAGTTTGTATTGTCTACATGCAATACAATGTTTAGGTGATTAAGTCCCATTATGCGTTTGTGGGGGTAATATCATTTTTAAGGAATAATTATTGCAGGTTTTTAGCTTTGGGTTGCTGCCCCCCAAATCTGTGACAAAGTACACTTTTGATCTGAACACTGATTTTACCCTTTGCCAACCAGAGGGGCAAGCAGTGCAATGCCCATAACTCTTGTGATACCTATTGCTGTGTATGGCTGCCTGGGGACCTAAGAGAGATGGTTAGAGAACCAGCGCCAACTGATCACCATGGTAACCAGCTCTCCCCCTTAATGGTACCCATCCTCAGATAACTCCATAGCAACAAGAAGCACCGCCCCCTGGCTACCGTATGGTAATTAGCACGCTCACCCCTGTTTAGTAAGCACCGCCCCCTTGATGCTCAGTGTGGGAACGGAAGTACCTCCCCTGGATACGCTGTAGCAACGGGACGTTCTTATGGCAACCAAGGGGAAGAGCAGGCCGCAATGTTATAAAGCTGGATGTGGGAGGAAATAATTGGTATGTAATGGGCAGAGACTACAGGTATATCACTGTGTATATATGGGGAAAACTGTGAGAACGGGCTAGCTGGGTGTGAGGTCTGTGTCAGTGCCCCTGTTCTGGTGCCTCTTTCCGACCCTAAATGCCCCTCTTTTTTTTAGGAGCTCTGGAAACTTGGCTTGTACAAACGTATTACAGAGCTCAACAGCAATAACACTGATCATAATATTGGTTTAAAGTGCTATGTTTATATATTAGTTTGTGTAAATAATTTACTTTGTTCCTGTTGCAATTAACTTTATTAAAGACATAAATAGGTGTCTATTGGCTATAAAGTCACTTTTGAATTTGTGTGAACCATGCCCACCTGCCCCACTCCAAGCCACACCCCTACAACCAAAGTGTCCCTCTTTGGCCATTTAAAATGTTGGGAGCTATGTTCCCTTACTAGTACCACCGTCACCACCCTCCTTTTACCTAGTACCACCCCCCCCCCCCCATATATATACATACATATACACACACACACACACACACACACACACACACACACACACACACCCATATATATATACATACATACACACACACACACTTTAGGCCCCCTCCTCATGTACCCATGGTGCTCATTGGGCCATAGTAAGTAGTTTACTGTATTCTCAGATGTTAGCCATCACTAACCTGGTGTTTAACAGTTTATTTTTTTATTTTTAGCATCTTCCTTTCATAGGAATTAATACATTAATACAGAGAACAATTACAGTTGCATTTTTGTGTTAGGGTTACAGAACTCATTTATTCAGGGATGTTTATGAAAAGTGCATGTTTTGGGGCCTCATATGCTAAAGAGAAGACTGCAGACTGGTCTACATTTTACTAATTAGAGCCCCGGAGCGTACATTTTTCTGTCCCCTTTTTTGGGAATGCAATCCCGATCTCATTCTCTGGTGTCTGCGTGGTAGTGCTGACACTCAACCCCCCATGGTTCTGATTTGCCAGGTTAAGAAATTGTGAGGTATGCAAACCTTTGACTGGTTAACTTTAATAACAGCTTTGTACCTATTGCAGAATGAATATCTCATCATTAGGATATTCTTATCACTTTCCAAAGTTTAATGGCAGAAAAAGAGACGGAATCAGATCCCCAAGTGGTATCAGAGGTAAGACTTTCTCATACCTCCTACCATCACTACCTCTGATCTGCAATCAATCGGCTAATTATCTTTCATCTCTTGCAGGTAACGGAGGAGTTCTTCCCCACAGCAGTAAGCGAAGAACAGCTTCAGGAAGCTCAAAATAAATCTCACAGGAGGATATTTGGATCCAGCGAGGTCTTCTTAAAATTAAATGGAGATCAACGCCTCCTCAACCCCAGCTCGTTCAATGATATCGTTCAAGCCAAGGTGTTAGAACAGTAAGACAATCTTGTGTGACTGTACCAGATCATTCTCATTAAAGTATTTATTTATTGTATAGGGAATGGAAACAGTATACGGGGTTATATCATTACTGTTATATTTGTATACCTAATTCCACACACATCCACTTGTTTCCTGCGTCCCCGTTTATTTGATTTATCCAGCTAAAAAAACAAAAACGAGAACTGCGGAAGGATTATCCTTTATACAGAAAGCAGCTATCTGATTTTTAATATCGCATGCTTGCCAGTTGCACATAAGTGTGAATCGATGTCTTAACCTTTCCTAATAAAAACATAGAATGTGTTGGTAAGAACCATTCGGCCCATCTAATCTGCCCAATTTTTACTTTCATTAGTCCCTGGTCTTATATGAAAAATAGCCTTGTGCCTATCCCACGCATGCTTAAACTCCTTCACTGTGTTTACCAGCCACTTCTGCTGGAAGATTATTCCATGCATCCACTACCTTCTCGGTAAAGGTTGCATAGGGAGAGGTATTAGCAGTAGGAAGAGGGAAGTGCTCATGCCATTGTACAGAGCACTGGTGAGACCTCACTTGGAGTATTGTACGCAGTACTGGAGACCGTATCTCCAGAAGGATATTGATACTTTGGAGAGAGTTCAGAGAAGGGCTACTAAACTGGTTCATGGGTTGAAGGATAAAACTTACCAGGAAAGGTTAAAGCATCTTAACATGTATAGCTTGGAGGAAAGACGTAACAGGGGGGATATGATAGAAACATTTAAATACATAAAGGGAATCAACACAGTAAAGGAAGAGAGTATATTTAAAAGAAGAAAAACTACCACAACTAGAGGACATAGTCTTAAATTAGAGGGGCAACGATTTAAAAGTAATATCAGGAAGTATTACTTTACTGAGAGGGTAGTGGATGTATGGAATAGCCTGCCAGCAGAAGTGGTAGAGGTAAACACAGTCAATGATTTTAAGCATGCGTGGGATAGACACAAGGCTATCCTAGCTATAAGACCGGGAACGGGGGACTAATAAAAGTACTCCAAAAAAAATTGGTCAGACTAGATGGACCGAATGGTTCTTATCTGCCGACACATTCTATGTTTCTATGTTTCTAAGTGAAACTGACTTTTGAAACCTATTTTCCTTCTCATTTAAGACTGTCTTCTTTTTTTTGTGTTAGTTTTTTTATTTTCCCAATATACTCTCCTCCTTTACTTTGTTGATCCCTTTTTGTATTTAAATGTTTCTATTATATCCCCCTTTCTGGTCTTTTTTCCAAGTTGTACAAATGAAATCATTTTTTCCTCCTAGCTATGAATGCGGTGTCAAATTAATGAGTCAGGAGAATTGGGAGAAATCTGTTGTTTCTTTTTCAAAGGCTATTAATCTGGACCCAGAAAAGGTAAGAGAGTCATTGGCTATGACATATGTAGTAACAACCAATATGACTCTGTGCCTTTCGTAAGCTCTTTAACGTGACACTAAACTTTAATTTTCACTTGTGCTTCTAATATAGAAGCAAAAGTGAAATGTTAGTTGTCCCTAGTGTGAGGATAGACTGGCAGTTGCCTTTTATAGTACCTGCCAGTTTATCCTCTGACTGGCAGCTTCCATGGGAAGCAGGCAGCAGTCTGGTCGGCGACTGGCTCTCTCTGCTAGCTCTGCAGCAAGAGACCCCCGCATTTTGTAGACGGAGTGGGATGAGCCCCCGCTCTGATTGGCTGTGTGCACGCTGACACTGCCAGTGTGCGACAGCCTGGAGCTGCTGTGAGACACAGCAGAGAGTAAATACGTTTGTATCTATTAAGATACACGTCGGGTTTACTCCAGACCAGCAGGGCATATTTTTTAACCCTTGCTTCCTTGAAAGAAGCAAGGGTCAAAAAACTGTTTTGTTGTCCTTTAACCCCTTCGTGATGCAAGCACCAAAACGTAACGATTTGTTCCTGGCCACCGATCGGTAGCCAGTAACACTATGGCAGAGACCCGATCAGGGCCTTAATAGACCCTTTGGGTCCCTGCCAAAAAAATGAGAGACCTCCGGACGTCACATGTGACGTCACAGAGGCGTGCCCAAACCCGGAAGTTCAGGCACGGTGCGATTTAGAGAAATGTAGCCGGTGCCCACTTTGAGCACCGGCTAAATTTCCCCTGTCTGACTGAGGCACAGCTCATCGCAGGGAGCCGTAATGAGCTGTTTAACACAGGACATACTATGCCGTCCTAATGTCGCGAAGGAGTTAAAAGCCATGGCTAACAACACAGCCAGCGAAAATCAAGTTTGAAAATAATATCTACAATATAATTGAGTTTTTTCTACAAGTTTGTATACAAGACCAGATAGCCTGAATTACACAAATCCAGCAACGACAAGAAGTGTATGTATTTAAGTGAACTGGTAACTGAGGGGGCCATTCACGAAAACGGGGCCGTCCAAGTTTTTATGAAGTGGGCCTCGTAATCAGAAATCCATGTGCGTGTTGGGCCACGTTCATGTTTCTTATTTTCTGTAATTGGGAAGAATAGATTTTTTAGTCATAGAAAAAATATGGGTTATCTAGCAGTAATACAAGTTTACATTAACTTTATTCCAACAAAAGTATAGATTATAGGGATAATGAGAATATGCACAGTTAAGTCAGATGGGCCACACCATTCTTTGCAGCTGTGTTAAATGACAACTGTCGGGAAAAAAATTGTTATGCTTAATTGAAAGGTTACATAAATGTAGGCATTTTAAATAAAAAATATTTTAAATAAATAATACAGATAAAGCACCTTAATGAACCATCTGTGTTTGTATAGTTCTCTCAGGGGGCAGACATTTTGGGTCACCTGACCCAAGATTCTAAACCACCTATCTGCCCCCTGCTAGATCTATACCAACAGAGAGCGCTTTTATTAAAGCATTTCTATTTAAAATGTCTACACTTGATGAAATCGTTCAAATAAACATAACTTCATTTTTTTCAACAGTTGTCCTTTCAGGTGAATTGAGGTGAGATTAATATTTCACACCTATTTAGCTACACAATTTGCAAGGACAAACCTGGTGAGTTTACTTAACCAGGGGGGGGGGGGACTCACCAGGGTTGTCTCTGCACAATGTGTTGCTAACTAGATCTGATGAAATATCCGTCTAACCTTTTCACTGAATACCCCACTGAGATTAAAAGATTTGAAACCAAATTGCCAATTCACAGTTCAGTGTGTTAAGTTTAAAAATGAAAGTTAGTGTTTAGCAGGAGGCTATGATTGTGGTAAGACTTTAATCACATCCTAGATCATCATACGGTTGTTTCTTTCTTTATTAAGGCTTTTCTCTCCCTTTGAGAGATCATTGTTTTGGCCCGCTCCTATCACTCTGTATTGAAAAGGCTTTTTCTTCCTCTGTAGGTAGATCTGTATGTTAAAAGGGCAGAAGCATTTCTCCAGCTGTGTGACTTCCAATCCGCCCTACTCAATTTACAGAAGGCCTGTTCCATAGCTGGGCCCCGGAATGAATACACTGAACGTCTGGCCTTTACATATTACTTGCAGGTGAGATCAAGGTAACTACATTTTCTTTTAAGCAAAGTAGAATATTACTATTTATTTATAGAGTAACCTGACCATGCAGATGAAGAAATAATGCATGTAATAACATTTATTAGGATAAGAAGTTTTTTTTTTTTCTTCTATACATTGTACAGCCCATCACACTGTATTTGCAGCATGCTCACACGTGTTTGGTAGACCTCATCTTATATATTTATATTATTTGAGCCCGTGACTAACTTAGCATAACCCACATTTTCCTTTCCCCCTATGTATTAACACTGAATCCATTCCTGGATTCCAGTTCTATAACATTTTTAATTTATTTAATTTTTGAAAAAAGTACAGCCATGTGCGAATTTATTTATAGACAGGTGATTGAAACTGGTTACAGAGGAACTCCAATTCATTTTTGACACTATGTTTTCTGTGGACATAATATATCCTTCAGGGTCCGGCTTGCAGTAATAATCAGAAAACACCCTGAGCGGGTGTGGACAGAAACGAAGGTTATTATAACCACTGGATTTTTGTTTTGTTTCACCGACTGGTTTCGGCGTCACACGCCATTTTCAAGGTGCAATAAACTTAGAATGAATACATGTGAACATATACACGCCCATTGCAAGTCAGCAAGCCAATAGAAAATCAATATACACTACATGAAATACCAAAGATAATAACAAAATATAATACGTTTTACAAAACCCCACTAAGAATTTACAAGACGTTAGACCAATCGACCTCTCTATCAAGCCCAGCAGGGCTATTAACATCCTGAAAGGCACCCAGTTCACATTTCCAGAATACCTCCCGGCAGAGAAGTGCCTGCTGACGGTCTCTTCCCCGAGAGTGGGCAGAGACCGCCACCAGACTATAATAGCGCAGGGAAGCAGGAGATCCATGGCCAGTGTTAAGGTAATGAATGGCCATGGCATTATTTTTTCCCCTATCTGTACCCAATATTTTCTCTGCTTGTCTAATGGCAGATTTGTGTTCGGCAATTCGTTCTTTTAGGGGTGTAGATGTGCAACCCACATAGAATTTAGCACATGGACAAAATAATATGTAAATATGAGTGATCAGCTGTAACTTTGTGCGCATGCGCGGGGAGGGAATTCTACTGCGCCTGTGCAGTAGAATGCGCGGGGAGGGAATTCTACTGCGCCTGTGCAGTAGAATGCGTGGGGAGGGAATTCTATTGCGCCTGTGCAGTAGAATGCGTGGGGAGGGAATTCTATTGCGCCTGTGCAGTAGAATGCATGGGGAGGGAATTCTATTGCGCCTGTGCAGTAAAATGCGAGGGGGGGGGGGGGGCGAATTCTACTGCGCCTGTGCATGTAGAAGGAACGATCAAACTTAACATGATTATTAGTTAATACGAAACCCAAAAAGGTTTGCCAGATATTCCAAAAGGGGTGCATTTGGTAAGGGATCTATTTGCCAGATGTTTGATATTACAGACAAGGCCCTATGGAGGGCGATATTAGTATATAATGCCTCAATGTCCATGGTACACAATAAAGAATCAGGGTTTAACAAGATGGTATTAAAGATTTCTTGGGCACGATGGCTGACCCTAAGGAAAAAAGAACAAACAGGTTCCAGGACAGATCCTATACATGTGACAATATATGTTTTTTGGTTATTTTTGGAACCGTATAAGATACAGGGATAGCGGCGGCACAAACTATAAGGTTTTTTATGTATATTATCAGAGATAAAACCCGATGGGACTCCTATCTGCAATAAGTCCAAATGTTTGGTTTTGTTTGTAACACTGATGACATCCTCTGGTTAGTTCATGTTTGGTTTTGTTTGTAACACTGATGACATCCTCTGGTTAGTTCATGTTTGGTTTTGTTTGTAACACTGATGACATCCTCTGGTTAGTTCATGTTTGGTTTGGTTTGTAACACTGATGGAATCCTCTGGTTAGTTCATGTTTGGTTTTGTTTGTAACACTGATGACATCCTCTGGTTAGTTCATGTTTGGTTTTGTTTGTAACACTGATGACATCCTCTGGTTAGTTCATGTTTGGTTTGGTTTGTAACACTGATGACATCCTCTGGTTAGTTCATGTTTGGTTTTGTTTGTAACACTGATGACATCCTCTGGTTAGTTCATGTTTGGTTTTGTTTGTAACACTGATGACATCCTCTGGTTAGTTCATGTTTGGTTTGGTTTGTAACACTGATGGAATCCTCTGGTTAGTTCATGTTTGGTTTTGTTTGTAACACTGATGACATCCTCTGGTTAGTTCATGTTTGGTTTGGTTTGTAACACTGATGGAATCATCTGGTTAGTTCATGTTTGGTTTGGTTTGTAACACTGATGACATCCTCTGGTTAGTTCATGTTTGGTTTTGTTTGTAACACTGATGACATCCTCTGGTTAGTTCATGTTTGGTTTGGTTTGTAACACTGATGACATCCTCTGGTTAGTTCATGTTTGGTTTTGTTTGTAACACTGATGACATCCTCTGGTTAGTTCATGTTTGGTTTTGTTTGTAACACTGATGACATCCTCTGGTTAGTTCATGTTTGGTTTGGTTTGTAACACTGATGGAATCCTCTGGTTAGTTCATGTTTGGTTTTGTTTGTAACACTGATGACATCCTCTGGTTAGTTCATGTTTGGTTTGGTTTGTAACACTGATGGAATCATCTGGTTAGTTCATGTTTGGTTTGGTTTGTAACACTGATGACATCCTCTGGTTAGTTCATGTTTGGTTTGGTTTGTAACACTGATGACATCCTCTGGTTAGTTCATGTTTGGTTTGGTTTGTAACACTGATGACATCCTCTGGTTAGTTCATGTTTGGTTTGGTTTGTAACACTGATGGAATCATCTGGTTAGTTCATGTTTGGTTTGGTTTGTAACACTGATGACATCCTCTGGTTAGTTCATGTTTGGTTTGGTTTGTAACACTGATGACATCCTCTGGTTAGTTCATGTTTGGTTTGGTTTGTAACACTGATGACATCCTCTGGTTAGTTCATGTTTGGTTTGGTTTGTAACACTGATGACATCCTCTGGTTAGTTCATGTTTGGTTTGGTTTGTAACACTGATGAAATCCTCTGGTTAGTTCATGTTTGGTTTGGTTTGTAACACTGATGACATCCTCTGGTTAGTTCATGTTTGGTTTGGTTTGTAACACTGATGACATCCTCTGGTTAGTTCATGTTTGGTTTGGTTTGGTTTGTAACACTGATGACATCCTCTGGTTAGTTCATGTTTGGTTTGGTTTGTAACACTGATGACATCCTCTGGTTAGTTCATGTTTGGTTTGGTTTGTAACACTGATGACATCCTCTGGTTAGTTCATGTTTGGTTTGGTTTGTAACACTGATGGAATCCTCTGGTTAGTTCATGTTTGGTTTGGTTTGTAACACTGATGACATCCTCTGGTTAGTTCATGTTTGGTTTGGTTTGTAACACTGATGGAATCATCTGGTTAATCATGTTTGGTTTGGTTTGTAACACTGATGGAATCATCTGGTTAATCATGTTTGGTTTGGTTTGTAACACTGATGACATCCTCTGGTTAGTTCATGTTTGGTTTGGTTTGTAACACTGATGACATCCTCTGGTTAGTTCATGTTTGGTTTGGTTTGTAACACTGATGGAATCCTCTGGTTAGTTCATGTTTGGTTTGGTTTGTAACACTGATGACATCCTCTGGTTAGTTCATGTTTGGTTTGGTCTGTAACACTGATGGAATCCTCTGGTTAGTTCATGTTTGGTTTGGTTTGTAACACTGATGACATCCTCTGGTTAGTTCATGTTTGGTTTGGTTTGTAACACTGATGGAATCCTCTGGTTAGTTCATGTTTGGTTGTTATCATCTTCCAGGGTCAGAGCTTGTTTGAGCAGGAATGTTATATGGAAGCCTTGGAATGCTTCACTATGGCCTCCAAGCTGCAACCCATGAATTCCCAGTACCACATGCCCAGGTGAGTCAGCGAATTGATTTCAACACATCCAGAGACTCCAGATATTTAAAATAAAAATGTATTCTCTGGAAGCATGATCCACAGCGATTGTAAAACCTCTCTCCAAATTAACCCTTTATTAACACGGAAACACAGAATGTGTCTTAAATCTAGGATAGCCTTGTGTCTATCCCACACATGCTTAAACTCCTTCACTGTATTAACCTCTACCACTTCTGCTGGCAGGCTATTCCATACATCCACTACCCTCTCAGTAAAGTAATACTTCCTGATATTACTTTTAAATCGTTGCCCCTCTAATTTTAGACTATGTCCTCTAGCTGTGGTGGTTTTTCTTCTTTTAAATATACTCTCTTCCTTTACTGTGTTGATTCCCTTTATGTATTTAAACGTTTCTATCATATCCCCCCTGTCTCGTCTTTCCTCCAAACTATACATGTTAAGATGCTTTAACCTTTCCTGGGTTGGTATATGGTGTGGCCGGGTTCACAGCATTGAAGCCAGTTACTGGAATGTCTTTATTTTATGCAATTTTTTAATCTGTACTTTTACACTCCTGTTCAGCCTCCTTCATTTGGGTATGGGACCACTTTTAAACTATGTGATCTCGGTCCTTAATATTTTTCTGCACTGCAGATTATTGTCAGATGCTGGGACTGATCTACTACATCTGATACTCCCCTCTGTACAGGATCATTAATACCCTGTCTGATATGCTAAAGACAGTTGTTGTTTTTTTAAAGTGAGTTAGCTAAACTTCAGAGCAAACGTGTCTCACCTTAGAGAAGAACCAGCAGAGACTTTATGGCAAATACACTATCTGTGTAAGAGCATAAACTTTAACTAAGTACAGTCATTTTTAAGTTGATTTAAACTCTGCAGAGTTACTGCTGAATTCAAGTGAACCCTGCGTGTCACAATGGAAGCTGTATATGATTCAATGGATTCATCTAGATTCACATTAGTGATCACACAAGCTGATCATTGCTGGGAATCACCTTCAGATAGAGGTCATTGTCCAGTAATGGCTCCTACTTCTCCCAGTATAGATCTCTATAGTAATACATGGATTATGTTTTCCCGGCAGTATTTCTTGTCTTGCGGCTTTGGGACAGCATCAAAAATGTCTCCTCTTGGTCACTAAAAAGCTGGAACAGGAAGAACGTAATCCAGATTTATACGTGGCCCGTGCACGGCTGTATGATCACCTACAGAAGGTACATTTTTTTGTATAACTCTACTAAATCAATGAAGCTAACCATACTCTAAGGCAGAGTTGGCTAATCTTGGCACTCTGTCTGTATCCTGCCTTAAGGCTAACTGAGCATCAAGGGGTATTCTGTTCCCAAACCTCTGCAGTGCCAAGGTTAGCCATCACAATCTTGATGTGTTTAATTAAATATCTTAACATTAAGGCCCTTGAACCCTTTCGCTGTAGTATAGGGTCTACTAAAAAAAAAAAAGAGAGAATTGCTGGAAATTGAGAAGGGACTTTCAAACTTTAGGCCAAAGTAGCTGAGTTGAAAAAATTCTCCCATGCAGCTGCACTGATGATTTTTTTCCATTTTGGCTACTTAAAGAGACACTAAACTTTATTTTTCACTTGGCCTTTATTACAGATGCAATAGTGAAAAGTTTAGTTGTCCCTAATGTGAGGATAGACTGGCAGGCACTTTTCGATAGTACCTACCAGTTTATATTTTTATATTGACGGACAGCTTCCATGAGAAGCCAGCAGCCCGCTCTGGGCGGCAACTGGCTCAGACTCTCGTTTTTGCTTAGCCCACGCTCGCCAGCTTCCAGACTGGTTGTGAGACACAGCAGAGAGTAATCGCGTGTATCTTGTCAGGTTTACTCCGGACATGCAGGACATATTTTTTAACCCTTGCATCCTTGTAGGAATCAAGGCTTTAAATAAAGTTAAGTTGTCCTTCAAGTTTGAAATCACTATCTCAATTCCCTGCAATTCCCTCTGTATTGAGTAGAATTTCTTTGTGCGTTTCTTAAAATGTATTTTACATTTGATCTGGGTCTAAAAATGCCTGGTCAACCAATATAGGGACACTTGGGGTGTATGATTAAGGGTTTGGCTAGACCATTTAAAATTCCTCTCCTCCAGGTGTTTGGTAGATTATATTGTTGCACCCGACAGATTTTGTACATTAGCACCCATATAACTTGGTTCTTCCCTCGATCACCAGTCCACCCTAAGCTATAAAGATATACAAATGGCTCTGTCGCTGAAACCGCATCATACGGAGGCCCAAGCCTTGAAGGAGAAATGCATAGAAAGGGCAGAGAGGGCAAAGGTGAAAGCCGTTCATTACGCAGTGCTGGGCAAGCTCCAGGACGCACTAAGCAAGATCTGCATTGCAATAGAGAACAATCCCTCGTCCGCCGACTACCACATATTCAGGTAAAAAAATGTTAAACATGTGACTATCGTTCGGTTCGCGTAGCCTTTCACGCCCATTAGTCTGGTATAAACTGACCTCGCCATTGAAGTGACTTTGCCATTAGGATCAATGTTTTTTTTTCTTGGGCACGGTGGATGTTGCTTAACTTATTCTTTCCTGCAGAATGATGGCCGCTAATTGATGAAAGTCTAGTCTCTGGTTGGTTGTTGGATGAATAAGCAGTTGTACTGTATATTCATTTTGGCTGGCTGAGCATTATGGGAAAAGTTGCCCAAATGGATTGACTGCCATATAATATTGGGTAGTGGGGCCATGAAACATTTCTGCACCAGATCCCCCTTAAGTCTATGGAAGTGCTCCGCAACCTTTGCTCACCCACAGCTCTTCCCAGAATTCTGCGGCACACCACACTGGGGGGCGGAGCTTGGGAGGTCAAGTGTCAGTGCTGCCGTGCACTAAAACTGGCGTCATTATATGCAAGCGTTGTAACCAGTCTCCAGTGTCCCAGACACCAGAGAATTAAATTGATATTGTGGATTGCGGTCCCAAGTCCCACTGAGCTCTACCTCTGTCAGGAAAAACGGGACAAAGGTAAAGTTTGGAAGGTCAGTGGGATTGCCTCTCAAAATCGGGACTGTCATTGTTCCAGGGAGGCATGACTAACCCAGGCAAAGTGTTAGCATGTACATTCAATAAACTTTATTGTTCCGGTAACAATAAATCTAGTGGACTAACTATGGGGGAACACAAATGCTGGATGCTGTTGATAGCGGGTGTCTATCTCAGACCTAAATCACTGATGACAAAGATCCAATAGATCTCAAAACAAGCATCGGGGAGCATGAGACGATCCAATTTGAATTAGAAAGGTTGGGGTACCTGAGCAGTTAAGGACCAGTCGGGGGTTTGTCTGTGTTATTCCATGTGTAGCAGTGTATATAAACTGTGAAAAGTATGAATGTGTCTGCCCACCCATCAGGTGCAACGAGGGAGCGTCATTCACGCCCATAAAGCAACAAGAAAACACAGGAGACTCAGCACACAGTTTAAGGGAGTTTAATCCACCAAAAAATAACAACGTTTCAGCCCAGCACTGAGCTTTTTTCAAGTCTCTTATTTTTTGGTGGATTAAACTCCCTTAAACGGTGTGCTGAGTCTCCTGTGTTTTCTTTTAGTGTATATAAACTGTGTCATTTTCCCTGGCAGGGGTACAGTGTATAAACGGCTGAAAGATTTCAGTGCAGCCGTGGATGACTTTGTGATGGCCATGCAGCTGTGTAATGCAGATATCGAGGAAGGGTCCCCGAGGATGGAGATACACTCCGAGGCTGAGAAGCAGCTTGTTCTTACCTACAACGACTTTGCTGTGCACTGCTACATGAAAGGGTTCTACCAGGAGGGGGCGCAACTGCTCAACAAGGCGCTCAAGGCAGAGAGGAACAAGAAGGAGCTGTATGTCAATCGGGGAGGTGAGTGGAGCACAAGAAATTGGTGAAACCATGACACTTCCCCCTCCCCTTCTGTGTGTGGTACATTCCCCACCCACCTTTCATGCCCCGCCCACAAAACCTTTTTTTAAACATTTCTTAAGATGTTTCTTCTAATGGGGGGCAGACAGACGGTGCCTGACGTTTCCCTCTGCAGAGGGATCTGGAATATAAACCTTGGCCTTTCCACCCAACACTCCAGTTTTTAAAGATCTCCTCCTTAGCACAGGTGGCGTATTCTTGCTTGGACACAGGTAGATCTGGCAGGAAAGGGGAGAAATGCATTAATTGGCCTGGTTGAGGAAACACTGCTGTTGGACAGACTCAAGGACTTATGTTGAGAAATAATAATAAATTAAGTTTAATTATTAGACTCAGTATATTATTATTCTCCTTGGGTATAGTGTAGATCATCGCACTGTTCTTGGACCCTAGATAAGAACATGATTGTTAATAAAAGGTGCTCTTAAAGAGACATGGCACATATTATTTTCTATTAATGTTTATTTTTTTTCAATGGATGTAAATATTGTACAATAATTTTATACCATCAATCTCTGTATTATCACACAGATTGCTTCTTTCAGCTGGGAGAGATATCGTTTGCATTGGCAGATTACGAGCAAGCATTCGAGCTAGATGCCAATGACTGGTGTGTAAGGACACGTATAGCCAAGCTGCTGGATGAGATGGGACTGCAGGCGAATCAGATCAGGTAGATGCATTAGGGTCAAACTGCATTCCATCCAGTATTGGAGACTACATGTCCCATAATCCCCCTGCCAGCAGACAGTATTATGGGAAATGTAGGCAGCTGACACGCGTGGGCACATGGAATCCTGAGTACTGTAAGTCACTGGGTATCGTGTTGTTTATACAGGCAGTACCAGCAGGCCGAACACCACTTCTCAGAAGCCATTAAGAAACAGCCCTGGCTTTCACAGCTCTATCTGCATCGAGCTCGGGCAAGACGGTGTTTAGAGAAACCCTTGGAAGCACAAGAGGATGCCATCATCTCTATTTTGTTAAGCCCCTACAGTGATGAGGTACGAGTCATAATATTGCCATTCCTCCTACAGTGCGGCCCTTCTTCAGCTGTTGCTGAAATCCGTGGTTGAAGAAGAAGAAGAATATCGTATTTTCCGGCGTATAAGACGACTTTTTAACCCAGGAAAATCTTTTCAAAAAGTCGGGGGTCGTCTTATACGCCGGGTATCGTCTTCAGCGGGTGCTGAGGTTTACTTACCTATTTTCTGCTCTGTCTCCCGCTGTTAAGCCGGTCCGTGGCTGTGAGGGAAGCATTGTGTGCTCCCCTCCAGCGTTCAGCTTCAATAAAGTTTGTTTAAACTTGTTTTAAAACAAACTTTATTGACCGCACGGCTGGAGGGGAGAGCACAACGCTGCCCTCACAGCCACGGACCGGCTTAACAGCGGGAGACAGAGCAGAAAGTAGGTAAGTACTGGGGATTGGGGAAGGGGGGAGAAGGGTCCCAAACTCTATATTTTAACCTCAAAAGTTAAAATATAGATATTATACGCCGTATTTTCCGGCGTATAAGACGACTTTTTAAGGAAAAATCTTCTCAAAAGTTGGGGGTCGTCTTACACTCCGGAAAATACGGTAATACATTGGCGGGGTTAGGCACCAAAGATCTTTAGGGGTGCACCCTCCCCCACAACATGTTGGCACTTTATTGCTTTTGATGCCAAAAAAAAATGAGCGCTAGCCTGGATATTCAAGCTTGTTACATCACCTATTTGAGAAATAACAATCAGGAATGTTGTACCAAATACAGCGGGTCCCATGGGATGACCAGGTTTTTGTCTTGGTGAACAGGCAGAGTCTACAGTAATGAATTTCTTTCCCGGGAAAACCCTGGAGGAGATGATGAACAGCAGAGCAGCCCAGACCGCTCGCTGGGCGATGAAGAAAACCACAGCAGATCTTCCAGTTGACTTGGCAGACGTTGGGTAAGATATTTTGTGCAGGGCAGTGTAATATCCAGGTTAGTGCCACTTACATAAGTCTCTCCCTTAGGGTTGCAGAGTCAATTACTGGCAGGGTTGAGAACTAGATAATCTGAATGTACCTTTCCTGGTTAAACACTGTTAACCTTATATGTGATTTATACATATACTTTTCTGGCCTTATAAAAGGAAAAAAGTAATGGGCAAATACAGGAATTCATTGAGGTCACTGATCATAAACTGAACAGATGAGATCAATAAACGCCTTCAACTCTGACTGTGCTGCCAAGATCCAGCGCATATATATCATCGCTACCCTCTCCAATATGATGCTGCCCTATTATCACAGCTTCCGTCGCTCTGCCTCTAATGACAGTCAGCAACATTACACCTAAAACAAAACAAAAATACCATTAATTTGGGCTAGTTATGTTAGGGTTAGCTTAAATTAAGACATGTGAACACTGGGTATTTCTAAACTCAGGCCAAGTATTCAAAGCTATTTATCTTTGTTTACCATTTGTACATGTATGAAAAATATTTTTCAGTTAATTATTATTTTTTATTTAAATTTGTCCTCCTTTTTTAATGATTTTTTTAGTAAATTATGATATGATGAAAATAATGGCATCTTAATGTCCTTCTTATAGCGATATAACCAGTATATAATATATGTGGGTACATTAAACGAGAGAGGAAAATTACAGCTAAACACAAACACTGAAGAAAATGTAAAAACAGCCATTGTCCCGTAGGGGTTATTATGGATAACTATATTTGTATAACTTATTTATTGTTTATAACCAGGAGGCTGCAACTCACACATTTATTTAACCCCTTAGTGACAAGACATTTTCACCTTGACTTTCCCTTGGTGACAATGGCTGTTTTGACATTTCTGGGGTGTTTGTGTTTAACTGCAATTTTCTTCTCTCACATACTGTACCCACACAAATTATATGTTGTTTTTATCGTCATAAGAAGGGATTTCATTAGATACCATTATGTTCATCATATCTTATAATTTACTACAAAAAAAATTATGATGAAAAATTTAAAAAAACCCAATATGTGGTTGTCTCAGTTATCCATTGAAGAAACAGGGAGAAGCCCCCACTGCCAAAGAGGGTTTAGCCGTGTGCATATCTGAAGAGCAGCTGATCGCAGAAATGGTTCACAGCCGCAGAAAGGTAAGATGTGGCCAGGAGCCGACATTGTCTAATGCATTCCCCAAATCCAATCATTGTGCAGAATCCACCTGTACGCATGAACTGGCAAGCTGGACCGCTACAGAGGCTGTGTAGGCTGAAGCTGCGGGTGCTATAGTGACCAAAAAAAAGCTCTTTTACACTTAGATGAATTAGAGAGCAGAACTCCTTTAATGCAGGTCTGGGGAATAAATAAAGTCATTTGTGAATATCTAACATTTTGTGCATTTTTTTCCGTTTAGCGCCTCTTCTGTTTCTTTTTAGATAGCGTGCATTTTTTTTTCCGATTCCTGTAATATATTGCAGTTACATTTGCGCACGCTAAAGACTTTTGCAAATATTTTGTGAGCTTTTAGCTAGTGCTAATACATTTTTTTTAAAAATATTCGCAAACATGGCTGTTTTTATTCACAATTTGCTCATATTTGCTAATCGATTGTTAAATGTTTAGTACTTTGCAAAAGGAGCAAAGAGCAAAAATAGTTTTGCTCATAAAATATATTCACTTTTTGTGAGTCATTGTATAAAGTGAATTGTTCTTCCCTCGATGTGCTGGTCCAAAATTGTCCAATTAAAGTTATTTAGTCCCAATAAAGAAATAAAATATATGTCCTGTTCTTTCCTTTCAGATTAACACAGAGATCCAGGCAGCTCTAAACAGAAGAGGCCACTTGCAGCCTACAACCCCTCGTGTGAATACACGGCCACGAGCGAAAGAGGAACCACCTGCCACTAATGCTCCATACCACTGGAAGACCTTCCGTTTAGGCCTCAAACCTCCTGGATAACACTACTACCACCAATTCCTTTCCAAAACAGATCGGGGAGACAATCCTGAATCAAAGGATTAAAGCAGCATTAATAAGATCTGTCTGGGGCACTAATGATTCATCCTTCCAGTACCAAATCAGACAGTCCTCAGTTTGATACAGGGGCGGATCCAGAGTCTATCGTATTTCCGATGCTCTTAACCATCACTGCATGGATTGAGCGCTCAGTATGTTTAAAACACACAGAGCCAATGCTGCCTGCGTCTACCCGCAGAGTGAGCCGACCTGCGCTCCACTCAGGTTGGGGGCGGACCTTCACCGATGCATTCTGCTCCTCCACCCCGGCACTGCTTGGGGGCAGGGGGCGCAATTGCCCTGTTGCCCCCCTCCTGGATCCGCCACTGGTCTGATAGCATTCAAACAGAAAAGAAAACCAACCATCCCAGACTCTAACCTGCCTCTTGGAACAAGGCTACAACTATTTTTGTGTGCCATCAATCATTAAAAAAAATAATGAATATAAATAATGTTTTTACGGAGAGCAGGGTATCATTACAGTGTACCCAGAATTTAATAAAAGCAATATTCACTATTTTAATAGAGTAACGTGTGTTTTACAGGAACACGCCATAAATAAAATAAACCGTGCTTAATGCAACAAACCCCAAAATGAATAATTATTTTTAAAAAATGTGGCTGTTTAATACAGTATTGGTTACAGTTAAACAATGAACTGATCATTTGTATTGTGATATTCCAGTGTTCATTAACAGTCAGAAGAAAAAATTATTGAGTATGTTGATTCTTAGTTTGACTCTGTTAATTCAGACAGCGCTAGTCTTGGCTGAAGGCTCAATGACGAAACGAAGATCTTTGTTCCCTAATGAAGAAGTAATTATTGTTCAAAGGTTCACATGAGATCATTTCTTTCAGTCTCTTGGCTACACGCAAGAGACTGATTTTCTATATCAGTTACACTTATAATTCCCGGATCAGGTACAGAGATGTCCTTTGTACCATGACTGAAGTTTCTCTAGAGTGGCTGGTACAATTCTTCATTCCAAAAAGTATTTAGACTCCTCAATAGAGACTGTTTTCCCATTGCTTTAATTGAAGTATATCTGCAGGCCGGTTTCGAGTTTAAATACCCACCCCAAAAAAACTTAGGTCACAAGTAATAATTGACCCGGGAGGCCACAGTTTTACAGCCGGTTGCCGAGAAAACCTTCTCATCTTCTGGAAAGTAAACAAGGCTCTCTGTCACAGAACGGACAAGTTCTTCTTCATAGTCCTGTCCCTGCTGCTCCAACTCGTTTCGCACGCACTGGCGGACGTGGGTCTGACGCAGTGGTAAGAACGGTACTATGACGTCGATGAGGCTTTGTGTGATGATCTGCGACTGCCAGAAGCCATCTGCCAAAAAATTTAAAAAAAACACAGCTTCAGTAAATGTCAACAAAAATCTCTTTGATGCTACAGAAGTCTACTACACTGTCAGTCCAAGGATTGCTGTTGCCCTACAAGCTAGGACTTTGGCTGTTGGGGACTGAAGTATCTGCTATATCTTCTTTAATTATGTCCCAACCAGCTTTTAAAACGTACAGGTAAAGGCCAAAAAACTTGACCACTAAAGCAGTCCATTATACATCGAAGCGCATAGTCTACCAGTGTCTGAAATTCAAACATACCCCTATAATCAGAGCCCTTTCAAGATTAGCATGGTTCGTTCCTGAAAACATGGGGCTGATAATTAGATGCAGTTATAGACATGATGTGAAGCATTCTGGGATGCCGTGATCATAAACAGTCATGTTTACCATACAACTAAGGCCAGCCACAAACCTTGGTACACAGGTAATGGGGAAAAACAAGAAGTTATATTAAGCTCTTGAACTATTCAAAAACGGTAACAGAATATTTGATGCTCTGAGCTGACCGTTATGGCCATGCTGTACTCTTCAGGACAAAGGCTGTTTTAACAGCGGTGTTTGTGTTTAGCTGAAATGGGCTTTCTTTAGATACTGTTATTATGATCATAACATACAATTTACTATAATTAAAAAAAATGGAAAATTGAAGAAAAAAACTTTTAATTGAAAGATCTTTTGTACATCTGCAAAAGCTGATCAAAGGACCTGCAAACTAGATTCAAAAGATTTGGCATGAGTTGGGGAATTTGGCATGAGTTGGGGAATACCCCATTTTTAGGCAAGTTGTAAGGCAATAAATACAAGTAGCACTTAGCTTTTACCTAACCATTATTTTTCTATATTGTAGCCCTAACACTAACCCTAGTCTAACCATAACCTTAGTCCTAACCCTAGACCAACTTTTTTTTTTGCTTAGAATTCTCCCCTTACTCTAATTACACTCTCCCTGCCCGATGATTGCCGTCAGGCATGGAGAGCACTGGTTTTTACAGCTAAACAACATCAGGATTAATAAGAAAGTTCATCACTTACGTTCCGGATTGGACACCACAGCTTTAGAGATGGCCGACTCCAGATCGCTGAGTTGTATGTCTTCTCGATCTTTCCGATCTCTCCAAAAATCCAATGCCACCCGATTAATGTCATCTCCACCAGCATTGCTGCAGACCACCACACACCGGTAAGGTTGGAATAGGTAAGTGCATATTATTTAATAAACATTTTCGGAGGTCAGAGTTGAACTTTGTGGGTATTATTTACCTGATAAAGATGAAAATGGCTTTTTTGTAGTTGGTCCCATACACCACCCATGAGGGTCCAAGGAAAGGGGCAATGACATCGATGATGCCCGGGTGCATCTTGTCCATTTCCTCGAAGAGAAAGATTGAGCGGCCACAGGCGGTGAGGTTCCCCTGGATCCATTGTTTCAGATCCTCCTAGGAGGATTGAGGACAGGGTTAGGTAAGGAAGACTACCAAGGATGAGCATAATGGTTCCACATGCGTTGTAAGGATTCCGAGTATGGATTGTGCCAAAGTATGCCACAAAGTGATCACACACCTATTGATCATCCTATCAGAGAGAGGAAGACAGGTGCATGAAGGGAAATCGAATTCGCTCTACATAACTATATGGAATAATACAAGCCCGCTGACAGGTTTTCAACTATAGGTAATTACACAGTCTAAGTGGCAAAGAACCATCCATCCAGATATTAAATATAGCACGGGACAGGGATGGCTAACCTTGGCACTGCACTTTGAAAACTACAGCCTTATGAGTAACTAAGCATCATGGGATACGTAGATCCCAAACGTGCAGTGCCAAGGCTAGCCATCACAGCATAGATCATACAGACCCAAAAGATGCCCAGCACTTGGATTATGCAAACCTTATACTGTGGCAGGTTGTGTGCATGTTGGAAGTGAAGGATGGGAGAGAAGTGATGGACGTGGGAACTCCGGATCCCATCTTTGTAGAGGTGTTTGACCAGGAGGGAGCTCACAAAGGTTTTCCCCGTTCCGCTCCAGCCGTGGAAAGATAACACCAGGGGTTTTGTGGGGCTTTTGGTTCCCACAAACCTTTTCACAGCCTTGACCACGAGCTCTCTGGCTAGGTGCTGCCCATACACATTGAGAGCAAGGTCGCACTCCAAAGCTGGGCGCAAAAAAAGACAAAGTAAAGGGTTAAAATACATGGCACAAAATACTCGGGAGCAACATACAGGTCCCACGGCGTGGGCGGATGTGATGGAACAAGTCAAACTCAGGAGCCAGGGGAGTTATTTTTAGGAGCCAGGGTAATGGAACTTCTAGTATGTAAAACTATTTAAAAAGTTAGGAGCCAGCAGTATGTATCTTAGGAGCCACGACTCCTGGGATTTGTGTAGCCTGGTCACTGGGGGGATCTATATTTTTTAATTTAAAAAAAAAAGTGGTGAGATTCCTAAATTAACACAGGAAAACATGGCACTCCAGCTGTTGTGGACTACACTCCCTATGATTCTCAGCCAAGTGGGAACTGCCAGCTGGAGTTATAGGCATTAAGTAGCTCCTGGCATAGCTCATACCCCTGAATAAGTGCATTATTATTATTATGATGATGATGATGATGGTGGTGGTGATGGTGATGGTAAGGGAGCAGCTGTACTTGCTGAGTGCATGCTACAAACACAGAGGAGCTGTCCCAGCACTCACCATTCAGGTCAGGCCGGAAGCCGCACTCACAGAAGCTGTACAGGCTGCAGGGCAGGGAATAAAACTCCCAGGGACTCGCCGAACCAGAGATCAGAACCACCAATGCAAACACCCACCAACCAGCCGCCATGCTCACCGGCCCCGCGGCATGCCGGGAAATGTAGTCTGACACAGCGAGCGGCTCACAATCACGTGCTTGTGAGCACTGACCAATGAACGGCGGCAGGTCACATGCTGGAACTTGGCGTGTCTCAGCGGCCATGATGGGAAGGGAAAACTTTATAACTTTATACATTATATGCCTTATTATTTTTACAACATCGTTTGTGGTGGGTTCAGAAGAAAAAAAAATATATATATTGAGTTCACTATTGGTCTTTATAGATTAAATTGTAAGGCTTTCTTTTAATACTCTGTGGTTTATTAATCCAATACTTAGTTGGACATTTTGCAGTAATTGGATAATAATAAAAAGTTATTACACTTAATATAAACTGACTATTGATATCTAGGTCTCTGCCAATATAAATGCAAACTGCAGTGACCCTTCCACCATATCTCATATACCATATGTTCAGCGCCAATTAACCCCTTAAAGGACAAGAGCTATTTTTTTTTATTTTTTTTTTAATAATAGCTTTCTTTTGGTTACATTTATGATGTGCCTGTACCATCATGTGTCCTTAAAAGGACTATATCCCCTAAACATTGTTGCTAT
Organism: Pelodytes ibericus; assembly: GCA_036172795.1. Classification (NCBI taxonomy): domain Eukaryota; kingdom Metazoa; phylum Chordata; class Amphibia; order Anura; family Pelodytidae; genus Pelodytes; species Pelodytes ibericus. Next base: position 84,838,647 of record CM069864.1, on the reverse strand, counting down.
GGATTGAAAAGTATCTGTAAATTGTGTTAGCAAATAGCGAGTAAATATCTAAATTAGGAGAGACGTGTTTTAAATGTGTCTGTGGAGTCGCCTGCTTATGACATCACCTGTGGCTTGATATGTAAATTTCCCATTGAAAACCAGTTCATTTGCATACCGTGCCAAGGGTGATGTCATATACAAGAGGCGCCGCAGACACTTTTTTCTCCTAATTGAGGCGTTTCCTTGCAATATTGCTATAACAATGTATAGGTATTTTTCAATCATGTCTTATTCACAGTAAAAAACAATGTTTAGGTGATACTGTCCTTTAAGTTAAAGGACAACTGTAGTAAAAAATAAAAATAACATGTTTAATTGAAAGATTGTATCATGTGTAAATGATTTATAAAGAAAACCTTTTATCAAAGAATACAAATTAAGTGGCTTATTGAGTCTTCTTTACTCCATATCGTTCTCTCAGGGGGCAGACATGTTGGTTAGAATCTTTACTTCATATCGTTCTCTCTGGGGGCAGACATGTTGGTTAGAATCTTTACTTCATATCGTTCTCTCAGGGGGCAGACATGTTGGTTAGAATCTTTACTCCATATTATTCTCTCAGGAGGCAGACATGTTGGTTAGAATCTTTACTCCATATCGTTCTCTCAGGGAGCAGACATGTTGGTTAGAATCTTTACTCCATATCGTTCTCTCAGGGGGCAGACATGTTGGTTAGAATCTTTACTCCATATCGTTCTCTCAGGGGGCAGACATGTTGTTTAGAATCTTGGGTCAGATCTTCACTCACCTTGGTTCAGATGAACAAAGATCTGACCAAAGATTCTAAACAAAATGTCTGCCTTCTGGTGGAGCTATATGGAGTAAAGATGGTTCAATAATGTACTTTATTTGTATTGTTTCATTGAAGCATCTCTATATAAAATGCCTACACTTGATGCCATCTTTCAATAAAACACAACTTCATTTTTTTGCTACAGTTTGGTAAAACAGAGAGTTTTACCCAAGACAAGTCCTGGAGCCCAGTGGAAATAAATATACCTGTAACTCATGAATTTAGAGCTCCTTGGCAGATAGGGCAAAACATTATTTTGGGACTTTGTGCCATAGATTGCATAAGGTCAGTGCTACTGCACATCCCAGAAAAGGAGGATGAGGTTGGTTTTAGCAGCCCCGACCTGGCAAGCATGGTAGCGCCATCATTCTAACTGGCAGAGTTACGCCAGGTGCGCTGTATACAATCTCCGGTGTCCCGCTAAGCTCTACCTCTGTCCTGCTTTTCGGGAGAGAGGTAGATCTAGAGTCCCGAATCCCTTCTAGCTCTACCTCTCACCCAAAAATCAGGGCAGAGGTAGAGCTTAGCGGGACAGAAAGTCAGTACCGTCCTGCTCAAAGCAGGAGGGTTGGGAGACATCTTATTCTGCAGCACTGTGTACTCTATGTTCCTATAGGCCCGCCACAATAAAAATGCCCCTTAATAAAGCCCAGGCAAGTGTTACATTTTGGAAGTGTAACAATCACTGCCGAATTCTAGACCCCGAGCCTAGATGAAAATCACTGTGAACCGTTCTTGGGGGTCCATCGGACCTTCCTAGCATATTGTGTGCCCTTGGCAGTGTGGCTCTGTGGCGCAATGGATAGCGCATTGGACTTCTAGAAAGCTGAAGGCATTCAAAGGTTGTGGGTTCGAGTCCCACCAGAGTCGCATTTTTACCATTTCTCATGGTTCCTTGCTAATTTTGAATATTTTATTCACAGGGCAATTGAATAAAGTGCAAGAATTTAAGAGGAGTACGCAAATGAGAATATGACTTATGTAGGCGTCAAATTATTTTACAAAAAGATTATTAGATTACATTCATATTGGGCATTTAAGAACATATTATATGTTGCTCTGTTCTGTAATGTTCTCGTGTGTTTACATCTTAAATAAAAGGCACAAGCACTTGAATTCTTTACATCAATACATTTATTTACACAGAAATCATAAAAGCGCGGCTATGTACAGCGCATGAGCTAGAATACTGTACATCACAGAGAGAGATTCTCCCATTATTTACACACTGGGAAACGGGTTTCTCTTTCGCATGAGAAGCGACATTCGTAAATCCGCGGGAATCCAAATTCAGACCGTGACCGGCAGCTGCTCAGAGTACAATGTTCCAGTTATTTAGGGAGTAGTGCTGAACTGCACGTCTCCTGTTGCTGCCGGACTACAAGTCCCATGATGCATCAGTAGCCGATCTTAAAGGGACTAGTACACACTGTTTTAGAAATATATAGATTCAAAAATTATCTACAGTTTTTTGTTTTTTTTTTGCATGTATATGCACAGAGGAAGAGAAAAATGTGGTCTAAACAGGTCTGTGGTGTTTCCTGTTCTCATCATCTGTGGCTGGAGACACAACTGAACTACCTTTAAGGGGAAATGTGTCATTTGCATATCCAGCCACCAGTGAGGTCATCAACCGGAGACACCACAGACCGATATGAAACCCATTTTCCGGTAATGACATATTTCCATGCAGTTCTGCTAACACAATGTATAGATCATTGTTTATTATCTATCTTCAAAGTATAAACAATGTTTAGGCGAACGGAAATGGGATTGAAAAGTGTCTCGGGCTCCTGTTTATGACTCCCCCTTGTGGCTTGATGTACAAATTACATGCCATCAAGCCACAAGGTGATGTTCTACACCAGACAATACTTTAATCATATGCAATTCTGATCACACTATGTATAAATCATTCCTTATACTATGGATTTCCTCTTAAAAACGGCACCTACAAAGTTGCAATTGACTAATTTCACAATTGCTTTTAAATGGCATCATCGCTACTGATCTCTTCATTGTTGGAATGGCAAAATATATACATTTGTGCAAATATTTATTGAATTAATTCTCCCCTGCCCTAGCCAACCCCCAACCCGTTATCCCGATCCCTCGCCCCCCCCCCCCCCAAACTCTCAGGATTCCTGCTGTCCTTATACCCTTTGACACAAAGAGACATTTTTTTTTCACTTTTTGGATGTAAATTTGTATTAAAAACAAACAAACAAACGAAATCTTGGCAGCCAAGGCAATTCTCCTCTATTATTTGCACACACCACAAGTCATGTAGAATGGAGATGGAATGCATAGATATCTCAACATAGAAAAAGGATGGTTTGCGAAAGACCAAATTTGTACGGAAGGGGTAGCGGACACCGTGAATGGCCTTCCAGCAGAAGCGGTAAAGGCTGTAAGGCTTTATCTGAGCAAATAAAGAGGCAAGTCGTATTTCAATTTGAAAGTTAGAAAAGAGTTTCCGGTTTCTGTAATCGGGACAGCGAGGGGATTTTTTCCGTATTATGATCCCTTCTGCTGTAAAGATAGTTCGAAAAAATCAACTAAATTTAGACGAAGACAAGACAGATGGTGCAGATGAAAAATCCAGAGGATTGGCAGTGATTCAGTCAGACACAGTTCCTTGCAGGGAACATCTGACCTCTTGATAAAGGCTCCCCTGTGCCTGTCATTTTTTACACAGACACTAGAGGGCCTCAGTAACCCACGAACCCATGAAAGTGAAAGCCTTGTAATGTCTGATGTCTTATCTGCCTCTTCCTTTTCCTCTCGTCTCCTTTGCCGGTCCCCTATCTCCGTCACAAACGCCGTGTTATAATTCACTGAAGCGCACCGAGGGCTCCAGCTTGTACGACAGAGCGGTGAGGACTTTGTCGAACTTGTCGTATCTCTCAGCCTGGCTCCCGCATGCCCCTCGGCTGCCCCACAGCATCCGCATCTGGAACTCTGTGCTGGATACCTCCAGGAGATCTGACCTGGAGTGAAAGCCTGGAAGAGGACGGAGATTCATGAGCGACTGGGGACCAAATGAACGTGGGCACACAAACAGCCACGGAGCATTGGTGGCATGAGCAGTGCAATGCTGGTTACAGACATCTCCCCAAACTATAACTTTATTGGCTATTAAAGGTTCAGCATTCTCAGACAGCTGCTAACACAAGCTATAGATCATTTCTGATAATACTTCTCTAAATTCGTTAAAGATGTATTTAATTTATTAAATCCCTTTTTTCGTCCTGGTTGTCACAGGCCGTAGCAGCTAGACCGCTGAAGGATGACAATCCCCAGGCTACAAAACCCCGCTTAACATCTAGGGATCAGGTGCTCTGGGCTGATCGACATAGGCCAGGTGAACTATTAGGAAGCATCTCTTATTGTCTCTCCTCCTGCTTCACGCTTACCCTGCAGTCTCATCTCTGCGTTGGTGCGGTAAAGCCCTCCGTGGTGTGCTACCATCCGGGCAGCCTCCAGATGGGCCATGACCACTTCCACTCCATTGTCAATGCTGTCCCAGGGCTCCACACCATCCTGCAGAGGGGTATCTCGCTCCAAGAGGGTAATGAGAGGGATGATGTGAGGGAATGTGGTGTTACTGAGAGGAAGGCTTTCTGCAAAGAGGGGCGGAATAAAATCATATGTAAGAGGGACGTAACACATCTATTATCCAATAGGGCTATAATCAGGTCCAACCTTATGTGATAGCCTCAAACTATGTCATCTCTATGCTTCCAACTCTTATTTGTTATCACAGATGCCTAAAATCGCTATTGGCGCTAAATTCTGTGGACTGGAAAGAAGTAAATCATGTGCCTTGCACCCCTTAGTAGTGGGTTTATCCCTTAATAATGGAGCCCGTAGTTACTTGATTGATTTGTTTTCAGAAGAGGAGACACACTGATATCTACTCATTAAAAAAAATGTATCGTGGTGGACTGAGAAGACAAAAGCAAATATCAGGCATTACTAGTTGATAACATTCTCCGCCGTGACTGCATTCTCAACTCCGCTACCAATGCCAGATCTCTGCAGTTCCCTTTTTAGTGACTATCTCCCAGTGAATAGTTGTAAAGTAGGAGCCAAAGTTTCTTGGAAGGAGTAAGGACCTACGGCTCACCTATTCCTTCGTTCATGCTCTTCAGGAACGGTTTCAGTTTCTTCTCGTACAAGATGGCTCCTTCCGTGTGCCTCTGCCTCAGCGCAATCCAGGTCTGCTCCAGTCGGGAGATCTGCAGATGATAGGCAGGCTGTGTTACTCCATGTGGAGAGGATGGATTCATCCGGCTGTGTGAGGGTAACTAACTCTTCCACACCATAATGGATCCAGCAGGAGATCTCTGGGAGGTTTAATGATCGGGACAGAGCCTGCCCCACAGATTTACTGTGATGGCTCTGGTTTGGCTGATTAATACTATAATAAACCTTATGTGAGGCCTACAAACTGGGTCTCATAGATTAAGGCCTTCCACTACATATCACATGTTCGCTGTTGGCAGCGGGACATTAGATGTAGGTTTTGTATGACTATAATGTATATACTGAAGGGTTAAATCTGTGATCACTAATCTTGGCATTGCAGTTGTTTTGGGACTACATATCCCATGATGCTCAGTGATAGGCTTATATATGGTTTCCAAACATCACGGGGTTAAGGGAGCAGTGATCTCTGGACGCTCAAAAGGGGTCAGTGATTTACCTGCGACATTTCCAGGGCGTTCATCACTGCGGCAAAGCTGTACATGTTACCCATGGTGCCTTTCAGCTCGGCTGCCAGCTGGATGGTCTTGTGGAGGAGGGCGGCCCTCTCCTCTGTGCTCCCTGTGCATCCCAAGATGTCGACAGCAATCATGATGGACATGGTGTGAAATCTGGAATGGGCAGAAAGATCAAAGAGCTTGGCAAGAGTTTCCCTGAGATTTGCTCATCTTGATTTGTGTCAGCTATTACATAGTTAAACCCTACCTATTTGTATGGACATAGGGCAGTGATGGCTAACCTTGGCAATATAGATGAAAACCACATATCCAAATCTGGTTGCTGGGCAAGTCCTATGGGTCAAATCTGAGTGCTGGGCAAGTCATATACATGCAATCTGGGTGCTGGGCAAGTCCTATGGGTGAAATCTGAGTGCTGGGCAAGTCATGTGCATGCAATCTGGGTGATGGGCAAGTCCTGTGGGTGAAATCTGAGTGCTGGGCAAGTCATGTGCATGCCATCTTGGTGCTGGGCAAGTCCTGAGGTTGAAATCTGAGTGCTGGGCAAGTCATGTGCATGCAATCTGGGAACATCATGATGCTCTTTCAGTCATAAGGATATGCAGTTCCTAGACATCTGCAGTTCCAAGGTTAGCCATCATTAGCATAGGAGTAATTTATAGAGCACATCATCTAACAACCTAATCCTTGATTCAGCCAGCCAGGTCTGTCACTGCAGACAACTTGGAGGCTATAAGTAGACAATTAAAAAACAAAAACAAATAAAAAAAACCAAGAGGTGCACGGGAGTTAGACGTTGGCTGCCCACTCAAAGAGCCTGAAAATGGTGCTATTGGTGCTGCACCCAGGGTTCAAACAGTACCATGCACAAAATATTAAAGGGACAATTTTCAAAGCATGATGGGGTGAGGACACCCCCACTGTGATCACCACTAGAGCTAATGCATCAGATGCAGGGTAAGTATAAAAAAACCTACACTACTGATCTAAATTAGAAAAAAAAACATTTTGGTTTCTTTTCTATTCTCTATTTTATAGTATACAAATAGAATAGACAGCGCTATATATACATAAAAATCTAATAAAACCACTGCAATACACAGGGATAGGTGGTATAAAAAAATATATTTAATAAATATAATAAACAAACAACAGATGATCCACAGTATTAGAGATACAAAACAAACATACAATTAAGTATTATTGAAGCTACCACAATCCAACTTGGACGCCAAAGGCTGAAGAAGTTTTCGAAACGCGTCCCTTTTTTGGCGTCCTTTTTCTGCGAAAGACCTGGCCAGGCTCTCTCTCGCTTCGACTTGGACTCGTAGTCCCCTTCTTTGAGTCCAGCATCATCTCGGGCGGATCATTAGGTGTGTATTTATTATTTGGACACGTACTATTTTCCCCCCTGCTTCGTAATTGATTTTATAAGTTTTTATTTGGATATATGTCATATTGATTGTGATAGCTTCAATTATACTTAATTGTATGTTTGTTTTGTATCTCTAATACTGTGGATCATCTGTTGTTTGTTTATTATATTTATTAAATATATATTGTTTTATACCACCTATCCCTGTGTATTGCAGTGGTTTTATTTGATTTTGATGTATATATAGCGCTGTCTATTCTATTTGTATACATTTCTCTTCCTGTTTTCTCTGCAGGAGGTGTTCCTCTGCGAGTTACATAAGACTAGCGGCTATTTAATTTAATTTATTTTATTAGTCCATGTCAGTCCGTTGTCCGGTTCTTACCAGAAGATTCTTTACGGGGAAAACTTCAGTTTCAGTACCTACCAACGTACCAGTATGTTTGCACTTAAAGGCGCTTCATATTTATATTTCCTTTGGGTTATATATAGATTTTTTTCTTTTCTTTATTTTATAGGGTTTAGTCAATAACGAAAGAATTGCAGGGAATGGAGACGGAAATTTTAAACTTTCGGCCAATGGAGCAGAGTTGGAAAAATTCTCCAATGCAGCTGAATGGAAGAATTTTTCTAACTCGGCTACTTTGGCCTTCAGTTTGAAATTCCCGTCTCAGTTATTATGTATTTCCTGCTTTGCCCAGCCCTGCCTAGCCATTGTAGAGAATGCCTCAGTTATACACTTTGCCTGTGACCTATACACATGTGTACTAAGTGCTGGCTGGAAGCAGCATATTGAACAGTATGATTATAATAACATAGTCATGTGTCACCATTCACAGGACTTTACAAAAAAAAAAAAGCCAAGTAATTGAGCCGTTCTCCACGCACCTTTCCAGAAGGTCGAGTCGCAGCTGGCGGCCATGCGGGAGAGTCAGTAGCTCCATGCCGGAGCTTACCCCCATGATCCGCTGCATCTCCTTGGTAACGCTGAGTATCCTGGCAACCTGAGGAACGACGTGGAGACAGAGATTAATCTTCCCTAATTGGAAGTAGATTGCAGCGTAATAACGTGGGAAGTGCCCCGAAGGGGATTCTAATCAACACGTCAATGGCCGCTATCTGAAAACATTGGGAGTCCAAATAGCTGCGTGGCTGGCAAAGGAGGAGTGACTGCTGCTTCCAGAAGTATTGGCAAGAGAGGATCATTACATCATCGGAGTTGCTAAAAATACATTTGTGATACTAACTCACTAGCGCAAGCCGGCCAACACGATTTTAGATTGATGCATTAAGTGTAGAGTTATAGAAATACAGCTCCATGGTTATCCCTGCTATGCCAAAGTGCCATAGATATCCCTGCTATGCCAAAGTTCCATAGATATCCCTGCTATGCCAAAGTTCCATAGATATCCCTGCTATGCCAAAGTGCCATTGTTATCCCTGTTATTTCGAAGTGCCATAGATATCCCTGCTATGCCAAAGTTCCATAGATATACTTGCTATGCCAAAGTGCCATTGTTATCCCTGTTATTTCAAAGTGCCATAGTTAACCCAGTTATTTCAAGGTGCCATAGTTATCCCTGTTATTTCAAAGTGCCCTAGTTATCCCTGTTATTTCAAGGTGTCATAGTTATCCCTGTTATTTCAAAGTGCCCTAGTTATCCCTGTTATTTCAAATTGCCATAGTTATCCCTGTTATTTCAAGGTGCCATAGTTATCCTTCTAATTTCAAAGTGCCCTAGTTATCCCTGTTATTTCAAATTGCCATAGTTATCCCTGTTATTTCAAGGTGCCATAGTTATCCTTCTAATTTCAAAGTGCCATAGTTATCCCTGTTATTTCAAAGTGCAATGCTTATCCCAAGGTGCCATACTTATCCCTGTTATTTCAAAGTGGAATCGTTATCCCTGTTATGCCAAAGTGACATAGTTATCCCTGCTTTTGCACAGGGTGTTCAGTCGTGTAATGAAAACCACACACACACACCCAAGTGATAAAAATATTACAACCTGCTAAAAAACAGTAAAAGATGACTGAGGGCCGATATGAAACTCTCTTGCAGTCTACACACTAAGCTGTAAGAGACTGACAAAAGGAATAGCAAAACCCAGGGATTAATAGCCAAGATGGAAAGATAGGCAGGCTGGGGAATTTGTCCCAAACAACTACTTTGGTCTCACATTTGCTGTTCCCTTGTCTGAGGTCTACAGCTCACTGCTTAGTAAAAAAAAAAAAAAAACATAAACCTTACTCCACAGTAAATGCCCACTATTAGGCACACTCTGGTTCTGTGGAACAAAGCGTGCAAGATACTGACCCTTCTCTACTACTACTGCGCCTGTGCAGTAGAATTCACTCGACAAATTTGTCAGAACACTGGGTCCCTTCCCCTAGTGATGTAAACATTGAATTAAGTGAAAGTATAGGGAATTAGATGTTATCTAATTACTAAACCAGCAGCTAATTGTAGTCCTGGATCTAAATGATTCCTTGACCTGTCTTTAGCGCCCCTCCCTGAGAAGCTGTTAGCGTATAACATACTGTTGAGTGGCAAAGCTTTAAACCCTTTTGGTTACCAGTCTGGCTGTTCTCCCCCACATCTCATTGGCCCCTGTGCGCGATCCCTTACCTCACAGTCTGTTTTGGTGATATGCTTGGCAAGGGTTTTGGCATCGACCTCTGAAAACAGTTCCTTGACCTTCTTGAGGATGCACATCTCCAGCGGCTTGTTGTCCAGTGGTATAAGGGTGGACCGGAAGGTTGAGGGGTTAAAGGAGGATTTGGCTTCCATGTTTGGGATGGTAAAACACCCGCGGTCTCTCTCTGCTTCTTCCGCCCCCCGGCTGCCCCCGAGCTTGGCGCCTTCGTCCACTTTTAACCTTTCAACGTAGCTCTTGGGTGGCAGAGGTTTGTTGGGACAGTCCTGCGGGGGCGAGGCTGGACGCAGCTGGCAGTAGTGGCTGTTATCTGGGTCGCTGTAGCTGTTTATGGAGGTTGAAGGCGAGATGTGCGGGTATCCGTGGCTTGGCGTGGAATGGGAGCTGTCAGCCATGTTTAAGGCGGCCTTGTTGTTTGCAGGACATACGTAGGGTTCGCTGGATCTCCTCAGAACTGGGGAAGCTGGGGGGATGCCCTGGGGCTTTACTCTCATCACTGTATGAAGGTAGACATCAGCACATGAGCTAAAAACAAAAAAGCAGCCAACACACACACAAACAGTTCTCTACCCCAGTGAAATACTATATAATCATTTTGGGCCTGGTAACACATACATCTTAATAAAGTTACTCAAAATATTCACCATGTGCCAAAATTGACATAGCTTCCCCAATTTCCACTTCACTATGGGCTGAACTTGCAACCTTTTCATGGTTCTTTCATGGTCTGGACAACAGACCTGCCACCCCACTCGCTCCCTGTCCATGCCAATGTACCATGCTGGGTCAAGTTGGTGCTCTATGCCAGTGTAGTTTTGGGGGAATATTGGCACCGTACATGCACAACAAGTGGGTAAACTCGCATCTTTCACAATGCCACCATGTAATCTGAAAGTAGTCGCCTTTGACCTCTCAGGAAGGGCCAGTGTGAGCATGGACCTTGTTAAATGTAATTGTTAAGGCTACTTTAGTTGCACTTGTAGTTTATACCCACAAACATCCTGCTTTTATGTGACAATTATTCCCCGAGAATAAAGCTCCAGTCACCTTGGGTACTGGGGAGCCATCCAGTGGTGCATCTTGGTTTTGTGCTGCCCTAGGCAGACAAAATTCGGACACCCCCCCACCCACATTGCACACCTACGATATGCCTCATCAGCCACATTACACACAAACTGAATGCCCAATCACCCCAATACGTGCCCCCATCACCCACATTACATACACCCACCGCGTCCATTTCATGCCACCGCAACCTACATTAAATGCCCACTCGCCCCATTACATGCCACCATCACCCTCATTTCATACCCTCACCATGTCCATTACATGCCCCCATCACCCCGATTAATTGGAAGGAGCTAAAACTTGCTGAACGGTGGGGGAGGGAGCGAAAATGTTTGGAGCACCCGAACTGTGCTTTAACACCTTCTGGCAAAGTGCCGCCCTAGGCGAGTGCCTTGTTTGCCTTGTGGAAGATCCGCTACTGGAGCCATCCGCAGCTTAGTACTGCTGGGAATCTTAGCAGTTGCACCTACCTGTACTGTATGCGGGAGAGCCAGGAGTCTCGGAGATGGGAGACATGGGCGAGTGGAGGCCCTGGATCTGGTCGACGCTGACGGCGCAGGTTCTGATGATATCTCGGTGATGTGGGGAGGAAGTGCTGGTGAACAAAAAAAAAAAAGAAAAAAATGGCAACCATATTGAGGATCAAAAAAATATAGAATGACTGGCTTCAAAATCAGTGAAGGCCAATTAATATTTTATTATGTAAAATAGTCAGAATGTGCATAATGCTGAAGATGTGATGTTATAAAATATTAATCTACCTAATATTTATAAAGGAACATTCACCATTAGTTTATTAGTTACTGCCGACCCAATACCAGGCGGCAAACTCTGCAACACTGTGCACTAGTATAACACACGTTTAACACCTGTGCCACATAACACCCCCCAAAAAAGCTAATATTCATAAAGCCGAATGAATATTATTAGCCCCCAGACGTACTCTGCCTGTACATCTAGCTATAAATGATCTCTGACGCCATCTGTGGTCATATGCAGAATCGAAAGGAGAAAAGAAAGCCCCAGGGAAATCCATTTGTAAGCCTGCAAAGGGGCAGATAATTGCCCCTAAATTATATTAAAAAATACAATGCATATGAGACTTCCAGGGACAGAGCAGCCATTAGAGTTTGGCATCTGAAACACTGGCCACGCCTCCAGCTAGAATGCGATTATTCTCCTCAGCTATTGGTTGTGTGTAGAATGAGTGATATGTCCATATACCAATGAGTAAGAGAGCTGGTCACTTGATTGGCTCTCTATGAGCCAATGTAGAGCAGCGCCATCAAATGGCAGCCCCCTGGTTTTTGCTTTTATGGGGGAATACCTTATGAATGGTGCACAATTGTAGCACCGGTCAAAAAGTCAGTGTAATGTCAGGGTTTAGTCCCACTCTAAACACATTTCAGATTTTCAAAAGGTTTTGTGTATCTTTTAAACTCCCAAAAAAAAAAAAACCTCACTCGTTACCTGTTTGGGCACCCATTTGCTTTAGTAATCTTATCCGCCGTGAGCCCGTCGGTCATGGTAATACTCCTCCTCTTCATGTGCCCCTTTTGTGGGCTGCGCGATCCTCCTTGCCTGCCCGGCGCGAGTCCATAGCTGGCTTCCAGGTATCGGAGCGGAAACGTCCGGTTAATGGGGCAGTAGATGAGGGCGGCGCTCTGCTCGGACACCGCTCGCCGGCTGCCCACGTAGAAGCGCACCAAGGACGGAATGTTATCAAAGCTTTCCTGCTCAAAGAGGTACTGGATGCGCGTGTAGCTGTCGCTGCTCTTCACCATCACCTTGTTGATCTTGAAGTGCAAAGGTTCGTTCTTCCATCGACAGGTCAGCACGTAGTCACCCAGGCTGGTCAAGGAGTCTCGGATTAGGAAGTCTCCATTTCTCTGAACCAAACTCTCAGACACCTGTCGTTGACATAATTAAATAATTAAATGTAATACTAATGAATTCCACAACACATGGGCTGGTCTTAATGATAAGTGTTAAATCTCCCTCGTTTTTATTTATTGACCTATCGGGGTCTCAGTTGCTCAAAGCCCCTGCATCTAACCCTGTAGGGCTCTCTTCTCTCGATTTTGAGACCAGTAATGGTTCCGCATAAAGAACAATTGTACCGCGATGTTCTAAAAGTGACGCAATCACCGTGGAAACCAATGGAATCTTCCCGCCGATTGCTCCGCGGAAATTTGCTCTATAATCAGCAGCACTCTGTAGGCATCAACCCCATTGTCTTTCACTCATCAAGGCCCAGTGACTTAGTACATCGCCTCCTGTGGGTTTGCTTTGTGATGAGGTCATTTCATGTTTTGGCCACCCACTGTGTAATTATGAATGACGTCATATGACGTCATATGTATGACGAGAGATTGCCACCCAGCTTACCTCCCGTGGAATGCGCCCATGGTACCAGGCGTGGCTGCGCAGGTCGGAACTGTTCAGTTTCAACTCTTCCTCTAATTCTTTGTGTAGCTTTTCGGGGGGAGTGTCCAGGATGTACTTCTCCTTGGAGAACTGGAAGACGGTAAGGAACACAATTAACAGACGGTTCATCATCAGTACGCCAGCCTGGGTTTAATAACTCACCGTAGGGCAGCTCCCCTCCCTGTCTGAGATACTAAGACATCAATTTAATAAGTCCCCATCAAAATGTGAGCCTCCTCGTAACAGATGACGACTCAACATTTTACATTGGCTAGCGTTAAACCCCAGCATCTGTTTTAATAAAAATAAATTGCTTCCAAAATGCCGTACAATTCTGCTTCCTTCGCAAGCAGACAAAAACATGTAGCAGAAGGACATCACCGCATGTGTGAATGAATGGTACTTATGACCATAGAATTAGGGTTAGGAGCCGTTTTAACACACTAGGGGTTATGTGTGCAGGTCACTTTTGGGGCAAAGTGGTACAGCGACCATGGGAGTCAGTGGAATGTTCCTGCTGAGTAGATACCATTTCGAAACTTCCCTAGAAATAACCTACATTGCCTCTCACTGGCAGAAGATGCTTTTTGAGTTGCCCAGTGGTAATAAATGTGCGTCATTTAACGCACATGTGTTAAAGCTTTCCTTTTTGTCACTGGTCTGGCTGATGCTTGATAGGAAGATATTATCTGCTAGACGGCCCCTATTGGCGGGGGGGATGGGACTCTTCATCGCGGCTGCTTCCGCGCAGCCACTTCACCGCCGACTCTGCACAGCAAGACAGATCGTCGCTGGAGATTTCATCGCGGGACATTTCATAGCTAAAGGTAAGTATTTTACAGATTTTAGTTTGGTTAGAATTAGGGTTTAGGGGGTTAGAATTAGGGTTTAGGGGGTTAGAATTAGGGTTTAGGGGGTTAATTTTAGTTTTGGGGTTAATTTTTGTGTTAGTATTGGGGTTTAGTGTTAGGGGTTAATTTTACTATTAGGGGTTGGGGTTAATATTAGGGTTTAGGGGGTTAATTTTAGTATTGGGGTTAATTTTAGTGTTACTATTGGGGGGGGAATCATTTATTAGGGGGGTATTTTCGTTTTACTTTAAGATTTGTAAGAGCTGAACTGTCAGCTCTTACATAGCCGCGTCCGCGGTGAAATGGCCGCGTTATTCTTCATTGCTGACAGTTCAGCGTTCTAACTGCCGCGCTGACCTGTCAGCGATGAAGCCGCGGCGCGGAAGTGTCCTAGACCCATTGGCGGTTCATTGTATCCGTTGTATCCATTGTATCCATTGCAGCTCTATCCTCCCAGGCTAGAGAGGCTTCAGACAGACACCCTCTCTCCTCCAGTATGATTAACACGTTTGCTCCTTTTCATTTCTTTTGACTGACACACATTTAACAGGATCAGCCACTTCAATGTGGCTGGAGATGCTTTGCTAACATGTGGAGGGGAGATCATGACCCCAAGACTGCTCCTGCGGGAGAGAGTGGGGTGAACCGCACTGGACGGGAAATAAAAAACAAACCCCATTGGCTCACATCTTTTACGTTATCGTTCCAGGCTCCCCTTTCTCACTCCAGAGTGAGATAATCCCCTTCTCTCAAAGCCGGACGGGGGTTTTGAATAATACAGACGGTTTTGAGCCATCGTCTGCATTGTAATGAGCTTTTTGCGGATGTGGAAACACCTGAGCCAATCACCCCTCGTACGTCCCCCCCCCCCTTTCTCCTGCCACTATAAGAGCGATGATGTAATGCACTGAGTCAGTTAGATCCCAATAGTACAATTGTAGAGGCTGTGCTCACCCATACAATTACATTGTATGATCTCTGTGGGATGGATTTTATTTCCTACTGTTCTACTTCGGTAGTTTTTTTTTTTTTGCAAATTGTGCTGTAAAAAACATAGCTATATTATATGCAAAATCTATTTAATCTTGTATTGGCTAATTTCCCTGCCCACTGCCTGATTCCTCTAACCCCCTTCGGGAAAATCAATGTCAGGGACAATAAGAAATATTTAAAATAAAAATGATTCCTATGGTCCATTCCACCGCATTGTCTACTCTGAGATCTTTAACATGTCATATTGTTGCACGTGTATCTCTACGATATCTATTTATTTATCTATCTAGAATATACCTATATAATGGTAGCTCTAGTGCTAACAAATAAGGCAGTTATTTTGCCTCTGGTACTAAACATGTTGTACTGTTCACTTTTCTCTTTTTTTTAAGACAAAACAGAGAAATTCAGCATCCAGCCAAGTCATTTTAAGGTGCCAGGGAAATGGTTCATCCAAAGAGAAATAAGTTAGGAGCCAACAGTAGGGATTTTAGTAGCCATGGCTGTGCTTTGATCTACCTTAGTAGAAATGTAACCCATTCTACAGCATGATTAGAAACATAGAATGTGTCGGCAGATAAGAACCATTCGGTCCATCTAGTCTGCCCAATTTTCTAAATACTTTTATTAGTCCCCAGTTCAATATCTTATAGCTAGGATAGACTTATACCTATCCCACGCATGCTTAAACTCCTTCACTGGATTTACCTCTACCACTTCAACTGGAAGGCTATTCCATACATCCACTACCCTCTCAGTAAAGTAATACTTCCTGATATTACCTTTAAATCGTTGCCCTTCTAATTTAAGACTATGTCCTCTAGTTGTGGTAGTTTTTCTTCTTTTAAATATACTCTCTTCCTTTACTGTGTTGATTCCCTTAATGTATATAAATGTTTCTATCATATCCCCCCTGTTACGTCTTTCCTCCAAGCTATACATGTTATAATATGATTCTGCCTGTGCAGTATATAACTGTGCATATTAATAAAATTATTTCTTATCCAATATCTCCCAGCATTTCAAATGGCCAAAGAGGTTTTAGGGGAGCGGCTAATTTCACATTGTATTTGGGGGAGTGGCTCAGGGGGCGGGGCGGGGGCGTGGCCAATTGCGTGTCAATTACAAGAATTTTTAGGTGTTTTTAAAAAGTAGATATCGGCAGATATTTCTCTAATTATTTACTTACACAAATAATCGGTACTAAGTGTTTCATATACAAACTAACTTTATAAACACATCTACTGTAGTGTAAATGTGAAACCTTTTTATTTTTCAACTTGCAAACTAAAAAAAGGAGCAAAAAACGCTGGTACTGGGTTATATGTAAAGAGAAATACTGACACTAAATTCTAAAAGTGGAGCAATCGTCATGGAGACCAATGGAATGTTCCTGCTGATATGCTCTGCTTTTGGAATTTTGTTCCATATACATAGCCCATATCGGTCGCCCTTTAAGATAAAAAAAAAAATGTTTTCCCTGGTTTTGTCTTATTTCTGCCACCTATGTCATATTTACGGAAGCCCAGAGAGGCCATGTATTTGTAACATTTTTCTACTTGTTTTCTCAAGGGTCTCATGGTCACTTTGGGCTTCCTTATATAACACAAATGTGCACAAACAAATGTTGACACAATTATTATCCTTTTTTTGTTAAGAGCAGGTGTGAACTTTTCATTAGCTTTGAGCCTGACTCCAGCACCCATATGATGAATTATTATTCGACTTCAGCACCCATATGATTAATTATTTGACCCCAGCACCCATATGATGAATTATTAATCGACTCCAGCACCCATATGATGAATTATTTGACTCCAGCACCCATATGATGAATTAATATTCGACTCCAGCACCCATATGATGAATTATTTTTCCACTCCAGCACCCATATTCATATAACCACTTACCAACATCCAGCCCCACCCCTCCTCCTACTCTCTGCACTTGAATGTATTAAACTTTAAATTGTAGAAGTAATCAAGAGCTCTCTATTCTCCAGCTGGGTACAACTCTGGTCTATCAGCAGTTTAGGCCATAAATCTAATACTGCCTTTTAACACCCCCCCCCCCCCTTTTTTTTTTTTACAACTCCCCATCAATGCTACTAAACAAAACAAGTACTGCGCCTTTAAACACAAATCTATATCACAACACACAAGGAGAAGTTTTGCAAAGCAAATCATAATTACCCTGCCTTTCTGACCATTCTATCAGAGGGGCAGAGGCAAGGGAGGGGGGGTGGGGGGGGGGGGGGGTGTCTAATTACTGCAGGGGACATCCAGCCTAAATATTCCCAAGAGAGACCAAGGCTTAAGTAGATGCTGTTGCCATGTCAACCTTTCTCCATTAAATCTCCAAGTCTCCAGTGTGGTCTGACAACGGCCCCCGATTACATGTTTGGCTAACACAGCACAGTCTGATTTAAAGGGCCAGCTCCCCTTCGCTTATCTTTCCTATGTTGTACATGTGCATTGTAGAAGTGACATACATCTTACTTTTAAAAACAAATTACAGTTCTTCTGTCTTTTTGACACTGAAAATAATTTAATTGGGGGCCCCTATATTCCAGGACAGCCAATGGGAATGGGCTCGGAGAGATAGGCAGAACTGTCGTTATAGCAACAGAAAAAAACAAAAACTGTTACATCTAATATACAGTTTGTAGGAGATTTTTTAGGGAAATCATTTTTTAAAAAGTTAAGAGCCACCAACGGGATTTTAGTAGCCATGGCTATGTTTTCTTCTACCTTGGTAGACGTTTAGCCCGTTGTTTTACAGCGTTGTTCAGTTTAGAACTCCATATTAACAAAATTAATTCTCATCCCATCGCTTCCAACATTTCCAATGGCCAAAGAGGGTTTAAGGGAGAGGCTAATTTCACGTAGGGATTTAGGGGAGTGGCCAAGGGGGCGTGACCAATCACGTGCCAATTCAATCGTTTTTAGGTGGTTTAAAATGTACATATCGGCAGATATTTCTATAATTGGGGAAGTCAATTAGAAAAATGTCATTTATTTACACAAATAAACTGTACCCATTGTTTCATTAACAAACTTTATAAACACAACTACTGCAGAATAAATCCACATTATTGGATATCTGGTAAACAGCGAGCTTGGCTACTATTTGTAGACTTTAATAGCCCAAACTGACCAGTTCAGGAGTCAAACTAGTTACTTTTAGGAGCCAGAGAAATGACACCTCCGATCAAAAATAAGCTGGGAGCCAGCAGATTGGGCTTTAGGACAAAAGAGGGATTGTCCATCCAAAATAAAGACACTTGAGTGTCTACTCAATAAAAGAGAGAATTGCCGGGAATAGAGAGGGGAATTTAAAACTTAAGGCCAAAGTAGCCAAGTCGGAAACATTCTCCCATTCAGCTGCATTGGAGAATTTTTCCAACTCTGCTACTTTGACCTAAAAGTTTAAAATCCCTGTCTCAGTTCAATACAATTCTCTCTTTATTGAGTAGAGACCCTTCTGTCTGAATAACTGCGAGCGGATAGCTTGTAGGCTTTTTATCAAGGCTCCAGATACACTACTAGTTTCTCTGGATCCCCCCCCCCCCCAAAAAACAGTAATTCACCCAACCACGTGATTAGACGACTGGGTCCGTGAAGCTCTTTAACAGTAGCGAATGCATGGGTCAAATAATAAAGCTGTATGTAAAATTAATTCCGTCATACCCTCACTCCCATGCCTTCCCTGGCACGATTTACAACCCATCAATTTTTCAACACTGCCTGTGTGCCTTATCTCTAGCAAATCAAACACTAGCTCCTGATCTTCATTTTCATTAAACCGATTCAAATCTGATTGATAAAAGAGAATAGGTGCCGTTGACGTAAGACTTCGGGAAGGTGGAGAGAAGGAAAGAGAAAAGATTTTGTCCTGAAATCTGATTTTTCCATTTTTTTCCCCTGTATCATTTCACTCTAATCGCCACTTTACTTTCCCACCAGTCCTCAGGGTAACCGACTACGCCGCTGGGGAAAGATGCTAGGAGCAGGGTTGCCATTGTACGATTTCACAGCCCACTGGACAATGTCCACACACCCAGCAAACAGATGACATGAGCAGCTTTTCAGTTAACCCTTTCAGGAATGAATGCCACATTATGATGCCACATTATATGGCCCCAAAAAAAAAAAAAAAGGTAGAGATGCTAAATTATTTTAACATAACTGAATTGGATGTCACTCTTTCTTCCAATGTCCCCGAAATACCCATACTGATTTATTTTTAAGAATAAATACCCTGGCTTTTTAACCTTTTTGGGGTTCTAAGCTCTAATCGATGCTGCATCTTCGTGCTGGGATACTATTGGATAAAAATGATGTCATTGCTTCCAGAACCAGGTGGGCTGCTATTGGTAGAGGTGCGGGGATGCTGCCGTCACCGGAGAAACACACAGTCATTCATATATATCTCCAATACCCATCCCCTATAACCCTTAAAGCGCCAAAGCACAGGACAAGTCCTCAATTCGAATGACATCTGCCTGTGGTTAATTAACTGTACTGAATATCGTCATTTTTTTAATTTTCTCTCCGTTTGGCGCTTGCTCAATCGCAGAAATCTTCCTGGCAGGTTAATAATCTTTCTACAGATTCTAATAAATATCTGTTTTAAACAACGTACAACCTCCTTACACCCCGACGGTGTCCATCAATGTCATCTTGCCCCAATTTGCCAGCACTGGGAAGCACATGGTACTAGCCTCCTGCCCGGCTTTTTAAGCTGAGCAGATGGGTTTTGTTTCCTTGCAGCCAAGAGGACCAGCAATTTGTGGTACAAATGGGCTTTACCAGTATACTAGCCACCTGCTATAGTGCTGGCTATATGCCTTTAAATGCAAAAAGGGGAAAGTTTAACAGCATGGACCCCCAATGCATAAAAGAGGACCATAAATATTCCCCACTCTGCAAAATCTGAAACGGGGAACCCCATAAATAAAACCAGTGGGTTTGCTGCATGGGCTCCTTGGCGCGTATGTAGGGGTACACATGTAAATTCAATACATTTTCCCTGATCATTGGTTGCTGGTCTCAGGGTGACTTGTCCAGGGCTGAGCCCAAACTTAGGAGGGTAACAGGCAGGTAAATCTCACTTTCCCTTCTTGCTCACCTGGTATTCCAGGAAACCAATATACAGTCTGAAAAAGACCCCTTTCCACATAATGATTAGGTACTAAAAATCCAGAGTGCTGGGTTTATTCTCCTTCAGAGTTCCAATCTGTTACATTTCCCCAATAGCTTTCAAATAAACAAATATTCACCTATGGAATCTCTGATCTAAATAACATCACGGGCACAAAACTTAAATTCACTTTAAAATAAAATGACACATGTACATTAAGTCGGAGCGTGCATCAGACAACAGGAGACATATAGCCCAGGGAGGACTGGGGGAGCAGCAATGCACTGCACAGTATTATGAACCTTACTGATGGAGCCACGAATGTAACACACATACAGACTACTACAGGAAAGAGATCCCAATGAAGAAATGAGTAAGGCACGGCGGCTTACCTGCACCTGCATGAAAGAGCCGCGGTAAAAGCAGCATGCCGCTGCGGACAGTGCACTCCACAAACTGCATCTCTCAGTCATGGTAGAAAGGTTTTCTCCATCCAATGGCAGAGGGGGGGAAAAAAGGGACCACAAAAGTGTCTTTTTCTGTTGTCTGTTCTAGTCCCTTCCCTGTCTTGTCTGGAGTGTCCCAGCCACTTTGTACATGGAGAGAAGTCTCATGTGTAGCAGCCGGTGCAGCTGATGCTGGCTACTGGTGCTGATGCTGCTGTTGGATTGCAGGCTGGTGCTTCATGCATTACCTCATCCCTTGTCAAGAGAGCATCATGGGAGGAGTCCAGGCGCTCATAGAAAGGCAACCATAGCCAAAGCCTCTCCTTCCCTGCCCCTATCCTCCACCCCCCCCCCCCCCTCCCTATTCTTATCTCCCATTCCCTCCCTACCTCTCTAGGCTTACACATCCCCCTCCTCCTTGCACTTAGGCAGAGAAGGAGGAATGTTGTGTCTGTGTATGAATGAATAGTCCTTGCTGCTAGGGGTGGGGGTGCATGCAAGTGATGGGGGGGGGGGGGGGGGGGGGAGATGCTAAGATACATTGAAGATGCTCCAGGTGAAATAAAATGCACGGACCTCTCCAAAAAAATCCACTGCTGTCTGTCACATCCTTGGCCCCCATTGTAAAATTTCACAAGGGTAGTGCTCCAGGTGTGAAATAATTGTAATACTCCCCTGGGTATACTTGAAAAAATAAAGAGAGAAATCTCAATGTGTGTGTGTATATATATATATATATCCTGGTAAATCACTTTATAACGAATTCCCATTCGAGAGGACAGCAAGGCAGTAAAGGGGTTAACAATAAATATAGAGGTTGAGTTACACCTGCTTCTAGGTTTACTTATATAGAAGCGGATAGTTACAACTGAATTTTATGCAAAACGTACATTCCCGAAGGTGTTTTTCCATCTGAAGTTAGTTTAAAAAAAAAGTGTTGGGATATAGAATACAGTTCATTTTATGGCTCCATCGCCAATACTTATAAAACTAAATACACCAAGACTTTCTGCTAACATAAGACACAAGCCCCAAAAAGAGATGATTGGCCACAGCAACTAACAGAACCAGAAATAGGGTTTTTCTTTCTGAGCAGGTCTACTAGGCCTCAGACGGCCATCTTTGACCATCCAGGCAGTGACTCTGGAGAGTCTTCTGAAGAGTTGTTTGAACCTTGGCAAAGCGGACCCTGGAATGGCAGAGCAAATACCAACACAGACTGTACCCCAGCTACAAGAGTACAAAGGGGGGGACGACACTTCATCGCGGCTGCATCCGTGCAGCTGCTTCACCGCCGTCACTTCACCACACGACAGCTTCATCGCAGCTGCATCCGCGCAGCTGCTTCACCGCCATCACTTCACCGCGGGACAGTCGCGACATCTCGTCGCGTGAGATTTCATCGCTAAAGGTGAGTTTTAATGTGTTACAGTTAGATATAATGTTAGAATTAGAATTTTAGTATTAAGGTTAAGGGTGGTTAGAATTAGGGTTTAGGGGGTTAGAATTAGGGTTTAGGGGGTTAGAATTAGGGTTTAGGGGGTTAGTATTAGGGTTTAGGGGGTTAGTATTAGGGTTCTGGGGGTTAGTATTAGGGTTCTGGGGGTTAGTATTAGGGTTCAGGGGTTAGTATTAGGGTTTAGGGGGTTAGTATTAGGGTTATGGGGTTAGTATTAGGGTTTAGGGGGTTAGTATTAGGGTTCGGGGGTTAGTATTATGGGGTTAGTATTGGGGTTAAGGGGGTTAGTATTAGGGTTATGGGGGTTATGGGGTGAGTATTAGGGTTCAGGGGTTAGTATTAGGGTTCGGTGGTTAATTTTAGTATTGGGGTTTGGGGGGCACTTTGGGGGAATCATTTATGGGGGGGGGGTATTTTCTTTTTACTGTCAGCTCTTACATAGCCGTGTCCGCGATGAAGCGGCCGCGTTATTCTTCATTGCTGACAGTTCAGCGTTCTAACTGCCGCGCTGCAATGTCAGCGATGAAGCCGCGGCGATGAAGTGTCCTAGACCCCAAAAGGGGCATATATCTGCACTACAAACTAAACCAACTGCCCACTGCCATCAAGCAGAAACGACAATTAAAATCCAAATCGCAAACTGGATTACAGACCCCGCACTTACACAACCTCCACCAGAAGGTGATAATACTGAATTGCAGAAGCCTCAAGGCTAAAAATCTAATCAGGGGTGTGCCGAAGACAGTGGGCCCACTACTCTCTGGCCCTATGTAGTCGGAATTTAACATTGATAAACGACTTGTTTGAAGTTAAGAAGGCACGTCGAGACACCCGAAATTATTTGAAGACCTACCAGCCTCTACGCTGTGTGGAGAAAAACCATGCGTCCGCTGACAGCCCATCTACTATCGCTGAATATTATTTAACGATGGGGCTAACTCCAAATCGATAAAGGTTATAAAATATGTCATGCAATTCACTATTGAGAATTCCTACAATGCCTGGGCATTCCGCCAGCAGCATCACACCAGAACCCTACCCGGACTGCAGGTGAAACCTCCCCAGATGCCTCACAGCCTGATCAGACAGAAAACTGAACTTTATCCCAAACCAGGAGAGGAGGATGAGCCTTTTTTCGAACGGCACATCATGGCTGATTGAGTGATTTTATTATTGGCCCTATGAGCGGAGATTATGTCCTTGTTGAACCTTCAATTGGCCAATTGCGCATACCCCATCGGGACAGCTCATGTTTTGACCCAATGCGGTTTGATCTGCTATGAGGACAGCTCATCAGAATTTAAACTTAGATTTTTGATCTGTTGATGCCCATTTTAGTCACTTGTTTTTTTTTTAACCCCACCACAGGGACATTTCTCACACTCTGCCCTATGATGTGTGACTCTAAGGTCACAAAACCTGGCCCTACAGCCCATTTTCATTGGCACCCTCTATGGCCTTCCCGCTGTTTCTTCACTACAACTACCATAATTCTCTGCCAATGTACAAAGCTTATGGGGTATTATGGGATTTGTAGTTCGGCAGCAGCTGGAGGGCCACCGTTGGATACCTAGGCCCTATGCCATATGTGGTAGGACCTCTATTTGTCTACAAAGGGTTTCCAGCTGCTTGCGCTATTCTTTCTCCCCTCTCTCTGCCATTTTTTTTTTTTTTATCATTTTCACTATTTTCCTTCTCCGTTTTTCACGTGATTCTTGAGCAGAATAATTTTGATTTTGGTTAAAATTGAAATCCTAAGCATTTTTTTACATATACCTCACTTGAATATGTCATAACTATTTCTATGGGTCAGTTAGCCTGCCTTTACCATACTTGAAGATCTATATGTGTTTTACTACCAAGAAAACAAAAAAGTTATCCATTTATATACTGCCTCACAGCATCGAAAAAATCCAAATGTACATGGGTATACTAGCCTGTTGTCCCCTTATCTGAAGTACAGCCGACATCTTTAGAGATACACGCAGGTGTCATTTCGACTTTGGCTTTCTGACTAGCAGCCATTGGGCACAAGGGGGGGGAGCAGGCAGTTTGTGGATGCTCTCATTTAGAAATGTTCGGCTGCGGGGGGCCCTCGTTGATGTGGACCGCAGGCTAGAGAAAATAAATAAAATAAACTGGATGGGACTATAATGAGGGCGGAAATTTGCTGTCCCCCTTAAAGTGCCGCCCCGGTCCCCGGGACCCATTGTAGGGGCGGGCTGGGGTGGGTGACCCCAGTCTGACATCCCTGGTTGAAGGACAATGAAAGGGGGTGTATTAAAAGAGAAATGGATTTTCATAGTTGCCAACAGTCCCAGATTTAACAGGATAGTCACGGTTTGTTTTTTTGGGAATCCTGTCCCAACACATTTTTCGTCTGTTCCAGCATTACTACAGGCAGCATTGAGTTTCAGCTGTGTACGCCAATAAGGCATACACAGTCTAAATGCTGCAGGGCGGCTGGAGCTCAATCTCAGGGGGTCAGCACAGTGTTGAAGCCCATCACGTCACCCAGCCCTGTATGGATATGAAATTTAATCGCTTTTGCTACTCCCAAAACTGTAATGAGACACAAGCCTGAACTCCAACGGGTTTAATATGGACTCAGCTTGTGAAGTATACTTCAATTACACTATAGCTCAGGGAACATACACCGATCAGCCATAACATTATGACCACTGGCTGTCAGTGGTGTTTCTTGGTTTTGTGCTGCCCTAGGCACAAAAAATGTCAGGCACCCCCCCACCCACGTTGTACACCTACGACATGCCCCATCACCCACATTGCACACACACATACCCTCAATACATGCCACCATCACCCTCATTTCATACCCCCACCACGTCCATTACATGCCCCCATCACCCCGATTAACTTGAAGGAGCTAAAGCTTGCTGAACGGTGGGGGAGGGAGTGAAAATGTTTCAAGCACCAAAAGTGTGGTTTAACACCCTCTGGCAAAGTGCTGCCCTCAGCTGGTGGAGGCAGTGTGATGCTTTGGGCAATGTTCTGCTGGGAAACCTTGGGTCCTGCCATTCATGTAAATGTTACTTTGACACGTACCACCTATCTAAGCATTGTTACAGACCATGTACACCCTTTCATGGAAACGGTATTCCCTGATGGCATTGGCCTCTTTCAGTAGGATAATGCTCCCTGCCACAAAGCAAAAATGGTTCAGGAATGGTTTGAGGAACACAACAACGAGTTCAAGTTGTTGACTTGGCCTCCAAATTCCCCAGATCTCAATCAGATTGAGCATCTGTGGGACGTGATGGACAAACAAGTCCGATCCATGGAGGCCCCACCACGCAACTTACAGGACTTAAAGGATCTGCTGATAATGTCTTGGTGCCAGTTACCCCAGCACACCTTCAGAGGTCTAGTGGAGTCCATGCCATGACGGGTCTGGACTGTTTTGGCGTCAAAAGGGGGACGTACACAATATTAGGCAGGTGGTCATAATGTTCGGCGTACATCCTATTTGTCATTGGGAAGTCTATGTAATAAAGGTCTCCCTAATAACACCAAGCACCTTTTTTTTTCAGCCAGTTTTCTATAATCCCTTGTTCTTTGTGAAAAACGAATGATCACCTGGAAAGACTGTGTTTACCTTCCCGGAGCAGCTGATCAGCTACTCTTCTCAGTTTATAATGCCCGCCACATGTTCTGTACACACTCTGAAATATTGATGGACAGTACTTCCAAATGCAATAAATGTTTGTTTTGTAAAAGGAGTCGTACGGTTAGCATTACCGTAACTGGATAAAACAATGGTATGCAATCTAAGTTTTATGAGATGGCCAGTCTAAAAGCAATTATCCACACTAAATGAATACACAGTGCTATTGGAAAGGGCCAGACAAATGCACAGTCAGAGGAATCCAGGGCAGCAGATATGGCCAGAGAGCACGACGGAGAAAAAGGATTATATGCTTTTTTTTTTTTGGTGAAATGTCCAAGAGCTCCCATCAATAAGGTATGAGGGCTTGTCTGTGCAGAGGTCAGGATGTCATTAGTTCTACCCCACTAGTCTAATGTTATCAGGCAGCTGTCGAGCAGTCATTTCAGCGCCAGTTATGCAGCTAGCGGGATTTGTCTTACCTTCACATAGTCATTCGCGGGATCCAGGCTGCTGCAGGAACTGGAA
The DNA here is from genome assembly GCA_036172795.1 of Pelodytes ibericus. NCBI lineage: Eukaryota > Metazoa > Chordata > Amphibia > Anura > Pelodytidae > Pelodytes > Pelodytes ibericus. The sequence continues at coordinate 84,812,514 of CM069864.1, read as the reverse complement.
AAAAAAAAAGTTAAAAGATAGAATTAGAAAAAAAAATGATTCTATAATTATATCTGTTAATTCTATGGGTTCGGTCCTAAACCATCCCAAGCAGATGTATCTTGTGACATCATGGTGTGATTCCAACCATGCCATGTTTGAATGGCGTGTAACCATGATGCCTACTTTGTCATATAATGGGCACTGCCTGTGCACCAACTGTGCAAGGGCAGGGCCATTTCCCTGCCAAATGGGTACTGTGAATGCAAAACAGGATATTGGTCATTGACAACCAGCCAGCGGGACTGTTGCCAGGCATTCTACAAGGATTGCAGATGTTCTACAAGGATTGCAGGCATTCTACGATTGCAAGCATTCTACAAGAATTGCAGGCGTTCTACAAGGATTGCAGGCATTCTACAAGGATTGCAGGCATTCTACAAGGATTGCAGGTGGTCTACAAGAATTGCAGGCGTTCTACAAGGATTGCAGGCATTCTACAAGGATTGAAGGTGTTCTACAATGATTGCAGATGTTCTACAAGGATTGCAGGCGTTCTACAAGTTTTGCAGATGTTCTACAAGGATTGCAGATGTTCTACAAGGTTTGCAGATGTTCTACAAGGATTGCAGATGTTCTACAAGGATTGCAGATGTTCTATGGGAAAAATTATTGCAGTTTCACATTGCTTTTTACAAACCAAGTACTGGAAAACTGTGACTGCTAAAAAAAAAAAAAAAAAAATAAGGCTACTTTGGGCGCTTAAGACTTTGGAGCATTTTTGATAGACCTCTTCACCAAAATCAAGATGGCTTCCATCTTAACATTTTTAACTGGTCAAAATCAGTTCATTGTTAAGTTCATTGCTTGAGCCCAGTTATTTATTCCAAGTGACGTGGGTGAAGGAGGAGTTGCCTAACACTTCAACCGAAATTCTTTTTAAACAAGGGTCTACAAACTGTTTAGAGACAAGGATGGTTTCCAGTTGGTCTTCAAACATCAGTTTGTGGTGGACAAATTTCAATAATCATCCTTATGCTAATGTGTTAAAATGTGGTGATTTATGATACCCCGCTGCGTCAGGGGGTTGCCCCCCACCCTACTATGTCTTCCCACCCCCACTTTACCCCCACACATCCAATATCTGCATTCAAATCCCCCCCCTTTTATTATTGTATTCTTTGGGGGGGGGGAAACCAATAAATCTCCATTAACAAAAAAAAAATTAAATAATCACACATAATAAAAAATATTTTTATACCTGTATAAAAAAAATGGGCACATTTTTCCAATTTAGAAACATAAACATAGAAACATAGAATGTGTCGGCAGATAAGAACCATTCGGTCCATCTAGTCTGCCCAATTTTTTTTTTTTTTTGAGTACTTTTATTAGTCCCCCGTTCCCGGTCTTATAGCTAGGATTGCCTTGTGTCTATCCCACGCATGCTTGAAATCCTTGACTGTGTTTACCTCTACCACTTCTGCTGGAAGGCTATTCCATACATCCACTACCCTCTCAGTAAAGTAATACTTCCTGATATTACTTTTAAATCGTTGCCCCTCTAATTTAAGACTATGTCCTCTAGTTGTGGTAATTTGTTACTCATTGTGCTCCCATTCCTTGTTTTCCCTACAGATCCATTCCGCTCGGAGAGTCACAGGACACAGTGTCCCCTAGCAGGCTTCCTGGCCGGTGGGTTGAATCACTGACGGGCACTGTATAAGGGTCACGAGTCTGGGTGGGACTCCTCTGGGAGCTACAGCTCAGGAAACAGCCTGCGGAATCCTTAAATCTGGACAATGGAAGATTTCCTTTCACTTCTCCCAACATCCTCTTACACAGGGAAGGACACACACACACACACACACACACATACACATCCATCCGTGTCTTGTCTGACTCACAACTGATGACAAGAGACGATATACTGATTTAACTCAGGTCTGCTTTCCAGTAAAGCATGCCAGGGAAATTCAGTTGGATTCCTGATCCGTCGGCTTAGCGAGCTATTTTTTCCTCCCTTGTCCATATCTTTCCCATGTTTATTAATTCAGCTATGTTCCTGTAACTGTGCAATAAAAAGAGAATTTGGATGTCGATAGTGTGATCAGCTTTGGCTGAAACGTTATCCCGTAATGTGGTTTTTCCGATCACGTAATCCATTTAGGCTGGCGTGTTTACATGTTTGTAAAAGGCTGTGTGCTGTATGACCCTGCTTGTAATCAGGTTTTATATTGGCTTAACATCAAATCAACCAGCATGCTGTCTTTGTCCGAGTCAGCCTGGTATCTTAGACCTTGCTTTACCACATTAAATACTTTTTAAGTTTTGTCTAGATTATATTTGCGGACCATTACTGGGTATACACTGTCCTGTGTGAGCAACTGAGGTCAATTCCCATAACACCGATACCTTGCTTGCCCCCCCCCCCCCAGATCTGCTATTAATGCCTGTTTTCTTGCAGTTCCCTTGTCAGTTCACTGTGGTGAATACACCGCACTAAGCTGTACACACTGGCTTTTGTATAGCTGCAGCGTGTCTAAAAATATATAGAATTTTTTCTACATTAAATAGGGTTCGACTTATCTTATAGCTGAAATATAAAACTATTCACGAAACACAGAACTACTGTGAATTGACAAGGGATTTGTAAAAATCAGATGGAAAAGATTCCCCAGTACATCTTTTTTTTTCTCTCTAAGTCGGCTGTTCATGCCTAATTCTTGCAGTTCTCTTGCAAATTCAAAACACTTAGATGTTTTGCAAAGAGACTTGTTTTCTCCCATGTCTGTACACATCCTGATGGCATCATTATGTCTTTTTTTTGGGGGGGGGGGGGGGGATATGAAGAGCCAGAGCATCCCTCTGCCCCCGCAGTTGTTGCACTGACTGACGAGGCTCCTGATTCAATGCTTTTTTTAGTATCTGAAGATTGTGTTTATTGCTCCATCATGACTTTTACTATCTGCATGCTCTAGTCTCCATTGATTCCTCCTGCGTGGCCGCTGTGGGCAGCTGTACAAATAGTCCAAACATGCGCAATTTCAATCTGAAAGTTCTCATAGTGGGAAGCTGGGCAGAGAAGGGAAAGATGCACAGGCCTGTGATACTGGTCAGGCACACAATAAATCACAGCCCAGACTTGGAGACAAGAGAGGGGGGGGGGGGGGGGGGAGCTGAAGACACATAGCTACGGACCATTATGTCAGGAAGGGGCTAAGAGGGGTGACCTCTCTAGAAATAACAAGGGTCTTGATTGTAAGCAGATGATCTTCCAGAGCATGGGAAAGTAAAGTGTGGTCTGACTATCAAGGTCAGACAAGATCTCAGGGAAGGTCCAAGAATGGGAGATGCAGAAGGTACAGGGGATGCTATAAATAAGAATGTGAGTTAAAAAAAAAAAAAAAAAATATTAAATTAAATTAAAAGGTCTACTCAATAAAGAGAGAACTGCAGGGACGGGAATTTCAAACTTAAGACCAAAGTAGCCGAGTTGAAAAAAAAATCTCCCATTCAGCTGCACTGGAGAATTTTTCCAACTTGGCTAGTTTGGTCTTAAATTTGAAATTCTTATCTCAGTTCCCTGCAATTCAGTCTTTATTCAGTAGTGCGTAATGAAGTGATGAAGTAGAGTACATCAGATGAGGCCGGTAGAATGCCCAACCCAGATACTCCATGAATACTCTCATCAGCATCCATGTCTTCCAGCTCTAGCCACCCCCTTCGGGGGATAACATTACAACATATATATATATATATATATATATATATATATATAACAGTTACAGTGATACAATGCTTATCATTCAATATTAAGTCAAATATAATATAAAAAAAAGCAAGAAAAAAATAATTTATTTATATATTTACTATGGTTTATTGAGATTAAATATTTTAACTTAGTCAAATAACTATAACATTTCTACATGATGTTTAAAATATATCTTGAATAGCTATTTCTGACAAAGCTTCCGAATATCATCTTTAAGTGGGTGAAATTCTAGCATTAAAAAGTTTATTTACCACCCACTGGTGACCAACACTGTTCTTACCCACACACACCAATAACACCACTATCCCCCTTTTCCTGTATCAGCAGAATGTGATTACCCCACACAATGCCCCCAAAATCTGGCAGCCACAAGACAAAATGTCCCTGCTGTCTGTGTGTTTTTTTGTATAGAGCCATCTATTCAGATTAACCGGAGTTTCTTCTTTGGGGAGGACGAGGACCACTACGACACATACTGAAGTCTAAAAAAAACAAAAAAAGTTTTTTCTCACTTCTGTTAAAATCCGTTTATTGCATGCGGACAAACTTTGTGAGAGTTAGACAACAGACAGGCAGGATTGCTGCTCAGTGTCTGATTGAACACTGCTCCGAACACAAGTTAGTGTCTGTATTCTACAATGTAATGTCTTTATAGTGCCCCTGGCAAGATGCATTGGGTCTCTTACCGGTAGCCCACGGGGTAAATCCGTCGTCCTACGTCTGTCATCGTAGGTCTGAAATCCAAACTCATCCCGAAAAAGGCAAAAGCCTCCAAGCTTCTCGGAAACAAAACTGTTTGTGAACTTGGGAAAGACTGTGCTGGACCCCAGCGGCTTCCCTCCTTCTATCAGTGTGTCCCTCCCTCCCAGTACCCTGTATGGAATGTACAACTGAACAAGGGGAAGTCTCTGCTTGGCTCTGGCAATGGATGGAATTTCAGGTCATTAACATGCTCCTGGTATCTCTGGGCCTCCTCCGAGCTCCGTGAAAGAGAGAGCCAAACCGATCTCTGGGGATATGTTTCAAACGGATAAATGGCATGTTACGGAGACGCAGAACCAAGTATGTGACTATCACAGGCTTCCGAACTAAGGTAGGCGATGTAAAACAAGAGATTGTCCTACTGAAGATCCAAAAACCAGAGAATGATTAACCACAACGAGCCACGAAACTGTGTGTGATAAACCATCAACACGACAAAACATTAAACAAAAGAATGAAACAACCACCTATATGGCAACACTGTGACATATAGTACACAATGCAACGCTTCCCCCTTTATCATGGGGAGTCCGGGAAACAGTTATAAAAGTTGATTGGGCCCTCACAGGACCAAATACGGGAGTCTGCGTTATCTACGCCGAATGCACGGATTTAGGATGTGCTGTTCGTCGCTGCGCAGGCGCGGGCTATGTAGAAAAAAAGTCAGGCGCTGATTTGTGTCGGGGTAACCTCTGCCAAACGCGGAGGGAGGGTCCTCTCCCTCACTGCAAACTGTCGGGCGTTATAAAAAAAAAAAAGTGCAATTGCCGTTATACATAACAAACGGCGACTGCGCCTTTAATAAAACTCCCAGCCTGCAGTACGGCAATTGTTATCCATAATTTTGTTATATTCATGATTTGTTTTATTGTCTGTATTACTTTAAGGAACACACTCTTACCCATGTCTCATCCCGGAGGTCTGTACTAGTTGTGAAACACATTCCTGAGCTTTAAGGACACATTAAAAGAAAAAAACGTTAAATGGAAAAAGACTAGGCCCGTGCTGTGGGGGATGGGACTCTTCATCGCGGCTGCTTCCGCGCAGCCGCTTCACCGTCGACTCTACACAGCAAGACAGATCGTCGCTGGAGATTTCATCGCGGGACATTTCATCGCTAAAGGTAAGTATTTTAGCTATTTTAGTTTGGTTAGAATTAGGGTTTAGGGGGTTAATTTTAGTATTAGGGCTCGGGGGTTAGTATTAGGGTTTAGAGGGTTAATTTTAGTATTAGGGCTTGGGGGTTAGTATTAGGGTTAGAATTAGGGTTTAGGGGGTTAATTTTAGTATGAGGGCTCGGGGTTAGTATTATGGTTTAGGGGGTTAATTTTAGTATTAGGGTTTAGGGGGTTAATTTTAGTATTAGGGCTCGGGGGTTAGTATTAGGGGTCGGGGTTAGTATTAGGGTTTAGGGGGTTAATTTTAGTATTAGGGCTCGGGGGTTAGTATTAGGGTTTAGGGGGTTAATTTTTGTATTGGGGTTAATTTTAGTGTTAGTATTGGGGTTTAGTGTTAGTATTGGGGTTTGGGAATCATTTATTAGGGGGGGTATTTTCTTTTTACTTGTACATTTGTAAGAGCTGACAGTTCAGCGCTGAACTGTCAGCTCTTACATAGCCGCGGCCGCGATGAAACAGCCGCGTTATAATTCATTGCTGACAGTTCAGCGTTCTAACTACTGCGCTGAACTGTCAGCGATGAAGATGCGGCGAACAAGTGTCCTAGACCCCATGCTGTGTGTTCCAAGCATAAAAAATAGGTAACCAGTATTAGGGTTGACAGCCAGCCGGTATTTTACAGTCTGGGCGGTATAAAATTACCTTGACGCCAATGTTAAGTTTATGGAGACAAGAGCAAGGAGTTGGAGAATTCTTCCGCTATTAATGCCTAATTTATGCTATTTTGTCAATTCACCCCAATTCAAAATGTAGTGCGTTATTCATCAGAGAGAACTGCAGGGCATTGAGATTTATAACGTAAGGCCAAAATAGCCGTGTAGGAAAAATTCACTTAGCTATACTTCAAATTTTGCTACTTTGGCATTAAAGGGACTGTCTGGTACCCAAAATGCATCTTCCAAAGGTTAATGCTTATTAATGTGCTTTCAAAGTACTTTAAAATGCATGTTTTACATTTTGCATTGCTTAAAATATAAAATACTTTCAGCTAGATGAATTTGTGAAATTACAGCAGTTTGCAAGAAACAAGGACTGCCCACACTAGCTGAGTAAAAGTCAATTCCTTTTTTTATTTTTTTTTGCTGTAGGAACCAATGAGAATAATTTCATTCAAATGAATGGAATTTCCTGTCTCTCTAGTGATGTCATCAGACAATGTGTTGCACTGTTAAGAGATCCTACTATATACAAGAGCAACGTCGCTTAGATTCCACACAATATATTAAATTCGAAGATCACAGGAAGTGACTAAATGAAACACAACTTTATATCCTCAGTGTCTATATAATCAGTGTTGCCGCACCTGCAGTAAACATGCAGAGTAATCACTGGGGGAGGGATAAATATTAAAAATGTGATTTATACAGAATGCCTGCATCAAATCACACTGGAAAAAAAAGCCTGTGCACTATACAAGCAGTAATCTTCATCTTCCACCAAAGTGAGTTTGGGGACTAGACCGTCCCTTCAAGTTTGCAATTCCCTGCTCATTTCCTTGCAATTCTCTCTTTTATGAATCAAGTCCATTGTGAATAAATCCCTGTGAACACTGCTGAACCCTTTGTAAAAAAATACTTACTTACCATTATCAGTGTTCAATGCTCTGCTGATTAAAGTATACTTCTACTATTAATTGGTACGTTTTATAATCATGTGCATTATTCGAGCTTGTCACGGCTCTTTTAAAATGTGCACCAAGCGCTGCATTAGTTGTTTGCACCATATAAAATTTATTATAAAGTTATAAAACATGGCAATGTACTATCACATTTCCCATCTTACCCGTCCACACAACTTTCGACTCCACCTCCTTGTAATTCTGCTTCCTCTTTTTCTCCTGGTGGGGAGATCTTAGGTGGTGTTTCATGGGCTATGAAATTGGGGTCCTGGAGGGTCTCGGCAGGCCCGTTCTCTAGCTTGCTTTCCTGGACCGGCGTTTCAGAAAGATCTGTAGTGTCCACTTTTGTTCCGGCATTCTTGGGATATCTTTGAGATCCCAACTTGCTCGCGCCTCTTAGGGATGGCACAACTAGAATATCGTTGGGATCTTCGCTAAGCAGGTCGGACTGTGACGTCATGGCGGCTGGTGGTTTGTTCTTCTTGCCTTTGGACGCACGTTTGGTGTTGGTTCGAGGCATCGTCCCCATGTGGCTGTACATGTCACATGACCTGGCGTAGCAAGGGCTTTTTGGTATAGATGTGAGGTCATCTTGGGTCGTCTCAAACATGCTGTCTGTCCTGACATGCTGCTGTAAGGTAGCCTCTTTGGATTCCCTTCTGCGGAACGCACGGGGGAGGCTACTAAGGCTTCCAAAAAAGTTTAGCTTTAAGAACTCTGCAAATGATAAAAATGAAAAACAATGTACACCATTTCTTAAAAAAAAAAGATAAATAAATGATTTTTTTTAAACAGACAGGGTTCTTTGCCCCCCCCCCCCCCTCCCACCCATCAAGTGCCGCCCTAGGCACATGCCTTGTCTGCCACACACTAAATACAGTGCTGCCACCCTAGTCAAGCACGTAGTGTTACTCTATACATCGATTAGCAGATGGGTACATCTCATTGCCAGTGATATACAGAGTCCAAAATAAATCAGAGCTTCGTTCACTTCTCCACATCCACAGTATCCAAATATTACTAAACTTTTTATGGAGACTGCCCACATTAGCCCACAGCCTATGGGGGGTTCTCACCACCAGCCGACAATGCTGACATGCTGCATGATGGATAGAGGTAGTCATGTGGTGTTTTCTATAGCCCATAGTTCTCCCCTCGGCATGAAACAGCAAGAAACCGGATTCATCACTCATTGTGAGATCCAAACGACTTCTTAATGAGGATCTTTGTGTTTGTTCACACACGGCAAGGAGCTTTAATGCTCAAAGGCCCTTACGTAACCATATCTGCTGCCAATTCTGAAGCTTTATTTCAGCTCCGAAACGTACAATATTCAGATAACAAGAGAGCCGTTTGCAGACTCTTCACGGATATATATCAATTAACCCCTTAGTGACGTGACCTTTTGACCTGGTCTTTTACATGTTGATATAGGCTGTTTTAACATTTCTGAGGTGTTTGTGTTTAGCTGTAATTTTCTTCTTTCTAATTTTCATGATGCTTAATGCCTCGATATCGAGGCATTAAGCATCACTGCCTGAGCGATATTTGCAATCCTTAACCACGCACTCCGCCTGTTCATCTCAGGACATACTAGGTCAGTCCTACATAGACAACGATTTGCCAGGCAGGAAGGGCTGAGTCCATCCAATGTCGTAAAGGGGTTAAAGAGAGACCGCAGTACCAAAACATTGTTAATACTGTGAAGGTAGAAAACAAACATGACTGAACATGATCTATACATTGTGTTAGCAGAATTACATGCAAATGCTTAAATTAGGGGGGGGGGGGGTGTGTGTTTTAGATGTGTCTGTGGAGTCTCCTGCTTATGACATCACTTGTGTCTTGACAAGCAAATGAACTGGCTTTTAATGGGAAATGTGTCATTTGCATATTAAACCACAGGTGATGTCATAAACGGGAGACTTCACAAAGACATTTAAAACACATTCTCCTAATTTAGGCCTTTGCTTGCAATTTTGCTAACACAATGTATAGATCATTTTCGATTTTTATTCTCTACAGTCAGCGTATCAGCAATACTGAGGTGGTAGAGACCCTTTAATGTTTCTACAGTTTGTGGCATGTAACTTCATAGGCTGGGAAGTCATTTTTCCTTGGCAAATAGTCTAGATCATTGCTTCCCAACATTTTTGAGAACTTTCCTCCTCTTCAAATTTTCATCACAGTCTCACCCCCTTCGTCGTTAGATCGATACCCTCCCCATTTTTGCTTTTTCCTTGCACCTAGCCGTGCTGGTTGGGAGTCTGTCTATAGAACAGTAACACTTTAAGAGTAGTTATGATTGGAAAACTGTAGGTCATTTAAGGCTATTCTGAATGTAACACAAGGTCAAGGATCAAACAAGTTAGAAGTATGGGCCGACTAGCAGGACCACATGGCTCTTATCTGCCGACACTTTCTATGTCTGCTTCACGCAGAAGAAATCTCCGGTTACCATCTTGCAACAATATCAATGAGATCATATGGAAAAGCAGAGAATTAAGAACAGATTGGGGAAGAAAAAAAAAAACCATGGAATGCAGATTTTGAAAGCAGATCAGATGCTGAAATGATGGGTGTATATAGCAGGCAACCCACTGGATCCCACAGGCCACTGATCCCCTATCAGGTGTGGATTACACCGTGGATTGGAGATACCCTAAGTGTGTTTGTACAGCCTGTGCTACACAGCCAACCCATGTTCCACAGAGCATTCAACGGGGGGAAAAAAAAGGTATACGAAAAAAAAAGTTGATTGAAATAATGGTTAATGCTTCAGTAATCCAGCTTAGCACGGGTACAGACAGTCACGCCAACTCACAAAGGAATAGGTTCCACTGTGGGCAGCCAGATAAACAGCCCCCCAACTCTCTCAGGAATGGTGTGTAAGGGAGTCTCTGCCACGCCCTCAGGTCCCACGAAAGTAGTGGCTGCGTCTGTTCACGGAATACATGGCGGAAAGCAAGTGCTACGGCAGAATTTGTAACAAACCCCCCCCCAAAAAAAGAAAATCCTGTTTAAATTCACTTGTCCACATTAAAGGGAATAGGGGAGGAGGTTCCCTTTAGACTTCACCTCTGACCTTGCTGAGCTCTTTCAGCATCACAGGGGTAAGCAAGCCATTGTGATATCATGCCTTACTCACTGCTTGCCCTTTGAGAGTATTTAGCAGTTAAGGATGGTTTTGTTTGCTAGCTCCCTCTACATGGGGGATGGGACATGTAGCAGCCGCTTCACCGCCGTCACTTCACCACACGACAGCTCGTCGCAGGATATTTCATCGCGGGACATTTCATCGCTAAAGGTGAGTTTTAGCTTAGAATTTTAGTATTGGGGTTGAGGGTGGTTATAATTAGGGTTTAGGGGGTTAGAATTTGTTTTTAGGGTTCGGGAGTTAGCATTAGGGTTCGGGGGTTAGTATTAGGGTTTAGTATTCGGGTTCGGAGGTTAGTATTAGGGTTCGGGGTTGGTATTAGGGTTTAGGGGGTTAGGGTTTGGGGGTTTATTTTAGTATTGGGGTTTGGGGGGGGCACTTTGGGGGGGATTCACTTATTAGGGTTTTTTTTTTTTTAACTTGTACGTTTTCAGCTCTTACATAGCCGCGTCCACGATGAAGCGGCCGCGTTATTCTTCATTGCTGAACTGTCAACTGTGAAGTTGCCGCGCTAAAGTGTCCTAGACCCCTCTACATGACTCTCTTTCTTTGCTTAACCTTCCCCATAATGAGCTTATGCCTTTTCCACTGCACGCTTGACAATCTTCACTGTATTAACCTCTACCACTTCTGCTGGAAGGCTATTCCACGCAACCACCTCCCTCCCAGTAAAGTAATACTTGCGGACGTTACTTTTAAACCTCTGTAAAACGACATAGGAAATTAAACAGTCCCTGCGCTTGGAGTGGCGGCTATCCAACTCATTCAACCTCGAATTTCCCACCCATCCCTATAAATCAAGTAACTCCTTCCAATGGAAGACAGACTTGATGATGTCATACTTCTACAAACCTTACCCATGTTATTACTTAGATGGTAAATACACACGACCACTTTCAAAACTGACCTCAGCTTGTAATTTAGATTAAAACAGTTGTACCACTACAGTGGTACGGACTACGACTCCCAACAGACTCAGCCAGCTTCTTGTGAATCATAGCCCAGGGCAGCATGGGCGCCAGACGCTGGCTGTTTTTATGAGATGCATGCCAGAGCTGTATCCATGTAAACCCACTGTATGATCTTCATTCCTTTTGCACATGTCCTAGATTAAAAAGTCAATGCAGTCATCTGTGTTACACGCCAAGTTAACAGGGTTTGCAAATGTAAACAAAGCATCACTAAGGACAATGCAAGGAGGGGAAGGGGTGGGGGGGGGTGGAGTGCGTATTTATTTTTTGCGACTGTGGCTTTTCGCTGAATGCAGTAAAATCACCACCAGTAATACCACGGGCCGCTGCGAAGAAAGTTCAAGCTGGAACACCGTGCTCATTAAGGGAAACTAGATACGATCTGTGAGGTCCTGATGGCAACATTTAAAAAAAAAAAAAAATGTAGAAACGTTAATACACAGGGGACGGTCTGTAAGTGACCTACAAAAACAAGGCACTGGTTTTGCCACTTGTACAATACAAATCTGTCTTTAGGAGAGCCATTCACTAAAAGGTGAGATGAACGTTTCAGCTCCCCAGGGGCGTTTGCTCAGTAGGGGAAAGTCATCAGGTTTGTCCCTGCACAATTTATCGCTTACCTGGGTTGGTATGACAATCTGTGGCTTATGTCATAGAGGAGAGGAGCTAGGCACCATGTGACATCCATCTACGCTATACCAGATGGTTTGCCAGGCATGAGTGCATAAAGGAAATTGATAAAGAGCTGTGGACTGTAAGTGCCATTATATACTTGGCTGAGCACCTTTAATGACACTCCAGGTGCTATATGCCAAGCTTCCTATGATGCTCACAAATATGGCGCACATGCAGATAGCGCCACATAATTTCACTATCGCCACGTGCGCCTACGTATAAAGCAGACTCCAAATTTCAGGATTCCACTATATAAAAGCGCCTTATTGGTGTCCGGGAACCTCCAATCACTATTATACAGAAATGGCGACTGCGTCTTTTTATACCTCTCCCAGCACTTTGCAGTGTTTTCATACATGACCCCCAAAGTCTCTTGGTTGGTTGAGCACCGTGGGAAGAATAGCTCCCAGGAGTTGAGGTGGTACAAGGATGTGCATGCCTCTGGTTAATGAGAGTCTTGGAACTCAGCTATGGACAAAAGTTACATGATGCAGTAAAGAGTAGCTGTGTGAACTACCATTCCAAGGATAATCCGCTTACTACTCTCAGCAGGGGCGTGTTAACGGTAATCTTTTTTGCTGGATCCCATTGACCTCAGCCAGCCAAGAAACTGGTAACTTAGTCCACAGCATTATAAATATAACTATTTTATACATTGTCATTTTTATTAAAAGTGCATATATTACACCGGTTATTCGTTTTATCACTGGTGCTCATACCATTTATGTAGAATAATTATTATATTCAGATTAAAATAGTAAATTTATCACACTGGTCCCCCTAGACAAGTTTTTCCACATAGTTTCCAATATTAACGTCATGTTTTTGCAGGCTTAGCACAGTGAGGGTTAATGACAGGCTAGATCTTCTAGTGTTTAAGTAGCATCCGAATCCCTGCCAAAAGTGGAAGAACCCCTTTTAATTCCGTGAGCTATCTCAATCCAAACAGGAAGTGGGCAGCTGGTCCTCAATTCATATGGAGCCAGGAACATGTGCTCCCATAAGTCCCTGCTTCAGAGCAGAGCGAGCGAGACAATACAGCTTAGCGGACAGGCGGGGAGTGATGCCAGCGGTGAGAGCACAATCTCAAGTGGCCTCGGTTCCTTTTTGTGCGCACAGTGTATGTTTAAAGAGCCCTTAATACGCACAATAAGCAGCCTATTTGTTAATCGAAGGGGTTGAAAATAAGACCCTTAAACTGGTTTCACATGTATGAAGAAGTACGATGCTGCTGCTCTGGGTATCTGCAATACCTGCATATAAGTCTGATGGGCGACCCATTTTACCCATGGAACTCTGTAAGTTAAGTCATGGCAGTTATATCATTTTATATACGATTGTTAGGTTTATGGTTTGTTCATTTATGGAGGATGGGAAATGAACCAAGTAGACAACTGGCATTTTTGGGGGTCACAACGAGCGGATTATTTATATAGTTGGTCACAGACATGAACGGTTAATCCTTAAATAATAATAAACAACAACATTTGCTCTGATAAGGGGTCTGTGGATGGATCATAAAATCATTAAAAAAAAATGTACACAGTCCTTGACCTCCAGTAACTCACATTCCGATCATGCCCTCTTCCTGTAGGCAATGTCAAGCGACAGTGTGGCAGACCGAGGCCTATATCTTTGCACCTTCTAATTAAAGGGAGAAATTAAATTAAAGGAGAAATAAACCTGCATATATACAGGTGGAGTATCCATTATCCAGAAACCCATTATCCAAAATGTTCCGTTATCAAAACGGATAACGTTTTCAGATTTTGCCAGTTTCAAATTCCACACACGTAGTTTTATTCAGCGTCCAGCCCACTTAAGCTGTGATGCCTTTCCTCGCATGCTCGATTTCCCCCCACGCCCACAGCTAGGGCTGCCACCTTTTATTAAAAAAAAAAAAAAAGTCTATGGAGGCCGTTCTACTACCTCCATAGACTTAGCATTGGGGTCAAGCCAATTTTTTACCGGCCTGCTGGTAAAGTACCGGCCAGGTGGCAACCCTACCCACAGCGGGTAATACAATGACACGTGTGCAGGCCTGACACGCCAACGGCAGGTTCCCGACGATGCCTCCCATCACAGTAACAGTGATTTATTTGCTCTATACAGTATTTACACTGATTACTGTACTGAGTGCTGAGAGGCTTTAATACATCTTATTGAGATATATATATATATATATATATATATATATATATACACACACCGTATTTCCGGCGTATAAGACGACTGGGCGTATAAGACGACCCCCCAACTAAGTAGTCTTATAAGCTGGAAAAATCGCATCTATATTTTAACTTTTTAGGTTAAAATATAGAGTTTGCCACCCTCCTCCCCCCTTCCCAATACCCAGTACTTACCTATTTTCTGCTCTGTCTCCCGCTGTTAAGCCGGTCCGTGGCTGTGAGGGAAGCGTTGTGAGCTCCCCTCAGGCCGCGCGGTCAATAAAGTTTGTTTAAAAAAAAAAAGTTTAAACAAACTTTATTGAAGCCGCGCGGCCTGAGGGGAGCTCACAACGCCTCCCTCACAGCCACGGACCGGCTTAACAGCGAGAGAGGAGTCAGAGCAGAAAATAGGTAAGTAAATCCCAGTACCCGGCATATAAGACGACCCCCCAACTTTTGAGAAGATTTTCAGGGGTTAAAAAGTCGTCATATACGCCGGAAAATACGGTATATATATTCTTTTTTGGCTTTAGTGAGGCAGTCCAGCCTTTCAGCATATGTTAAAGTTGTGTTCTGTTTGCACAGAACACAACTTTGTGATAAAAAGTGTCAGGCAGAGCACTGCGTGTGCATATACGACACTCTGTGTATCGGGATGGTGACACAATGGTGACAGGATGCAGCACCGAACACTTATCCATGCCAAAACAACTATATATAGCTCTGCTCCTTTAAATTCAGGGATTAGTAATATTTGCAATGTGATTATTATAATCATCAGTGGAAATAAACTCTTCCCTTATCTGATGGAATTTGTAAAGTAAACAGAAGCCGGCTGTGTCTGCTGGTTTGCATTTTCAAATCAATGGCCACTTTTTTAATTATTATTATTAAAGGGACAGTATCACCCATTGGCTTTTTAATGTTTGAAAATGATCTATACATTATACAAGCAAAACTACAGCAAATGCCTTTTCCCACCGAAAAGCAGTTCATTTGCATATCAAGCCACAGGTGATGTCATAAGCAGGAGACTCCACAGACATTTAAAACAGCCTTTTCTCCTAATTTAGGCATTTGCTTGCAGTTTTGCTAATACAATGTATAGATCATTCTTAAACATGTGTTATGCCCTGCAAGCACCGTTAGAACAATGTTCAGGTGATACAGCCCCTTTAAACCAAAATACTATAGCAAAATTATTTTACTTATTTGATTATAGCTTTAATCGTATCCCAATTTGCTAAATAATCATATCAAGAATGGGAATGAGAGGATTGTCTTTCAGCTCTGCTTCATTGGTATCAAGGCTTTATCTTACTATATTGCTTTGACCGCACTTAAGGTTGGATTAATTAAATCCAAATACTGCCCAAGTTTTGCCATAAAGTAATTAGTACAGCACAGGTATACCAGAGATGTTCGGTCATGTCTGTGCAGACTAAATGGTGCAATAATATTGCTGCCACCAACAACAATTTATAGATTTCTAGGGCCAGCAGATGGTACCGTAGTACCGTAATACAAATTTTAGAGACGGACGTCGAACTTTCCTGACCATGTTCATAGATGTCCAACTGGGAGCTGCAGACCAGATCCGGCCCTGTGCTTAGGGTTGCCACTTGGCCGGTCTTTTAGCGGCAGGCCGGTAAAAAAAATTGGCACCAGGCCAATGTTAAGTTTATGGAGACGGTAGCAAGGCCGGTATTTTTATGAAGAAAAAGCGGGAACCCTACCTGGGCTGGATGAAAAGTCCACAGGTTTTACCTCAGGAAAATTAAAAATGTCCCCCTTTCCCAAACTTCTGCATGGCATGTGGCCCTCGCGATAAAAACCTGAAAATACTGGCCTAGTTCATGGATTCAAAGCGCAGAAAGACAATTGGACAGCTAAAATGGCCTCTTGCAGAGTACAAGTCAAACAACAACTTTGTATAAATTGATTTTTATTTTTTTTTAATAGAGGAAAATAGATTTTGGGGCCTAAAATAACTTAAAAACCTTTCTTTCAAAATGAGCGATTACATGACCAGACAACTGTTATTCTATTGCTCTGTTCTCTGGTTATACAAGAGCCAAATTCAGGGACAGAAACCGTTGGCACTGCAGCTGTTGTGAACAACATTTAACAAAAACAAAAAAATGGTTGAGCTTTAAAGGAAAACTCGTCCACGACAGCTGCAGTGTCAATGAATAGCTATCCCTGGACCATATCAATCAAAATACAGCTTCACGTTTAAATATAAAAAAAATAATAATTAAAAAAAAAAAAAAAAGACCCTTTTTGGAGTGACTGAAATACTGCAGAAAAAACAAGACACCCCCCCCCCCCCCATTAAACTAAATGAAAATATAACTTTATATCTGTGACCATTTACAAAAAGTATCCAAACCCCTCCCCTTCTACATTCTACTTTTAGAATCTTGTAAGGTTGCAGACAAGATACGGTAATATGGGAAGGAATTGTATACTACAACATTCTAAAATGGCTGGATATGAAATAAAAGCTCGGATACATTTTGTTGATCTTCATGGTGGAAGAATATAGAATATAAGTATATTTCGTTAGTAGCCGTGATTTATAATTTTTTTCTGATTCATTAATATCACTTTAAGTCGCCACTGTGCAGGATGTCTAATTTATTAGTATTAAAGTACCTCTGGTATTAGGAAGTGGTAAATATATAGTTGTACTAGGTGTTAGAGTAAGAAAACAGCGGTCACAGTTACCATCACAGCAAAAATGAGTCTAAGGGAAAGAAATGTTTGCCATCCTGTAAGGATTTGATTCAATGTTTATACCATTGGAAAGTCACTAACCTATCATTAGAGTCTGATCCCTGAATACAGAGAGGTAGGTCTAATGTCTATTGCTGTATCTCCCCCCCCCCCCCCCCCCCCCCCCCCGTAGCAGGCTCATTATCATTAGGCAGACAATAGCAGCGCATAATATTAGCAGTTCAGCCTGTATTTATGTATAATTAATCTATAGCCAGCAGAGGTGTAATTTTGTGGCAGGAGATCCTGCATGCAAACAAATTTGGGACAGCTAGCTCATTGTTAGTCACTTTCAAACCATTTTTTTTTCTTCCAATGACCGATTTGAGGTAATAGAGCCTGCAGTGTCAGTAGCGCAGATCATGCACAGCATGACAGACAAGCCTCCCTCTGAGGTCCTGCTCCCCACATCCAGATGATCGGGAGAGAAGGGAGATAGGTGTGCCTACTTAGGCATATTGCTTTTGCATGAGTGACTGAACCAATAATTGATTAGGAGCAACATGCTCCACCCCTGGACACTGGTCCCAAAACACTGGTTCATTGAGCTGCAAAGGCCCATCAAATAATGGGACACGCCCTGCTGAGGCTGGTGCTGGTGCACACTGACTGACTTGCCCCATGTCATCTGATTGGAGTTTGTCTAAGTTGCTTGTGCAGAGAGAGACCTTTGTTTTTGAATACCACCAACAAAGGGGACCTTAACCAGGGCCATTCAGTATTTTACTAGAGTAACAGCGTTACTGCGAATGCGAGGCGGGTGGGGGGCGGTGACCATGTGAAATATTTGGGGTTGCGGGATGAAAAAGTAACATGAAGGCATCACAGGAGAAGTGGTAGAGAGTGACAAGAGAAGGGTGTGGTATAATATAAGAAGAAAAGGGAAGTTAGAGAGTGAGCAGGATAACAGAAGTAGAATCTTGAACATTACAAATGTCACAGAAGTCAGAGTTATCTTAGTGTAAACTGATCCTATACAATAATATATTATTTATTATAGATTATTTATATATGTATTACTACCAGTATTTTGTGACAAAAGCCAACATAGTGTAAGAACCTAAAATGATAAAACCACTCAAATGGATATTATTAAAAGTCAATTTTTTTGTCCTTTGTCTTATAAGCTCCCGGACTGCTATTTTTACGACTTGCTCTGTCTCTAGTTAGAATGACTGGTTTATTTAAAAGGGACTGTATCACCTAAACGTTGTTTTTCCTATGCATGCAGAGAATAAACAAAAAGGTTGGAAAATGTTCTATATATTGTATCTATACATTGCATCAAGCCACAGATGATGTCATAAACAGGAGACTCCACTGACACGTTTAAAACACATTTTTCTCCCTAATTTAGGCATTTGATTGCAGTTTCGCTAACACAATATATGGATCATTTTCAATCATTTTTCTTTTACTAAATCTTTATTCACAGTATAAGCAATGGATAAGGCTCCAGCTAAATGCTGAGAGTGGAGTGGGAGGATCACTAGATGCTACAAAGGTTATATTTGTAAATAAAAACTTACAAATGCTTAATTTTTAGGTAGGTTTTTCCTTTAAAATGAACTAGTGATAATAAGGGATCTGTGTCAGCAACACCCAAAAACCGCTATTTATATTCACCGATACTGTGGTCAATAATACACATTACCACTTCCTCCTCTGAGTCTTCACTGACCCTGCCCCAGAATGTCACATCTGCAACTGGGAAAAATTCAGAATTGTATATTCCTTTGTTTTTGTTTTTTACATTACTGTCAGCTTTCCTTGTGTTTGAGCTATGCATTTTGCATAGCATGACACTACAAAAGGGATCATTAGAGAGAGGATTGGCTAAGCGCATTTTCTTTTTGCCTGCTTCAAGTATAGTAGAATTGCATACTAATTGCTGGTGTGTAATTAGACATGACTTTCATGTTAAATTATTTACATAGCAACTGGTTATTCTGTACACCTGCATAGCTGCCAACATCGGCCATGTTTCCGGGGACACATTTTTGTTCCGTATGCTGCAGAAAGAGCATGCAAATTGCAGCCCGGCAGTGTGTAGGATGGATATACGCACAGGCACAATCCAATTAATTAATCAGGGTGGAGATTGCAGAGGACCTACCATGATTAATTAATTGGATTGTGTCTGTGCGGATATCCATCCTACAGATTGCCAGGCTGCCCTTTGCATGCTCTTTCTGCAGCATGTGGAGCAACTATGGTATAGTAGAAATGTATACTAATTGCTAGTGTGTAATTAGACATAATTTCAATGTTAAAGTATTTGCATAGGACTGTTTTTGTCTGTACACCGGCATTATTAACACTGAAATGCCATTTGGAATAGAGGGTCAAATCAATTAATTATATTTTTGAGTGACTTTAGGATACAAGGTCCTAGGATAATGGCAGGAAAAAAAAAGGATCTTAACAGCGGGGGAGCTTGCTGTTAGGGTTGCCACCTTTTCTTCAAAAAAATACCGGCCTTGGTACTGTCTTCATAGACTTAACATTGGCCTGAAGCCATTTTTTTACCGGCCTGACGGTAAAATACCGGCCAGGTGGCAACCCTACTTGCTGCATAATCTTACGTACGAGATAAACAATAGCATTGTTTCTGAGAAACTATAGAACATGTCGGAATCCATTAAGACTCTTGCATTAACCAGCAGCTAAATGTTTAATCAGCAAAACTGAGGTAGAAAACTGGTAAGAATTAATAAAACACAAAGAAAAATGATCAAACGAATGGATCTACTCAATAAAGAGAGAATTGCAGGGCATTGAGATGGGAATTTCAAACTTAAGGCCAAAGTAGCCGAGTTGGAAACATTTTCCCATTGAACTGCATTGGGGGGAAAAAATTCTGCTACTTTGGCCTAAAGTTTGAAATTCCCTCTTTATTGAGACCCTTCAATTATGTATGTTTGGGGGGGGGGGGGGGGGGGGGTTTCTCTCCAAATATACAGGGTTTAGCAGATTCCAGCCATGCAATGGAGTAGATATTGCTGGATTATAATTCCCCCTAACCCCAGGCAGATTATGGTCTGTGCTTTTACAAGAGGTAACATCCCTGCCAAAATCCCAAACTATATATATATATATTTCTTCTGGTGTCAACGGTGCAGATGACAAAAGGTTTTCCACGTAGCAATGCTGCACAAGCCCTGTGTCTCAGGTCACCTTTAATCAAGGCAATGAAGGTCGGCCATAGGGAGAACTAGTAAGTTTAATTGACCTGTTGCATGCCTGGAAGATATAGAGAAACTAGTCACCTTTGTTAATCCCTCTCCACACACCTGCATCCGTTACAGTTAATTAGCACAATAATGACTGGAAAATATAAACAAAGCACAGAAAGAAAAGAAATTAAAGTGATGGGTTTAAAATTCCAAATTCGGGGGGGGACTGGCAGGACTGTGATTCCCTCTGGTTACCAGAGTATAATGAGGTGCTGCTGTTCTACAATCCCCAATAATCCCCCCCGGCAGCTGAAGTATTATCATTTCCCCCAAAACTGCTGGGAACAGGACAATGAAAACTCTGCTCAGGTATTGTACCTGGTGCAAAGCAGATCTGTGAAGGAGATCGCAGGCAGGGCAGATCTGTGATGCCTAGGGCAAAGAAACAGGATATCCGTGTGTGCTAGTACCCTGCCATTGATGACTAGCACCTTGTTAAGGCAGTATAGATTCCCATAGGACAGAGAAGGCACTACATTTCCCAGACTCCCACATGAAGCAAGACTTGTTGGTGACTACATTTCCCATGATGCTCAGTCACCCAGTAGCAGGCTGAGCAGCATGGGAAATGTAGTCCACAACAGCTGCCTCTCTTCATGTCTACTTCACAGTACGGCCGACGACCATTTTTGGTTGTGGCGGATTGTATTTTTGAATAGTTCTCTTTAATTCAGGGACTGCAGAACGCTTTAATCCAAAAATTAATATAATTTGGGGTTACAAGTTACAAACTCCGCATACCTGTCAGAATGAAAGAGTATAAGAGTTTATTCTCGGTGACATAGCCTTTCCAAGCATACTCGGATTCCCCCACAAAGGGTAATACAATGTCACGTGTGCAGGCCTGACACGCCAACGGCAGGTTCCCGACGACGCCTCCCATCACAGTAAAAGGGATTTATTTGCTCTACACAGTATTTACAGAGGCTCTAACATATCTTATTGGTGAAAATGATCCGTTATCCGAAATGATCAGTTATCCAAAATACTTCTGGTTCCAAGCATTTTGGATAAGGGATACCCAACTTGTACAGCAAGTGGCACATGTGACCAAAACTTGCAGCAATGCATTGTGGGATGAAGAATGAGTGATTTGTGAACTATAAAAATATCGCCCTTTCCTCCTTCTCTTTAGAATAGTAACACTTGTGATCATCTTTGACATCTTCATTCACACGGAGTAACGAGAGACTTCCTTTCTCCCACACCCTAGTAAACCCAAACGATACTGTCATCACGTTATAGACAATGTGCCAACACCCACCTACCAGAAACAGCAAATAGATCACAAAACGGCACTTTCTTACATTTTTAGGGATCTTATTCCTTTGACCCCATCTCTCGGCTTTTACCTCTTCCACAGAGTGTGTATTAATACAAAAAATAAAAGCCCCATACCAAAATGTCCATACCCTGGTACCAAATTAAGGACCCAACATTCATACAGACATTCACTTAACTCACTGAGAAATTTGGACAGACAAATAAACTGGGTATTGCTCCAAAACTGTGGTCAGGGTGGTCTAGTGGTTGATCTAGCTCTGAGTGACATAAAACCATAATAATTGTCGATATTGACTATTAGAAAATTGGACCCCCAAATGTTTAAAGTGTTCCTAGCTCTTGTCAGCAGTTTGACAGCATATAGAGCCCATTACAAAACAATCCCATTCAACACAACAGGAATGGGGAAACCTCAAAAAGATTTTTTGGACAACTGTTATGTGCAACTGAATGATAGCATCAAGTGTACAAATTTTACTTGCTTTAATGAAAGAAAAATGAAGATACCGTATTCAGTCCTTTTTTGCTCTGTAAATCTCTTTATGGGGGCAGACATGTTGTTTAGAATCTTGAGTCAGTTTCTCCTTCATCGGACCCAAAATGTCAGCCCCCGATAGAACGGTACAAGAAAATAGGGCTCAATAATGTTCTCTATTTACCATATTTGCTCGAATATAAGACGACCCTGATTATAAGACGACCCCCCAAACTTTGGATATTCCTTTAGCAAAAAAACCAAAAGCCTGAATATAAGACTACCCTATAGGAAAAAAGTTTAACTTGTATATATTCACATGTAAATTGCTTTTTAATATTTAATAAAAATGATGATATCAAACAAATGCATTTCTTGTTTTTATTTCCTTTTATGTGCCAATGCTGCCTCTCTCTCCCCCTCCCCCAGTTTGTCTCTCTCTCCCCCTCCCCCAGTTTGTCTCTCTCTCCCCCTCCCCCAGTTTGCCTTCTCTCTCCCCCTCCCCCAGTTTGCCTCTCTCTCCCCCTCCCCCAGTTTGCCTCTCTCTCCCCCTCCCCCAGTTTGCCTCTCTCTCCCCCTCCCCCAGTTTGCCTCTCTCTCCCCCTCCCCCAGTTTGCCTCTCTCTCCCCCTCCCCCAGTTTGTCTCTCTCTCCCCCTCCCCCAGTTTGTCTCTCTCCCCCTCCCCCAGTTTGCCTCTCTCTCCCCCTCCCCCAGTTTGTCTCTCTCTCCCCCTCCCCCAGTTTGCCTCTCTCTCCCCCTCCCCCAGTTTGCCTCTCTCTCCCCCTCCCCCAGTTTGCCTCTCTCTCCCCCTCCCCCAGTTTGCCTCTCTCTCCCCCTCCCCCAGTTTGTCTCTCTCTCCCCCTCCCCCAGTTTGTCTCTCTCCCCCCCCCTTCCACCCAGCGTTGCCTCTCTCTCTCTCCCCCCAGTGTTATCTCTCTCTCTCCCCCCAAACTTTTCTCTCTCTCTCACCCCACCTCCCCTTGTCTTTCTCTCCCACGTCTCTCTCTCCCCCCCCTGCCTCTATCTCTCTCCCCCTCCCTCCGTCTCTCGCTCCCTGGTGGCTAGTGAGGGCAGCTGGGGGATGTCTGCACGATAGATGCAGACATCCTCCATGCTGCCCGACACTTCCGTCTATAATAGACGGAAGTGTCGGAAAGCACGGAGGATGTCTGCACTGTCGTGCAGACATCCCCCTGCTGCCCAAATATCCCTGGTGGCTAGTGGGGGCAGCCGGAGGATGTCTGCACGATACGCGGAGGATGTCTGCGGGGATTTGAGGTCAGATTATAAGACGACCTCGAATATAAGACGAGGGGGTCTTATATTCGAGCAAATACGGTATATTCTTTCATGAAAGTATTTCTATTTAAAATATCTACACTTGACGTAATCTTTCAATTAAACAAAACAACTTTTGGCCAAAATTTGTCCTTTAACATATTTTCTTGCTCAGGTAATTTTTCTTCGTGCTTTTCCAAAAGAAAAGTGGACCAAGACAAAAAGGAAAGAAAAAGAAACTAAAATTAAACCTTTATTTATATATAGCACCAACCACTTCTTGAGCACTTGGTATAACCTACAAAGCCCCCCACTCCTCGGGCCCTCCATACATTGCCTCCCTTGTTAACCGATACCTCCCTGCACGACCTTTGCGCTCCTCGCTGGGACTAAAACTCTCCTCCAACCTCATCACCACTTCTCACTCGCGTCTCCAAGATTTCGCCCGTGCTGCCCCCTCTCTCTGGAACTCCCTTCCGCAGAGCATCCTGCTCTCTCCCTCCTTTTCAAATTTTAAAAAGTCCCTCAAAACCCACCTCTTTAAAGAAGCTTACTACCCAACCCACTAGAACACCTGTCCCTTTACCTCTAGCTGATCCCACCTAGCTGAAACACAAACACTACTCATCTTTGGCCTATCTCACCTAGTGCCACCCATCCACACTACTGTTTTTACAACTTCGATCCCTCTGGCCTCTTCAACCCCTTATGTGTCTTCTTGACACACTCCCTCTAGATTGCAAGCTCTGCGAGCAGGGTTCTCTACCTCATGTACCAGTCTGTTTCTAGTTTGTCTTACTTGGTATGTAGTTCCCTTCTATGCTCTGTACCTAGCGTTACGTAAATTGTTGACGCTGTATAAATTAATGGTAATGTATAGAGCATAAAAGAGAATTACAGACTATGTTAGAGAGACAGGGACAGACTGATATGTGAAGCAGACAGCCCTGCTTACAATCTAGATAAATGTTACTCTTTGCTTAGACAAATCAATAAATGCAATTATTGGTGTTGACCCAGCTGTACCATATATTACAAGGACCTTTAATCAAACTCCCAGTGTCCGTCTGAGATCGTTAGGAGCAGTATGGTGTATTGACTCCAAATAGAAATGATAAAGCAATGTGTGCTTTTTGAGGGGCCAAAAAAAAAAAAATCACATTGTGCGTTACACAGTGCCCTCTGTTGGAAAATGTCTTAACTGCAGAATACAGCAAAGCTATGTTTCTATACAGATTAATTCTGTACAGAAACTGAACACAGTTAAGCTCTGGTTCAGAGAGATTAATTGTTGAAAATGACTATCCATAAGGCCATGCAACGCAAGAGAGAAGCTTGGCAGTAGGAAGCAGCATGCTGTTGGACTACAAACCCCATTAATGCTCACCAAGACATTGGATCCTGGGGTCGCAGTTGAACAAACGGCTGGGGGGGGGGATAATCTGCATCTCGCTTACCATTAAAGTTGAGACAAAGAAACATTACATCTAACCCTGCGACACATGTCCTTTAGTAGAAAACATTGAATCACTGTTCTGTTTAATATGTTGATTATACTCACTGAATTTC